>OW240923.1:23014586-23115381 GCA_933207985.1 Pelobates cultripes
TGTGTGTGTATGTGTGTGTGTCTGTCTGTGTGTGTTCATGTTTGTATTTGTATATATGTGTGTTTGTGTTTGTATGTATGTATGTGTGTCTGTCTGTCTGTCTGTAGTGTGTGTGTGTTTGTATGTTTGTATGTATGTATGTATGCATGTTTGAGTATGTGAGTTTGTATGTATGTATGTCTGTATGTCTGTGTGTGTGTATGTGTGTGTGTATTTTTGTATTTGTACATATGTGTTTGTGCTTGTATGTATGTATGTATGTATGTGTGTCTATATGTATTTGTGCCTGTATGTGTGTGTGTGCCTGTATGTGTGTATGTGTTTGTATGTTTTTATGTATGTATGTATGAATGCATGTTTGAGTATGTGAGTTTGTATGTATGTGTGTGTGTGGGTGTGTGTGTGTGTGTGTATGTGTGTATGTGTGTGTGTATGTCTGTCTGTGTGTGTGTATGTTTGTATTTGTATATATGTGTGTTTGTATGTATGTGTGTCTATATGTATGTGTGCCTGTATGTGTGTGCCTGTATGTGTGTGTGTGTGTCTGTCTGTCTCTGTATATGTGTGTGTCTGCATGCGTATCTGTTTGTCTGCATGTGTGGGGGGGCAACATATGGGAGGGGGAGGATAGACGTATGTGGAAGGTGCTGGGGGGTAGAAGTATCGGGGGGGGATCTCAGGGCAATTTTGGCACAGGGGCCCTGCTTTTTCTAATTACGCCTCTCCTGTGTTGTAAAGTCTAGTCAACTTATATTATATATGCACTGTGGCAACAGATTGCCTTCACAACTAGTCACTGGGGGGTGTCCCCTCTTGTGTCTATATGCATAAGACCAAAGGCTTGCCCTACTAAAGCCCCAAAACCAAGCATACTCACGTATTACCACCTGCAGTTTTATTGAATAATAACAGGATGTCACACAGTCAAGAACTGCTTAGATTTTCAATGCATTAACTTTGAACCTTATACTACAAGGCCTTTGAATGCTTCAATCTGATTGGTTGACGAACGTTCTAAGGTGTGCATTATTTTCAGGGAGACGCACGGCTAAAGTAGTTCCGGACAGGTCTTGACCGCATTACAGTTGCGTAAGAAATTAGTCCTAGATACAAGAGCGTTTTAATGACAAAAACTTGACAAACGTCTTGAAATACATCATCTGAACAATGTTTTGAGGTGTGGTAACTGTAGTATAAGTGGAATAATTGACTCCAGGCCGTTGAATTATTAGAAAAAAATAATGCACACCTGAGGTGTAACGTCCACTCCGCTTCGCGTTGTGACCGCATTACCACCTCGGGTGTGCATTATTTTTCTAATAATTCAGTGGCCTATTATTTTTCTAATAATTCAATGGTCTGTCATCAATTATTCCTTACTTAAAGGAACACTAAAGTATTAGGAATATAAATATGTATTCCTGACACTATAGTGCTGGAATGCAGCATTAGGTTTCTGTCGCCCCTCTCCTTTTGTCCAATGCTGCCAACACTGCGCTGGTTTTAGAGAGACTGGCGCAAACCTGGTCCCGCCTCCATGTATGAGATAATCAGTTTTGTTGATCTCAGCAAATCCAATACTTTCCAATCCAATACCATAGGAAAGCATTGGGAGACTATTGAGCATGCGCGGCAAAATGTCTCACTGCACCAATCAGCATCTCCTCATAATGATGCATTGAATCAATACATCTCTATGGGGAAAGCTCAGCGCCTCCATGCAAAGCATTATCATGTATATTATTGAGCATTATTATTTATATTACTGACACATGAAGCAAATGTAATGGATGTCTGAGTGACTGCCACTAGAGGTATAACTATCCAGCAATGTAATCACAAAATTTTCTATAAAAAGGCAGTGTTTAAAGTGCTAAGGCTTCAGGGACAGCCTATAGACACCAACATTAAGCTGTAGTGGTTCTGGTGCCTATAGTGTCCCTTAGTGGTATGCTAAGGGTGCCACACATTAGGGGAGGGGTTGCCAACAGGACCAGTCTGGCCACCATTGCTTTGGGCCAGTTGCACATGGAGGGGCTGGGGGTGAATGAGACACATAGAGTGACTGGTGTAGTAAATGAGACACATGGAGGGTCTTGGGGGTTGAATGAGACACATGAAGGGCTGGGGAGGAAGAATGAGATACATGGAGGGACTGGTGGTGAATGAGACATATAGACTGACTGGGGGCTAAAGGGGCAAATAGAGGGGATTTGGTGGTTAATGAGACACATGAAGGGGCTGGGGGGAATGAGACACATGGAGGGGCTGGGGGGTTAATAAGACACATGGAGAGGCTGTGGGTTTAATGAGACACATGGAATGGATTGAGGGGTTAATGAGACACATGAAGGGCTGGGAGGGTTAATGAGACACATGGAGGGTCTGAGGTGATGAATGAGACACATGGAGGGGTTGAAAAAGACACATGGAGATGCTGGGGGTTAATGAGACACATGGAGGGGTTGGATGATTAATGAAACACACGGAGGAGCTTGGGGGGTTAGTGAAACACATAGAGGGGATGGAGAGATTAAGGGGACTCTTTCTAACATACAATTTGCAAATTTGTGCAATAAATATTCTTGAAAACATAAACAAAATGTGAGTGTTTTTTACATTATAAAGTTTAGGGCAAATACAGGATCCACCCCGGACGCCAAATTCTCCAGGTATGCCCCTGGTGTCCCTTTAAAAGACATGCATTCAGTCCATCTATGAGTTTAATCCTGATGACGGCTTAACTCTAATAACATTTACCTTTAAAGACCTTTTTGTATTTGTTTTTTTTTTATTACCAGAGCATAAGACATTTGATGTTATTTGGCACTGCATTGTTCTGTAATTTTATACTAAAAAACAAAATCTCTGATTTCGGGAAAAGTGTGTGACCCGTGATACATCACTCTGCAATGTAGTCATTAGATGCGTCTTATGTATTCCAGTTTAGTTGAAAGAAAGCAATCCTTTTAAATAACAACATAATATTATTATAAAGACAAACAGTAAACCAAAAAGTGTTCTGTTAAAGCATGCGGGAAATGGATCTAATATTCCAGTAAGAATTAAATCAAGACTTCTTAGCAACAATACACTTAGAAGCAAGATCATGAACCACAGATTAGTGCAACAATGTGTTAGCAAGTCAATAGATAAAATGCTTGCCAATAACAAAGAAGGTGTGTAAACTCAGATTTATTGATATGGAGTTGAATTTAAGTACCAGGTAAACCTTGAAAGTGGACTATTTAGTTGGCTTATGCTACTTAAAGAGCTAATCCATTTAAAATCTTATATCGTCTTGTTTAATCTTTGGAACATTCTTAAAGAGTCAGTAAATGTTAAACAGCTTTTTTTGTGAAAGAGCATAATGAGATAAGTTATTTTTAAGTGATGGAAGTTGCTTGTTGTGTATTTACCCCTTAAATTTCACTCTAAACAAACACATGTGTTTTCAGGTAAAGTTTTTTTGTTAAACTGTCTTCTTGCAATTAAAAAAAAAAATGGGTTCTTCTGCCATCGAAAACCAAGTCCCTCTGTTGCACCTTGTCTGTTGCACAATTGTCTGCAAGCTCTCAGATAACCAGTCCCCCACACTTTTGGACAGGTAATCTGAAAGCTTTTCTTATCCACACTGCAATAGAGTGGCCATGGTTTAAGTTCTAGAAGATGCCTATTTCACAAAAACTGGAGGGATGACACTCACCCTTGCACCATATCTAGTACAATAAGCACCTTAGCCACTACAAAACGTATTAATTATGCTGCTTAGAATGTATGATGTGCTTAGCATTTCATTGGTCATTTGCAGATTGTCACAAAATGAGGAATAAGTGCTGCAGGAATTGAGATAAAAAACAAAATGCAATTTATTAATCTATCTCCAGCACTAGTAAGAATATACACTTGGTCTGGCTCCTCTTTAAAACAAGTTCAGTCTGCTTAGTACCTGATATTCCCTCATTTCCTTAATTCCTGCCTTTACATATTGAAATATCTTTTTTTTTTCTGAGCACCTGTTGCCTGGTTGTGTTTAGTAAACCATGCATTGTTGCTGCCTTCCATGACATTCGGAGCAAATCAAGGGCCCATTTCAGTCTTTTGTTTTGGTTTTGGGCATTTTCAGCTTACTAACCCATGTTCCAGATTCCTAAGCTTTATGCGTTATCTTTTTCTGATTGTATTAGCCGATGTGCTGTTACGCACATGACTGGAGGCTATTTGCATTCTAAGCCTTCTTCATTGATCAGGCCCCAACAAGCCCCAACACTGTCAGCAACATAGTGGTATGAAGAATGGAGATGGATGGCAATGACAAGGTTTTAATGGGGATAATGATAAAACCCAAGCTTTTTGTGGTCTTTATTTTAGCAACTGTATTTTGTCTTCTAGTTGGACCCTAGGTTCATTGCTGAACTGTACACATTAAAGTTTTCCATTAAGACTACTAGAAAATTGCACAGGACACTTTATCTTTCTTTTTGCTAATGCACATGAGCAAATCACCCTTTCCTACTGGAAAACACTGACTTAGCAAGCTCTTAGTAATGTCATAGTGAAGATTGATAACCTAGGTTGCTTCTGCAGTTAAGTTCTCTTGGCATTGATTATCTCAAGGGGCAGATCATTAGGGTCATTGCACACCTAAAGGTGTAGTGAAACAGTTTTTCATTTCGCATCCAAATAACTGGAAGATTTTGCTGCTTGTTTGTTGTGTATTCCATGCCCAAGGTTATTTAATAGAATACTATAACATTAAGAATACAAATGCTACTGTGTCCTAGTCACCGTTTAGGTGGCTGCTCCTGCCCCGTAAGGGTTCATAAGGTATTTTACTTACCTTTTAAACCATGCCATGCTGCTCTCTCTGCAACTTGTCCTGTTTCCTTGGCTGAGATGTTTCCTTGGCTGAGATCAAGAGTAAAATGCACACACTAAAATGGGGGGAATACTTCCTGCAGGGTTCTCCAGAAAGGGAGGGCCAATTCCTGAAAACATCAAATGGAAAAAAATATATTCAGGCACACCTGAGGTTTCTTCTAAAAGGCAGTCTTTATTTGAAACAAATAAGTGGAGACAATGTTTCATCTCGTCTCTGAGCCTTTATCAAGTCTTGATTCATCTTGATGATCTACCTTAGGAAAGGTTTGGGAAGCAAGTGCGTGTGCACAGAAAAACACTGCGCTGAGCCAATCAAATGGTCTCTATTTCTGCGGAAGCTCTTCTGGTGGCTGTCAGTATGACAGCCACTAAAGACATTTACAACATGCAATTTAAGCATTGTCATTCCTGCAGAAAGGCAAATATTTGCTTTGCATGGCTAAACCGAGGAGATACTTACAGTGCTCATTTAAATAGTTTTCAAGCTTGCAAGGAATCTCACACAATTCCTTTCACAGTGAACCTGTCTCAAACATGTTGAGGGAGCACCCTAACAAAGTAAATGTTTACAGGCCATGGAACCAAAAATGAAGAAGTGGCATGTGGCTCGAATTTACTCCACATCAGGAAAGCATTCCAAAGAATACTTAGATCCCTATGAGTCCTCTTTAATGTTCTTAGTAAACAAGGATGTTACCCAAAACTATACCATGACTTGCAGCCATTCCAGGAAAGACAATACTGAATAGGACCTCACACCATTATCTTTAATAGAAATTAACAAAGCTAATTAAAGTGAAATCCAGAGGACACGTTCAAAATTTCCTTAGGATACCACTAAATGCAGCTGTAACACCAAAAACTGTTATAGAAAAACAGTTTGCATTGTACCTCTAATTGGTAAATATGGATAAACGTATCTGCTTCCTAAAAAAAAAAAGATACATTTGGCTGTACATTTATGTCTTGGCACATAAATGATGTCACAGACGCACTCCAAGTCCTCAGGAGTCTAATTGCAGTCACACTGCAGTTTAACAGAAGGCATGCAAACGGCTTCTCTAACTCAAGAAGAACAAAAATTCCTTCTCATTTATACAAAAGAAACACAGTTTCACCATTGTGTTTTTCACCACATCTCCCTCGAAAAAAAAAAGAAAAGACAAATCTTCATCATTACAATAAGTTTTCATTTAAAAACAAGTCATGAACCAAATTATTATAAAAAATCAATTAAATATTTAAAACTTTTTAGACAGCGGGATATTTGAGAGTGGTCGGATATAATTACAGAAAACACATTTTTGAGAATGCAATTCAACAAAAATAGCTTAAAGCTGATAGCCATTGATTGGCTTTGAAAGTCTTTTTTAATTTCGTTCTTTCTCTCTAGGAGCACATATCCATAAGGCAAAAACAGAATTGAAATTACAATCTTTACAAAGCCATGAAGTTTGCCTGATCAATAAACGCTTATCTAGTATTTATTAGTTGCAAATAAGACCTGGCTTTTATCACCATTCATGAAGAACAAACACAGCTTCGACTAGGTGAAAAGTAAAATTATATCTTTGCAGGTAATCCTGAGAATAAGGCATGATGTTTCACAGACTCTTTTTTCCTACGCAATGACCTGTGTGGCTGCACCAGGGACTGCAATCTCATGGGTCCACCGGGTATATGTGTGTGTATATATATATATATGTTATCTGTGTATTTATATGTGTTATCTATGTGTGTATCTGTGTCTGTATATATGTATGTGTTATCTGTGTGTGTAAATGTGTGTATGTGTAAGTTGTGTGTGTATGTGTTATATGTGTGCATGTGTCAGTGTGTATATATATATGTGTTATCTGTGTGTTTATGTTTTTGAGTGTTTGTATATGTTTGTAACTTGTGCACATCTATGTCAGTGTATGTAAATATATATATATATATATATATATATATATATATATATATATATATCTCGTGGTCACTACTCTATCCTAATTCTCCTTGACCTGTCTCCGGCTTTTGACACTGTTGATCATCAACAGCTTCCTCTCATCCTCCGCAATCTCGGTCTACAAGATATTGCTTTCTCCTGGTGCTCCTCCTACCTCTTCCAGCTCTCTTTCAGGGTTTCTTTCTCTGGCTCTGCTTCTTCTAACAACTCCTCTCTGTTGGCATCCCCCAAGGTTCAGTCCTTGGTCCCCTACTGTTCTCCATCTATACTGCCTCCCTTGGTAAACTCATTAGCTCCTTTGGCTTCCATTACTATTTATATGCAGATGACACGCAAATATACCTGTCCTCTCCTGATCTCTCCCCGTCCCTCTTGACTAGTGCCTCTACTACTACTGCCTCTCTGCTATTTCTAACTGGATGGCTACCCACTTCCTTAAACTCAACTTGACCAAAAGTGAAATTCTGGTCTTTCCTCCCTCAAGTGTTGCTACTCCTCTGTCTGTCTCCCTCCTAGTCAATGGTGCTACCATCAGCTCCATCACGTAGGCTCGCTGCCTAGGTGTTCTCTTTGACTCCAACCTCTCCTTCACGCCTCATGTTCAGTCTATCGCCAAATCCTGTCTTTTCCATCTCAAAAACATTGCGCGCATCCAACTCTACTTAATGCCAGATGCGACTAAGGTGTTGGTCCATTCCACTTTCCTTTCTCGCCTTGACTACTGTAATCCACTTCTTAGTGGTCTTACTAAGTGGCTCCCAACTTCCGCCGTTACAGTCCATAATGAATGCGGTGGCGAGGCTCATCTTCTTGTCCGCCCGCACCTCCCACGCCTCACCCTTTTGTCAGTCCCTATATTGGCTTCCTGTAAGATATAGGGCTCAATTTAAAATTCTGGTTCTTGCTTTCAAATCTCTACATAAAGCTGCTCCCACCTATCTATCCTCCCCAATACACAAGTATGTCCCGTCTAGGCCCTTACGCTCTGCTGAAGACTTACGTCTATCTTCTGTCCGTATTCCCACCTCTGATGCTCGCCTTCAAGACTTCTCCAGGGCTGCACCATTCCTGTGGGACTTACTTCCCTCCTCCGTTAGATGATCACCCAGTCTCCACTCATTCAAAAAATCATTAAAAACCCACTACTTCATAAACGCGTATCAATTAAACTGTTAATAGCTCCTGACTGATTCCTCTCTTGCTACAGTCATTAGTCTAATACTATCCTTACCTCTTTGTGTCATTTTACCCCACTCCCTCTAGCATGTAAGCTCATTGAGCAGGGCCCTCAACCCTTCTGTTCCTGTGTGTCAATTAACCTTTAGGCCTGTCTGCTGGTGTAAAAAAAAATAATTTTGATCCTTAATACAATAAATGAAACAAACGGATTCACTCAGAGTGTCCCTTTAAATGCAAGCTTGGTAGCGAAGTGTGTTCCTTTGCCAATTAAATATTTGTAGAAACTTTCATATAAGGTCAACTTTTCTTCCCTACTAAATTTTGTTTTCACAATGTTTAAAGAATGACTGTCAATTTTTTTTAAATTAAATTTAATGACACATAGTGATATTTTTAAAATGATGTGCATGAAATATTTTGAGACAATGTTAACTTTTTTTTTAACTGACCCAGCAACCTTGTTGGTTCAGACTCTACATTTCTTTTATCTGACCAACTACTGCTCGAACTAACTATGACTGCTATGACTGCTTTCTGTGCTCTGTGTGAAATTGCAGCAACAGGCAACTTAGGTTGAGCAGCAGTTGGTCACATAACAGTATAGTCTGACTCAACTCATGGCTGCTCAGACAGATAAACAAGTGATTTAAAAAAGAAAAAATCAATAAACATCATTAAAAAAATTAATACGTTTCATTAGATGCGATAACAATCGAAAAAATTTGAGATTAAAATTTTATGACAGTTGACAAGCTAGGAGGCTGGTCAAAAAAAAACAAAAAAACCCTTGCTCAACCCAATTTATAGAATCGATTTGTGCTTGCAATGCTCCAATGCCCGGAATGCATTGATGCTGATCCTCAAGACTTATTTAGCTATCAATAGCACAGCTTGCCTATGATACCTAAAGATTTATTTATATAGGGTATATTTAAAAAATGCAAAGAGGTTACTTCACGTTCTCTGTTGCTAGCAGTGTTGTTCTTCAATATTTAAATGATGTCTTGGCACTGCAGCTGTTGTGCATTTTATAAGTTTCATGCTAAATTAATTGTGATTTTCTACTCCCCCGATGCAAGAAATTGTTTGAAAAGAACCCATAATTAGCAAATATCTGCTAATATGCAAGACCATATCTTTTTATTGCGCACCTGCTAGCAGGAAAAATAAAGCCTATAGAGCCAGGAAAAAAATATATTCCTTGAAAGCATTGAGCCTGTAAATTATTAGTGATTACTAGGAAAAACTGAATATTGAAATTAATATTTAGTATAATTGTTATTATGAATCAGCATATATTGAATTTTCAAAGTGGAAGCTAAACAAATACAATTTTGTAATAGCATAAGCTGGGAAAACAACACTTGGCATAGTTACTGTTGCGATAACTGCCACTGGTTCACAGTCTGCTTAAGGTGGTAAATCTGATTGATTTTTGGGGGGCTTTACGTTATTACAAATGCTCTTTCATTTCCTCTATTCACCAGAGATAAAACTAATCAAAGATATTCACAAAACGCCCTATCGCGCAGCCTTTTAACATCAGAAGTGTTGCACAGAAGGAAAATAAATCAGTTTCTAATGATTGCGTTTATTTTTATTTAAAGTATCTATTGGCGTAAAAATTATTTACTTTTGCAAAATAGCACATGAATGAAAAGATTAGATGTGTGTGTAATAAGAAAAGAAAAAATAAATAAAAAAAATGATTTGGGAGTATACATTTGCAGTGAAAAGGAAATGCTAAATCCTATGTTGGAAGAATATTTGATATGCTAATCCTTAAGGACATTCTATTTAGCAATGTAGCATAGATTAGCAGGAAAAAGCTTCGGCATAATTAGATGGAATTCATTACGGGCTAATAAATAGAACTCAGAACCCATTATTTTTTTATTGGATTCTGAACAGATCATATAAAAATGTGACATTGGCCTGTCTGAACACAAAGGGTGTATATTTACATTTTAAATACTGCCAGACCTTGACAAAATATTTATTGTATGCTGAAGCTATACAAAATTGCTTTTCCAGGTGTTATATAGACTTTTAAGAAAAGAAAATTAACTTTTACGTAAAACGTGTCATTTCTCTGAATTTGACAGTTCCTCGTCTCCTTTGCCTCGGTAAGTACTGCTGAAGCGTAAGAAAAAAAGCGAACTTATTTGCAGCATTATTGAATCAGAAGTGAAATGACAAACAACTTCATGCGTGCACGGGTCTTCCTTACGAAATTCCGCGTGTGCGTATACACCTGTGCATACAGCACTGCGTGAGTTAAATTAATTTACATAGCGTGCTATTCTCCTGTAAACATCATTCAGTAACAATTGAAAGCCCCTGTAGGTTAAGTTAACAAATCAGTTGGTAAGCTTAGGCAAATTAGACTAATTTAGTCACTATTCAAACTTTTAACCTGTTTGGTTTGGCACTCATCGCTGTTTAGTGAGTGAATTCTCTGCATAAAAAATGTTATTTGAGTTGTTATGGTCCATTTCCTTCTGTCTATATTGACCAAAATACTTGCCAAAATAAAGGATTGCTTTGGAAATGGGACATGTGCTGGGTCATTTATTTCAGTTTTTACTTAATTTTCACTACAGATCTGGGGTCATTGTGAATCCACTGAAATATTTCTTAACTAAACCAAATACTCTTTTTGATTCATGGAGTGACTCTGACCAATCCACATTTATTTTCCTTTGAAGAACATCTAAACCGTCCCTAGCATGTAGCTTTAAAGAGACATCCTAAGCTTCAAGTGACCCCTTCATTTTTAAAGGAATACTCTAATTTGAAAAATATATTATTAATTAGAATTATGTCCCCTCTTTAAAAAAAAAGAAAAAAAAGAAAAAAAGTAATTGAGCTTAACTATAATCCTACTGTTGTGGTTCATGGTTTTGGATGAATTAGTTTGCACAATTTAAACGGGTTTCACAATAACTACTGTGCTTAACCTTTAGGAGAACCAAGATGGCTGCAGACTATGTGCTTTAACCCCTTAAGGACACATGATATGTGTGACATGTCATGATTCCATTTTATTCCAGAAGTTTGGTCCTTAAGGGGTTAAAAAGCAACAAGATAGCCACCAGTCATGTGCTCTGGTGTAACCTAGTTACACTAACAATAGACATCACCTAGTTACACTAAAAATAGAGTTAATGGAAGCCCATTCAAAACCAACCCTTTATTTTGTACAACTATAAATTTAGATTATTAGCTTCTTAATGTATTCCGGCAAAGTAATATCCTAACATGTAAAGACCAAATGACAATCACTCAGAGTGCCGCAAAAGATAATGTTTAATAAAAATATGCTAAAGAAAATATAACAAATATTAATAAACATGTTCTAGATAAAAACTTGTAATACTAAGTAGACAATTATCCTTTGTATTACTAATCGCATATTTCCCATGATTGTAGTTAAAGCGGCACTGTCATGCCGAACTTACCGTTCCCTAATCGTTTCCTCTTCTCTTCCTCTCTCAGGATCTGTTCTTCATTTCTTCCTGTCTGCTCTAGTTTTCTTTAAAACATAAGACAAATTAGGGACTATTTTGTCTTATAAATATTTCCTACGCCTGACTAGCTATGACCAGCGGAGGAGCAAAGTGTGCTTTATTTCCTGTGGGCAGAGCAATTTTCCCACAATTCTCACCTTTCCTCCATGATCTCGCGATGCTTCTTGTCAGTATTCCTGAACGTCCTGTCATTTAGAAGAACAGCAGTAAAACTACCGAATTTTGCCCTAACAGAATGAGAACAGTTTCTTCATTCATGTAAGGATGACAAGCGGTTCTTTTAGGTTGGTTCAAAAGTTAATTCTAATGAATGAAATTTCGATCCGTGCTGCAGCTGCATCTTGCATCCACTTAGTAGATAGCTCCCTAATTCCCACGGTATTAGCGAGCTATCAACCAAAAGGCTGAAAGACGATGATGGGGTCCTATTGTCCTCCCCCCGACCCCACCCCCGAGTGGCTGGTGGGGGCTCTAAATGAAAATGGGGGGACCTATTACCCTATTACCCTCCCCCAGCCCCCACCAATGAGCAGTGGGTGACGGCCCTAAATTTCAATAAGGGGGGACCTATTGTCCTCCTCCCTGGCCCCCACCCATGAGTGGCAAGTGGGGCCTTAAATGAAAATGAGGGGGGGAACTATTGTCTTCCACCCCGGCCCCCACCCATGAGTGGTTGGTGGGACCCCAAATGAAAATGGGGGACCTATTGTCCTCCCCCCAGCCCCCACCCATGAGTGGAGGGTGTGGGTCCTAAATTACAATAAGGGGGCTATTGTCCTCCCACTTTGCCCCCACCCATGGGCGACGGGTGGGGACCAAGGGTAAAAATACCCCTCCAGGTGACTAGGGCTCCCCAAGACCCTTGTCACCCCCTGAAACCAAATAAAATTAAATAAACTTACTATTTGATGTTTTCTTTTTTCTAAAACCTTCAGTCTCTTCATTTAGCTATCAGAGAACTCTCATTGGTTGGGTGGAAATTAGCCTTTCCTTGCCCTGCAGAGCTCAGTCTCTGCGGCGCCCTCGCAGGGTGAAGATGGAATATTTTTTTTGCGTCAGTTTTTCTTTTCTTTTCTAAGTTCGACGGTAATTGTGTTTTTTTATTTGTCCTTTCTGCGGATGAATAAAGAAGGTTTTAGAAAAAAGATGACATCAAATGGTAAGTATTTTCTTATTTACAGGTATTTAGTTTTATTGCCTCCCCCCCTCACTATTTTTAGGGTGAGGGGGGTAGGTAGGGCTTTATTAAATTTTATTTGGGTGGGGGGTGACTAGGGTCTTTGGGACCTCTAGTCACCTGGGGGGAGTATTTTTACACTTGGTCCCCACCCATCACCCATGGTTTGGGACTGGGGGGAGAACAATAGGTCCCCCCATTTTCATTTAGGGCCCCCACACACCGCCTATGGGTGAGAGGACAATAGGTCCCCCCTTATTGTAATTTAGGGCCTCCCCCTGCCGCTCATGTGTGGAGGCCGGGGGGGAGGACAATAGATCTTCCTCCCTTATTGTAATTTAGAGCCCCCACCAGCCTCTAATGGGTGGGGGCCAGGAGGAGGACAATAGGACCCCCCCATTTAATTTAGGTCATCCACCACCGCTCATGTGTAGGGGTCGGGGGGAGGACAATAGAGCCCCCCCATTTTCATTTTGGGCCCCTACATGCCGTTCATGGATGGGGACTAGGTGGAGGACAATAGGTCTCCCTCCATTGTCATTTAGGGCCCCCACCCCCAGCTCATGGGTGGGGGCTGAGAGGGGGGCTTTTTAAAAAAATTAGTAGACATGCCCCTACTCACGACATAGCGAGTAGGAGCATTCGGGATATTTTAATCTCTCTTATGCTAATATGGGGGTCATATTGACCCCCATAAAGAGAGGGAGGACAAGGAGGGCTTAGAAAGTGGTGGGGAGCACAGCTCCCTCCTGTTTCTATCTTTATATATTACAAGGAGGGAGCTGCATGCCGGTAGCTCCCTCCTTGTAATAAACCGAACAAACGAACACCGATATTCAGTGTTTGTTCGTCTGACATTTCTATTCATTCATTCGTCTTTCTGACGAATAAATGGATGAAATTCTCTTCCGATTTTTGGACAATAGCGAATGCCCAAGTGTTTAACTGGGCATGTGCTGGAATTTCACAGCCCTATCTAGTGTGGGCAAATGACGTGTCCCACAGGGCCTTCATCTACTCACACAAAGATAGTGGTGCCTAGGACCTAGGTACGGACACAAAATAAAGATTTAAAAAAGGTAATATGATGGGCCTAGAGGCATATGGGAGTAACTAGGGGGAAATTAGATGTAGTGGAGTCGGAAGAGGGGTTGAAACAAATGGATGCAGCCATGACAGTGCCGCTTTAAAGCATATCAAACTCTATCCAAGCAACTGAATCTAAATACAAGTATAAAAGCTATAACAAAATTGTACAGTTTTATACTTAACATCCCAGGATCTTAGATGTAATGGAGATCAAGGTTTCTGATGCTCTGGGTAGATCAAAATTCATGTCCCAGGATAAAAAATATGGACCTAGAGCGCATACTTGCAGCCTTAGAAAAATTAGTAAGGCTGCCTGTGCCTCTGTACTGCTACATCGCTGATATCCTCCACGAACTCCAAAAACCAACTGTCCAACTTCCACAAAACATCTTCACAATAACCATAGTATCATGTCCCTCCTTCCAGCCTATTCCCTATCCATAACCTGCCTCCTGACTCTGAACTAGTTAAACTGGCTTGTTAATTAGCCTTTTCAGTGCTTAAAAATGGCATTTATGCAGGGAATATCTGTTAAATTGTGAACTAATAATTTTGGGAGTTATGGGCGTAAAAGCACAAATATTGTGTTAAAATGGTAGTCATATTTAATGTCCATAACACCGACTCTTTGAGAAACATTGGACGAATATAGCTTCTGCTAACAACATGTAAAGTATGCTGACTCCTACTCTGGGTATATCCAGTGATTCTCTACACCAAAAATGTAATATGTTTCTGTCAGAAGTCCCAAGTGGCTCTCTGTCTGATGGCCAAATAATAGGCTTGGACATTGCAATTTGTACACCATTTTGTTTCTCAAAATGGGCACTGTATTCATTTGCAAGGTTGGGTTAGCATCTATGCAAAAAAAAATAAATCACTTGATTACATTTAAGTGATTTATATGCCTAGATTGTCCATTTAATTTACAATATATATAGGTGGCCTTTCTACTTTTCTGGATTGTTTATCATCAACTAAAACTTAATATGTCAAAGACTGCAATACTACTGTACACTAACTAAGATTTATTACGGCCACCTTAGAAATAAACAGAGTCCTATATTGGTCTGGAAATATTATAGTTAAAGTGTAGATGCTCTTTACGGTCCAAACATTTCAGAAACCTGGCTCACTGTCCATCTTTGTGACAGTGGCTTAAAATATTACTTGGTGCCTCTAGCAACGATCATTACCGAAGAAGGATGCAGGCCAAATGAGTACCAGCTGTTCATTTTTGCATCTTTCTTAAGATCAAAAGGATGACATTTCGTGCTATTTGCTACTTCAATCACAGAGTCAATGGATATGAACATATTAACACCCAAAGAACTGCGTAAGAAACCAAACCTGTAGTCAACCCTTTAATTAGCGCTAAAATAAAACCGTGCGATTATTTTAAAAGTTACCAAAGTTAAGCATCTAAGACAGCTTTCGAATTGTAACATTTATATTTGTGATATAACTAGCTAACCTATTTCTTTTACTGATCAGATAGCTTTATGTCTTTTCAGGCCAGTCAAGTTTTTTTTATTTTTCATTTTTCCCTAGCTTGAAGGTGATATTTTCAAAGATTTATAATTCTGAAGAGGATGTAAACAAGCCAAGTCCTATTTGTTGCAGAAGCCATTTTAATCAATTATCAAACCACAGTGCTTCCAAGTTTATTCCAAACGTTTTAACGATTCATTTCTGGGCTTGTGAAATCCCTCATCAGGATAAAAATATGAAGCAATATGTATACAAACTGTTATGCCACACATTCTTATTCAATCTGGCCAGGAAAACTAGGCCTCATGGACCTCAGGCACTGTGCCATAAGGCAGTTCTGTTTATGCTTCTTCGGTAGGCTACCATTTTGTCAACATACTTTACTCCCACCTGCTCATAGATTAATTGGGAGTTTGACATTATGGTGTATCAATTACTGCTATGTATTCATATGCCTTGCTTTGCTTTTTACTTCCATTTCTACTTTTGTGTTTTCAATAGATACAAAGTCTTTTTTGGAATGAATATTAAAATGCACATTGCCAATTAAGTTAATTTAATATGTTTTTTGTTTAAAAAATATTTTGTATTATTTTATAGTTTAAAAAGGAAATTCGGCTTGGAGGTGACCCAATAGTGTAAATCATAATATACAGTACATAATTGATTAAAACAAAATAATGCAAAAAATAAATACATTAAATAATACTTTGATTAAATCATTTTTATTTTGGTACAAATAAAAAGACTTATTTGCTATGGAGTCTGAACTGTTGGAGATGTCTAACACAGTACTGAAAGGTTTTTCGTTTTTTCTTTGTCCTATAAATCCCAAACTGTATGTGTACACGTTATGAAAAGGAGTGGGTGTGGCTAGCAGATTTTAAAGCTCTCGGCACAGCCTCATTGAAGCTCCCACAAGAGGACTGAAACGTCGAGCTGTCAATTTTTTTAACCCCTTCACGACCGAGGACAGTTCAGGACCGTCATCGGCATTTTTGCGTTGCCGACCGATGACGGTCCTGAACCGTCCTAACGGTCAGAGGTACTTACCTGATCGCCGTCATTCCCCCGGCAGCGATCAGTGTTGCTCCGGTTGTGGGGAGACTGCCTGCAGCCCAGACAGTCTCCCCACACTGGATTAGGACCCCTGTGGCCATGTGATCGCTCAACACAGCGATCACATGGTCACAATAGGTGTCCATGTGTCTGCCTGCAGGGGGACTGTCTGTACTGACAGGCAGTCTCCCTGCTAGTGTAAAAGTTAGTGTTAATAAAAAAATAAAATAATTATATATGTGTATATATGATATATAGACATATATTATATCTATATAATATATGTCTATATATCATATATATAATGTCATACTAAGTGTATTTTTAGATTAATATGTACTTATATTAATATAAAAATACACTTATAATTAAATTACACACGTATATATATAATATATATATATAATATATATACGTATATAATATATATAATAACTATATATATTGTATATATATATTATTATAAAATATAAATAATAAGTAATTTAAATTAAATATTTTTTTTTTAAATAATAATAAAAAATTAAAAAAAATTATATATCTATATGAAATTTTATTCTAACTGTATTTTAAAATTAATATATATATATTTATATCAAAATACTCTTAGAATGAATTTGTATATATATCTATGTATACATAAATAAATAAAAATAATACGAAATATACATATGTCCATGTACAAAATTACATAAATAATTATATAAATATACACGTAGACTTCAAATATATAAATATGCATATATATTTAAATTCTACGTGCGTATTTATGTAATATTTTTACATAATTCAGTTATTTTATTGATTGCAATTTGAGGGACCTGCCTGCCAACCCAGGCCGAAATTCCAGAGAATTTCATTTGCTAGCACTGTATTTTACCCTGTAACGTTCTACGACACCCTAAAACCTGTACATGGGGGGTACTGTTTTACTCGGGAGACTTCGCTGAACACAAATATTAGTGATTCAAAACAGTAAAACATATCACAGTGATGATATTGTCAGTGAAAGTTACTTTTTTTGCATTTTTCACACACAAACAGCACTTTTACTGATGATATAATTGTTGTGATACGTTTTCCAGTTTTTAAACACTAATATTTGTGTTCAGCGATGTCTCCCGAGTAAAACAGTACCCCCCATGTACAGGTTTTATAGCATTTTTGAAAGTTACAAGGTCAAATATATGGGTCAAATATTTTTACATTGAAAATGGCCAGGTTGGTTACGTTGCCTTTGAGAGCGTATGGTAGCCCAGGAATGAGAATTACCCCCATGATGGCATACCATTTGCAAAAGAAGACAACCCAAGGTATTGCAAATGGGGTATGTCCAGTCTTTTTTAGTAACCACTTGGTCACAAACACTGGCCAAAATTAGCGTTCAATTTAGTTTTTTTACTTTTTTCACACACAAACAAATATGAATGCTTACTTTGGCCAGTGTTTTTGACTAAGTGGCAACTAAAAAAGACTGGACATACCCCATATTGAATACCCTGGGTTGTCTACTTTAAAAAAAATATGTACATGGGGGGTGTTATTTAGAGATTTATGACAGATAATAGTGTTACAATGTCACTATTGATACATTTTAAAAATGTATGTTTTGAAACCACAATATCCTACTTGTACCTATAGCCCTGTAACATGCAAAAAAAAGCACGTAAACACTGGGTATTTTTAAACTCAGGACAAAATTTTTAATCTATTTAGCAGTTTTTTTCATTCGCTTTTGTAGATGAGTAAAAGATTTTTCAAGTAAAAGTAAAAAAACATGTATTTTTTTCAATTTTTCATCATATTTTTTTATTTTTTTTAAATTAAAATACATGAGTTTATATAAATAATGGTATGTAAAGAAAGCCCCTTTTGTCCTGAAAAAAACAATATATAATTTGTATGGGAACAGTAAATGAGAAAGCGGAAAATTACAGCCAAACACAAACACCACAAAAGTGTAAAAATATGCCTGGTCGCAAATGTACAACATCGCAAAAAAGGTCCAGTCCTTAAGGGGTTAATACTAATGGATTAAATGTATACCTTTTTAATCATTATCAAAACCGTGAGTGCTGGTCATGTCTGATATATCGATATATGTATATATATATATATATATACGCAGTGTGTGTGTTTCTGCTTTAGGGTGCACACCCTTATAAAATAGGCTGCGCACACCTATGATATGAGCTAGTCCCAAGTAAAATAGAGTATTGCATGTTAGTTTCTTTTGGGACTTGTGTCCTGTGTGGATTTTTAGGGATCTCAGTGACAGAGTCTTCGGATCTGTTTGCTGGCTGCAGGATCCCTCTAGCCCTGGGATAAATCAAAAGAGTTAGGCCTGAGACCTGCAATTGCCTTTGTGAAGGCAATAGCTATAATCACATTATAAGCAGTGTTCCAGACACCTGCCTGGAAGAAGAGCTGCAGTGGCATAGGCAGAAGGGACGATACCTGCCTGGAAAGAGAGGGCTACAGAGGAATAAGCAGAGGGGATGATACCTGCCTGGACGAAAGGCTGCAGCGGCAATATACTAATTGTATTTGTTCTGGTGAGTATAATTCAGGATTTTTTGCAGGAAACACAGTCTTTTCAGAGAAACAGCCTTTGGATACCTCCACTGGCCACTCATCAGATGGCTGCTGATTGGACAGGGCTGTGTTTGACTTGTTCTGGCTCTGTCCCTCGACTGCCTCGGTTGACAAGCTCAGCCAATCCAATGCTTTCCTAAGAGAAAGCATTGTGATTGGCTTTTTTTTGGGGGGGGGAGTTCAATATGGTTTTATTAAAGTGATCTAAACAGTCCCAAAGATCAATCTCTTTTAAACCTATAAACAAACAAAAAATATAACACTTATATTGCCTCTGGTTTCAGGCATCACAATTTGTATGAGAACATTTTTAAGATAAGAAATAAAGTAACGTAGTAATCAGATATCCAAAATATAGACCTCTCTCCATGAATCTGTTAACCGTCAATAATTAATAGGATAACACATGACCTGTGTAAGTGTTTCTGAGTTGTAATGTGCACATTAATACTTTTATCATTTTAATTCAAGACACAGCATTATCTATGTAAAACGTTTAATATCACAGTTTTAATTCAGCCCTTGGAATAAAAGTTATTATAATTACTTCCTGGAATCACATCAACCTGATATATCAGCATCACTATACTCAACAGCTCCATTACAATGTCCTTCAAATATAAATATAATAATGTGAAAGTATTCTGTATTTCAAAGTTTGGATCATCTCACAAATGGTTAAAAAAGGCTGAAAAGAAAAATAGCCCCCTAATACACAAACAAATAAGCAGGATATAAAATTTTGCTTTTAACTCTTAAAGGGACGCTCCAGGCACCCAGACCACTTCAGCTAATTTAAGTGGTCTAGGTGCTGTGTCCCTTTTGCACCTAGTGCTGCATTGTAAAAATTGCAGTTCCAGAGAACTGCAATGTTTACATTGCAGCTCTTTGTCTGTCCTCAGTGGCTGTCTACCAGTCAGCCCCTAGATGGCTTCCAGAATCCAAACTTACTTTTGGTCCGTTATCTGACAATGGACATCCTCACGCTCTGCATGAGGACCTCCAGCATCAGATTTTACCCATAGGAAAGCATTGATTGCTTTCCTATGGGGAGGTCAAAGGCACTTGTGGAATGGAGGAGGGGGCGGGGCTTCGACCCAGCACCGAGGGACATTGGCACTGGGATCAGGTACGTAAATAAATGGTTTCTAACCAGGGGGGAGGCAGAGGGATCGGTAGTGCCAGGAATACAGCTTTATATTCCTGGCACTACATTAATTTTAACTGAAAGGTTTATTACTCAATATGCTCTGCATATTATTCAATATGCTCTACATGTTAAATTTAGAAGTAATGTTCTATGGTTGTATCATTTTATAACTTAAATATGCAAATGACACACAAACTAAGCACAAATAAAGAGAAAAAAAAACCTTAGAATAAATAATAAAACAAATAAGAATTGAGATAACATTATAAAGTAGGAGAAGAAAAGACCTTGTCCTATAAAAGTTCATACGAACAGTCAAGCTTAATATTTTTCAATGAGGCTACATGGATGCAGCCATCCATTAGATTCATACAAATAGCAAATGGGGTTCTGTAACGAATACCATTATAGGAACAAGATGCCACCTACAGCAGGTCTCCAAATAGAAAGGCCCTTAATATGGGTTAATGTATGAAACATGAGAGCATCAAAAGACTCTATACAAGTTCCCAGTGCATAAGTCTCCATGTGCACTGGGGACCTTTGGTGGACTGGTGACATCACTGAAAGAAACATGGGTGAATTAATTAAGTGATCCTGTGTGAAACTCTTTTCAGTTAATATCTCTGGGGAGTGACACAACTCTAACCTTCAGTGATCCCAGGCATAACATATTAGGCAATATCAGCCCTTTAGCTTGCAGACTTTTGCCTCAATAATCATAGTTTATCTATGGTGCAAAACAAAAACAAACCATTCACAAAAATATACTCCAAAAATAGAGCCTCTCTACCAAAGACTTAACTTAACATTGCAGAGGCACAATCAGACTGACCTGATATAGAAGGTACTTAGAACATTATTCTACCATTAATTATTTCAAACACTATACTTTATTTCCTTTTTGGGGTTTAGATCCATTTACAGAGTAAATGATACATGTCTGGATCATCTAAACAAAAAAAGCTATTTTACATGTGCAATTGTGGAGGCTTTTAATTAGATGTAGGAAGCACATGGAAGTACAGGAATTGGCTCAGGAACATAATTCTTAATTTGTTTTCTTGTCATCAATAGGGACATATGGAGGAGGACACTCTATAGGCATGTAGACATTGTGAGGATTTGCTGGATTATAGTATGGGCTAGACGCAGCTTCGGCAGTCTTGCCTCCTCCTGGCATACCAGATTCCATCCATCCAGATGGGGCAGTTAGTGCCAGAGCTCCATTGTATGGTTTGCCCAGGGTAAGGGGGCATAAGGTGCCATGTACATAGGGTTCATTTCTGGTGGTGGATACCGTTCTATTCCAGGTCCTGGAAGTGGATCATAAGGTTGGCCCATAGATTGAGGGGCTGGACCATATCCATTCATTCCTGGAGGGACATATTGACATGGACCAGCTGTAGGGGCTGGAGCATATCCTCCAGGAGCAGAAGGGTATAGTATAGGCCCATGAGCAGTAGGGACAGGTTCCGGCGTGTATTCATATCCTGGGTTAGGATTATGTGGCGCCCTGGATGTGTTCATTGGCATTTTAAACATGAGCTGTCCAGATTCAATGGCCCCTCCACTATTAAATGTAATTTTGAATTAACCCTTCCCAACCTCCACTGGGCTCTGCATTGGTGTTTCCTTTGATGTAATTTGCAGAAAACATAGTCTGTTCTATAGAGCATCCCTTCACAAGGTAGAATGGCATCATAAATGCCATCATGGGATCTTTTCCCTTGATCACAAAGATCATCCTGTAGGCAGTGAGATACAATTGTTTGGTGCCTTTGAAGGCTTCTGTTTTGTGTGCCATGTCACTGAAAGTAAGCTACACATCTTTACAGTCCCTGATAATACTCTTATTTCCATTTACAATAATTTCACCATTCTGTGAGTGATTCCTATTTAGTGCCATGCTGTAGCTGGTCATACTACTGAACCCTGTGTCTCAGTTCTGTGTTTATCAAGTGTACAAGATGAAGGTAACTGGATTCAGTTACTTCCCAGAAGCCATGTCCTAAATATTACACCATGATTGGCTTTGAAAACTACTTCTGATGATGTCAGCTAAGCAGGCAGATCAGGGGCAGAGCCAACAGCTGCAGACATGAATAAAAGTAAGATTTTACTATTTTTAGAGGGGCAAGTGTTTTTAACACTTTAGGAATACACATTTGTGTTCCTGACCCTATAGTATTCCTTTAAAGTGCAAACAGTTGCAAACAGCTCCCATTGTTTTTTAAGGGAAGGACTCAGCAACTAGTTTCAACCTACTATTTACGCTTACTAGCTGCCACTATGTTTCCAAATAGACTAACTGATAACGCATGTGTAATCTCACGGTTGGTAAAGGAGCGATGGTGGTTTGTTAGCTTGCATTTGATGAACATAGGGCTGGTCTGGCTAATCTAATGTTACCACCACTTTAGAGTTTTTTTTTTACCGAGAAATGTATTACACTTGAGCTGTACATTTGCTCTACTTGTTAATACCTCGAGCCAGATTAGCAAATCTTTCAGATCTTTTAAAATAAATAAAAGCATCAATTTTTCTTGCTTTGTCGATTTTTTTATGTGCACTAATACCTTAAGCCGTAAGTTTGTTTACCTAGAAATTAAACAATAAAATCTCATCAGCAGACACATTGAGCAGAGTTTTCTACCTATTATAAGCCATTTCTTAATAATAAAAGAAAATAAGAAAAACGCTTAGCGCACTTGCAGAACCGCTACTCTTTCGGCTGAAGACACAATACCAAAGAGAGTACAAATGCAATAACATAGTAATTTGGATAATTAGGACTCAGCTATGCAAGAGGTCGTGAATATATCTCGAAATCAGCTTCAAGTGCTATCTGCACGGAATTGAAATATACAAATAATACAGTCTATCCATTCTGTCTCAAAGCCTAGTTTTGATATTATGAAAACTTGAAATGAAAATCCCCTTTGAACCTCACATGAAAAATTATTCTAATGGAATTTAATCAATTGTAATATCCCAGTAAAAAGAACACCGTAATGTAACGGTTCATCAGAACAATGAGAAGGGTAATATGGAAGCTTGGAATGCAATATGAGAGTTGCACTATGCAAATTGCTTTGATAAAGGAACATTATGCAAAGGTAGGATATAATCAAATATCAAAGTGGAAAAAAATAATACGCCATGAAAATAATTCTGGGTCACAAATATTGTTTTCTCAATATTTATAAAACACGGTAACTCATTTTATTATTTCTAATTCATAATCAGGTTTTCTAATACGACAAAGCAAAAATAGCACATTAATAGTAGTGGTTATTTTGTAACGACTTAGATACATACTTAATGTATGTGACAGACAATGCACATATTTACTTTTAATTACTCAGTTACTTTGTAAAAATAAAAATTGCTATATATCAGCATAGACTTAAGGTGATATTTTCATATATTATAGGAACCATCCAAGCACCATAACCGCTACCATGTGCTGTTTGCTTGATTTGACATATTTATTTTGGGACCGTCGGGTGCCAGTCGCTTTCTCCATTAAAAGCCAGACTCTCCTATTTAGAGCTCCCATTAGCTTTCCTGGGCTAAGCCTCTATGTGCTGATCACTCTCAGTCAATGAGCTAAGCTAAGCTGCAGGGCTAGCTCATAGCTGAGAGTTTCTGTCTATCAATAGAGTAGATGGCTGGATTGTAAGGTAAGTTGGATTGACTACTTACATTGCGAGCGCACCAGGGCAAATATGGAATCATAACCATTTAAGAGCACTGCAGTTGTTATGGTGCTTGGTCCTTTAACAGTAGAGTATAATATACTTAAATAAAGCTTGACGCTGAAACGTATGTAATTTTGTCATTTTATAATTGTGTTCTCCTGATCCTAAAAAAAATTTTCTTCCTATTTCTACTACTCTGTGAAGCTTTTGTAATTTAATTTTGAAAATTTCTAAGGAAGTGGTTCCCAGCCCAGTCCTCAGGTATTCCCTAACAGTCCAGGATTTAGGGATTACCCAGTTGTGTCTAAGGTGTTTTTAGAAAAGAAAAAAAAATCTTTAGACACAACAGGGTAATCCCTAAATCCTGGACTGGTAGGGGGTACTCGAGAACTGGGTTGGGAACCCCTGTTCTAAGGGACTGTGGATCTCTTCCATGGCGCTCCAGGCATGGTAGTAGACTCTATTTGGTTCCCTGAGTGCAATATTACCTTTGGAATTAGTTATTTGGGTTGTCCTCACTGTTGACTCACCTGTGAATGTGACGCTAAAAAACAATCTTCAAACATTACATGTTCAATTGATCCACAGTCGTTTTTATGCCATCGCTACATTAACGCTTTCTAGCAAAGGTATGATGATAAGATTCTATCAGAAAGTGAACAGGTAGGTTGCATAAAACCATGAATCGTGTTTTTGATAGATTCTTGAAGGAAACAAAAGTCTGAAAATGTTTGATTGGTAATATTCCCATCAGCCTTTGTGGTGTTGTGAAGTCGCCCTAATGACTCTGTACAGCTTTTAGAAAGAGCTGGCAGAATAAAAGTACAATATTTGCAGTGCAGTCCTTGTATCCACTCTATCAAATTATTAGAGAAAGATAGGGCAACTTGTAATCATGATTTAATTGACAGGAAACGGCACCATAGGAAGAATTGCATGTAACCCTCAGTTTGTGACTAAACTTGTTATAACACGTAATAAAGGTTATCACCTCATCTTTTATATTGCTATGAACCCTTAACTCATCAACTATCCCAGCAGATGCCGTACAAGATTCATACTGGCAACGATACAATAAGGAAAATGTATCACAAACGTCATTCCAAGTTGCAGCAATATAGTATGAATTCCTGAGGGATGTAATAGTTCCAAAGTCATATCTGGGTCATAATACATAAAAACTAACAAAAAAACATAAAACAATGACAATCTGATTCCAATGTGTGTAGGGTTATCCTGATTAATAAACCACCAAAAGAGTTATATAAAAACGATAAACCACTATGGGCTTTTATCAGGATACGGGGAGTTGGAAGTGTCTGGTTGGAACTTTGGGTGAAGTCGAAGTTGGATTCGCTATCTCCGACACCGATATACTGTAATATCTTAGGAGGATACTATTTTAAGAAGACAATTCCCATCAGGCATATTATAATATATATATAATATATATTATTATTATTTTTTTTGGATGAAAAGAGTAAGCTAAAGCTTTTTATTTTAATTTTAAAACATAGTTAGAGAACAGTGATTGTTAGGGGAGCATAGTTATATATGCCACTCATAGCTCTATTAGATGACCAGAGGCATGTCTCAAAATATAATAACAAAAATGTGTTTTTTTGGTTTTTTTTGCATTGGAACATCTATTTTTAAAAAAAGAAAACGTATCTGATTAGAATATTCATTGTTAAAGCAAGTGGGGAATTTTAGCTAAAGATTTTGTATTTTACAAAGCGAGAAGGGTACAATAACATGACTGTTATAAATACACTTGTTTTAAAATAATCTTTTCCTGCAGTCCTAATGATTGAAAGAGTTTTTAAATCCCCAAAACAAATATGCAACATCTCTTCAACTTTCAAACATGCATAACTTGTCGTCTGTATAACTATTTGTGTGTGTGACAGTGACAAGGGACATGGGTTGTGAATAAAATGTCAACCTGAGCAGATTCAGGTGGAAAAACTGAATATTTGCAAATATCCGTTTACTCAACAAAGTTATTTTGTTTGCACATTGCATGGCCTTAGCTTCAGCCCAATGCTTAATTTTAAATCTTAAAGTGACACTATAGTCACCAGAACAACTACAGCTTAATTAATTGTTCTGGTGAGTATAATAGTTCCCTTCAGGCTTTTTTTTATGAAAACACTGCCTTTTCAAGGAAAAAGCAGTGTTTACATTGCCTCTAGGGACACCTCCAAGTGGCCACTCCTTAGTTGGCCACTGGAGGGGCTTCCTGGGTCAGTGCTGCTGAAAAAGCAGTCCTGACGTTCAGCATCCCCATGCTCTGCATGGAGACGCTGAATTTTCCTCATAGAGATGCATTGATTCAATGCATCTCTATGAGGAGGTCCTGATTGGCCAAAAAAGCATTTGGCCCGCCCCCGTGCCAATTTTAACATTGGATTAGCTAAAAATCGCCCATTTTTATGATGTCACAAAGGGGGAGGAGCCAGTGCCGGCAGACCCACGCGGCGCTGGAAATAAGGTGAGTTTTAAACTTTTAAAGGGGGGCTAAGGGGGGGGGGCAAGCCACCTAAATGGTGGGTTAAACACTATAGGGTCAGGAATACATGTTTGTGTACTATACATTTTACTATAGTGTTCCTTTAATCCCAAATTCAAACCCTATATCGATAAATTTTATTAACTAATTAGAATTAATTTGTACTCTACTCTAGAATTAATTTGTACTCTATACTATTTTACATTTTTTCACCCTTATAGTAATTATTTTTGTTGCATTATTTACATTGTATCCTATTGCTTTCTATTTTATTTATTTATTATTATTTTATTTATTTTTTTGCATTCAGACATTCATTTGTACTCTATACTATTTTACATTTTTTCACCCTTATTGTAATTCATTTTGTTGCATCATTTGCAACCTACTGAATTCTATTTTATGTATTTATTTATTTTTATTATTATTATTTTAATAATTTTGTTGCGTTCAGACATTCGTTCTGTCATTTTGCATTATACCTCTTTATATTGACCATTCAATCTATTATTATAAGGAATTTTGAATGTTGTAATTAAAACCTGTATCCAAATTTGAAAATTGTAATCAATCTTTTAAAAACCAAATTATGCATACAATATGCACAGGATAACATGAAGGTATGCCAAGCTGAAGGAAGGCAGATAGCATAATTATTCACAGGTCCCCCCCTTGGGCAACATAACTGGAGAGCAAATATCTTTGTGAAACTCAAACTGCTGCTTCCCAGATTGAAATGAAAGGTCAATAACATATTTGAAATGTTCAAGAGTTTTAGCTTCCCATAACAAATCAGCTAACTGCTTAAATTCCAGCATCTTTGCTGATGTTAAATAGAGCTATTCGATGCTTGCTATTACCTTTTAACTCATCCAGTTGTTCTTGTTCAACAGTTTTAAGACTTATCAGTCAGGCATATGGCTAGTTTATGCGTTCCCTCTAAGTATTTTCAGTGACTATCTAGCCACTGAAATAGTTGCAATAAAAATTAAAATAACCATACCTTAATTTTCATTGAGTACAATTTACTCCTCTGCAAATATGTACATGCTATATGGATTCCTAGTTTTTTAGAGCTGTACCACTTAATTAATTTTTTATTTATTTATTACTCGTATTTTTAAAGCACCAACATATTTTGCAGCGTTGTACAATTAGGGGAGAACACGCAATACACACAGACAAATACAAAAGGTAGAGAGGGCCTTGCCCATAAGCCAGGGCCGGATTAACATAGGGGCTGATGGAGCTGCAGCTCCAGGCCTAAGCCCATGGAATAGGCCCATTGATTAAAAAATTTTTTTAAAAATTACTTTATTTTTTATTTTTTACACACTACTCTTGGGGTTGCCACCTGGCCGGTATTTCACCGGTATTTGAGGCTGCCTAGACAGTGCCGGGATTGCATTAATACCGACAATACAGAGATTATTCTGCAATTCCAGTGCCAGCCAATAAGGGGTCACTGTGTGTGGGGAGAGAGGCAGGCATAGGAAGTTACAGCATCTCCCTCCCTGCCTCTCTCTACTCACTGATCCGCGGGGGAGCAGCTCTGCACAGAGAGTCCAGACAGCAGCTCCGAGCCTTCAGAGACAGCCTACAGCTCAGGTAAGTAAGGGATGGGGAGAAAGGCTGCAGCGAGACATGGGGACACAGACATTAGGGGACAATGTGAGACCTAGGGACACTGAGACACTAGGAGAAACTGTGAGACATGAGAGACTTGGGGGGCACTGTGAGACACTTGGGGACACTGAGACACTAGGGGGCACTGGGGGACCTGGAGTCACTGATACACTATGGGAAACTGTGAGACATGGGGCGGTGATAGACTTGGGGAAACTGAGACATTGGGACAATACATAAGAGTTGTGTATTTTTTTTGTGGTTTTTGTAACAGTTTCTGACTTAGAGATATTTCCTGTGCCTGGAGATAATTAAGTTACCACAGCCTCTTAAGCCAATTATCTCCAGGATAGAGGAGAAGATAGACTGGCCACACAGCCTAAATCTGTGGAACTGTTTTGGGCATGGAAGCCATGCCTGCAGTCAGTCAAATGTGACTTCCATAAAACTTTGGAACCCCTGCTCTGATCTGGGTGATTTTTGGATATGTTGTTCATCCAGATCAGGGCTACCCAGGGCTATATTTGTGGGGAGACGCTGTTTTGTTGTTGTTTTGGGGTGTTTCTGGACTTTGGGTAAAACTAGATATTTTCTGCCAGTGTTAATTGAGTTAGTCCATTGTGTTTGGTATTGTATCACAGGCAGAGGGGAGGGTTTGTGTACATTAGCTGGGAGTGTCTAACTGTACAATACTGTGTTTATTGGCTGTTGTAACTTTGTGTCCTGTGCTCCACAAGGTCTAAGTGGGTGGTAAACCTGTGGGGAAAACTGTATAAAAGAAATGCTTTGTGCTCATTAAACAGACCTGTTCTACCCTTCATGAAGTCTTGGCTCATGTTTGGGGGATTGGAGAACTACCTACACTCTGGGGATTGCTATAATCACTATACTCACCAGAGTAAGCTCTTGTGAGTGCTTGTTCCTGTTCCTGTTCCTTTTCCTGCTCTCTGGATTCTAAGAGAGGTCTGCCTACTGGAAGCTGGATCCTGGTCTTGGGTCCAGAGTGGGTGTAAGACAGTGAGATCCCAACCAAGCTGCGGCGGTTTGTGGGGTCTGCGGTGATTATGGTGTCTAGTGGAGTACTTGGAGCCCCCAGGAAGCACTAGGAGCATCCGCCAAATGGAGGTACCCAGTCGGGGTGCCAGGCGATCTGTTACAGTCCCTTTAGCCAAAAATATTTAAAGCTTATTCAAATATATTAAATCAGTAATCATTTTTTATCCTTCATGCCAATGTACTTTCTAGCTATTTAAGTCTGTTTTTTACCCTTCTTTTCTGAATCATCAGTGTGTTTTCTCTATACTTAACTGCTTCCTACCAGATCCAGAGCCACTTTTAACCATAACCTACTTCAGTGGACAGCTTCTTTATGGGAAACCTACCAAGGTTTCCTAACACCTTTAACGGCTCCTCTAATGATGAGGATGGCTGTGAAAAAGGTGACGTGCGAGCGATGTATGTGCACCTTAATAGAATGTAGCTTGGATAGCAAACAGCTGGTAGAGGGACTTTCTTGCAAACAGATATCAGCATAAGGTCTATGTCGATAGTCTTTCTTCCAGGAGAAAGGGGGAGTGCATTTTTTTATAAAATATTGCACAAAATCTATAAATTTGCCAGTGTTTTTGTTAGCACAGTTTATAGATAAAAACACATAAGGAATTCAAATCGATGGAGTGATAGTAAGTATGACAGTAAACATCAGTTAGTACCTAAAAATATAGCAAACCTTTACACAAATATACAAATTTCTGGTTTAATACTCTTTTTTTTTTCATTGGGGTTCCACCTTTGCAATATTTTGTGTTTGATACTATGTTGTCACATTCTGCACTCATCACATTTCGCCAAAATGATGGCTGACTATGCATGCTTCATGTATTGTTGGACTTTGTTTGTTTGCACAGTTTTGTTTTTTTAATAATTTGTTCTTTTTGTTGTGCAAAAGAACTACATTCATACCCGTAGTGCCATGATAGCAGATACAGGCACATTAAAGCAATTTTTAGCATCGTAAACATGCTCATGCTAAATATGTCAGTATATGGGTAAATACGAGTAGTAATTATATCATGTTATGTAAACTAACATTTTGTTCAAATAGTACAATTTCAAGAATGAAATACAGTGGTTGGATTAAAAAACAAAAACTCATGGATGTGAACCGAGTTAAGCTCTTGCACTGAATTATTAGTGAACGACAGATTAAACTACCACAGGCATATTCAACTTTTCAAGTGGGATACAAGGTATAGAAGGGCCGCATATTAAGCGTGCCAGAGAAATAAGAGAACTAAAGGGGCACTAGTGCATTTGGCATTGTTAGAAGTGTGCTAAAAGAAATACTTAGTATCCCTGACAAAGAGGGCAGATGGGGGGTGGGGGGTTCTCGCCAAGTGGCGTCGCATGTTAGAGATTATGAATCAAAAAACTCTGTGCAGCCTCTTGTGTGGATCTACCTACCTTTCCCCCCTTATTACTCAATTGGAGTGAATTGCTAGGGATCAAAGTTATTGAAGTGAATTTCGAAGATAAAGATAAGTAAATTTAAAGCATTTCTGATTTGGAGAATGTTTCCAATCCTGCTATTTGGGCATAAAATGTTTAATTCACTTTGAATTGCCAACAATTCTTTCTTTTTTTTCCTTCTGTCTATTAGCATCTCTTACAATGTTAATAAGAAAAAAAAAAGTCCACTTTCCCATCCAAGAAAAATAAAATAAAATAATAATGATAAAATAGGAAAGAAATCAGTCAAAGCCATTATTTTCTTTTTGAAATACCAGGACAAGACAATAATAAGATTCATTTTCACAACATGCAGAGGCAAAGCTAATTTATGCTAACAACATTTATTATTCATTTAAGCTCCCAGAACAATGGGACGCATTGTGAAGATTTGCTAAACTTGTTTATTAGCTAATATTTTAAATCTAAATGGTTGCGTCTTTTCTTTTTTTGTCTCACACAGATACCACTTGGTGTAGAGTAAAATATCTCGCTAAACTTTGTTTTTTACGGTTTTGGAGGAAAATGCATTATTTTATATATAACAGCACAACACGAGTAATTTTATCGCTGCGGATAGAACGCCAGTTACCTTCTCAACTCCTGTGGATACATAATTTTCACTTCAAAATCACTTTCTACTCGTCTCGGCTGCTGATGGAACATTCTTTATCAGATAATAATATGAAAACAATACATTTTTAAAAGATCATCACATTAAAAAAAACTCAATCGGGTGAACATAGAGTGAAATAATGAAAATAAACAGTTTCTGCCATGGAATTTTTTGAAAAAGAAAACTGGATGCTTTTGAAAACCACGTTGATGAAGAGAATTGGAATAACATGTGTTAACAATAAGGAAATTAAATTACAAATAAAATATTACCATTAAATATAATATAAATACCATTAGGAAAGAGAAATGTGCTCTTGTCAAACATTTGATTTTGATTGACAAACATTTGGCTAGAGCATTTTTGTATTGATCAAGGTCGCACTGGTCTTTACCAGCATAACTGACAATCCAGAGGTTTTGTGATTAAATATTATTATCAAGCAGTAGTAATATGTTTACAATATAGTTGGTTGGTCACACTTCTGAATATGTCTGAAAGAAATATATACAAAACACAATATAGTGTAATATTGTCTGTGCTGTTGAATAATAAGGAATTGGAGTCAGGTACTCACAAGCCTAGAGCCAAATATCATATGGCTCTCATGGATGTTGCCTTGGGACTATTATAAAGGGTGTCCCCTTCCTATTTCCAGATGGCTTGATAGCTGTTCCAGTTGAACTTGAATAAGCTCCAAGGAGCCAATGATAATCTCAAAGAAATACTTTTATTGCTCCACAAAATATATATAAAAGATATAATGTATAAAAACAATATAAAAACTATAAGAAAATAATAAAAGAAAGTCTATAGCTGTTATGCTATAAAGGTTAGTCCTGCCAATTGGCAAATGTAGTCCAAATGTGTCCGAAATACGTTTTGCCCCTCCAGGGGATTTTTCAATCGGTATTGTCAGGTATAGCATGGCATGTAATTTATCGCCGGAACCCACTTCCGGGTTCACGGCGCTCAGCCCCGCCCCTTTCTCTGACGCGGTCCCTCCACGATACTTAGGAGGACCGCGCCAGATTCAAAGGGCTGGATTATTCGCACAGGTGCTGCATGAAGATCAGCTGCTCTACTTCTGATCCTACCTGCTCCACTTCTATACCTCGGCTAGTAAACGGATTTCTACCTTCTCCACTTCTCGACCTCGGCTTGTAAACGGATTTCTACCTTCTCCACTTCTCGACCTCGGCTTGTAAACGGATTTCTACCTTCTCCACTCCTAGACCTCGGCTTGTAACTCTGAATTCTACCTTCTCCACTCCCAGACCTCGGCTTGTTAAAACGGACTTCCCCACTCTCCACTCCTAGTTCTCAGCTTGTTGAAACGGACTTCTAATTTCTCCTTCATTGGGTGAATTAACCCTTCCAGTGCCAGAACTGCCTTTAAGTTAAGTAATACTTTTACCAAACAAGTCAATTACTATTATTTATATTACACAGTATCTAAAACTCACTAAAGTGTCATTTTGTCTAATTATTCCTCTTACTCATAAGGGATTGCTACAAAGCCTAATTTTACCTACATGGATATTTAAAGGTACAGTGACCATAGTTTCATACCAATATAAAAGGAGGTGAACCTTATTGTTGTTGCAACCAAGAAATGCTGCAGTTGAGTTCCAATTAAAGAAATATTACAAAATAAGTATTACAGAATAATCCAGCCCCATCAATGGAACCAGCAGATATTAACTCTCAAGTTTCTGCCCTAACCAATAGAGTGGATACGATTGCTCAAGGGTTACAGGAACTGCAAATTACAAATGAGAGAATATTAACCTATGTTAGAGACATTCAAGGTCATCTTCCTCATGCCGCTCTTCAATCGGCTGGTGATCCTGCTGTCTGTAATCCAGAAAAATTTCATGGAGATAGAACAAAGTACAGAGAATTTTTGAATTCTTGCAAACTACTAATTGCTTTAAAACCTAGATCTTATCCCACCGAAAGATCCAAAGTCTGTTCAGTGATCTCTTTTTTAAGAGGTGAACCTATGGCATGGGCCCATTCCTTTTTGGAAAATGATGATCCCATATTGGATTCATTGGAAGAGTTCTTTGAAGCTATGTCTTTATTATATGAAGATCCTTTTAAACAAACTACTGCTGATTTAACCATCAGAACATTACACCAAAAGAATAGACCTGTTGAAGATTATATTGCAGAATTCAAAAGATGGGCTACAGAAACCCAATGGAATGACATTACTTTACGCAATCAATTCCGTCTCGGATTATCTGAAGCTGTGAAAGATGAACTCTCTCGTACAGAACTTCCTCCTACCTTAAATGCATTTATTCAACTGTCTATCAGTATTGATAGACGTCTAAGAGAAAGAAAAGCTGAAAGGGTTCTTACTAATTCTACCTGGAGAAAACCTTTCACTACTCTAAAACTACCTGAAAAAATTCCACCACAAACTGAACCTATGGAAGTAGGTATAATAAAAAGTCCTCTTACTTCTGAAGAAAGAATAAGAAGGAGACAACTAAACTTATGTATGTATTGTGCTTCGAATGAACATCTAATTTCCGAATGTCCTCTACTGAAACATTCAAAAGGTGGTAAGCTTCATTCATCTACCTCTATATTGAACGTTTTTCAAAAAAGAAAAGCATCTACTTATTTTTCTATATCTCTCATATTACAGTGGGATACAAAAAGAATCGTGACTGAGGCCATCATTGATTCTGGTGCTAATGGAACTTTTCTTGATTTTTCTTTTGTTTCAAAAAATAAAATTCCTTGTGTTCAAAAAACCAATTTTATTCCAATCAGAGTTATTGACGGTTCATTTATATCCTCAGGACCCATCAAAGATGAAACAATCCCTCTAAGAATGATTACCAACAACGTACATTTCGAATTCATTACATTTGATATTATTAAATCTCCACTTTATCCCGTCATTCTAGGAATTAATTGGTTAAAAAACCATGATCCTTTAATTAAGTGGTCTCCCTTCTCCATCTCCTTTGCTTCTGATTTCTGTAAAAAAACGTGCTTACAACACATTCCTATTCTCCAAACTACTGTAGAACCAGTTATACCTCCATTCTACTCCGATTTTGCAGATGTCTTTTGTAAAAAAGAAGCGGAAACACTTCCTCCTCATCGGCTATATGATTGCCCAATAGATCTCATACCCGGAGCTCCTATTCCTTATGGTCATATTTATCCACTCTCTGAAAAGGAGTTAGAAATTTTAAAAGAATATCTTAATGAAAATTTACGCAAAGGGTTCATCAGACCCTCGACCTCTCCTGCTGCTTCTAGTATTTTCTTTGTGAAGAATAAAGACCAAACCATCCGTCCTATTATAGATTACAGAGCCTTAAATAAAATAACTATTAAAAATCGTTATCCTCTTCCACTAATAAATGAATTAATTGAAAGGTTAAGAACTGCAACTATATTCACTAAACTTGACCTTCGAGGCGCATATAACCTCATTAGAATAAAACAGGATGATGAATGGAAAACCGCCTTCCGGACAAGATATGGTCTCTACGAATATCTAGTGATGCCTTTCGGGCTCTGTAATGCCCCTGCAACGTTTCAACATTTTATCAATGATATCTTTAGAGATCTTCTGGATGTATGTGTTATTATCTACTTAGATGATATCTTAATATATTCTAACAATTTGGATGAACATAGGAAACATGTTAGATGGGTTCTATCTAGACTGAGAACTCATAAATTATACGCTAAACCAGAAAAATGCCTTTTTGAGGTTACTGAATTCTCTTTTCTAGGATACATTATTTCACCTCATTCTTTGAAGATGGATAATTCCAAAATCAAATGTATTATTGATTGGCCTGCTCCTACTACTACAAAAGAATTACAACGTTTTCTTGGATTTGCAAACTTCTATAGAAAATTTATTAGAAACTATTCGGATGTATCACATCCTCTTAACCTCCTCAACAGTAGTAAACGTCCTTTTAATTGGAATAAAGATGCTCAAACAGCCTTCGACGAATTAAAAAAAAGATTTACAACTGCACCTATTCTACAACTACCTAATCCAACATTCCTATATGTTCTTGAAGTTGATGCATCAGATGCAGCCATCGGAGCAGTTCTTTCTCAACAAAAGACTCCACAAGATCCACTTCATCCAGTTGCCTTTTTTTCAAGATCCTTGAGCTCTGCTGAAAAAAATTATCCTATTGGTGAAAAAGAATTATTAAGTGTTAAAGCTGCCTTCGAAAATTGGCGTCATCTTCTGGAAGATACAAAACAACCTATAATAGTTTATACTGACCATAAAAATCTTGAATATCTCTATACTAACAAAACCCTTACAGCTAGACAAGTTAGATGGAACCTATTCTTTAACCGATTTAACTTCCAATTAATATACAGACCTGGAAATAGAAATAAAAAGGCTGATGCTCTTTCTCGAATTCCTTCTAAAACTACTACTGATGATTATCCTTCTACCAAAATAATAGGAATCCTCTCTTCTCTTCATGATGACATAAAGAATTTGAATCAGAAGGATCTTGAACTTCCCAAAACACCTATACTAACAAAAAGGATGGTCTATTTTATTTTAAAAATAGAATTTATATTCCTCCCATTCTTAGGAATAAATTACTTAAGATGGTTCATGATTCCCCCCTAGCTGGACATCCTGGAATAAAGAAAACACTTGAACTAACTTCACGATATTATTGGTGGCCTCGCCAGGATAGAACCATTGCATTATATGTCAAAACATGTCCTATCTGTCAAAGGTCTAAACCAGAACATAATCATCCTTTTGGATTACTACTTAACTTACCTATTCCAGAAAAACCTTGGCAATCCATTTCTATGGATTTTATCGTTGATCTTCCACCTTCTCAACATTTCACCACTATTCTTGTCGTTGTGGATCGCTTCACAAAAATGTCCCATTTCATTTCTTTAAAAAATTACCCTCCTCTGTAGAATTGTCTAAGGTCTTTATTGACAATATTGTGAAACTTCATGGTCTTCCTGAAGAAATTATTTCTGATAGGGGGACACAATTTACCTCCAAATTCTGGAAAGAGATGTGTCTCTCCCTTCAAATTCAACGCAAACTCTCTTCCGCTTATCATCCCCAAACTAATGGGCAAACAGAAAGGGTTAACCAATGTTTGGAACAATATCTTCGATGTTATTGTTCATACCTCCAAGATGACTGGACCACATGGTTACCTATGGCCGAATTTTCTTACAATAATACCATTCATTCTAGTACGAAAATGACTCCTTTCTTCTCCAACTATGGTTTTCATCCGTCTTCATTCCCCATCCAAACCATTACTTCATCCAATCCTACTGTTACATCAAAAAATGAATTTATGTCTTCTCTATTTTTCAAATTACGGGAGAATCTTCAACTCGCCCAAAATAACCAGAAAAAGTTTTTTGACAATAATAGAAGAATTCCCCCTCCTTACAAGGTAGGGGATCTTGTCTGGCTCTCTTCAAGGAATATTACCACAAGCCGTCCTTCAAAGAAATTGAGCTCTCTTTTTCTTGGTCCCTTTCAAGTAATTACTATCATTAATGATAACGTTGTTAAACTAAAACTTCCTCCAAGTTTTAAACTTCATCCAGTATTCCATGTCTCCTTACTTAAACCACACATCCCTGATCCTTTTTATAGGGAAATAGTAACAACTCCTGAACCTATCATTGTCCAAGGTGAAGAAGAATATGAAATTCACAAAATTTTGGATTCTCGTGTCCACCGTGGCTCCTTACAATACCTTATCAGATGGAAAGGTTATGGAGTTGATGAAGACACTTGGGAAGATTCATCTAATGTACATGCTAGGAGGTTAGTTACTGCCTTTCACAAACGCTATCCCTCCAAACCGAAATAGTGCACCCAGAGGATGCCCCATGGGAAGGGGGTACTGTCAGGTATAGCATGGCATGTAATTATCGCCGGAACCCACTTCCGGGTTCACGGCGCTCAGCCCCGCCCCTTTCTCTGACGCGGTCCCTCCACGATACTTAGGAGGACCGCGCCAGATTCAAAGGGCTGGATTATTCGCACAGGTGCTGCATGAAGATCAGCTGCTCTACTTCTGATCCTACCTGCTCCACTTCTATACCTCGGCTAGTAAACGGATTTCTACCTTCTCCACTTCTCGACCTCGGCTAGTAAACGGATTTCTACCTTCTCCACTTCTCGACCTCGGCTTGTAAACGGATTTCTACCTTCTCCACTCCTAGACCTCGGCTTGTAACTCTGAATTCTACCTTCTCCACTCCCAGACCTCGGCTTGTTAAAACGGACTTCCCCACTCTCCACTCCTAGTTCTCAGCTTGTTGAAGCGGACTTCTAATTTCTCCTTCATTGGGTGAATTAACCCTTCCAGTGCCAGAACTGCCTTTAAGTTAAGTAATACTTTTACCAAACAAGTCAATTACTATTATTTATATTACACAGTATCTAAAACTCACTAAAGTGTCACTTTGTCTAATTATTCCTCTTACTCATAAGGGATTGCTACAAAGCCTAATTTTACCTACATGGATATTTAAAGGTACAGTGACCATAGTTTCATACCAATATAAAAGGAGGTGAACCTTATTGTTGTTGCAACCAAGAAATGCTGCAGTTGAGTTCCAATTAAAGAAATATTACAAAATAAGTATTACAGGTATATATGAGTTCATTCACAATCCAGCGTCCTTTTAACTATCTTGCCGGTTCACTTCCGGGTTCCGGCTGGCTCCAGTTTGGAACACACCATGCTTCCGGGTTTCGGCGGTCATGTGCTTGGAACGCAACGCTCGTTCCAAATCTTGTTGGCATTGCGTTCCACTTCTCTAAAGCTTCTCTTACATCGGCTGACATCACTGGAACGCACACCAAACCGGTTGTGCGTTCCACTGCGGAATTTTCAAGTTATATTTAACAAGGCATAAGGCTATCCTAACTATAAGATAAGGCCAGGGACTAATGAAAGTATTTCGAAAATTGGGCAGACTAGATGGGCCAAATGGTTCTTATCTGCCATCACATTCTATTTTTCTATGTTTCAAACTAGTCGCATGTTTAAACAACTACAACCATGTAGTCAATAGTGTGATTTAAACAGCGTGCCCAATCCAATTAATCTTTCCTTTGGAAATATTTGGAGATTTTGGTTCAATTGTACTAGCCACAACATCAAAACCACCTGCCTAATATCGTGTAGACCCCTCATGCTGCAAAACAACTCTGATGTGATGAGGCATGGACTCGCGGACTCTGAAGGTTTCCCGTGGTATCTGGCACCAAAACAATAGCAACAAATCCCTTAAGTCGTGCAAGTTGCGATGTGGCACCTACATGGATTGTATTTGTTGTTCCAGAACATTCCACAGATACTTATTTAGATTGAGATCAAGGGAATTTGGAGACCAATGTGTATGCGAGATTGACAGACTTCCTCGAGTCCAAATCTCTGCTAGACCCGCTTCAGTCTGGTTTCCGCGCTAAGCACTCTGTGGAAACAGCACTGACCAAAGTATCCAATGATCTACTCGCTGCAAAATCTCGTGGTCACTACTCTATCCTAATTCTCCGTGACCTGTCTGCGGCTTTTGACACTGTTGATCATCAACAGCTTCTTCTCATCCTCCGCAATATCGGTCTACAAGATACTGCTCTCTCCCGGTGCTCCTCCTACCTCTCCCAGCGCTCTTTCAGTGTTTCTTTCTCTGGCTCCGCTTCTTCTCCCCAACTCCTCTCTGTTGGTGTCCCCCAAGGTTCAGTCCTTGGTCCCCTACTGTTCTCCATCTATACTGCCTCCCTTGGTAAACGCATTAGCTCCTTTGGCATCCAATATCATTTCTATGCAGATGACACGCAAATCTACCTGTCCTCTCCTGATCTCTCCCTGTCCCTCTTGACTAGTGTCTCTGACTGCCTCTCTGCTGTTTCTAACTGGATGGCTACCCACTTCCTTAAACTAAACTTGACCAAAACTGAAATTCTGGTCTTTCCTCCCTCAAGTGTTGTTACTCCTGTGTCTGTCTCCCTTCAAGTCAACGGTGCTACCATCAGCTCCACCACGCAGGCTCGCTGCCTCGGTGTTCTCTTTGACTCCGACCTCTCCTTCAAGCCTCATGTTCAATCTATCGCCAAATCCTGTCATTTCCATCTAAAAAACATTGCGCACATCTGCCCCTACTTAACGCCAGATGCAACTAAGGTGTTGGTCCATTCCACTGTCCTTTCTCACCTTGACTACTGTAATCCGCTTCTCAGTGGCCTTACGTGCTCCCAAATAGCACCATTAAAGTCCATAATGAATGCGGCGGCAAGGCTCATCTTCCTGTCCGGCCGCACCTCCCATGCCTCACCCTTCTGTCAATCCCTACACTGGCTTCCTATAAAATATAGAGCTCAATTTAAAATTCTGGTTCTTGCTTTCAAATCGCTACATAATGCTGCTCCCACCTATCTATCCTCCCTTTTACACAAGTATGTCCCGTCTAGGCCCTTACGATCTGCTGAAGACTTACGTCTATCTTCTGTCCGTACTCCCACCTCTGATGCTCGCTTTCAAGATTTCTCGAGGGCTGCACCGTTCCTGTGGAACTCGCTTCCCTCCTCCGTTAGATGCTCACCCAGTCTCCACTCCTTCAAAAAATCGTTAAAAACCCACTTCTTCATAAAAGCGTATCACTTAAACTGTTAATAGCTCCTGACTGATTCCTCTTCTGCAACTGTCATTAGTCTAATACTATCCTTACCTTTTTGTGTCATTTTACCCCACTCACTCTAGAATGTAAGCTCATTGAGCAGGGCCCTCAACCCCTCTGTTCCTGTGTGTCCAACTTGTCTGGTTACAACTACATGTCTGTTCGTCCACCCATTGTAAAGCGCTGTGGAATTTGACGGCGCTCTATAAATATCATAATAATAATAATAATAATAATAATAACCAAGGCAACACCTTAAACCTTTTGTCATATTCCTTAAACCATTCCTGAAAAACTTGGCAGGGTGCATTGTCCTGCTGAAAGAGTTCACTGCTATCAGTGAACACCATTGCCATGAAGGGGTGTATGTGGTCTGCAACTATATCTAGGTAGGTGGTACGTGTTGTCTCATCATCACCATTTTTCCCTTGTCAAAACCACTCAGATCTTTTTGCCTGCCGATATTTCCTGAAATTCAAGAACTGACTGTTCACTTGGTGCCTCATATAATCCACCCCATGACAGGTGCCTTTGTAATGGTATAATCATTGTTATTCACTTATCCTGTCAGTGGTTTTAATGTGGTGGCTGATCAGTGTATATCATGTGATCTGTTGTTTTTAATGTAGTTATTCCCCTATGACCTACCTGTGACCTAAAAGAGTTGAAAAATTCCAGTCCCATGTACGTTTAAGAAAATTATTCCTTCATTCTGTTTACTATATCATGTCTCTTTTATTTCCCCAGTCCTATCCCTATGCCATCTATGTTTTTACCTTTGGACACCTCTGTGTGTCCTGTTCTTATACTGTTACAATGCTCTCACCTTGTTTGTACTTGTCTGTAATTTTTCTTTTCAATATATCATGTGTCAAGGTTTACGGTTGACACTACTTCACTACTACACATTAGTTAAATCAAGAATATATCCAAATAAGAAAACAGAAATGCAGGGTAGAGCTGTAATGCTTGACCATGGAGTGGCCTGGCTTAACAAGGTTCTTTTGATGGCAATAAAAGCCAAAACAGGGCAAACCCATGGCTCATTAGTATACACATATAGGTAGTATTGATTTGTGATAGGTTAGTGTCATTCCTGTACTCCCAGAATGTACATGTGTCTGTGCACATGTGATGCATTGCTTTGTGTGCTCAAGAAAAGACACCTACAGCAATGGGTATAAAAGATTAGTCAATAGACATGATAGAAACATAGAATGTGACGGCAGACAAGAACCATTCAGTCCATTTAGTCTGCCATTCAGGCCCATCTACTCTGGCCAATTTTCTAAATACTTTTATTAGTCCCTGGCCTTATCACAAGTCTAAGATAGCCATATGCCTATCCCACGCATGCTTAAACTACTACACTGTGTTAACCTCTACCATTTCAGCTGGAAGGATATTCCATATGTCCACTAACCTCTTAGTAAAGTTATACTTACTGATATTATTTTTAAACCTTTAATCTAAGACTATGTCCTTATTGTGGTAGTTTTCTTCTTTTAAATATATTCTTCTCCTTTAAGGTGTTGATCCCCTTTATATAGTTAAATGTTTCTATCATATCCCCCCTGTCTTATCTTTCCTCCAAACTATACATGTTAAGATCCTTTAACCGTTCCTGGTAGGTTTTACCCAGCAATCCATGATGCCAGATTGACGAGAGTATCACATGAGAAATCTAAAAAACTTAAAATTCCAGCAGGAAATTCCAGCAAGGTAATGTTACACCAATCTGTTACATCAATCTGTCACTTCAATCTGTTACATCAATCTGCTAATATCTGTTTTTTATTACACCTTCCCCCCGCCTCACTTAGCAACTACAGATTAAAGATCTTCACTCCTTTTATCCAAATGTAAAACACCCTTGTAATTTTTGTATTACTTTGCTTTGCTTTTACTTCCAATTATTTCTTGACTGTGACCTTTTTTTCCCTTTGCCTTTGTTATTATTATTACTGGTATTTATATAGCGCCAGCATATTCCGTAGCTCTTTACAATATTATCAAAGGGGGATATTTTACAATGAATGAGACAATTACAAAAACTTACTGGAACAATAGGTTGAAGAGGACCCTGCTCAAACGAACTTACAGTCTATAGGAGGTGGGGCGTAAGATTACTCTGGTTTTCAAGTATGTCCTGGCAAAGCATCATGGGAGATGTAGTCCACAACATCTGGAGTGCCGAAAGTTGCCCACCCTTAAAAAAAAATCTATATATGTTTTATCTAACAGGGTTTTACACAAAGGTGAGATCTGCTAGGAATTTCAAGTGAATGAATTCCAATTTTAAGTAAACTAGAAAGATTATCTAAGCCAGATATGTTTCCAGTTCGATAATTTTGAAATTCACTTTGAATTCCAGGCAATTCTCACGTTAATGAATCATCCAGTGAAGATTAGAAAATGTGTAAAAATGAACCTTCCATCCTGTCCTTCTCTAGATCTGATTTCAAAGTTCTTAGGGAAGCACAATTACCCAAAAATTTCAAATGACCAACTAAGTTATTTAAATTTTCCTACAGTGGATGGGGAAATAAGCCAAGCAATAGATAAACTAAGACCTAAGTCCTTCATGATCTTGAAAAAAAATTGGGAAAAAATTAGCGGGACTATGGAACTAACAAATAAGGTTATAATAAAAAAATCAATAGGTATTCTTAAATCCAACATAGAAGATATCGATTTAGAGACCTGGAAAAAATTGCAGTAGAATACATTATCATTCACCTTCCATAATTAGTATATCCAAATGGGAAAAAAATCTAAGCATCAAAACAAATACGGGGAATTTAGTCTCTTCTCTAAGTACAGTTGAAAAACTATTGTCTGAACATAACAAAGGCATTACAACATTTTTAACAGGTGGTACAGAGTACCAAGTGCTTTGGCCAAAGTGAACCATGGACATTCAGAGGACATAATGATCATAAATGGTGGCCATGTTCACCTTTTTTGGAATATGATAGCAGGAAAGATAAAATAATTATGTGAGAAAGTTGAAAAGGGAAAGTTGATTTAACACCAGAGTTCTTTTTGCTACATATGGGGTTAAATAATATAATGAATGCCAAACGTTGTTTCATTATACATATCCTGATGGCAGCAACTGTTCTGCTGTTCTGCCAAAACCTGGAGAACTTTGCTAACACCATACTGGCTATTAGTAAAAGGTCAGATTATGAATCAAATCAAAAAGGAGAGGGAGATAATCAATCAATACAGTCCCATATGGGATTTCGATGTTTATTTGACTCATATCTGGGAAAGTTGTCTCCCTGAGCTATTATTTCTTAAAGAAATGAGTGCAAATTATAGGAAGCAGTATAGGGCCTCTTACAGTGACATTACCTGTCAGGCAGTCAGCAGGTCTATGAGATAGGGTATTTTTTTTATAGAATATTTTTTTTATTTTTTGCTAAATTTAGTAATTGTGATGGAGTATGTCTTTTTTGTCTATGTAAAAAAAAAAAAGAAAAAAAACGAAACAGGATTTTTGCATGAAAGAGTACCTTTAATTTAAAAACTGTTCTTCAAATGTCTGATGTTTAAAAATGTGTTCATTGAATATGATGGCCACAATATTAATATAATAATATCTATCTGCTTTGGGGAATAAAATATGCAGTAATCAGAGTTTGAGTGACATGACTACAGGCAAAGGAACTTCCGTTTTGCATATAATAAAAATAGGATTGTACTAAATAAGAACTGGTCAAAAAATGCCCCAAAACACCTGCTGGCAAAAAATTATTCTGATTTATAGAACCAAATTGTATTCTGTAATCTATTTTACATTACCTGCTTCAAAGGTAAACATATAAAAACAAAAATATCAACTTCTTTTAGACTGTTATAATATATTTTGAATGACTATATGTAAAATACATTGTTGTTGAGCCCTGCCTAACTATAAAAATGGTGACTTTTAAAAATCATATTAAACCGCCTTATGTTATGACCAAATACATGAGAGACATGGTGTGATGTCATGGTATTTCCCCGAGCCATGGCTATTACGATGTTGAATGAAACCGACAGTAGTTTATTCCTTCTAATACCTAGTGATGTTGGCTACGTCTGCAAAAGGTGGGAGCAGGTGGCTGATAGTAAATTAAATTCCAAGTACTCAAAGACAGTTGCATTCCATAGATTTCTCATTGCTCATTTAAAATTGCAATGCATTCAAGAACACGATGAAGCAAGGATGGAGCTTGCCTGACAATTGTTAGAAAAAATGCTGAAGATGAACATTTAACCTATACCACTTGATTCTGTACATATCATTCTGAGTGACTACCTAGTGTGTATAATACATTTCTGACATTCAGTCTATGTTTTGTGTAAAAAAAGCATAGGTATTCATAGGTAGAACAATTCATTGTAAATTACACATTTTTACACTTTGCTCTTACTCGTAAAAGAATTTTCATTAAGTGGACTTGGCAGGGTGGATTTAAGCACATTGTTCTTTTATAGCATATTTAATCATTAATATATATAAATTATTTGGAAATAGTTATACTCAAATTAGATTAGTAAAACGTTTAAAAAGATAGTTTAAAACTTTTCTTATTTTCCTTTTTTCTAGGACAACAACGAACGTCTCTGAAGACGACTTACCAATAAGATGTTGGAGCCAAACCTTAGTCTCCTAATATCATTTATTGGAAAAAGCATATATATTAGCATACATTACATTTCTCACTGTGACATTATGTAATAGTATGGCCTGAAAATGAATCAAGTCCATCAAGTTCAGCATTTCACCATCTGTTTCTTATTGTTGCCGAGCCAAAAGAAGGCAATAACCTCTAGTATGGTGATGATGATTGGTGGTATGACTCTTGATTAGTTGGCATGAGGGTTCCTCATGTCTGGACCTTAACATTCTCTATGGGGACTTTAGTTAAGAAGAGGGGAGTGATGAGTCAAAATCCATTTCAATATGACAGGATTCAGGACATGACTGTTGCCTTCACAGTGGATAAATATATGTGAAAGTAGTTCTGCCTGTCATATTTTACCATAGATCATGTTTTCTGTACCCACTCTACCATTATTGTATATCATTTTCTGGGTACTGCAAATACAGTGTTTCTTTTTACAAAATATCAGTCTTCAAAACATTGGTCCGGATTCTGTGTGCTGAGAACATTTTCTGAACCATTCCTAAAGTTATAATTACCACTACTCAATGTTTTGGCATGAACGGTCATCCACGTGACATTGCTCTGGAGAAGAAACACAAATGCTCTCCTGGTCACTGCCCCAGATGAGCATGCAGGCTTCCCATTTGCCTGACAATCTCATCAGAGAAGTACAAAAGATGACCTAAACGATAGCGTGTGGAAATAATGTATTTACACTAATACTTCAATGCAACGCATATACTTGTACAGGAAGCTGTAAGGTCAACTGTTATCGGACATAATTTGTAACATATAAGCTTTCATGTATAAAGGGCAATTCCCATATAGTAACACATACACATGAGGACAGAGATACCTTTACCATAAAATCTTATTGTAAGTCATAGGCTCTGTAATATTCATCATATACTTTGGAAATATCAACTATAAATATCACATGTCAACTCTCTATAAAGTCTAACTGAAGAAGGAGCTTCGGTGGAATGAGAGATAAAGAAAATATGAGAAAAGCCCAGTTAAATATTATGGGCTATGCTAATAACAATAATTTTATTCCATATTTATTAACCAAATGTATGTATATTATCTGTTCTGAGGGAAACAATAATTCCTTCTTTGCCTCTGTTATACTTCAAATATGTTGGTGCTAATTGGCCAGCTGATATTCATGTACTATGCTATGAATACTCATGTGTGGACTTGCAAATGTTGAGAAATCTTGCAACTTCATTAGCTCAAGTCAAATTGAAGTGAAACCATCAGATACTATATCAAGAAACATGATTCTTTATCCAGGAATAATGAATATGGGGTAGCAAATAGTGATGTCCCGAACGGTTCGCCGAACGGTTCACGAACGGTTCGCCACGGACTAATCATTGAGTAAACTTTGACCCTGTAACTCACAGTCAGCAGACACATTCCAGCCAATCAGCAGCAGACCCTCCCTCCCAGACACTCCCACCTCCTGGACAGCTCACTAAGAATGCAGCTTTACAATGGGAGGGTCTGGGAGGGAGGGTCTGCTGCTGATTGGCTGGAATGTGTCTGCTGACTGTGAGGTACAGGGTCAAAGTTTACTCAATGATGAGTCCGTGGCGAACCGTTCGCGAACCGTTCGGCGAACCGTTCTGGACATCACTTGTAGCAAATAATTTAGTTGCATCAAAAAATATTTTGCAAGTTAACTGCTTCAGCCCAATCCACATCTCTTTCTAGCTGAGCAATTTGAGATCAAATGGTTATTCTTTCAATATTATTTAAATTTATAATGAAATATAATAATAATTGCAATAATATACTTACAAAATAATAATATATTCTATTGAGTAGAATTTGTGAGTTTTCAAAGTACTATCTATTAATGTTTTGTAGCCCATACCAGAAGTATCCAGAAATTAATTGAACCATTTACTTCAACTTCAATAGCATTAAGAAAAGTTACACACAAAAATATTCTCCCGGTGTCTAGAAGTGTCAGGCATAGGAGAAATACTGAGACAAATTAATTACTACTTTGTCTCAGTATATCTCTTCAATATTATGTTTATGAAATACTAATTTTTGATGGGGGTGGTGGACAGTGCCACTTAAAACTCCCCCTCTGCCTTACATGCCTTCCCAAGCTTGCTAATAGACTTTTGTGTAATTTATTGACACCAGTAAACTACTAAAAGGTAGAATAGACTGACTAAACAAGATGATTGTCTAAATGGCCTGACTAATACCTTAATTTAATTCTGTTGAATACGTTTCCAAATGATATTATATTTTTGAATAAACTTTTCAAATTATTTTTTCGACATGCTAAATCAGTATATAATGTGTTTGTATTTGTGTGTCTGTGTATCTACATTTGTGTCAGTATGTGTGTCTGTGTATATGTATGTGTGTCAGGGTGTGTATCTGTGTATCTGTATGTGTCAGTGTTTGTATATGTGTGCCTATGTATCTGCATGTGTGTCAGTGTGTGTAATTATGACTCTGTATCTGTGGGACTGTGCCATTGTTTGTATCTGTGTGTCTGAACATCTGTATGTGTTTCAGTGTGTTTATCAGTGCGTCTGTGCAACTGTATGTGTGCCAGTGTTGGTATCTGTGTATCTGCATGTGTGTCAGCATGGGTATCAGTGTGTCTGTGCAACTGTATGTGTGTCTGTGCATCTGCATGTGTGTCAGTGTTTGTATTTGTGTGTTTGTGTATCTACATGTGTATTAGTGTATCTGTATGTGTGTCAGGGTGTGTATCCATGTATCTGTATGTGTCAGTGTTTGTATATGTGTGCCTATCTATCAGCATGTGTGTCAGTGTGTGCAATTATATCTCTGTATCTGTGTGGCTGTGCCATTGTTTGGATATGTGTGTCTGAACATCTGTATGTGTGCCAATGTGTGTATCATTGTGTCTGTGCAACTGTATGTGTGTCAGTGTTTCTATCTGCACTGTGAGAAGCAGGGGGCACCTTGAGAAGCAGGGAGATCCTCTGGCAAAGGAGAAGCAGGGAGAGCCTGGGGCAGAGGAAACTCAGGGGCAGTCTGGGGCAGAGAAAAACATATACATTTTAAATAACAGCAACTATATTATTAACAAACTTTTTGCTAATATAAGGGGTACAAATTGTTGAAATGGACTGCAAAAGGATACTTAAGTAAAAAAAGGTTGGGAACCACTGATCTAGAACCTACAAAATTAAGTCCAAGTTGCATCAAGGTTGAGTCATCTTGTAGACCAGCAGATATGAGGTAGATAGAAATAACTACAAAATAGACAATCCTTTACTATATAGATGACTGTATATAATGTCTGTCCACCAACACGGTCTGTTCTTTACTTGTATGAAAGAGGCAAGGCTTTGTTTATTTATTTATTTTTTATTCCCCATTTTCTTTTTTCTTTCTGTAGTCAAATGACAATTAAGTGTAGGAATGCATGAATTGTAACAGACCGTGACACTTTCCAATGAGACATTTGATATGGTTTTCTATATGTCTTTCAATATTTCAATGCACATTTTTGTTAAAAAAAAAAAAGTAGGAGGTATACAGAAACAGGGCTAGGTACCCATCCCACAAGTCATTAAAAGAGAAAAAAATGTATGATGATAGGGAAGCAGGTGTACATTGTTCCTTGCTTCTAAATACCCACGAGCCAGGCATGCAGGTCTATAGCAAGTGACCTAAATATTTTTCTTCTAGGTAATCCAAAGTCCATGGCCTGCATAATATACATAAGCTAAAATCCAGCAAATGAAAGCAATTGTTTTATAGAAATTAGAGGTGCTTAGTGGAAATGGCAACATGCTGAAAAAATAATCGAGAAACTAACCTTCAAAAAATATATAAATACTTAAGACTGTTTTATAATCAGCTTACCGACACATTCATTAATTTGGTTTAATAATTTAGTTTCTGATGTTTTGCTATTAATTAAAAAATCTCAGGCTATTTTTTTTTTTATTCTTTACACCAGTGACAAAAACATTATTCACAAAAATATCAATTATCTCTATTGAATGGTAGGTCTTTCAATTATAAATGTCTCCAAACACTAACAGGATCTGTAACGAGATTAACAACTACAGATTTTCGTTTGCGTGACTTGACATTATAAAATGTACTTGGTTGTTTTACAGCTTAGATCAGCTTGAGGTTTGGTCCTTCGCTTATTTTGTATTCGTGGTCACATGCATATTGTACAGTATTATAGGAAATATAAATCAAGGATCAGCATCATTAAAAATTAATGTAATGTATATTCCCTAGATAGACAATATCAAGCGGATAGCTCATGGTTAGTACCAACATTTTGCTCAGAAAAAGGAGATAGATCTATCTTATAATCTTTTATCATATTTTTTATGATTTATTATATAAACTCAGCCACTATATTCCATTGTATTCTGCAAATATATATAAAGATAAAAAGTGGCATAAACAATACAAAAACTCCAACATTTATTGGAATAAAAGAGATAAAAGATATTAAATAAATTAAAAACATCAAACATCAATCTCAAGACACCACTTTTCTGTCCAGGCTGCCTGATTTACTATTTACAACATAAACTCTATTATAAATTTCTTTTTTATTTAGTGCATTCGGGGAAGTTTTTTATAAAGTCATTCCACCATGAGAACAGTGGCAAGAGGTTCTATTTTGTAGAGTAGAACATAGCGACATGAGCTATAAGACAACTACCTGCAGTAAATATCAAATGGCTAATAGACTTGGGCACTCGTTTTCGGTCAAGCACATTTTCATCCGAATTTTTGACAATTTGTACATTTTTTCAAAAGACAAATGGATAAATACAAATTCCCAAAAAATTAAACGAAGAACAGATTGTTTCTTGGATAATATTTTGTCCGTGCAATTCGTTCTTTGCTTGTTTGTTTAGGTATGACAAGGAGGGAGCTACTGGCTCACAGCTCCCTCCTTGTGATATTATAAAAAAATAGAAGCTGTGAGGAGCTGTGCTCTCTGTCACTTCCTAAATCTCCCCATGCCCCCTCTATCATTTAGCCCTATTGGTATAACGGAGATTAAATCCTCCCTCCTGCCCCTACCTGCCATGCAGAAACAGCCAGCAGAGACAGTCAGCTGTGTCAGTGGAACAAACAAAGCCAGATAGCACCTTCCAAATACCATCAGTTATAAGTCTGCAACTGGTAATGTCATAGGCAGGGCCGCCACCAGAAATTTTGGGGCCCCTAACTCAGCTCAGGGACTGGGCCCCCTGGGGCCCGCCTCCAAATACCGCCCACTGGGTCCGCCTCCAAATACCACCCACAGGAATACACACACAGACACAAACACACACACCGATACAAAAAGACAGAGATACATACTAAAAGACACACATACTGAAACAGACTTACACGCATACAGGCATACATACTGAGACATACACACAGGCATACATAGTGACAGACAGACACATACTAACATACATACAGACACACATGCATGAGGACATAAAGACACATACATACATACAGACACCGACATACATACATACACACACACAGACATACTGACAGACATACAGACACTGTCATCCATACACACATATATTCATAATGGCATACAGACATACATTCACATAATACATACATTCAGACTGACATACATGCATATATACAGACATACTGACAGACATACATGCATACAGACATCCATACACACATACACACGTTCATAATGATATGCAGGCATACATTCATACTGACATACATACAGACATACATATATAATGACATACAGACATATATATATATACATAGACAGACATACAGACAGACAGACATACATGCATACATACATCCATAGACATACATGCATGCACACAGACATACACATACATACATACATACATGCATATAGTCAGACATACATACAGACATACATACTTAGACATACATACACAGACAGACATACATACACAGACAGACATGCATGCCGACAGACAGACATAGAGACATACACATACATACAGACACACACACAGACATGCATGCAGACAGACATACATAGACATACATGCATACAGACAGACATACATACATACAGAGACAGATATACATACACAGACAGACATACATAGACATACATGCATGCCGACAGACATACAGACATACACATACATACATACAGACACAGACAGACATACATAGACATACATGCATACATACATACACACACAGACAGACATACATAGACATACATGCATGCCTACAGACAGACATACATGAAGACAGACAGACAGACATAGACATACATGCAGACAGACAGACATGCATACAGACAGACAGACATAGACATACATGCAGACAGACAGACATGCATACAGACAGACAGACAGACATACATGCATACAGTCAGACAAACACAGACACACACAGACATACATACATAAACATACAGACAGACAGACATACATGCAGATAGACAGACATGCATACAGACACACACAGACAGACATACATAGACATACAGACAGACATACATAGACATACATGCATGCCTACAGACAGACATACATGAAGACAGACAGACAGACATAGACATACATGCAGACAGACAGACATGCATACAGACAGACAGACATAGACATACATGCAGACAGACAGACATGCATACAGACAGACAGACATAGACATACATGCATACAGTCAGACAAACACAGACACACACAGACATACATACATAAACATACAGACAGACAGAGACAGACATACATGCAGATAGACAGACATGCATACAGACACACACAGCTCATTTTCCAGCCACCCTCCTGTCTCTTACCTTTTCTTTACAGGAGGGTGGCTGGGGATGATGGGAATCGGCGCGGCTCCCTCTTCACTGCCTGGCTCTCCGTCTTCACCGGCGCGCGCGCTCCTCCCGCGCGGAGTGTGCTGGGAGGAAGAGACCACTTCCTCCCAGCAGCACTTGCGGCTTTTTTTTTTTTTATTTTTTTTTTTAAAAGGGGCCCGGTCGAGGCCACAGCGCTGACCGGGCCACTGAAGATATAGGGCCCATCGGGTGGCCCTAAGTGTGTGGGCCACCCGATGGACCCCACATGTGGGGCCCGGTCGGCCGGGCCCCCCAGGGCCGCCGGGCCCGTGACAACCGTTATGGTTGTCACCCCCTGATGGCGGCCCTGGTCATAGGCAGTTTCTAAAGAAGGAATATCAATGTTTAGAACACAATTAAAAAAATAAAAATAAAAACACAATAAAAAAATATGTCCAACATCATGCGGCTGTGAGGTGCACCATGCATCACCAAAGTATGGAAAACAGATGGCTAAACATCTTAATGAGAAATACATAGTCCAAGATTATTTTTATGTTAGTAAACATTCAATTTTGTATAATTAAATGTACAATTTCGACAAAATATAAATATTAACAGTTAAAAAAAACACTGACTATTTGCTTGTCATATTCTGACTTTCGTTAACAAGGCAGTTTCGGTGCGTATTTCAATTTATTTTAGTATTCTATATATGACGTAAATCAGTGATTGGCAAACTGGGCACTGCAGCTGTTAAATGAATATGTTTTCTAGACTTGCTAAGCATTATGTAAACTATAGCTCAAAAACAATTGTAGTGCTCTCTTGTTATATATGTTTGTATTTTCTAAATTAAAAGTGATGAATTTTTTAATATGCATGTGTTAAAAATTAAAAGAAAATTTTTAAATTTAGGTGAAAATAACAGTTAACATATTTCCTGATTTGGACATTTACTTCCAGTTTGGACATTTTTTCCTAAAATTTGAAATTGAGTCTGAATTTTTTTACATTTATACATTTATAAGTATCTCTGTTTACTAGACATAACGTGTACAAGAACAGTACACTTCTTTTAGACATACATTTATGAAAACATTAAAAAACTGTAATGGATTTATAATTATATATTGAACAAAGTAAGAACCTTTTGGATTAATCTGAATTCTTATTTTTGTTACTGAAAACTCTAGGTGGTCTTAGTCAACTTAGTTACACCCGGCTTTGTGCAACATGGCGAAATCGTCAAACGTCACTGTGGTCACTTCACTGTGAATCAAGCACAGCAGGTATCCTGTAGAACAAACATGTTTGCCGCAGTCTCCCGTTGATGTTGAGCAGCTCTATTCTTCCTAGGTAAGCGAGCAGGATATTGGATACACCTTGATTAAAATTTTACTTTTTATTTTAGAGAATATTTTTAACAGATGTGCTGAACTGGCTCAAGTAGAACTACATGCTATTGATTTATAGTTCCATAGTGAATAGTGTATGTGATCAGTCTTTATAGTTGCACAGCAGGCTATCTGAAGTGCCTTTTATTTTTCCAACAGAGCAATATGCGCATTCTGGCCTGAGGTGTAAGTCTAGAGAAATGGTTTTCAATGTCTCAGTTCTTTCGTCTTTTTGTCAATATCATGCAGTCACACACAGAAGAAAAAAAATACTACTATAGAGTAATTTCAGAAAAGGGACATACTCGCGAACTAACGTGTATTTTTGTCTCTTCAATTCTCTTAGCATACATTCAGGTTGGCCGTAAGTGAGTTTCTTTTTTTTTTTCTGGAACAGATAACAAAGGGGATATTTTTGTGGTTACTTTTTGAAACTGTACAGTTACTTCTGAAAGTTAATTTTCCTTTTTTTATATTTACAACAAGTTTCTAAAACTACTTCGCAAACTTTGATAGAAGCATAAATACTGTACGGCACGGCTGCTGTCAGTCAGTTATTTCTCCGTTCCACTCTTTTTGAGAAATTGCGAAAGAAGTAAGTTTTCCGAATAAAGTACATTTTCATTAATCTTGTACTCTTCAGCCCTGACATAAAAATCTGTTAAAGATATAAAGAATGATGATACGTTCTGACTTCAGTTGGGAAAGAGGTAAAAACGAACAAGATATTACACTGTATAACAATGATGATGGTCTTATGGGAGTTCCAGGCATTGTGAATAGCCAGCTGTGCTTCCTCTGCCATGTTATATTCTGAAGAAATCTATTGCAAACTAATCATTTAAATTAATGATGCATTTTCTCAGTTATTGCAGTAGTCAGTAATAGACCAGTATAAATATTCTTAATTTTATCAGCTCTCGAATAGAACTTTCCTCTGTGGAGTGGCACGTGTTAATCTCAATACAAAATGGATTGTGTCGGCACTCAAATACCATCGAAAATCTCTATATTTTTATAGAGATTGTGAACAATTATTCTTTATTGGGGTTAAATATAAGCAACACTACAAGAATAAATACAGTGCATATAAACATAATATGTTCTAGAAAAAGTGCAGAAATTAATAAAAGGAATGGAACATTTGAAATCAGTCTAGTTTAGAAAAATTTCATCTCAGTGGGGACATGATAGCATTATACAAATATATTGGGGTCAATACAAACCATTGTCTTGAAATCTATTCATACACAGGACTATACATAGGACATAGGGAGATAGGAGATTTAGTCTAAGACAAAGGAAATGTTTTTTTTTTTTTTACAATAAGACAATTAAGGATGTGGAATTCTCTGCCTGAACAGGTGGTTTTATCAGAGTCTGTACAGATGTTTAAACAGCATAGAAACATAGAAACATAGAATGTGACGGCAGATAAGAACCATTCGGCCCATCTAGTCTGCCCAATTTACTAAATGGAAGGCTATTCCATGCATCCACTACCCTCTCAGTAAAGTAACACTTCCTGAGCAAGTGGATGAATACTTGCAAAAATATAATATATTCAGGGATATAATTTTTAATGTGTTTATACAGGGAGAAACCTGACTGTCATTATGGGGTCAAGAAGGATTTTTTTCCCCTAGTTTGTTGCAAAATTGGAAAAATCTTTAAACCGTTTTTTTTTTGCCTTCTTTTGCATAAACATAAACAGACGTGAGAAATGCTGAACTTAATGGACACATGTCTCTTTGCAGCCTATTTAACTATGAATCTCATTATTGATGTCCCGAACGGTTCGCCGAACGCTTCGCCGAACCCGTCACCAAACGGTTCGCGAACGGTTCGCAAACGGTTCGCCATGGACTCATCATTGAGTAAACTGTGACCCTGTACCTCACAGTCAGCAGACATTCCAGCCAATCAGCAGCAGACCCTCCCTCCCAGACCTTCCCACTTCCTGGACAGCTCACTAAGAATGCAGCTTCACAATGAATGTAAAATGGATGCTGTCCAGGAGGTGGGAGGGTCTGGGAGGGAGGGTCTGCTGCTGATTGGCTGGAATGTGGCTGCTGACTGTGAGGTACAGGGTCAAAGTTTACTCAACGATGAGTCCATGGCGAACCGTTCGTGGCGAACCGTTCGGGACATCACTAGATCTCAGAAACACACATTTTCCTTAGTACTTATTTCTCAGGTATATGAGGGGAAAAAATCTGCAGAAAGACTGCTCTCACTCCAGTCATGTAAAGTAGACTTCAGAAGAAAGAAGAGGTCAGAAGACAGGGAAGAGGAAGACACTAGATTGAGAAGAAGCAGAAAGGACACGAGCCGCACAAACCAGCCCATGTACATTCTCCATGTATGAGCTTGTTTGTGTTGCTTATAAAGAAGGAATAGTGATGTTTCTGTTGTATGCTGTACTGAATATCCTGAAGTATTACCTTGGGATACAATCATATTCAGTCATATTCTGATCAAATAAAAGAACATTAATGGAAAGGGCATTGGTGCTATGCTATAATACCAGCATTTGGATTGCAAGTTCTCCAACTGGTTAAATTTAGGTAGCAGTACCACAAACACACTATAACAATAATGTGCTTCACCTAGTGAACTCTAAAGTTTTACCTGGGTTAAACAAGAGAAAAATAAACATAGTTACAGATTATATGTTTAATAGAATTAATATAAAGTCTCTGATTTGGTTTAATATGTAGTTGGGTGATTTATTTTCTCTTTGGTATACTTTAAAAAAAATATTAATTAGTACTAGTCAGTTTTGCTCCAAAGGTCCCCATTTTCTGTTCCCTACCATTTTATATTGTTTCAACATATTCTCAAAAAGTACTGCTTTATATGATGCCATGAATTAGGTTTCTGAGAGTTATCGTTTAGTTCTAAGCTTTTTAAAACAAAAAGCTGGCAATTGCTAACACAATGTTGTTACCCTAAACCACTGCTCATATTAAAAGCACAGCAGTGCTATCTATAATATTAGGAGTGTATCAAGCACTTCCTGGTTTGGTGAAAACTCACGGTTATTATTCCAATGTATTGCTTGGTGTATTATAATGCACCCTCTATAATGCTTTAAATAAAGCATTCCTTCCAAATAACTTTAAGCATGGATTTTATTTACCAATGTTATGTCGTATACACTGCTGAAAATTATTATTCATCAAAACCTGTTTTTTTGAATATGTAGAATATATGACATGTTTATGGCATCTAATATAATTATAACTAGATTTTTTCTGTAGTGGATGGAAATAATTATATATATGTAACTGTGTAGCTATGTGTACACAAATTACTAATGTATCCTTAGTTTTTATGTTAAACTAGTTAACGGTAAAGAAACCATTTTGGACTAAATGGGTTAATAAAAAACATGTTATTTTAATGTGCTTCCTAAGAAGGTCTTGCAATTAGAATGGAATTGTTAAATTTAAAGTTGTAGGTAATTATAACAGCCTGTCAATAAATTAATTGCGAAATAGATGTTGTAGGCTGTTTATGTCAATAAAATGCAAGGAGATATAGCCTCCTACTTAATCAGTGTCTATTAGTTTATTTATGAAGTCACTCCTGCTAACGATGCAAATAGAAGATTTACATATGTTGCCTATGGCGTACACTTATAATAAAACATTCAAATAGCAAGATAAAATGTATCATGTGATAGTTATCCCAGTTTGTCTAGAGGAAAAAAGAAAGAATATTTTTTATGCATCTTAAGTGCCAATGGAATTTCCTTGATTAAAAGAGAATTTTCACTACACGTGGAACATATCAGAGATGGAAGTATATGACCTATAATAGAAGAACGCTTGACATTTTGTAACTCTGAATGACAACCAACGGCAGAACAAGTGGATGTGATATTTTTACAATTTATGATACAAATGTATGTGGTTCCATCATTATTACATTGAAAAAGGTAAATAAGGTAAGACAATTTATTTTCAGAGTTAATGTTTTGAAAAGTAATGTTAGAGATTTTACAAAAATGTTGATGTTTGAAAAGAACCATATGATTGGATTTAAGACAGATTATCTACATTCCTTCCCAGAACTGGACTTGCAACCCAATTAACCATGATGACAAACTAATAGATACCACTAGGGCTCAATATATCACATTAAATACAAGGGAACTGACAATGCAAAATTAATTTCTAAAAATCTGCATTTGCTTATACAAGAAAACATACATGTTCTGAGACTGCAATATAATTTAAAAATGTTCTTGATATGTTTTGGCAGAACAGGAAATACAGTATAATAATGGTTAATCTAAACTGTAATAAAACACCACTCCCACTAGACATGTGCAATTCATTTCGTTCTGAATATATATTCAGATGAATTTCTTGCAATTCGGACATTCGGATGCTTACGAATGTCCAAAGTTCAATTTGACAAATTGCTGAAGTGCCGAATTTCCAAAGTGCCGAACCAAATTGCCGAAATCCCGAATTTCCAAAATCCCGAATTGCCGAAGTTCCGAATTGACGAAGTTTGGAAGCGGGTTAGGGTTAGGGGTAGGGTTAGGATAAGGGTTTGGGGTTAGGGTTTAGAGGTTAGGATTTAGGGGATAGGGGTTAGGGTTAGGGTCCGAATTATCAAAGTTCCGAATTGTTGAAGGCCCGTATTTCGGAAGTTCCGAACCAAACCGAATGCCACTGGTCTGAATTGCCGAAGCAGACACATTTTTTTTCTTACCTTAATTTCTGAATCAAACAAAATGTTTTGCCCATGCACATCCCTAACTCTCACTTGTAGGATTCTTGTTTTTTTTTTTTTTTTTTACAAAGACCACCCATGGTGACGTGTTTTTTTTAAACACTTGGAAAGAGTGATGAAAGAGAGGTATGTGAAAGGTTTCCTTCTACAGCCAACCAATCTTCCATAATAGAGCCACCATTTACTCCTGGATTAAATTAGAATACAAAATATATTCTACCGTAGGTCCCACAAGCCCATAGCAACACAAGATACTCCTTAGGTATACTTGCACATAAGCCATAAAATGCCTTTTTTATCTATTGTGCATTGTGGACACCCTTCCCATCAGTTGTGGCGAGGGATAGCTGATTTGAAATGGCAAGATGTAATGGCAGAAGCTGCTTGAAGCTTATAAAACAAAGTCATCTCTTCTTGATCTTATAATCTCTTTTAATTGCATTAACACATTCTAATACAGTCTAAATAAATTTTTAGGAAAGTTTTATCATAACAAAAAAAAAACACTAATAGTAAACTTGTGTGTAGTGAAAATATTTGTTTCTTCTGATCAAAAAATTTACAATTCAATTTGAACTTTTGGTTTGGCTCAAAAGATTTTTGGAGGGATCCTAAAATTGCAGGGGAAGCCTTTAACAAAAAAACAACAACTCACAAACTGTAAATTAGGGATTTAAAGTTGGTTTTAAGTGACAGTGGCTACTAGAATAATGCGTGTGAAAAAATGTAGTTTTTAAAAAATTGATATGATTTATAGATTCAAAAGGATACCAAATCGGTTGATATTCTGACAGATTTTAATTATTACCAATCTTTCTCTTCAGGGCTAACTGATAGCACTTCTTTAATAGCTGAATGAGGCAAGAAAAAAAAATGATGGCCATTTTGAAGACAATAAATATATTGTATCCATTTTGAAGCATAACTAGATATATCATCAAGTATTTTTGGAAAAAGTTATTGCTATTTTGGTTATCTCTTGGCTTCTTTATTTTATAGTAATAATTATCTCACAATATCTTGTTAAAACATTAGATAGAAACATGGATGTTTTTTGTAATGTAAAATATATATCATAATCTTAAGCATATTTTACAGACCATTGATAGAAATATTATTTATCGACTTATTGAAATTCTATATATATATATCTACATAGTCATCCACATAAGAATGCATTGCCCGGATAACTGCACTAGCATAAATTTTTCCTTTGAACAAATATCGAACGCATGTCTAAGCTTATTGCAATAAATAAAGCGAATGACTAGGAATGTCTAAATTGGTATGGATAATAGTTCTGAATTGTGTTGGTGCCGTTTGCTTGAATAAATAAAAATGTGAGACAACCCGCAGAATAAATTGTGCCAGTAAATATTTTTAAGTCAGGCACGTTTCCAAAATTAAGAAAAAAGAACAGCAAAAAAAAAGAAAAAGAAAAAAGATTTAACAATTGATATTTGTCAAAGACAAATTTACATTTGTATAACATCATAAAGAAACAAATTTTAACCTTGTTTTTGTGACTAATTTAAATGTTTTTGCTGTTTTGTCCTTTAATTTTGTGCATTTTATTTGAGTATGCTACTTTATTTTATTATATAATCCGTGATCTTTAGATTTTTTTTAGTCACATACAAGTAAGATAATAACATCATTTTCATGCAAAGACACAAGCCTAGCAGCTGAGGACCGTTAGTAATTCTTATTGCAAATAAATGTAGAGCATTAGAAGACATAATTGTTAAGCTTTTACTGCTGACGTTAAGGAGAAATATCTACATTCTTTGAATGCACAAATGTATGGGTGAACAATTAGAAAAAGGTTTCTATCTTTATTTTATTTTTTTAGTGAAAGTTACTTTGTCTATTAAGTTCGTTGAGAGTAGAGAAGCGATGAAAGCGGTCTATGTTACATTTGTGTGAATAACAAGCACAAAATATTTCTCTGAACATAAACCTCAGCTCAATATCTAGATGCTTCAAATACATTATTGATGAAAGGTTTGGTCAGATAACAAAAATATACAGTCATCTAAACTTTAAAAACTAAAATTTGTAACAAGTGCTGCCATTTTGAATATCTAGCTGTCATGGTATCTTGTTCATTTTTGATACACAAGTTGTTTTCCCATGATTCTCTGTTAGTAAATGTTTTGTCAGTACTGAAGTCAATAGAGACACATCTTGGAGGTATGCGGTAGATAAGCGCACATTGACGTGAATAGACATTCATCTTGGGAATTTGACTGAAATGAGATATGAATCCTACAAAATGTAAATTTAGATGCATCAAATGCCTTGACTCATTCTCTTCTGAAGACATTTATGACATTGCAGCAAAATTGTATAAAAATATATTACAAATATAATACATATATATGGATAACTGTATGTGTATATGTATGTATATATATATATATATATATATATATATATATATATATATATGTATAGAGGGAGAGAGAGAGTGTGTGTGAGAGAGAGAGAGATGTATATATCACATTCTCTTAATTGCAACAGAAGTGTTAAGGCACCTTTCAAGAGACAAAATATTATATCTGTGCTCAGTATTTTTCTAATTAAAGGGAATGTACAATGATAATGGTATGTTAGATAGGTTTCCTTTCACTTGTGCAACCAGTAAGCATGAATGAATGAGAATCCACTCCCGAGTACTCAGAGGTAATATCTACAATGGTCACTCTCAGATGACAACCAGGTACTTTTTACAAAGTCCACAGTGGTAGAAATCAACACTTTTAGCACATCTTTTAATCATTTTTAGTTTAAAAATATAATTATCAGTGGTATTACATATGCCCTGGGAGATCCTATTACCTTTTTATATGTATACATTTAAAACATAGATTTTAAATATTTGTGCATAAAATATCCATGATTAAAGATGAATGCATTAATGACAACTGCAGTGTCTTTAAAATGCAGAGAGAAAAAGATACAAAATACAGATTAAGGAACAGCTTACACACACAAAATACAGTTTAGAATTTTATGTGGCTAGTTAAAATCACCTATCTTATCTTCAAATTCAGTTCCACCATATGGCCATATCATGTCAAGACCTCCACTATGCCACAGTAATTACCAATATTGGTGAGTCTTACACTAATTTTACACTAATTTTAACATGGGAGATAAATATGCCAGCTCCAATACATACTGATTAAACTGCCTCCAGGGATCCTCCTCAGATGTTTGCTTTCCTGTGGTCACGTCCGAACATGCACCTATAGTGCAGGGGTGCTCAACCCAAAAGGAATCTGGTCTGGGTTCCAAATATACACCAAAAAAAGGGAGTTGAGGCGCACACCTGGAACACACATTTTTCAGCAGTGGTACTGCCACAATGACCAACATTTTATTTAATTTACAAAAAATTAGACATTAATACACTTAACAGTCACAACATTAAAATCACCCTCCTTACATTTTGTACGTGGATCGAAGCATGGACTCCACAAGAACTCTGAACTTGTCCTGTGGCATTTGATTCAAAGACATTGGAAGCAGATCTTCTAAGCCCTGCAAGTTGTGAGATAGGGCCTCCTTGAATTCTTCTAGCCCATCCCACAGATGCTCAATTGGATTGAGATCAGGGGAATTTTGAGTCCATGGCAACACCTTGAATCATCAAACCATTCCTGAATTCCCCACATGCATCAATGAGCCTTGGGTTTAGCGGTTGTCCTTCTGCACCATTTTCATGTACTAACCGCTGCATACGGAGCACATCCCACAAGACTTGCCTTTTTGGTGTTGCTCTGACCCAGTCATCTACCCATCACTATTTGGCCTTTGTCACTTAGATCTTTTTACTTGCCCATGTATTCTGCTTCCAACACATGAATTTTAAGAACTGACTGTTCACTTGCTGCCAAATATTTCCAGGTACCATTGTAACAAACTAATTAATGTTATTCACTTCACCTGTCAGTGGTTTCAATGTTCTTGTTAATCAGTGTATAATTCTACATGAAAAAAAGAAGATTTAGGGGGTAGGTTAATGGTACTGTAACAAACCACTGGGGTCGTGTTCAGTCCTGGAACTCAGGTGCAGTAACAGCTCTCCCTTAAAAGCACGATCCACAGAGATCCTGAGGTTGACAACAGGATTCTGTTGGTTCAGTGATGGCATAGGGGCTTTAATAAAAATAACAGAAAAAAGCTAAGGCAAAGATATCCAAAGAAGGGCTAGGCAGGAATCAGAGTCAGACGGTTCAGAGGTCAGGGCAGGCAGCAATCAGAAAAATCCAGAGAGCAGGCAAAGTCAGGAAACCAGCAAGGACAGGAAACACAGGGAAACAAACGCTCAGTTTTCTAAGCCCAGCAACAAAACAACCAAGCACTGGCTGAAAGGTGTGCTCTGCTTATAAGGAGTGGCTCAATCACATAACCTAGTCTCACCTGTGAGAGGGGTTACCTGAGGTCAATGTGACGGACTGTCAGACTCAGCCCCATCTTGGACGCATCATTGTCGTGGCTCTGCCCCTAAGCCACACCTCCTCCAACCTCTGACCTGCAGGCCATTCTCCTAATGCAGTAGCTGCCATCTTGGAATGCTGGAGCAATCACTCTGAGTTTCCTGGCTGTGAATCGAGGTACAGAGGATGCAGACTGGTGTGCAGCAACCACAGGCACTATAACTGCTGCAGACTGACCTTGTAGATGCCCTGGAACAGGTGTGTACTGTCGGCAAATGTGACAGGTACATTTTTAGGTTTAGGATAATATAGCTGTGTCCCGTGGTGACCAAGGGAATACTGCAGCTGACGTCGCTATCACAGACATTTGGCATGTGACTTCCTGAACTCCCCACATGCATCAATGAGCCTTGGGTTACCGGTTGTCCTTCTGCACCACTTTTAGGTACTAACTGATACATACTGAGCACATCCCACAAGATTTGCTTTTTTGGAGTTGCGGCCATGATCACCTTATACAGCGAAACTGGCCTTGCACACCATGGAGATGTGCTGTCCTGACCAATTACGTGGCCTTTACCACAACATCCAGGGAAGACTCTAGAACAGTTGGGATGCTACATATATTGAAATAAAATCTTCTTATGGTAACAATAGATTTATTATTGCACACTTCAGCTTTTACACATACTCTGACTGTTTTAGAGGAAATTAAAAAATGTTTTTGCTTCTTTGGAAATGTATTCTGAACAATAATATATTTCCTATCTTATTTTAATTACTGCATGAAGAGAAAAATAATGCAAATACAAACTATAAAATATGAATTCAATGAGTTACTTTAGTACTTGTTTTACCATTTACAAGATGATTTGTAGAATTGCTCCTGGGCTTCACTCAAATTCCTTGCAAATCCCTCTAAGCAGTATTTGTCTCCCTTTTATTTGCATACAAATGGTAGAACATACCAAGCAATGAATCACATGTATAGTGGATCTAGAAGGAAAGCCATAGATATTGCAGTCACACAAATACATTAGGTGTTTGCTAAATCCCTCAAAGAGCTTACAATGTTAGTTAAGTGTGATCCACATGGGATAATAAGATAATTTGTTTTAGATACTGAGATGTTACAGAGGCAAATCCGAAGATAGGGTCTACAACTTTATATGGAAACAATTCTGATTTCTGATATCTAGCCAGGTCATATAAAAACACACATTTTTACCATATAACACCCTCAATTGTTTATCACTCAATTTTCCATTCATTTATGTATTTATAGTTTCCAGTTGTATGTTTATATTTTTTTGTAGCTGAAAAATCACTTTTATTCCAGCAAACACATTCAAAGATACAGCAATGGGTTATAGTCCAAAGCAGTGAGTTGTGGTGAGATGTCAGTGGATTGGTAAAACATAGTCAAAAATCCTCAAGTAGAAAATTATTTCAGGCACAAAGTTCAGTTTTTCAAAATTGTGCAATTTAGAATCGATCACATATCAATAGGCTTAAGTTAAAACATGAAAATACTTGTTTCTCTATTCCTTGAGAAGCATGTGAAAAATTATTTAAATTATTTTCCCTTGGGAGGAGCAGAGCCTGACAGCCGACCAGAACAGATGCCATTTCTCTAACTTCCTCTGGTATTTTTTCAATCTTTGCAATATCCAATAATTTGCACACCATCTAAATTTACAAAAGCGTTTCCCCAACTCCATTAGGTGTTCTGCACAGATCGATGTCTTTTTTTCTTATGCCAAACCACAGCTACTAGGCCTTGAAGCACTCCCTGGAAGACCCTCTGCAGTCCAAGCTGGGTCTCCTTTACCCTTCACAACAGCAGCCACACCAGCATATATGCTGTCGATGAGTCAACGATCACAGAAGCAAAAAGCCCCAACAGAGAGGACAGAATTTAGTCTTCCTAATGAGGAAAAACTGTCAAAAGTATATATATTTGTATATATATATATATATATATATATATATAAATAAAAAGGTAATTTAGGCACTCACGCCTGAAGTATTCCAGATAAAACTGCCTTTGGTGCTTCCAACGTCCAAAATATAAATAAATCGATGAAATGGAGCACTCAGAAAGGACTTCAATACGGTGTATTTATTGTGACAAAAAGTTTACAACATAGTGCAAATAGTCCTGATCGACGCTTCGACCCCTAAGAAGAACCTTAGGGGTCGAAACGTCGATCAGGACTATTTGCACTATGTTGTAAACTTTTTGTCACAATAAATACACCGTATTGAAGTCCTTTCTGAGTGCTCCATTTCATCGATTTATATATATATATTTATACTTTGTATAAAAGAGCTCCAATGGCTAGATACCAGTTTACGGGCAGGGATCTCTCTACCTCTGGTATTTGTCTGTGTATATTGGACATTCTCCATTAATTGTACAGTGGAATCTGTTGGCACTTTATAAATCCAGTAATAAATAAATAAAATAAATAGATATAAAGAAGAGCAAAGTGTATATAACTTATAGCGTTTAAAGTTGTACACTCATGTATAATGATCCTGGTAATCTGATTTTATATGTTGTGTCTTGTGCGAACTACAGAGATAAATAGCAAGAGATAAATTAAGCACTTTTAGAATTTGCCCAGATCTCACTGTTCTGCTTTGTTCAATATTTGATTTCCCTAAAATTACTGGTTTGCTTTTAAATCCTTTAACCATTTCAACCAAACAAGCAAAGAGCAATAATTACTACGTCAGAAACTTTTTCCTTTCCTTTTGTATTCATGCAAACTATAGAGCTCGCTTCATTTGATTTAAATTGTTTCCTAACTGACGTACCCTTTAATTGTATCTGTTTTGTGAAATTTAAACATTTGGACCATCCCAACAATACAATTTGTGTAGGAAGCACGCTTTGCAAATTATGGACTCAATATTGAGGACGGAATTAGATACAATACATCGGAGAAAACGAAAAAAAACATTTGTAGAAACTTTCTTCCTTTTAATTCCGAGGCTTAGTGAAAAAGTAAAATTGCTTTTGGTTTCTTTACTCGGTTAATCATTAAAGATTAAAAGTAATACATATTACCAATTGCCACCCTCACTATCTCTGTCTTTATCATTCTATCATTTTAACCCTTAGTGCTGGGTCTGTAGTTTTTGAGTTTTATCCTGAAAAAAAGTCTGATTTTACTTTTTATACGTTTTATTTTTTAAATGTCTATCTCAACTACTTGTGCTTAAAAGTAGAGCCTATTCTACCTTATGGACCCTTCTTCATACATAGATGAGTGACAAGATAAGACATTTTATTAATTTAATAATGTAAATTACAAGCCCTTGTTATTTTTTTTTTTCAATCCTAACTACATATGACTTGACTGATGGATGAATTGAGAAAGAATGTTATATACAGAGAATAAAAAAAAACATTTAAACAACAACAAACTATAGACAGGATCATGGAAACAAGTTCATTTTGCGTTTTAACATAACCAAGTATTTTTAAACTCTAAATTTTGCAGCTTCGCAAAACAAGAAGATTTAGAAGCTAGATACAGCTTTAGGTTAACTATGTCACTCAATAGATGAAGCCGTAGTTGGAGACAATTTGTTCAGGCTCGGAGGAACGATTAAATGGGCTTGCTTGAAGGTTTATATCAAAATAGAAAAAAAATGTGTATAAATTTAGAAATGAAATGGATTGGGAAAAAAAAGAAGTGCGTGCAGGAAAAAAGTTAAATATCTTTTTTTGAGGCAGAAACTCAACAATTTTTTTTTGTTAGATAATACAGGCAACTTCAAAGGCAAATACATACTCAGCAAAAATGTCATCTTAAACTTTACCACTACAGGAGGTATTTATTTTCTACACTGCCTTTGATGTATTTATTGGTTAAGGATATCAGTTCTACTTCTCAGTGGTGTGAAGAAATGGTTTTAAAGACTGCATATTTAACATTACTATACTAACATTTGCAAACTAAATCCTTATACAGAAAAAAAAAAAAACTTGAATGGAAAACATGATAAAAATTTGTTTCAAAAAGTACAACATATCAATTTGATAATAGGCTCTGCGTTCGTTCGGTATCACGTGTCGCATTGCCTATACAGATATTAATAATTTACTGAAGCCTAGATATTATTTAATTAGGCGAATAGTTTGTTTTTCAGGTGATTTGGGATATGTCTATGTGGTGTTTAGCTTCAGTCGAATTTCATCCATGAAATTGATTTGGGAAAAACAATTCAGATGAACCAAATTGGCCAATCCATGTACTGCAAAACATAAATATTAGGTATATATTTTGATAGGGACATTTTTCACACCGTTTGGTTCACAGATAAAATGAGAAGAAGTAACGGGTGGAAAGAATCAGTAAAAAAATCTATATATTTATATAGTATTATATATGTATTAATATATATAATATATAAATATATAATTTTTTTTACTGTTTTCTTTTTTTCCCCCTCTATTTGTTACTTTCATCTGTGAATAAACTAAACTTTTAATGGCTGTCTCCGAACCAACAATCATTTTTTTTTTTTTTCCCATGGATGGAAAGCAGAATCATGAATCAAATGAAACGATTTCATGCATTCTCAATTTCATTTGTTTTGTAGCGTTTCAGAGTTTGATATTTCTGATGAACCACGATCACCCACAATTTGGATAAATCATAATTCGTTCGAAACTAAGTGCATACGTCTAATCTTCAGTGGCACAAAGATTGGAAATTGTAGGGCACTGATGCAAATCTTCACACCGTAGATGTTCTTGAAATACATTTGCAAGCAAGACCTCCCTGGGCACCAAAACCACCTCATGTCAATGAAGTCGTTTTGGTGATCTTTTCTACTGGCTCCTTCTTATCTGAAGTCATTTACGAGTGGATTAACACTTGAGTGGAGATACCCAGGTGCCCGTCTGACTTCCTCTACTTTGGCTGCTCACAAATCCAGAAACCTATCAATGGCTGCCTATATTGAGTAATGTTTCAGAATAATAAGCCATGTGACGCTCTCTCACTCGCGCTCAAGCAAATGCTTCAGCATCAGCATGCATGTAGACGAGAAGAAAACGGACCAGCACCTGTGGCCTCCATTTTAATGTCAAATGACTCAAAAACAGATTAATACTTAAAGGTGAAAAGGTGCTCATGGGCTACTTGCACCATAACCACTTGAAGGAGAAGTGGTTTTAAAGCCTAAAATGGTCCTTTAACTTTTGAATCGACAAAACTTAGCATTTTATTAAACTCATTTTTACTACTTTGTCATTTGCGTAACAATATTCTTGTTTAAGTTTCATTCACTGCACAGCAAGATTAAAAAAAAATAATAAAAATTTAAAATTAAACTAAAATAAACACAAAACACAGATGTATCCAAGGTCTTTGAACCTTGCAATTTGAATTATTAATTTATTTCATTTGCATTGTCCTTAAATTGTTTCAATTTGGCTAATTAGTATAATTTCAGTTCAGAAAATGTAATATTTTTATTTTAGTTGTAATGTCACTTGCATGGTTTACATCCAAAGCTTAGGCTTCCAAACAGTTTCATCAAAGACACTGTTGCTGTTTAATATTTAATGAAACTCCTCAAGCCCATCTTGTCTCTTGAGATCATTTGCTCTTTGCAAGTATAGTAAGAAAACTTCTATAAGTCGTTTTTGGAAAAATCTGAAGGGATATTTCCCATTACCCTATTATAGGTGCATATTTAATGGTTTGCTCAGCTGGGTATGAATTATTGCTATATGCTGCACACATCATTTACTTTGTTAAAGCTAAAAGAATATGGCTAATTGTACATAGAATTTATGAAATATCTCAGTAGGCACCATGCTGTGTGTGTATATATATATCCGTAGATAGCTCGGCACTCCACCTTCACAAAATACAAAATTCTTACTTGCCTGGGTGCAAATCACCACATTTAAAATATAGTAAATAAAGAGATACGCTGCACTTACAGGTCTTCAAAAAGAGTTTTAGTGTGGCAATACAGTTAAATAGCCATAAATGTTGTGTTCAAACATAATCAACGTTTTGACCCAATTCGGGTCTTTTTCAAGATCACAGTGCAAGTGACAATATCGTGAATTTTGTAAGAAAACTTTAACCCAATACACTTCCCACTAAGTGCTTTGACAGCCCACTGACTGATTTCCCCCAGAAGTGAAGAAATGTGACATGCACCTTACGTGTGTGTGCGTGGTTGCTAAGTGATACTAAAATACAATGCCGTCCGAGATCACAGAGATCACAAGGTAATACAAAGACATGTATAAGCCACCACCGGGAGGGACACGGAGGACAAAATCAATCAATCATTGGACGTGTCCTAGTAACGGGATATAGACGTGGACCTAGTGAATAAAACAAGCTAAGTGATAATAGTGAGAACAAAGTCTCTGTGTGGTAAATACGATATACTAGAAAGAGAGTAAAAGAAAAGAGCAAGGGGAGATAAGAGCTCCTGAAAATAGATCAGATAGTCATCCCTTAAAGACAGTGGACACAAACCAGTTAGATGCTCACCCAGTCTCCACTCCTTCAAAAAATTGTTAAAAACCCACTTCTTCATAAAAGCGTATCAATTAAACTGTTAATAGCTCCTGACTGATTCCTCTTCTGCAACTGTCACTAGTCTAATACTATCCTTACCTTTTTGTGTCATTTTACCCCACTCCCTCTAGCATGTAAGCTCATTGAGCAGGGCCCTCAACCCCTCTGTTCCTATGTGTCCAACTTGTCTGGTTAATACTACATGTCTGTTTGTCCACCCATTGTAAAGCACTGCAGAATTTGATGGCGCTATATAAATATCATAATAGTAATAATAATAATAAAAGTAATTTTAACCCTGCAACTGAAAATATTTTGCAGGAATGGCAATTTTTTCATTGTAGGGTTAACATGCCTTTAACGTCAGTCACACTGACAGCCACTAGAGAGGCTCCTACCCCAATAGTGGAGTTAAACTCAGCTATTTACTTCAGATGGTCTAATAGAGATCATCTCATTGGCACAAAGCAGCATTTTGCCGTGCATGCGCAATAGTTTCCCAATGATTCCATACTGAGCAAACATCAATTATATTAAGTACCCAACTTTGGTTATTATTAATGATAATACTATAGATTATTCTTATTAGGCAGATAACTTATCGTAAATATATCCTGTGGCATCTATTAAATGTACACGTGGGGGGTATCATATAAGTCTCTAATATCTATATTATGCCCAGAAAGTAATAGACCAGTTTGAGGTCAATACATATAGCTGGTTTAAACATATCTACGTTGTTTTGGTCTTAGAATTATGTATGTTTCAAAACCATAATATTAAATTAAAAAAAGGTAAAAAAATCAAATAATTTCAAAACATTCCAAAAAAATATTAAACAAATAGCGAAAAAATATAAAAAAAATCCCCATACATGATATCTATCACCAGTTAAAGAAACATAGACAGCACTATATTTTCATTCAGTCCCTTTGGAGACACCATTTCCAGACGATGTATCCAATAGGCTTCCAGCTGTAAAAGTATTTTTGATCTATCACCCCCTCGAGGAGGAAGGGGGATATAATCAATCGCTATAACGCGCAATCAATCGCTCTAATGTCGACAATTGGTGTTACATATATATATATATATATATATATATATATATATATATATATAAAGAACAAATAGGGTGCACTCAAAGGCTGTATACTCCCAAAAATTATTCAGAAAAAATTTATTACATGCATTCTACCGCACTCTGTCATTCACTAAACAGCAATTTCAAGTCTCACAGAATGTGATAGTTTTATTTAGAAACACCTCACCTAGGCAAAAAAAAAAATTGGGTTTAGTTACAGTATACGATCATACATTGCATAAGCCTACCACAACACCAATGTACCTCATTCTTGGCAGGTCCTACTCTAGCAACCTAGTCCCTGCTCTTTGAGAAATGAAGGTTGAAACGTTGATCATCTTTACAAAAAAAAAATGTAATTTTGGAAACTAGGGAGTGCTCTCATTATTGATTAGTATACATATTCTGCGCTGTGCAGCACCTTAGTATATTTTTTAGATTTTACATTTATTTAGGAAGAGTGACGGACATGCTGAATTTTGTTTTATATATATATGTATAAAACAAAATTTTATATATATATCTATATAAATAGATTTTTTAACCCCTCCTGACTGGTATACATTCCTTATTAATGGGTCCTCTACTAGATGCCTAGAGTCTGAGGTTTCTGCACAGTATCTTCTGGACAATAATCTCAGATGTCCCATCTGGACTCTGCTGAAGCCACTTCCTGAACTTGGAAATCACAGCTTTGAGGTCTCCTATCACAACTTGGACTACTACTGCACTCACTTTCCATATCCTTTCTAGCTCCTTTTTCAGTCCTTGGTATTTGTCCATCTTCTCATGTTCCCTCTTCCTGATGTTATAGTCACTGGGTATTGCCACAACCGCCATGACTGCAGTCTTCTATTTCTTGTCTACCACCACAGTGTCCGATTGGTTGGCCAGTACTTGCTTGATTGTCTGGATCCCAAACAAGTGACATTATGACTATAATTAAAAGATTTAATTTTCTGAACTGAAATTATACTAATTAGCTAAATTAAAACATTTTAATGACAATGCAAACTAATAGATTAACAATTCAAATTGCAAGATTCACAGACTTTTGATATCTGTGTTACGTGTTTTTATTTTTTGTCCCATATATATATATATATATATATATATATATGTAGAGTGTAGAGATCCTAGTCTAATATAAATACTATAATATTTATATATAAATATTTTTTATAGTTATATTATACACTAGCATTTTGTAAAGTAGTGTAGAGTTAACTGCACTCTAGTACAGGAGTACTTCATGGAAAGTCCTCGTCAAGAATGACAACTGATTGAAGCACTACTCATTAGATTACACAGATAAATACAGAAAGGTCATTGGAGACACAAAGTTCAGCAAAAAAGTCAGAAGGGAAAACAAAGTTGTTAAATTAGTTGGGATGCAAGACAAAGCCAGATTGTGTAAAGAACACTTAGAAAAGGTGAGTGTAGAGATCCTAGTCTAATAATAGAGTGAACATATGGTTATGAATTGGGTTTGTAAAACTTGTAAATGGTAACGTTGGAGATGTAGTAGTGAGAAGAGAGAGATATTGTACTTTTTTTTTAAGTTTTAAATTAAAACGCAGTGGGAACAAATAGAGAAGAGAAAATGTCTTCCTTCTATAATGTATCCTGTCTCCTCAAAATTGCATAACTGCTACAAAGAACATGCACATAGCAGACACATATTAGTGAACTTGCTTGAAGGCCTAATTAATTCAAACCACAGAAGATGTACAGATTTTTCAATGTTGCAAAGCAGATGTTAATGCAGGAGAAGCTTTCTCAAGGATGCAAAGCACATGTAAATGTAGGTCTCAGCCAATCCAAAGGAAAGGATTGGTGGGCTAGAGTGCATGCAGAGCAATAGTTTCTATGAGACCATTTGATTGAAAGAGCAGAGTTTTACTCTGCTATTTTGTTAGAAGTGCTTCACGAGGCATTTAAACCCTGGAATGAAAATGTTGCCATTCCAGCTGCATGGTTAAAACATGGAGGACAAGACACCCAGACCACTTCATTGAGATGTAGTATTCAGGTGCCTATAATGTCTCTGTAAGTCTGATGGTATTCTCATTTTCAAGATGAGCCCTTTTGAGTTACAATTCGTCCTTCCACTACAGACACTAGTGAAGATAAACACCAGTTTATTTTTTTAACCCATTCCTAGTTACAGAGAATAAGATCCTATATCTAAGAATCCAGAAATCATCTTGACAAACTGCCAGACTTTTCTTCAAGATGTCCACAGTCTTCTGCAAATGTTAAGATCAACTTTGAAATTTACATTTCAAATTTAAGGTCAAAAAGACCAAAATGGAAAACTTCTCTGTGCTTTCACTGTGACTACTTTGCCAATAAATTTGAGATTCACTTTGAATTGACTTTGAATTCTCAGTTTAGTAAATAACTCAGTGCCCGAGACATTTCTCCAGTGGAAGACACCCATAACAGTAAGGATTAAACAAACTGGAGAGGCGTTTACTAATTCTTGCAGACTGAAAACCAATGAGCAGCTCATGATTTGTGAAGATTCCTTGTCCCCATTTGTGTGAAAAATTGAAGGAAATCCAGCAACCAGATCCTCTGCAATCAGGACAGCAGGTGTCCTATGACAAGCATGTGCATATATGTGACCAATCGATAACTTACAATTTACTATCGTCACTGAAAAGTCAATATACCATCATTTTGTATATAATGAGGCTTCCAGTTTCCAAATCTGTTCTTCCCATGCACTAAAAACATTAAACATTTTTTACATTTGCTACAATACCCTTTACTGAGATTAGCTAAAACCACAGAAAAGAAAATATTCAAAACTGCATGTACAAAGAAGTCTTATTGAGGGGGGTTGATATATTTGAAGACCAAACTATAATGTATTTATTACTAGCTGTTGGTTAATTTTGTCTGGAACTCTAGTTTACGTGTAAGACTTGTAAACCTGGAACATTTTTGTTCTTTTTTCTGCTTTTTTAAAAAAATTTCTCTGTAAGGCTTTTAAAAAAAAAAAAAAAATTGCCAGTAATTTGATTATGCTTTAAAGTGTGCTCATGCTGCCTCGCTACTCTATGTGATTTGCTCAGCTTCTGTCAGCAGGAAACACACTCTTTGTGCCAAAACGCCCTGAAGATCATATTAATTTGGATCAAGTATCTGACATTAAATTGGAAAAGGCTGTTTGAAGAGGAGAATATAAGAGCAGTCAGAAACCCGTAAAGCTAACTCAGTTCTTGGTCGTATTCTCCTTAGGACCAGAAGACATGCTATAAAGACATGCTATAAAGCAGGGCTGTCCAACCTGCGGCCCTCCAGATGTTGCTGAACCACAACTCCCATGATTCTTTCAATGAAACAGATAGCCAGGGAATCATGGGAGTTGTAGTTCAGCAACATCTGGGGGGCCGCAGGTTGGGTAAGATCAGCCCACATAGACTCAAATGAGAGACACCTGGTGATGGAACCTCTTTCTTCTCTAACGAGAGCTTACTGATGCTCACAGAAAAACACTAGACACTGATATAAGTATACTTTGCATGCTAACGCTAACACCCAAAGTCAAATAGGCTCAATAAGTGTCTAGCGCCCCTACTATGTCTAATGGTCACTCGTAGGCATGAAAATTGAAAAATATAAACAGTGCTGTATCTCAGAAATTGAACAATTCATAGCAATTAGGGGCAAAGTCCATGCGTCAAAAGCTACATAGAGGTCCCATCCAGTAATACATCTACATGGAGGCCTCATACAGTAATATATCTACATGGAGACCCTATGCAATAATATATCTACATGGAGGCCCATTCAATAATATATCTACATAGAGACCCATACAGTAATATATTTATAAAAGACCATCTAACCTGTTACTCAAAGGGAGTAGTATACGTCTTAAAGTGCTCATGTAACCTTTTATATGTGGGGAGAAATATTCGTAACCTACATGTAAGAATAGCGGAGCATGTAAGAAATATAAAAAACGGTTTTGAGACACATAGTGTCTCAAACCATTTCAAAAAGAATCATAATCAAAACCCCGAAGGAATGTTTTTTAGTGCGGAAAACTCTTAAAAAAAGATTGGAGAGGAGGGGATTATAATAAGAAAATAGGAAGAGAGGAAATTAAATTTATTTTTAATTTCAACACTATGATACCACATGGGTTGAATAATGATTTTGAATTGTGTCATTTTATGTGTTGAGAAGACCATATTTATTATCAATTTTTTATCATCATTTTATTTATGGGAATTGTGATACACGACAACTTTTAATTTAATGTTATTTCATCTTTATATATTTTTTAACATTATAGTATCGAAAATTCAATTTTTTATCTTATTCTCTTTTTACATTACATATGAATCAAGTTAATTCTATATAATGAAAGAAATATCTATATATCCTTTGTGTGAAATCTCTGTGGTATAATTGAATTGTTATTTCTTTTTTATATATCTTTTCATGAAAATAGAAGTTCCATTTAAATTTTAATGAATGCACTTTATGGGAAAAAAAGGGGACATTTTATTTCCTGGGACTACGATCAGTGGAACACATGTTGCGTTCCACTGACGCACCACGTGACAAACCGGAAGGCACGTGACGTCCGTGAATGCCGCTGGAACGCATACTTGCGTTCCATTGAAGAAGAGTTGATGGAAACCCAAAGCGGAAGTAGAACGTGACCCGATGACGCGGGCACGTACGTCCGAAGTAACCCGGAAGTGGGGACCGGCGGCCTTTTTAAAAACAGGAAAAGTACATACAAACTGATACAACCAACTGAGGAAGCCTTGGCACAAGGCAAAATGCATTTTGGTCATTTATTGAAGGCCACTGAGCCATTGGACTAATCTATTTGGACATTTATCATATTTTATGGAAGTGTTTTATTTTTAATACTTTTAATTTGATTTTCAATCAATAAATATATAATTTGTTGGACATTATACCCTGCACTTGGCACTTTTTTCAACATTGAAGCCAGTATAAGGGAGACTACCAACTGATCGGATGACAGAAAGGGGATTTGGACATCCTTGAATAGTCCAGAGGCGTATACCACCGGAGTCATATGAGGGTATGACTCCAGACTTGTGAGTGACATCATCACACTTTTCTTGTACTGCGCTATTTCTTGTAATATTGTGTTTTACAGATAATTTGAAAAATATTTTAGGAGCTCCACCTTTATTGTATGTATGTAAGTAATATATTTATATTTACATGGAGGCCCTATGTAATAATATATCTACATGGAGGCCCATACAGTATTATATCTTCATGCAGGTCATATGTAATAATTAGTGATGTCCCAAACGGTTCGCGAACGGTTCGCCACGAATGGTTCGCCGCGGACTCATCATTGAGTAAACTTTGACCCTGTACCTCACAGTCAGCAGACACATTCCAGCCAATCAGCAGCAGACCCTCCTTCCCAGACCCTCCCACCTCCTGGACAGCTCACTAAGAATGCAGCTTCACAATGAATGTAAAATGGATGCTGTCCAGGAGGTGGGAGGGTCTGGGAGGGAGGGTCTGTTGCTGATTGGCTGGAATGTGTCTGCTGACTGTGAGGTACAGGGTCAAAGTTTACTCAATGATAAGTCCGTGGCGAACCGTTCACGAACCGTTCGGCGAACCGTTCGGGACATCACTAGTAATAATATATCTACATGGAGGCCCTGTGTAATATACATGGAGGCCCATACTGTAATATATCTACATGGAGACCCATACAGTAATATATCTATATGGAGGCCTCATACAGTAATATATCTACATGGAGGCCCTATACATTAATATATCTACATGGAGGTATCATACAGTAATAAACAGTGTAATAATTTAATGTCAGCATTAATGCACAGGAGTTATTAGTTACAGTACTCTAGACAAAGAAGCCATTTAGTGGTTTAATTAAATAAGACGATATGGTACCTTGTGGTGTTAATTCATTAGCACATCAGCTTCATTAGTTACTATCTACCAAACTGGCATAATTAGATACAAGATAGGTCCTCTAATAACTTGATTTTAATCCGATCACCTGGAGAACTATTCGGATTTCACATTGCAGTGTAATATCTTATTCTTATATTCTATGGAGTCTTTGTCACACTAGCAAAAACATTTAATGTTGTTGATTAGAAAAAAAGTCAAATAATGCAAATGTTTAACACTGCACACATGTCCTTTGCCCCATCCCTTTATGGAGCTCTGAATAGATTCAATTCATCCGAATCAAAACCCTTTTAATACACATTTGAATGAATGGATCCAGCTGGGCATAAATGGATGAATTGATTCGCTTGGGTTTTGATTAAAAATGGATAAATCAATTCGTTTATGGACGAAATACTTTCTAGCACAGAAGTCTATATAGAGACCTCAAAAAGCGATAGATGTAGATGGAGATCCCATAAATCTCTAGTAATGCATCTATACCGAGATCTCATACAGTAAAATATCTACATGTTTAGAAATAGAAAACATTGACTCTTTTTGAGATACTAGACAGTGAACTGCAAAGTCTCACCAGAAACCAAAACTTCCACCACAAATGTCATCATATCACTTTTCTTTTTGCTAAACGTAGATTCAGGATGGACAATTCAGACAGGAATAAGATTAATTGATTTAAAAATATGATGAATTGGCTTGGATACATGACTAAGGCTTTGATAGCTGTAATATTGCATATTTTGGGCTTTGTGATACTCTGCAACTCTTCTCCTGTATCTATTTGAGCTTAGTATCTGGAGACTTGTGGCTCTCTCATGGACTGAGCTTCATCAATTGATAGAGGCTAGCCAGAGTGTAGCGTGTTAAACACATGCATTCTTTTTTATTTTTTTCTAAGCAACACCATTAAATCTACTTGCTAGTGTGACATAGGCTCCATAGAATGTAAGGATGTGATATTACACTGCAGCGTGTTATCGGGATAGTCATCAAGGTGGTAAGATTAATTATCTTTTATTAGAGGACCTATCTTGTATCTAATTATAACAGTATGGTAGTTAGTAACTAATGAAGCTGCTGGGTAACACAAAGTAACACCATAGGGTACCACAAAGGTGTCAAGCTTCTTTAACAATTAAACCATTAAAGAGCTGCTCTGGCTAGAGAATTGTAGCTAATAACTGTTGTGTATTAATGTTGACCTAACATCATTACATTGTAGGACAAGGCCTGATGTTTTGAAGCCTGGTATGTCTGTTTTTTTTCTCTGTATTATACAGCAGCTTGGTAGAGCTGGGGATTCCATTCAAAAAGTGTTAGTCACTAAAGTGGGGCCTGTTGGGAGTCTGAAGCGAATTCTAAGTGAATTTCAAATTTAAGGTAACTAAAATCAAACATAGATGACTTGGAAAATTGTCCTGCTTAGGTATTAAATTTAAAACTTTGAATACATGAAAATTCTCATGTTAATTAATAAACTAATAAACCTCTTTAAAAGCAAGAGAACAACTCACTTTGAGAAATTGGACTATGTAAAAATATCATAGTTGACAGTCCCATGTTTTGAGATGGAACTACCAGTTGTGCAGTCATTATAGCCAACCTCAGGGCCAACAGGAAGGTGGACAGAAATATGTGCTTCCTTTTTTTCTGTGTGTGGGTGTGTTACTGTACGTATCTGTGTGTGTCTGTCTTTGTGTGTTGTGTGTGTCATTGTAAATCTGTTTGCGTAGTTGCAACAGTGTCATGACATAGGAAAGGCATACATTTGTAAACATTCCATTTACATAAATACACTGTAATGAGCCTTGTAAAAGAACCAACGTCACCCAAATAAGTGTTCCTAAAGTATTATTTAGATGCCCTTTTTGCTATTAAGGTAGATACAAGCACTAGACAAAAATCATACTTTCCAACAATCCTGATTTGGAAGCTCTCCCTCCTTTCTAGGTTTTTACTCTAGCATTGTCTGCAAAAGGTCACAGAAAAGACATTTCGAGGATCTCAGAAAATGTTAATCATAAAAGGAACACTAACTTCAGGAAACATGTAACATTAGAGGTTTCCTTAAATATTTACATTTGTGCTCCCTTCTTTCTGTCCTGTAAACATTTAATAAAGAAGTTGTATTCAACTTTAGTCCTCCAGCGTACTGGTCTCACCACAACTGCCTCTTCTTACCTGGCTGAGATCATTATTATTTGATGACCCCAGTCAATTCAATGCATCCTTATAGTGAAAGCATTAAGGGCTAGTGTGCATGTGCATCAATTGTCACATTGCACCAATCAGTATGTCAATCAACATCTCTTTATAAAGATTCATTGGCTCAGTGCATCCCCATGTTGGATCAATGGGTGTTTCCATGCAGAATGCGAATGTGAAATTTTGGCCCTGCAAAGATTGCAGGACCACATCAGAAAGTGCCTCTAGTGGCTGTCTTAGTGACAGCCACTAGAGGTGGCCTTAGCACATAATGTAAATACTACCGTTTCTAAAAAGGGCAGTGATTGGATTGCTGTGACTGCAGGAAAAGTCCTCTTACACTAGAACCACTACATTAAGCTGTAGATTTACTGGTGCATAGAGTGCCTCTTTATAGTTTGAATGTCCCAAGTCCATGTAAACAAATATAATCCAGGTCCATCCTGGGACATTCATATACCAAACTTCAGATAAATGTCCAAATTTTACAACATAGCTTCTGAATGGACATGAATATTCTGAGTGTACTGGTGGTCAGTTCATAAAAAGTTACAATTGGTGCCATCGTGAAAGCTAATTTGTAGGGAGAAAATATTAGCTCCGGAGAAGAGTCCAATATGCCTCAATAGTTAAATGTATTAATACATGAAAAAATACCAAATAGATACAGATTGTGGGGAGAGGGTTCATGACCAAGTAGCTGACCACCTACTCTATTATTAACATTACCTTACCAGCTACAATTGGAAGGAATAAAAGAGACATTTATCAAAGTCCTTCCTGGTTATAATGGACTTTGGGGGGATCCCCGTTTATTTTAATGTATTCAGTTTTGCAAATTGTATTTTAACAATTTTTCTGCTGGCTGTTTGCACTGTCAGTGGACAAATACTGCAAATATCCGCAGGTTCATCTGCAAAATACAGAGTCATTTATTTTGCATATCCAGTAGTAATTCAGTGTTTGATAAATATGGGAGTCACCTTTTTATGGGATTTTAAAGTGCAAATTGATGATTTTAAATCAGATATGATATGATACGGAATGATATGTTTACTTGATTGAAATAATCTTATTTGTACTGGACTGACCTTTTTAAATATACAAATTTCAAATCTGGTTCAAATATGATTACCAGCAAATTTTGTTAAAGGGACATTATAGGCACCCAGACCACTTCAGCTCATTGAAGTGGTCTTGGTGCACTGTTCCTGTAAGTTTTACCCTGCAATGGTATTTATTGAAGGTATTAAGAAACTGAAGTAATAATTAAATTGCACGGTTAACTCCACATCTAGTGGCTGTCTGTTAAACATCCACTAGAGGCGCTTCTGGGTTGTTAGGCAACTTTTAATCGCCTAACTGATGCTGGACGTCCTCCGGTATGCATTAGGACATCCGGCGTCACCCGAACCCTATAGGAAACCATTATACAATGCTTTCCTATGGGGCTATTATAATGCCCTCGGAGCATTAGGTACCTGACGTCGGTAAGTGACAAAAGGTTTCTGCGCTGGGTGGGGGTCAGCGAGCGAGAGGGGCCACTGTAGGGAGCTATTGTGCTAGAAATACAATTTTGCATTCCTAACCTATAGATTCTATTTAATCTAAACTGCATTGGAATTTTAGTGAATAGCCAAGAATTTAATCAAATGGATAAACATATTTGGCATTCATTAAATGCTAAATAGAATTCTGTAGGTTTTAACAAAATAGATATATATTTTTAATATAAGTTTTTATTTTGATTAGGTTAAAAAAACATTTCTCTCTGAGTCCTAATGCATTGCATCATGCTGAGGAATTTGAAAGGGTTTAATGAATTTAAGTCCAGGGCAGTCGTTCATTCAAAGCAATAATTTATTCATAAAACAAAACTGATGTCATTTTTTAGAAAATCGAATTAACCGTGCATGCAAGAGATGAACTTTTCTAATAATGGCACAGTTACTTAAAAAAGATCTACATATTTTTTTTATGTTAGATAATCATTGTTTTAATACAGATCTGGATCTGTTTGGAATTAAATCCTGACAAAGCTTCTTAAAGGCTTTATTCTCATTGAGATTTCCCTTTCAAATTCAAAGGATTTTGTGCCAAATCTGCTGTCTCATATGGTTTTTGTTTTTTTATTATTATTATTTCTATTTGCGGATGGTAATGTCTCATCTACTTGCAGTATGCGTTTGGTTTTGCAGAAGAAGCAGATTGAGTCTCATTGGGCAATTTTAAGAAAATATATTTACTGCAGAATAGGTGACAATGCGTATTATACAACAGCTTTCTAAGCATTCTTTTTGTTTTTGCAGATATCCTCGAACATTTGTATATAAAAAAAAATAAAAAAAATAATTGGGCATGAAAGATAAAAAGTCTGGACCAGCTGTACGTAGCACATAGTCAGCAGATGCTCCAGACGACCTTCAAAAATGATAAAAAAAACCAACCTATTTATTTATTTGATTAATAATTCTAATATAGAACCTTTATCCACGAAGCTTTACATAGGATAGCAAAGATACGGCTTTCTACGAGTAAGCAATACTATTGTTACAGAATGCATTATCCATTGAAACAGAATACAAATTGACAACTTGAATAAAGGAAGTGAGGTTAGAGTGAACCTTGGAACAGGAAGTGGGAAAAGGAAAATGGTGAGGAAAATGGTAAGGACATCACTTGGGAGGGTCAGAGACATGTGGCAGGATTTGGCAAGTAACTGGCAAGTGAGGAAAAGTGACATTGGGTCCAAGGAGCAGTGACACCAGGAGGAAGATAGCTAGTGACTTGTGGAAGGTAGCATTGGGAGATGAAAGGGTTACAGGTCCACCTCTGCTTCACATACAGATGCATATGATTGCTTTATACAGAACAATTTGTCCCTTGCAATTTAGAACAGTATTATAGTGGTTATAGTGTTGGTACACATCCCTAGAGTTAGTTAACATGTTTTAGCGGGCATTGGTAGTCTAGAAAATTATAACTTACACTGAGCTGAGGCATATATGTTTTCAATTTAATTATAGTATTTTTGCTGGAGCTAGGTGTGTGGACTGAATAATAAATGTTTCCAGATTATTCTGAACTGAATATACCGAAGTATTTTCCTGTGGTGATAATATAGAATTAATGCAAATTCCATGTTTTAAAATACATTCTGTCTTTTGGATTAGCAGATTTCTGGGCATATTTATTCTAAAAATGCAATTTACATTAACAAGACACATATTAAGGCAACAACGCACACACACAAATGCAAGTTTAAATCTTACAAGACTAAATTCACCCAATTTAGCAAATAAATATGGGGATTAAGTTACATCATATGGTCATATTGTGTTAAGGCCACCACTATGTCACAGTATCCCAATATGAGTTGGTCCTACACTAATTTTAATATGGGAAATAAACATGCTGACTGCAGTACTTACTGCTTAAACTGCTTCCAGAGACTCTCCTCAAATTTATGCTTTTCTGTGGTCACCTCCAAAGGGGCACCTGGAGTGGAGGGCGGGGTACTCAACTCAAACAGATTGTGCACTGTTCCTTTAATTTGTATTTTGTATATATTTTAGTGTTTATACCAACACTACTGCTGAGAAATGCATGTTGTGGGATTTCCATCAAACCCCCTTTTTTTTGCTGTGTATATTTGGAATCCTGGTTTCCACTTCACTTCCCTCCACTTCAGGTGACCCACTGGAGGTGACCACAGGAAAGCATACATTTGAGAAGAGTCAATATATGCAGTTTAACCAGACCGCTTTTCAATTTTCTTACCGTTTGGGACCAGGGCTCTTTTTACATTTCTGCGGTGTTTGTGTTTAGCTGTAATCTTCCTCGTACTCATTTACGGTACCCACACATATTATATACCGTTTTTCTCACCATTAAATGATTTTTCTAAAGATAACATTATTTTCATCATAATTTACTATAAAAATGATTATCAAATATGAAATTAAAAAAAACCACACACTTTTTCAAACTTTGACCACTAAAAAACACCCATGCTAAATAGTTTCTGAATTTTGTCTTGATTTTAGAAATACTCAATGTTAACATGTTCTTAGCTTTTTTTTTTTTTTTTTTACACGTTATAGGGCAATAAGTACAAGGAGCACTTTGCTATTTCCAAACCATTTTTTTTTCAAAATTAACACAAGTTACATTGTAACACTAATATCTGTCAGGAATCCCTGAATAACCCTTCACATGTATATATTTTTTAAAAGAAGACATCCTAAGGTATTAAACTTGGGGTATTTTAACTCTTTTCATGATTTTTTTTCATGCAACCATTTTACCACAAATCTATGCCAAATTTAAAAAAAATAAATAATTGCTGATTGTTTTTGGACACACATAGCAATTTATGGATACATGTACTGAGAACTTTAAGGGTTACTGCCAAAGAACACCCCAATATGTGTTCAGCAACATCTCCTGAGCACTGTGATACCACCCATGTATAGGTGTGTCAGGTTATCTGGGGGCTAAAAGGCCTTATTTAGAGGGTGCACATTCCAGTTTTCCAACTTGGAATTTTCACAGCTGGACGAATTTCAATTAGTAACAAAACAATTGTGCATGTCTACTGTCAACTCACCACACTATACTATAAAAAAACTAATGTCCTTAGTACATCACTACCAGGTATACATAACTCTGAATGTACAGACAAGCACATTAAACCTGTTCTACAAATGTACAATCCATGTATGAAAATACATATTTGGAATCAGGAAACAAATCTCAAGATTCAGTTGCAAGGAATAGAAATTAGACATAGTTTAAAAAAAATAAAAAAATAAAACACACACACACAGCTGACACTAATGAGACTGCAATATCTTCATTTACATACTGAATGAGATAAATATTGAAATAATAAACACTGAAGATGAGGTTTGATGGTAATATACCAATTTTCCTAAGAACTATTGAAATTAAATTGTTAGCTGTATTTACAGAATACAAAGTTCATTTTTTTTCTCAGGAAAATAACTAGCTATGGTCGCAGTGAAACCCGCACGTAAACTAATTTATGCAATATTTATGCAGTTTTAATTTATATTATTCTCAGTTTATTACTTTAGGGACTATTCTACTGTCAGTAAGTAAATGGCAAGAAAACCAATCTAAATACATTCTCATTTGGAATTAGCCCATCCAGGAAAACATACAAGCGATTGACAGATACAGTTGTTAGCGCATTATCTTCCCCAAATATAGTTAAAGGTAATAAACACAAGGAGATGATATGAAACATAGAGGTGATGTAAGATACTCTATTCTATATGAAATCACTGCCAAGTGGGATTTCGCATCTTAAGTTTATGCTGATTTTCCTATTTCGTAAAGTAAAGTTTTAGCTTCTGTTCCTCATTTGAAGGTATTCATGGGGTTTAATTTTTTTGCGCAAATGAGTCTGTCTTTTTTAAAGTAATTTTAAAAAGTTGCATAAAATAATCAAGGACAAATCTATGCTACTCTGTTACCATACAATAAACATCACAATGTAGTTTAAACAAAGAGTTGGCATGTCCATTTGTTTGGCCAATCTAGAATAGTGATACGATCATTCGTTTGCTCCATTTAGACTGGTGATATGGTCATTAGTTTGGGCCATCTAGACTGGTTTCATGACCATTACTTTGCAAATTTTTATAAATTAACAAAGTTGCATCCTATTTCAAATAATTTTTTTTTGCTACTCTGTTACAATGCAATAAATATAACAATACTAGCTTAAACAAAATGGTGCCATGCCCATTTGTCTAGTAAATCTAGAATGGTGGCATGATCATTCTTGGGACCATCTAGACTTATGATATGGTGGTCATTGGTTTGGGCCATCAAGGCTTGTGGCATGATCATTAGTTTGTGCAATTTGGATTAATTCCATGACATGTAGAAAATGTGGGTTTCTTTTGAACAGTGTTAAGAACCACTGAGTTGTTGGCAACCTTAGGGCACAGGGTTAAAGACCACTACAAAAAACAAAAAACATTTCATACAGTATGCCAAAAAGGTTCCCATGTGTTTACAGCAACCGTTATACCTCTCTTCAATGTAATATGGATGACTTTTGTACATTTAATTTGGCATTCCTGACTGATGTGATGAAACAACTGTGGCTTTGTTACAGTATGACCCTTCACCTACATCATACCTAGAACTCATTACACTAATTCATTTAATGTATCCCTACTTTGACCCTCACGACAAGCCATTTTACCTATTTAATTTCTAGCAGTCGTCTGCTATTGGTTTTATACCACACAAACTCTAGTCAGCTGCTCTAATTTCCAATGATCGCAATGCACATCAATTAGACAACCTAGAACTGTAACCAAACATTGTACACCTTCTGGTACAGCTAACTGGTGATATTCAGTTGTAATTTTGTTAGCGGTTTCAATCCAAATCACTCTGGTCTCTTTGCCATTATTAGGCACTCAAAGTATATTTATGGTCATACTGACTAATCTACAAGTTGGGGTTAGCATGTATCTCTATGTGTTGAGGTCAATGTGTTACCAAACTAAGTTCAAGGCCCTTGCTATTTCAACCCCACTAAGTTGATTTATCATCATAGGGGGAGAAAAAGGAACAACTCCGTCCACTGATCCAAATTTTACATGGTTTGTAAAATCCTTTGCCATTACCAGAAATGAAATATACATTAATAACAGTGTGGGTCTAATACAATCAAGCATATCTTAATTTTAGCATATTCCCAGCTTACCAAGTAAATACGAATATCTGAAATATTTTCATTTCCTTAATAAATACTCTTCTTTCATGGTTTTGGATGAGAGAGCTTATTTATATGACAGTGGCACACTCCAAGAAGCATCATTTCATTTTCTGTAGTCACAGATCCATAAACATCATCAGGATAGGTTGATACATTTATATTTCATGGAAGGCATGTGAGAAAAGGCAATATTATTGAATAATTACAGAATACAGTTTTGCATATGATACATTCATAGAGCAAGCCTCTTGAAATCTTATTGCGTTTTGCACTCTCAATATCTATTTTTCATGTATACCACCTTCTTATAATACACCCATCAGCTACAAAATAAAGTAGTAAATTACTTTGATTATATTGTTACAATGGCACCAGTCAAGTGGAGGAATATATGAGGCAGCAAGTGAACCTTCTGTTATTGAATTTCATGCATTGGAAGCAGAAAAAATGGATAAGGGAAGAAATCTGAGTGACTTTAACAAGGGTCAAATAGTGATGGCTTGATGACTGCGTCAGAGCATCTCCAAATGACAATTCTTTGGGTCTTCCAAGAATGCAGTGTTTAGTACCCACCAAAAGTGGTGCAAAGAAGGACAACCAGTGAACCGGCGTGAGGGTCATGGGTGCCAAAGGATCATTGATGGACGTGGGCAGCGAAGACCAGCTGATTTGCACAGAAGAGCTAATGTAGCTCAAATAGCTTAAAAACATAATGCTGGCCATGATAGAAAGGTGTCAGAACACAGAGTGCTTCACTGTTTGCTGCTTATAGGAATGTGTAGCTGCAAAAGGGTCAGAGCACCTTGATGATGCGTATGGGAATGCGTAGCTGCAGAACGGTCAGAGTGCCATGATGATCCCTGTCCACCGCTGAGAGCACCTTCAATGGGGATGTGAGCATCAGGGAACAAATGAAGAAGAAGGTTGCCTGGGCTGATGACTCATGTTTTTTTTAGGTCAGGTGGTTGGCTGGGTGTGTGGATATTTACCTGGGGAAGAGATGACAGCAGGATGTACTATGGGAAGTAAGTAGGCCAATGGAGGCAGTGCTATGCTCTGGGCAATGTTCTGCTGGAAATCTTTTGGTCATGGCATTTAATGTGGATGTTACTCATACATGTACCACCTACCTAGCTATTGCTGACTGCGTACACTCCTTCAAGGCAATTGTGTTCCCTGATGGCAATGGCTTCTTTCATCAGAATAATGCACCCTGCAAAAATTGTTCAGGAATGATTTGAGTAACATGACAAAGAGTTTCAAATTCCCAAGATCTCAATCCAATTGAGCTCCTGTGGGATGTGCTAGAACAACAAATTTCATCCATGGAGGCCCCACCTCGCAAGTTGCAGGCCTTAGAGGATCTGCTGCTAATGTCTTGATTCCAGATATCACAGGTCAGAGGTCTTGTGAGTTCATACCTCAATGCATCAGTGCTGTTTTGGCAGCACGAGGGGACCTACATGATTATGGCAGGTGGTTTTAAATGTTGTAACTGATCAGTGTACCTCACCATTGTTATATTCTGCTTGTTATCACATAAAGAACATTGCCAATGGTAATTGGATATTGGCATTGCTAAGTTGCTTCAAGACCAGGGTCTTCAACACAAGGATCAAGTTTATGGCCTCTCCTACATATACTTCAAAATCCCAATCCTGTTACTTGCCCTACAATCAATGTGTTCATATTATTTCCACCTATATTTACATACACTAAACCTGCTGTAATAACCCATTACTGCTTTATTAACCATCCACCTGCAGCATTAAACATGTAATTCAGTGTTAGTGATTTATTTCCAGTGGGAGGCTTTTAATGGACACATGGAAAGTATTCTCTTCCACTTCCTGTCCAGTCTCACAGGAGCTGGGACAGCACTGAGTTTACACCCTCTATAATTGTTCTTACAGCTCTGTTTAGCAAATAAGGATCAGTATGACTAATAAGGACATTGGCCAAGGATCTCAGTACTTATTTCTCACCACCAGCCTGAAGAAGTACATTATGAATGCTGAAAACAGGTGGCCCCACCAGGACATACAGTATCTCACAAAAGTGAGTACACCCCTCACATTTTTCATGCGACAATACTGAAGAAATGACACTGTTACAATGTAAAGTAGAAGGTGTACAGCCTGTATAACAGTGTAAATTTGCTGTCCCCTCAAAATAACTCAACACACAGCCACTAATGTCTAAACCGTTGGCAACAAAAGTGAGTACACCCTTAAGTGGAAATGTCCACATTGGGCCCAAAGTGTCAATATTTTGTGTGGCCACCAATATTTTCCAGCACTGCCTTAATCCTCATGGGCATGGAGTTCACCAGAGCTTCACAGTTTACCACTGGAGTCCTCTTCCACTCCTCCATGACAACATCACAGAGCTGGTGGATGTTAGAGACCTCGTGCTCCCCCACCTTCCATTTGAGGATGCCCCACAGATGCTCAATAGGGTTTAGGTTTGGAGACATGCTTGGCCAGTCCATCACCTTTACCTTCAGCTTCTTTAGCAAGGCAGTGGTCGTCTTGGAGGTGTGTTTGGGGGTCGTTATCATGTTGGAAAACTGCCCTGTGTGGTGACATTCTGTCATCAAACTAATATGGTAACCAGGGATCATGTGACCAAGCTCATGTACAGTGGGATAAGCTTTACCTTTTGAAATGGTAACTGGGTAATTCAATACCTTTACAAGTCAGGAAAGAGATAACCACTCCCCCCTTTCTCCATTCCTCTCTGTTCCTTCTTGGCTGTGCTGCAGAGCAGATGTGCAGACGCCATGTGCTAGCATGGTGAACCATGTTACTCTCTGTTGCTTCCACCACACCCTGCGGCCGAGTCTCTGAAGGGAGGGGATCATGCTCTGCTTCAGTATGTCACAGTACATGGTGGCATTCATGTTCCCTCAATGAACTGTAGCTCTCCAGTGCCGGCAGCACTCATGCAGGCCCAGACCATGACACTCCCACCACCATGCTTGACTGTAGGCAAGACACACTTGTCTTTGTACTCCTCACCTGGTTGCTGCCACATACGCTTGACACCATATGAATCAAATAAGTTTATCTTCATCTCATCGGACCACAGGACATGGTTCCAGTAATACATGTCCTTAGTCTGCTTGTCTTCAGCAAACTGTTTGTGGGCTTTCTTGTGAAACATAGAAACATAGAAACATAGAAACATAGAATGTGACGGCAGATAAGAACCATTCGGCCCATCTAGTCTGCCCAATTTTATAAATACTTTAATTAGTCCCTAGTCTTATCTTATAGTTAGGATAGCCTTATGCCTATCCCACGCGTGCTTAAACTCCTTTACTGTGTTAACTTCAGCATCATCTTTAGAAGAGGCTTCCTTCTGGGACGACAGCTATGCAGACAAATTTGATGCAGTGTGCGGCATATGGTCTGAGCACTGACAGGCTTACCCTCTACCCCTTCAACCTCTGCAGCAATGCTGGAAGCACTCATATGTCTATTTCCCAAGACAATCTCTGGATATGACGCTGAGAACGTGCACCCAACTTCTTTTTGTAAACCATGGCGAGGCCTGTTATGAGTGCAACCTGTCATGTGAAACCTCTGTATGGTCTTGCTCCCCATGCTGCAGCTCAGTTTCAGGGTCTTGACAATCTTCTTAGGCTAGGGCTTCCCAAACCTTTATGGGCTGAAACCCACTTTTGAAAATGGTAATTTTTCATGACCCACTTGCTTTTAATGCATATTTTAAAAATAAACACTCTGGCAATCAGCTTTAGAAGCATACAATTAGCACACTATGGCAATCATTTTTAGATGCATAAAATAGGCACACTATGGCAATCAGTTTTAGAAGCATAACATTGGCACACCATGGTAATCCGTTTTAGAGGCATACAATTGGCACACCATGGCTATCAGCTTTAGAAGCATACACTTTTCACACCATGGGAATCATTTTTAGAGGCATAAAACTGGCACACTATGGCAATCAGTTTTATAAGAATAAAAGTGGCACACCATGGCAATCAGATTTAGAAGCATAACATTGTCACTCCATGGCAATCAGTTTTAGAGGCATACAATTGGCACACCATGGCAATCAGTTTTAGAGGCATACAATTGGCACACTATGGCAATCGGCTTTAGAGGCATACAATGGGAACATCATGGCAGCTTTAGATGCAGAAAAATTGGCGCACCATGGCAATTAGTTTTAGATGCATAAACTTTGCACATCATGGCAACGTTAGGTGCATAAAATTGGCACACCATAACAATCAGTTATAGTGGCACAAAACTGGGACATCATGGCAGCTTTAGATGCATAAACTTGGCACACCATGACAATCAGCTTTAGATGCATAACTTGGCACACCATGGCAATCACTTTTAGATGCATAAACTTGGCACACCATGGCAATCAGCTTTAGATGCATTAAATTGGCACACCATGGCAAACAGCTTTAGATGCATAAACTTGGCACATCATGGCAATCAGCAGTAGATGCATAAACTTGGCACACCAAGGCAATCAGCTTTAGATGCATTAAATTTGGCGCACCATGGCCGAGCGGCTTTAGATGCATGAAGCTTGGCACATCGCCCGGCGATGATCAGCGTGGAGTAAACTTTGGCGCACCGACCAGTCAGCGGCTTTAGATTATAAGCATTGGCACCACGCGCCAGCACTCGGCTTTAGATGCATAGGCGGCACGTGACTTTAGATGCATAAGATTGGCACACCATGGCAAATAGCTTTAGAAGCATAAACTATGCGCATCATGGCACTCAGTTTTAGATGCATAAAATTGGCACATCAAGGCAATCAACTTTAGAGCCATATATTTGGCACACCGTGACAATCAGTTTTAGATGCATAAAATTGGCATATCATGGCAGTTTTAGAGGCATACTTTTGGCAAATCATGGCAGTTTTAGAGGCATAAACTTGGCATATCATGGCAATCAGTTTTAGAGGAATACAACTGCTTGCTCACAGACTCAGGCAGAATCAGAAGTGCTGTGTTCCACTCTTTCATCCAGGCACCTCACGTTGGGTATCTCAGTGGTGGAACTAATGTAGAGAGGGCCCTGGTGCAAGTATGTTTTCTGGGAATCCCTCTAGTGCAAATGTGGCCAAAAGGTCGATCCCCATCTGTTGGAGAACTTCAAGAATGCTATGCCAGCTGGGGATTTACCATTTGCCCATCATTGCAGGGTTGTATTTGTGAGCAGTGTTTGAGCGTTTGAATGTAAGAATGTTTTTGTATGCTGTGTCCTACCTTTATTTTTTTATAATTCTTTATGTTTGTGGTGCAGTCCAGCATTTATCGCCTCATCCGCGACAAAAGCAGCATAGTAGTAAAACCACAGTTGCATGAGAAACTGCACATATTTGCTATATAAACAGGATGAATCACAATTTTTGTATATATATAGCATGCTCATCTAAGATGTCAACAAATGGGTAGGTATGAGTAGTAGGTGAAGCAGGCTAGGTAAACTGACATTTTGTTAATCAAGGTAAAATAATGTAATAAGAAGAAAATACAGTGCTAGGCTTAGTAATACTTGTGATATGAATCAATGTAATCTTTGGCACTGATGTGTTACTAGACAACAGCTTGTTACTGCTTGGTGGACATTGAGGGAGCAAGTAAGACTAACAGGGAATTTATGGGGAGGCAGAGAAGAAGCGTGGTTTGACACCTCCTGCATTGGCACTATAGTAGATAGGTCATCCAATACCCATGCTGGGCCTCCAGCCCCCTAAGCCATGCAAAGACACCATGTGTAGGTGTAAAGTCACACAAAGTCCCCAGGTGCCCCGCCGGCCCCAGTTTATGAGAGGAGCCCAGAAGTGAGTGCGCGTTTTGATGATTTATGGTATCTTGAACAAAGTCCTGGGGGGTATGACGACAGCCCCTCCAGGGGTGTGTGGGAAGCATTGGGGCAGTGCCCCTGAAAGCCTATAGCCTGGGTATGTGGTAGCGGACTGTAGGCACTCCAGGAGCCAGGCTGGGGAGGGGAAATGGCTAATTGGGCCCAATTTGGACATTTCCACTTAGGGGTGTACTCACTTTTCTTGCCAACGTTTAGACATTAATGGCTGTGAGTTATTTTGATGGCACAGCAAATTTACACTGTTATACAGGCTGTACACTTACTACTTTACATTGTAGCAGAGTGTCATTTTGTCAGTGTTGTCACATGAAAAGATATTATAAAATATTTACAAAAATGTGAGGGGTGTACTCACTTTTGTGAGATACTGTATGCCTGTAGGCAAATGCCTACTCTGTCTAATGTGAAATCCAACCTTTTGCAGACATGTAAACACTGTGAATTTTTTCTTCTACATAAAGCTGACCATGTCATCCCCATATTATTTGCTGAAGGGCAATACAGCCTTACTATAATGCTTTTATGTTTTACCAAGTATTTCCAATCTCATCAAAAATAACACCATAATATGCCTTGCAAAAAGGGACGGCAAACTGAAATAAATGTATGTATATTAGATTTTTTACTTCTAGTGACAATCACCAACAAAAAGTCATCAAGTTGAAAATGCAAATAGGGAATTTTTTAAGCGGTATCACAGATGTCACTGGTAATAAGAAGGACTCAGAGTGATGATAAAACGAATCGGAATAGTTTTATGCTTTTTTATGCGGGTCCCCTTTCCCAGAGCAATAAGTTTTATCCTGTGTCTTGAGACTGCTTGTTGACTTTAACGTATTTTAAATACTGTAAATTTGGCCCGAGTTTTTTTAATTCTTTTTATTACCCACGCAAGCACTACAGAACTTTGTACATTTATTTTGTGAAAGAAGTGAGGCTAAAACTTTCACGCATATTAAATTATTCAGCGAATGGCAATTATTTACCCTACTTTAAATAGATGGGGGAGTGCAACATTTAAGTGCTGCTCGTAACATTCCACACTGAACCCCTCTGTGAATGATAAGTAAGGAAGAATGGTTCAGCAATCTCTAAAAATAACACATTTAGTTACCTGTATACGTCCTTCTTTGCACTAAAAAAAATGGCACTACATTATTTTTGAAGAGTGTTGGACCATCCTTTTTTTATTTATTTTTTATTACTGACGAGGTGATACCGGATGCCTAGACAGCACCCTACATTAGAAAGTGCTTATTCAATTTGTTGTTCTAATGATAACTGAGGAAAATTGTTTCATATACTGTAAATTGGAAGACATAATGTTCTCATACTTTCCTTGGATGTGATTTACTTATTATTGCTAAAACGTGTTACATAAAAAAAGGGATGCTCGTTTCTTTTTCAGGGTTGTGTCACTGCCAGTGTGACTGTTATTCTGCATTTGCTTAAGTTATCATTTAGTATTTAATTGTCTTAGGGCTACAAATGGATACGCCAGAATACATTTTGATGACATGTTCTATACAAGTGACAGATTTTCTCATTTGGTCAGATATCTACACAAGGTCCAAACATTATATTTTCCTTTAAGCCTCTTTTGGCCTATTTGAACAGTTTGTGTCATCATTACAACATACCATAGTGGAAAATTAAAAATTAAGAAAAATCCTCCCAATGAAGATGTCAGGTTACATGTTGGCACTGTGCTCTCTGCTGACACTGTGCACCAGTCTGGTGTCAACACACTGGTCCTTTACAATGCATAAAATCTGCATGCCATTTCAGCATCAGTTCTGATGCAGCACACTGCTCTCTTGTACTTTTGTACTTTCTGCTATTCCATTGCATCATTCTCCTTGAGCATCCAAAGTTGCATCATTTCGGTAACGCCAACCACAAACATTTTGGAATTGCAGAAGTGACTCTATTTTATAACATTCTCTTCATTGCTATTTATATCCATGGTTCTGTCTAGAGTGAACATTTAGGGTGTTCCTTGTCTACTATTGTGAATTATTGGTATTCACCGGGTCTGTTTTGACTATTCTCACTTTCTGTGTTTCTTGATCTTGGCTAGCCTTACCGTTATGTGATACCTCTGGGGTCCTTGATTTGACCATTCTGGGCCTCAAACAAAGCCCAGTATTCTTGGGACAATTAATACATGCTTATCCTGCATTTATCTGTATGTTCTATTCTCTGTGTGTTGAGATTACTGAATTACTGAATGATAGGTATATCCAAAAAATATACACAAAACAAATGTATTATTTTCAATCCCGTAGTTGATTAGAGTCACTCTGTAGCACCAGTGAGACTAGTATTGCCAAACTGACAGTGGAGGCTGGAACTCATTAGGTTCGGTTTCATTCATAGATTGAATGACTGGTATCTATGTTTCCAGCCACTAGCACTACTAACTTAATGTATTATTATCCTCCTTCATTCTCTATTTCCTACAAACCATTTTATAAAGAAGCCAACTTCTAGATGTGCAGTGCTGACTACTTTTATATCTCCTTTGCTATAGTAATTGACCATTTGACCTCCAGTCTTGAGGGGAGCATAGATGATACCCCTCTATCCAAAATCTCAATCTGAAATGTGCCCAGATTTTAAGTAGCCATTTAATTGAAAGTATGCATTTGATAAATTCCTGCTCTCAGATCTCCGTAACCTTGCACTACACCAGTAATTGTGATTCCAAATCCTATTGGCTAGAATAACGGAGAGTGAGGAGAGAAAGCAAGCTTCTGTGATGTCCACAACACGTAAAATAAAACATCAAATGACAAACCGCAAAATTCCACCACTTTGAGAGATCAAAAACAGTAAAGACCTGGCTTTGATTAACACATCTTATTTTAAATTAGTCAAGTTTAGGTTTGCTCTAAAAATGACTTTTATATTTGCTATTATGTCATATTTCATGTCTATTATGTGTTATTTGTACAGATATCTACGAACTAACCAGAGGACACTTGGGCAATGTGCTTTTTGTTCAAGAGCTGCCAATTGATAAAGAAAAGATTAAGGTAGTTATTTGTGGATCCAAAGACGTAAGATGCACTGATAAGAGGGCTAAGATTAATAACACACCACAAAAGTCAGCACCAAGTCATGTGAACAGCCACAATAGCACAACTTTCTTTCCATGCCAAAAAATGCCTAACATTCTCCATGTCAAAAATGATATCATAATTTATACAAAATCGAGAGGAGGTCATGGGAAAGCTGTGTTATTGTCCTTTTTGGCTTTTAATATCTTTAAACAGCTATGATAAAGTCATAAGTTGTTTAATCCATGGAATTTATTATTAAAATGCAAATTTATCTAACAGATATTTGTTGGGCTTTGGATTCAGTAACTAAAGGAAATATCATATTTATTTTATACCACAGAGATTATGATACTAGAATGTGACTAGACCAGAGGTACCCCAAAGATAGATACCCATATTTAGTAGAACTACAACTCACATGATGCTTTGCCAGTCATTGAAAGAGCAAAACATCATGGAAGTTGTAGTTTATAGAACAACTTGGTATATACTGTAACTTTTGAATATCCCAGGCAAAATCTAGTCCCGGGATATTAAAAAGTTACATATTGATGTCCTTTCCCCTCACTTGACTTTCTGTAGCAAAACAGATAGATACTTTTATAACATGTATTCATACTTTTACCATGATGCCAGCCCAGATTTTCTTCTCAGACAATCAATCTGATAATATATATATATATATATGTATATATATATATATATACACACACAAAAAGAGATAAATTAAATAACACAAGAACAAATACAAAGCATTACTCCCCCAAAGAGCTGTTCTCATATGATGAATGCTGCCACTACATGGAAACCCTGGTACAAGCACAAATAATTTGGTACTACCTGTTATATAGTTACATAGAGACAATGGGTGTTGGGACATAGTGTCATATCTTAGCACCAAAATAAAAAGAACTTCTTAAAGGAACACTTCTACCCCATAAAACCTTCAGCTCACTGAAGTTCCTCTGGTGGTAGGAGTTTCTGGGCACTGTCTTGCCTTCAGAAGTTAACTGTTTTCCAAAGGGTTAACCATGAAGTTTGTCTCTCAGTGGTTACAACCACTAGACATCAGTCACAGTATCAATGTGGTATTTCCCCTGTTGATCCCAAGTTTATGGATTTTTAAATTGAAGAAATTAAGGTACTGCAATTTTATTAATCTTTGGTGTTCTCTGTGTGGGATCTGACCAATATGTACATTTGATCAAAACCACTGCTCCTTGACTTCCTGACACTCTCAGCTTATAACTAGCCTCCCAGCAAACCTCATATTGTGGAGGCTGGGAGGCAGTCAGGCGGCAGTGGTGTCGGACACTGGGGGACGAACTTCGTTGGAAAACAGTTTAACCCTTGAAAGTGTCCAGACACTCCTGCCCCCAATGTCAGTTGTTACATGCTTTGGATTGCAGTCAGTTGTGAAGAAGCATCTCCTATTTCTTTCTAGTTTCAGAGAAACTGCTATGTTTATAAATGGGTTAATCCAGCCTCTAAAGCCTCTAGTGGCTGTTTCACTGAAAATCACAGTGAGAAGACGAAAGCGTCCATAGTTAAGCATTATGAATGCTTTCCTATGAGACTGGCTGAATGCGCCCGCAGCTCCTGCCGCGCATGCGCATTCAGCCGAAGAGGAGGAGGAGAGCTCCCCACTCGGTGCTGGAAAAAAAGTAAGATTTAACCCTTTCCTCGCCATCCAGCCCGGCAGGAGTGGGACCCTGAGGGTGGGGGCACCCTCAGGGCACTATAGTGCCAGGAAAACGAGTATGTTTTCCTGGCACTATAGTGGTCCTTTAACTGCAACAAACTGTTTTTTACATATAGTTAAATGTTTCTAATTTCTTAACCAAAAGTACTTCTCCTCTAAATCTACCCAATTAACAGAGTAATCTTGATTATATCAGTAAAAAAAAAGTGAGAATTAGCTAAAAAAAAAATTGGGGTATAATTGGGGCATTTACCCCAAAGAATGACTATGAGAGTGAAGAAAAAATTAACACAGCCAATCCTCTTAAAATATCAGATCTATACATGTGATTAGCTATGAATGTGGTCAAACAAAAATTACACTGAAGAGTGTAACATTCACTGTTCTAATACAGACAGAATAATTATTTATAAAGAATAACAAAATAATGTGACTGTTAGTTTAATCTACTCCTCACCCATGACATGCTCAGATTATCATCAGTCAATAATCATGGATTTTTTTACATTATTCTACCACATAACTTATTTTGACCGATTTACAAAGGGCCGTCTTTAATATTGATTGGACCCTGGGCAAAGCATTTGCTTGGGCCCCTTGTACCCCGCCTCTCCCTCCCACTCCCTGACATGCAATCACATACTCCACCGCAATGCAGTGGTGGCACTAAAGTGGACCAAAAGGTAGATTCCCATTTGTTGTGCAACTCCAACATTGCATTGACAGCTGAGGCTCAACCATTTACCCATGTTTGCAGGATTGTATTTAGCACTGAGCAGTGTTTGTGTGTTTGGCTGTAAGCATATTTTTGTATGGTGTATATTTGTGTAAATCTAGGGGTGTGTTTGTATGTGGTGTTGACATTTGAATGCAAACATGTATTTATGTGCAGTGTTGGTTTTTGAATGCAGGGGTTTGTTTATATATAACTTTTGTGTTTAACACAGAGATGTGTTTGTATGTACTTTTGACGTTTCAATGCAGGAGCATGATACACATGCAGATACACAGACACACATATACATATTCTGACACCCTTGCAGATAAAGATACACGCACTGACTACATACAGATACACACAAAGACATGCTAACACATTCACTGAAAGACTTAAACACACATACATACATACTGACACATACAGACATACTTATACAGACATGCACATACACACACACACACACAGACTGACAGACATGCTGACACAAACACAGACACGTACACTGACAGACATACTGACACACACACATATACTGACAGACATTCTGACAGTCATATTGACACACATTCACAGACACACAAACAGACATACTGACACACACACTAACAGACATATTGACATGCACACACTGACATACTGACAAACACACAGTCACACACACTGACAGACATGCTGACAGACATATTGATATACATTTACAGACACACACTGACAGATATACTGACACACAGAAATATACTGACAGACACACATTCACACACACATGCAAAATTTCCACTTGTAAACCCACCCTCCAGTTTCTTGCCTTGAAGGGTGGCTTTGTCCTATCCCCCATATCTGCGAGGTCTTTGTGGATGAAGTAATCCTTCTGAATTGTGGATCTTAGGTCTTGGAGCATTTTATAGATGCCTTTTTCTGTTACCGGTTTGTCCTCTAGTGTGTCTGGGGTGAGGTCATAGGTAACAGGTAACATAGGTAGATAGCCAGTTCACCGAAGATGAGGTCAGATCTGCAATCCTCTCACTCTCGAAACATAAAGCACCTGGCCCTGACGGGTTCTCCAATTATTATTACATTAAATGCGAACTCCTTTTACCCCTTATCTCACCAAACTCTACAACCATATCATAGATACAGGACTTACTCCACAGGAAATGTTGGAAGCCCATATAATAACCCCGCCTAAGCCAGGTAAATCACCCACTGAACGCACAAACCTGTATCCATAACGCTGCTATACACAGATCTCAAATTATATGCCAAACTGTTAGCATCAAGACTAAAACCCCTCCTGACACAATGTTCCCTTCATCCAGACGAATGATCTCACCGAACAGTGCCCTTCTAAGCTGAATAGAAACTAATGCGTGCGATGATGGAAGTTTAGCGGTGTTCGGAAGTTTCTGTATCTGATTTCAGTTCAATGAGATTCTTGCCCAAACACCGCTACCTGCGTTCATGTGAACAAGATGGCCGCCACCTTGTAGTTGTTCATAGGAATCACGACCACCCAGAAGAAAAATTAGAACACTGTGGTGAGAAACGTTCCAAGTTGTTAATAGGTGTTAACAAGTTCCAAGGTGATTTCTATTCATGTAGTTGTTCGGTAAACGAACCATATAGTTCCAATTGCATGAACAGAGCCTGTCTGAAGTATTTTAGCCAGATCTACTGCAGGGGCCATAGTCACAGGTTAAAAGGCTGTCAAGTAGTCCCCTCCAAACCCCAGTGGTGAAGTGGCTTTTGCCATACTGTTGACACAAGAAAACCATAAAACGCTGCTTCACAAACTAGAGAACCAGTTGCATAAATGGAGGGGTGGGGTGTGGAGGTGTCGTGGCTGCACATTTTATACCTCTTCTGAACAATCCCCATTGCCCTCCCAAATAAACTCCTTAAACAGTTCTAAATGCTCATAAATGCTCCTGTTTGGAAGAAAAAGCCTCCATAGTTGCCGCAGCAATTACTGTGGCTTCATTCCAAAAAGGATGGACTGGGGATTCCAAACATCATTATATATTATAAGGCCTCATTGCTTTCCCAAGCTTTATCAGTACTAATGCCTTTGTCACAACCACTTTGGCTACCCTTATAAAATGCATTTTTGGCCCCAGATGCCACGTTCCATCTACCCTGGACGGCCGCCCGACCAAACCTGATATGCCACTACTGCTGTATGGCCAGGCCTTGCCCACTGTATATGAGCATGCCACTATCTGTATATGAAGGCCTGCTTACTACTGCAACTATATTAAGGCCTGCCCACTATCTGTATATGAAGGCCTGTCTACTACCACCTGTATAATGGAGCCTGCCCACTGTATATGAAGACCTGCCCGCTATCTGTATATTGAGGCCTGCCTACTATCTGTATATTAAGGCCTGCCCACCACTACCTGTATATTAAGGCCTGCCCACTATCTGTATATTGAGGCCTGCCCACTACCTGTATATTAAGGCCTGCCCACTATCTGTATATTGAGGCCTGCTCACTACCTGTATATTAAGGCCTGCCTACTATCTGTATATTGAGGCCTGCCCACTACCTGTATATTGAGGCCTGCCTACTATCTGTATATTGAGGCCTGCCCACTATCTGTATATTGAGGCCTGCCTACTATCTGTATATGAAGGCCTGCTCACTATCTGTATATGAAGGCCTGCCCACTACCTGTATATTAAGGCCTGCCCACTATCTCTATATTGAGGCCTGCCTACTATCTGTATATTGAGGCCTGCCCACTATCTGTATATTGAGGCCTGCCCACTATCTGTATATTGAGGCCTGCCTACTACCTGTATATTAAGGCCTGCCCGCTACCTGTATATTAAGGCCTGCCCACTATCTGTATATGAACGCCTGCCCACTATCTGTATATGAAGGCCTGCCTACTACCTGTATATTAAGGCCTGCCCACTATCTGTATATGAAGGTCTGCCTACTACCTGTATATTAAGGCCTGCCCACTACCTGTATATGAAGACCTGCCCACTATCTGTATATTGAGGCCTGCCTACTATCTGTATATTAAGGCCTGCCCACTACCTGTATATTAAGGCCTGCCCACTATCTGTATATTGAGGCCTGCCCACTACCTGTATATTAAGGCCTGCCCACTATCTGTATATTGAGGCCTGCCCACTACCTGTATATTAAGGCCTGCCTACTATCTGTATATTGAGGCCTGCCCACTACCTGTATATTAAGGCCTGCCTACTATCTGTATATTGAGGCCTGCCCACTATCTGTATATTGAGGCCTGCCCACTACCTGTATATTAAGGCCTGCCCACTATCTGTATATTGAGGCCTGCCCACTATCTGTATATTGAGGCCTGCCTACTATCTGTATATGAAGGCCTGCTCACTATCTGTATATGAAGGCCTGCCCACTACCTGTATATTAAGGCCTGCCCACTATCTGTATATTGAGGCCTGCCCACTATCTGTATATTGAGGCCTGCCCACTATCTGTATATTGAGGCCTGCCCACTATCTGTATATTGAGGCCTGCCCACTATCTGTATATTGAGGCCTGCCTACTATCTGTATATTGAGGCCTGCCCACTATCTGTATATTGAGGCCTGCCTACTATCTGTATATTGAGGCCTGCCTACTATCTGTATATTGAGGCCTGCCCACTATCTGTATATTGAGGCCTGCCTACTGTCATAAGCACATGCAGCACATTACATTAGGGTGTGCACCAGAAAACAACACCAATTGTAGATTATGCTAGCGTAGTGTACAGATAATCTTAATTTTAATAATGACAGGAGGCGAGTATTTTGCATAAACTTTCTTTACTTTATGCCTCCAGCAGCACAAGTCAATCAATCAGAAAAGAAAAAGTTTAACCAATCAGAGTCCAGCACCTCTTGTATTTAAGTCCCTGACAGGCTTCCCATTTCCTCTTTCTTTGTTGTGATCATGCCGGAAAGCGACAATTCTTTCGTAAATGCAGAAACTTGAACGTAATAGCTTGTCAACTTGTCAACTTGTGGAAACTTGTGGAACGTAGAGAAACGTCTAGGGTCCGACTTCTGTCTCATGAAGTGAGATTAAGCTGAAAGACATAGAAAAAAGGTGAAAGGCGTGGGAAAACGACTGTCGTCCGCATATCAACCTTTAAGTCTAGTCTTAACTCTAGCAAGAAACTCCTGTAGTATCTAAATTCTAAAAGTAACACCTCAACGTTAGCATTACTAACAGTCACCTAATCCTATGTACACAGAGAGGTATAGTCTGATCTGATAACTGAACTAAATAGTAAATGACATCTGGTTTAAGCGTCCTTTATCCCAGTTTTTACCCATAGCTAACTGAAATAGTGTGTGAAACCTCAGAGTATAGGGAGGGAATGACCAAGAAAAAAGGGGGGGAAAATACTCGCCTCCTGTCATTATTAAAATTAAGATTATCTGTACACTACGCTAGCATAATCTACAATTTTATTACATGACAGGAGGCTTCCTATTTTGCATTTTTAACGCTGGGGTAAAAACGCTAAGGACGCGTGTGATGATTGGCGAAAGTAAAACACCCTAAAGGTATTCTCTCTGGTCCAATCCGCTGTACGTAGAATGTCCGCAAGGGAGGCACCCGCCGAGAAGGCCTTAGAAGCCGCCGCCCCTCGAACCGAATGGGCCCCGAAACTAGCATCTATCCCGGCTAGTGACAGCAGCCATCGTATCCATCTAGCTAACGTAGTAGTGGTCACTGGTTTGTATGGTCTGGTATACGAGATTAACAGTTGTCCCGATCCGGTAGCCCGAAGCGGCGCCGTAACCTCCACGTAACGGAGTAAGGTGGAGACGACACAAAGACGAGGAACCGCCGGAAAAAACGGGTAGGACACGGATTTGGAGTCCGTCTTAGTCCTTCGGGATATCAAAAACGTAACACCGACGGGCGTTATCGTAAATCCGTCCACGTCGAAAGCCCGAACATCCGATACCCGTCGGAAAGAGACTAAGCACAACAACAAGGTAAGTTTGGCTGCTAATTGTCTGGCCAGTTC
>OW240923.1:23115481-23272600 GCA_933207985.1 Pelobates cultripes
GAAGCCTTGGCACAAGGCAAAACGCATTTTGGTCATTTATTGAAGGCCACTGAGCCATTGGACTAATCTATTTGGACATTTATCATATTTTATGGAAGTGTTTTATTTTTAATACTTTTAATTTGATTTTCAATCAATAAATATATAATTTGTTGGACATTATACCCTGCACTTGGCACTTTTTTCAACATTGAAGCCAGTATAAGGGAGACTACCAACTGATCGGATGACAGAAAGGGGATTTGGACATCCTTGAATAGTCCAGAGGCGTATACCACCGGAGTCATATGAGGGTATGACTCCAGACTTGTGAGTGACATCATCACACTTTTCTTGTACTGCGCTATTTCTTGTAATATTGTGTTTTACAGATAATTTGAAAAATATTTTAGGAGCTCCACCTTTATTGTATGTATGTAAGTAATATATTTATATTTACATGGAGGCCCTATGTAATAATATATCTACATGGAGGCCCATACAGTATTATATCTTCATGCAGGTCATATGTAATAATTAGTGATGTCCCAAACGGTTCGCGAACGGTTCGCTGATTTTAATGACATTGTCTCATTTATTGTAGTCTTGACTCATGCTCATACATTCAGCTGGTTTATCTTCTCTCATCTTCTCCCACCCTGGACAGCTCTCAAATAAGAATGCAGCTTCACAATGAATGTAAAATGGATGCTGTCCAGGAGGTGGGAGGGTCTGGGAGGGAGGGTCTGTTGCTGATTGGCTGGAATGTGTCTGCTGACTGTGAGGTACAGGGTCAAAGTTTACTCAATGATAAGTCCGTGGCGAACCGTTCACGAACCGTTCGGCGAACCGTTCGGCGAACCGTTCGGCGAACCGTTCGGGACATCACTAGTAATAATATATCTACATGGAGGCCCTGTGTAATATACATGGAGGCCCATACTGTAATATATCTACATGGAGACCCATACAGTAATATATCTATATGGAGGCCTCATACAGTAATATATCTACATGGAGGCCGTGTGTAATATACATGGAGGCCCATACTGTAATATATCTACATGGAGACCCATACAGTAATATATCTATATGGAGGCCTCATACAGTAATATATCTACATGGAGGCCCTATACATTAATATATCTACATGGAGGTATCATACAGTAATAAACAGTGTAATAATTTAATGTCAGCATTAATGCACAGGAGTTATTAGTTACAGTACTCTAGACAAAGAAGCCATTTAGTGGTTTAATTAAATAAGACGATATGGTACCTTGTGGTGTTAATTCATTAGCACATCAGCTTCATTAGTTACTATCTACCAAACTGGCATAATTAGATACAAGATAGGTCCTCTAATAACTTGATTTTAATCCGATCACCTGGAGAACTATTCGGATTTCACATTGCAGTGTAATATCTTATTCTTATATTCTATGGAGTCTTTGTCACACTAGCAAAAACATTTAATGTTGTTGATTAGAAAAAAAGTCAAATAATGCAAATGTTTAACACTGCACACATGTCCTTTGCCCCATCCCTTTATGGAGCTCTGAATAGATTCAATTCATCCGAATCAAAACCCTTTTAATACACATTTGAATGAATGGATCCAGCTGGGCATAAATGGATGAATTGATTCGCTTGGGTTTTGATTAAAAATGGATAAATCAATTCGTTTATGGACGAAATACTTTCTAGCACAGAAGTCTATATAGAGACCTCAAAAAGCGATAGATGTAGATGGAGATCCCATAAATCTCTAGTAATGCATCTATACCGAGATCTCATACAGTAAAATATCTACATGTTTAGAAATAGAAAACATTGACTCTTTTTGAGATACTAGACAGTGAACTGCAAAGTCTCACCAGAAACCAAAACTTCCACCACAAATGTCATCATATCACTTTTCTTTTTGCTAAACGTAGATTCAGGATGGACAATTCAGACAGGAATAAGATTAATTGATTTAAAAATATGATGAATTGGCTTGGATACATGACTAAGGCTTTGATAGCTGTAATATTGCATATTTTGGGCTTTGTGATACTCTGCAACTCTTCTCCTGTATCTATTTGAGCTTAGTATCTGGAGACTTGTAGCTCTCTCATGGACTGAGCTTCATCAATGGATAGAGGCTAGCCAGAGTGTAGCGTGTTAAATACATGCATTATTTTTTATTTTTTTCTAAGCAACACCATTAAATCTACTTGCTAGTGTGACATAGGCTCCATAGAATGTAAGGATGTGATATTACACTGCAGCGTGTTATCGGGATAGTCATCAAGGTGGTAAGATTAATTATCTTTTATTAGAGGACCTATCTTGTATCTAATTATAACAGTACGGTAGTTAGTAACTAATGAAGCTGCTGGGTAACACAAAGTAACACCATAGGGTACCACAAAGGTGTCAAGCTTCTTTAACAATTAAACCATTAAATAGCTGCTCTGGCTAGAGAATTGTAGCTAATAACTGTTGTGTATTAATGTTGACCTAACATCATTACATTGTAGGACAAGGCCTGATGTTTTGAAGCCTGGTATATCTGTTTTTTTTCTCTGTATTATACAGCAGCTTGGTAGAGCTGGAGATTCCATTCAAATAGGGTTAGTCACTAAAGTAGGGCCTGTTGGGAGTCTGAAGCGAATTCTAAGTGAATTTCAAATTTAAGGTAACTAAAATCAAACATAGATGACTTGGAAAATTGTCCTGTTTAGGTATTAAATTTAAAACTTTGAATACATGAAAATTCTCATGTTAATTAATAAACTAATAAACCTTTTTAAAAGCAAGAGAACAACTCTTTTTGAGAAATTGGACTATGTAAAAATATCATAGTTGACAGTCCCATGTTTTGAGATGGAACTAAAAGTAGTGCAGTCATTATAGCCAACCTCAGGGCCAACAGGAAGGTGGACAGAAATATGTGCTTCCTTTTTTTCTGTGTGTGGGTGTGTTACTGTACGTATCTGTGTGTGTCTGTCTTTGTGTGTTGTGTGTGTCATTGTAAATCTGTTTGCGTAGTTGCAACAGTGTCATGACATAGGAAAGGCATACATTTGTAAACATTCCATTTACATAAATACACTGTAATGAGCCTTGTAAAAGAACCAACGTCACCCAAATAAGTGTTCCTAAAGTATTATTTAGATGCCCTTTTTGCTATTAAGGTAGATACAAGCACTAGACAAAAATCATACTTTCCAACAATCCTGATTTGGAAGCTCTCCCTCCTTTCTAGGTTTTTACTCTAGCATTGTCTGCAAAAGCTCACAGAAAAGACATTTCGAGGATCTCAGAAAATGTTAATCATAAAAGGAACACTAACTTCAGGAAACATGTAACGTTAGAGGTTTCCTTAAATATTTACATTTGTGCTCCCTTCTTTCTGTCCTGTAAACATTTAATAAAGAAGTTGTATTCAACTTTAGTCCTCCAGCGTACTGGTCTCACCACAATTGCCTCTTCTTACCTGGCTGAGATCATTATTATTTGATGACCCCAGTCAATTCAATGCATCCTTATAGTGAAAGCATTAAGGGCTAGTGTGCATGTGCATCAATTGTCACATTGCACCAATCAGTATGTCAATCAACATCTCTTTGTAAAGATTCATTGGCTCAGTGCATCCCCATGTTGGATCATTGGGTGTTTCCATGCAGAATGTGAATGTGAAATTTTGGCCCTGCAAAGATTGCAGGACCACATCAGAAAGTGCCTCTAGTGGCTGTCTTAGTGACAGCCACTAGAGGTGGCCTTAGCACATAATGTAAATACTACCGTTTCTCAAAAAGGGCAGTGATTGGATTGCTGTGACTGCAGGATAAGTCCTCTTACACTAGAACCACTACATTAAGCTGTAGATTTACTGGTGCATAGAGTGCCTCTTTATAGTTTGAATGTCCCAAGTCCATGTAAACAAATATAATCCAGATCCATCCTGGGACATTCATATACCAAACTTCAGATAAATGTCCAAATTTTACATTTTACAATACATTTAATTTGGCATTCCTGACTGCTGCGATGTAACAACTGTGGCTTTGTTGAAGTATGACCCTTCACCTACATCATACCTAGAATTCATTACCCTAATTCATTTAATGTATCCCTACTTTGACCCTCATGATAAGCCATTTTACCTATTTCATTTCTAGCAGTCGTCTACCTAGAACTGTAACCAAACATTGTACACCTTCTGGTACAGCTAACTGGTGACATTCAGTTGTGATTTTGTTAGCAGTTTCAATCCAAATCACTCTGGTCTCTTTGCCATTATTAGGCACTCAAAGTATGTTTATGGTCATACTGACTAATCTACAAGTTGGGGTTAGCATGTATCTCTATGTGTTGAGGTCAATGTGTTACCAAACTAAGTTCAAGGCCCTTGCTATTTCAACCCCACTAAGTTGATTTAATCTTCGTAGGGGGAGAAAAAGGAACAACTCCGTCCACTGATCCAAATTTTACATGGTTTGTAAAATCCTTTGCCATTACCAGAAATGAAATATACATTAATAACAGTGTGGGTCTAATACAACCAAGCATATCTTAATTTTAGCATATTCCCAGCTTACCAAGTAAATAGGAATATCTGAAATATTTTCATTTCCTTAATAAATACTGCTTACTCTTCTTTCATGGTTTTGGATGAGAGAGCTTATTTATATGACAGTGGCACACTCCAAGAAGCATCATTTCATTTTCCGTAGTCACAGATCCATAAACATCATCAGGATAGGTTGATACATTTATATTTCATGGAAGGCATGTGAGAAAAGGCAATATTATTGAATAATTACAGAATACAGTTTTGCATATGATACATTCATAGAGCAAGCCTCTTGAAATCTTATTGCGTTTTGCACTCTCAATATCTATTTTTCATGTATACCACCTTCTTATAATACACCCATCAGCTACAAAATAAAGTAGTAAATAACTTTGATTATATTGTTACAATGGCACCAGTCAAGTGGAGGAATATATTAGGCAGCAAGTGAACCTTCTGTTATTGAATTTCATGCATTGGAAGCAGAAAAAATGGATAAGGGAAGAAATCTGAGTGACTTTAACAAGGGTCAAATAGTGATGGCTTGATGACTGCGTCAGAGCATCTCCAAATGACAATTCTTTGGGTCTTCCAAGAATGCAGTGTTTAGTACCCACCAAAAGTGGTGCAAAGAAGGACAACCAGTGAACTGGCGTGAGGGTCATGGGTGCCAAAGGATCATTGATGGACGTGGGCAGCGAAGACCAGCTGATTTGCACAGAAGAGCTAATGTAGCTCAAATAGCTTAAAAACATAATGCTGGCCATGATAGAAAGGTGTCAGAACAGTGTGCTTCACTGTTTGCTGCTTATAGGAATGTGTAGCTGCAAAAGGGTCAGAGCACCTTGATGATGCGTATGGGAATGCGTAGCTGCAGAACGGTCAGAGTGCCATGATGATCCCTGTCCACCGCTGAAAGCACCTTCAATGAGGATGTGAGCATCAGGGAACAAATGAAGAAGAAGGTTGCCTGGGCTGATGACTCATGTTTTTTTTTAGATCAGGTGGTTGGCTGGGTGTGTGGATATTTACCTGGGGAAGAGATGACAGCAGGATGTACTATGGGAAGTAAGTAGGCCAATGGAGGCAGTGCTATGCTCTGGGCAATGTTCTGCTGGAAATCTTTTGGTCATGGCATTTAATGTGGATGTTACTCATACATGTACCACCTACCTAGCTATTGCTGACTGCGTACACTCTTTCAAGGCAATTGTGTTCCCTGATGGCAATGGCTTCTTTCATCAGAATAATGCACCCTGCAAAAATTGTTCAGGAATGATTTGAGTAACATGACAAAGAGTTTCAAATTCCCAAGATCTCAATCCAATTGAGCTCCTGTGGGATGTGCTAGAACAACAAATTTCATCCATGGAGGCCCCACCTCGCAAGTTGCAGGCCTTAGAGGATCTGCTGCTAATGTCTTGATTCCAGATATCACAGGTCAGAGGTCTTGTGAGTTCATACCTCAATGCATCAGTGCTGTTTTGGCAGCACGAGGGGACCTACATGATTATGGCAGGTGGTTTTAAATGTTGTAACTGATCAGTGTACCTCACCATTGTTATATTCTGCTTGTTATCACATAAAGAACATTGCCAATGGTAATTGGATATTGGCATTGCTAAGTTGCTTCAAGACCAGGGTCTTCAACACAAGGATCAAGTTTATGGCCTCTCCTACATATACTTCAAAATCCCAATCCTGTTACTTGCCCTACAATCAATGTGTTCATATTATTTCCACCTATATTTACATACACTAAACCTGCTGTAATAACCCATTACTGCTTTATTAACCATCCACCTGCAGCATTAAACATGTAATTCAGTGTTAGTGATTTATTTCCAGTGGGAGGCTTTTAATGGACACATGGAAAGTATTCTCTTCCACTTCCTGTCCAGTCTCACAGGAGCTGGGACAGCACTGAGTTTACACCCTCTATAATTGTTCTTACAGCTCTGTTTAGCAAATAAGGATCAGTATGACTAATAAGGACATTGGCCAAGGATCTCAGTACTTATTTCTCACCACCAGCCTGAAGAAGTACATTATGAATGCTGAAAACAGGTGGCCCCAACAGGACATACAGTATCTCACAAAAGTGAGTACACCCCTCACATTTTTCATGTGACAATACTGAAGAAATGACACTGTTACAATGTAAAGTAGAAGGTGTACAGCCTGTATAACAGTGTAAATTTGCTGTCCCCTCAAAATGACTCAACACACAGCCATTAATGTCTAAACCGTTGGCAACAAAAGTGAGTACACCCTTAAGTGGAAATGTCCACATTGGGCCCAAAGTGTCAATATTTTGTGTGGCCACTAATATTTTCCAGCACTGCCTTAATCCTCATGGGCACCAGAGCTTCACAGTTTACCACTGGAGTCCTCTTCCACTCCTCCATGACAACATCACAGAGCTGGTGGATGTTAGAGACCTCGTGCTCCCCCACCTTCCATTTGAGGATCAATAGGGTTTAGGTCTGGAGACATGCTTGGCCAGTCCATCACCTTTACCTTCAGCTTCTTTAGCAAGGCAGTGGTCGTCTTGGAGGTGTGTTTGGGGTCGTTATCATGTTGGAAAACTGCCCTGTGTGGTGACATTCTGTCATCAAACTAATATGGTAACCAGGGATCATGTGACCAAGCTCATGTACAGTGGGATAAGCTTTACCTTTTGAAATGGTAACTGGGTAATTCAATACCTTTACAAGTCAGGAAAGAGATAACCACTCCCCCCTTTCTCCATTCCTCTCTGTTCCTTCTTGGCTGTGCTGCAGAGCAGATGTGCAGACGCCATGTGCTAGCATGGTGAACCATGTTACTCTCTGTTGCTTCCACCACACCCTGCGGCCGAGTCTCTGAAGGGAGGGGATCATGCTCTGCTTCAGTATGTCACAGTACATGGTGGCATTCATGTTCCCTCAATGAACTGTAGCTCTCCAGTGCCGGCAGCACTCATGCAGGCCCAGACCATGACACTCCCACCACCATGCTTGACTGTAGGCAAGACACACTTGTCTTTGTACTCCTCACCTGGTTGCTGCCACATACGCTTGACACCATATGAATCAAATAAGTTTATCTTCATCTCATCGGACCACAGGACATGGTTCCAGTAATACATGTCCTTAGTCTGCTTGTCTTCAGCAAACTGTTTGTGGGCTTTCTTGTGAAACATAGAAACATAGAAACATAGAAACATAGAATGTGACGGCAGATAAGAACCATTCGGCCCATCTAGTCTGCCCAATTTTATAAATACTTTAATTAGTCCCTAGTCTTATCTTATAGTTAGGATAGCCTTATGCCTATCCCACGCGTGCTTAAACTCCTTTACTGTGTTAACCTCTACCACTTCAGCATCATCTTTAGAAGAGGCTTCCTTCTGGGACGACAGCTATGCAGACAAATTTGATGCAGTGTGCGGCATATGGTCTGAGCACTGACAGGCTTACCCCCTACCCCTTCAACCTGTGCAGCAATGCTGGAAGCACTCAAATGTCTATTTCCCAAGACAATCTCTGGATATGACGCTGAGAACGTGCACCCAACTTCTTTTTGTCAACCATGGCAAGGCCTGTTATGAGTGCAACCTGTCATGTGAAACCTCTGTATGGTCTTGCTCCCCATGCTGCAGCTCAGTTTCAGGGTCTTGACAATCTTCTTAGGCTAGGGCTTCCCAAACCTTTATGGGCTGAAACCCACTTTTGAAAATGGTAATTTTTCATGACCCACTTGCTTTTAATGCATATTTTAAAAATAAACACTCTGGCAATCAGCTTTAGAAGCATACAATTAGCACACTATGGCAATCATTTTTAGATGCATAAAATAGGCACACTATGGCAATCAGTTTTATAAGCATAACATTGGCACACTATGGCAATCAGTTTTAGAAGCATAACATTGGCACACCATGGTAATCCGTTTTAGAGGCATACAATTGGCACACCATGGCTATCAGCTTTAGAAGCATTCAATTTTCACACCATGGGAATAATTTTTAGAGGCATGAAACTGGCACACTATGACAATCAGTTTTATAAGAATAGAAGTGGCACACCATGGCAATCAGATTTAGAAGCATAACATTGTCACTCCATGGCAATCAGTTTTAGAGGCATACAATTGGCACACCATGGCAATCAGTTTTAGAGGCATACAATTGGCACACTATGGCAATCGGCTTTAGAGGCATACAATGGGAACATCATGGCAGCTTTAGATGCAGAAAAATTGGCGCACCATGGCAATTAGTTTTAGATGCATAAACTTGGCACACCATGGCAATCAGCTTTAGATGCATAAACTTGGCACACCATGGCAATCAGCTTTAGATGCATTAAATTGGCACACCATGGCAAACAGCTTTAGATGCATAAACTTGGCACACCATGACAATCAGCTTTAGATGCATAACTTGGCACACCATGGCAATCACTTTTAGATGCATAAACTTGGCACACCACGGCAATCAGCTTTAGATGCATAAACGTGGCACACCATGGCACTCAGCTTTAGATGCATAAACTTGGCACACCATGGTGACTTTAGATGCATAAGATTGGCACACCATGGCAAATAGCTTTAGAAGCATAAACTATGCGCATCATGGCACTCAGTTTTAGATGCATAAAATTGGCACATCAAGGCAATCAACTTTAGAGCCATATATTTGGCACACCGTGACAATCAGTTTTAGATGCATAAAATTGGCATATCATGGCAGTTTTAGAGGCATACTTTTGGCAAATCATGGCAGTTTTAGAGGCATAAACTTGGCATATCATGGCAATCAGTTTTAGAGGAATACAACTGCTTGCTCACAGACTCAGGCAGAATCAGAAGTGCTGTGTTCCACTCTTTCATCCAGGCACCTCACGTTGGGTATCTCAGTGGTGGAACTAATGTAGAGAGGGCCCTGGTGCAAGTATGTTTTCTGGGAATCCCTCTAGTGCAAATGTGGCCAAAAGGTCGATCCCCATCTGTTGGAGAACTTCAAGAATGCTATGCCAGCTGGGGATTTACCATTTGCCCATCATTGCAGGGTTGTATTTGTGAGCAGTGTTTGAGCGTTTGAATGTAAGAATGTTTTTGTATGCTGTGTCCTACCTTTATTTTTTTATAATTCTTTATGTTTGTGGTGCAGTCCAGCATTTATCGCCTCATCCGCGACAAAAGCAGCATAGTAGTAAAACCACAGTTGCATGAGAAACTGCACATATTTGCTATATAAACAGGATGAATCACAATTTTTGTATATATATAGCATGCTCATCTAAGATGTCAACAAATGGGTAGGTATGAGTAGTAGGTGAAGCAGGCTAGGTAAACTGACATTTTGTTAATCAAGGTAAAATAATGTAATAAGAAGAAAATACAGTGCTAGGCTTAGTAATACTTGTGATATGAATCAATGTAATCTTTGGCACTGATGTGTTACTAGACAACAGCTTGTTACTGCTTGGTGGACATTGAGGGAGCAAGTAAGACTAACAGGGAATTTATGGGGAGGCAGAGAAGAAGCGTGGTTTGACACCTCCTGCATTGGCACTATAGTAGATAGGTCATCCAATACCCATGCTGGGCCTCCAGCCCCCTAAGCCATGCAAAGACACCATGTGTAGGTGTAAAGTCACACAAAGTCCCCAGGTGCCCCGCCGGCCCCAGTTTATGAGAGGAGCCCAGAAGTGAGTGCGCGTTTTGATGATTTATGGTATCTTGAACAAAGTCCTGGGGGGTATGACGACAGCCCCTCCAGGGGTGTGTGGGAAGCATTGGGGCAGTGCCCCTGAAAGCCTATAGCCTGGGTATGTGGTAGCGGACTGTAGGCACTCCAGGAGCCAGGCTGGGGAGGGGAAATGGCTAATTGGGCCCAATTTGGACATTTCCACTTAGGGGTGTACTCACTTTTCTTGCCAACGTTTAGACATTAATGGCTGTGAGTTATTTTGATGGCACAGCAAATTTACACTGTTATACAGGCTGTACACTTACTACTTTACATTGTAGCAGAGTGTCATTTTGTCAGTGTTGTCACATGAAAAGATATTATAAAATATTTACAAAAATGTGAGGGGTGTACTCACTTTTGTGAGATACTGTATGCCTGTAGGCAAATGCCTACTCTGTCTAATGTGAAATCCAACCTTTTGCAGACATGTAAACACTGTGAATTTTTTCTTCTACATAAAGCTGACCATGTCATCCCCATATTATTTGCTGAAGGGCAATACAGCCTTACTATAATGCTTTTATGTTTTACCAAGTATTTCCAATCTCATCAAAAATAACACCATAATATGCCTTGCAAAAAGGGACGGCAAACTGAAATAAATGTATGTATATTAGATTTTTTACTTCTAGTGACAATCACCAACAAAAAGTCATCAAGTTGAAAATGCAAATAGGGAATTTTTTAAGCGGTATCACAGATGTCACTGGTAATAAGAAGGACTCAGAGTGATGATAAAACGAATCGGAATAGTTTTATGCTTTTTTATGCGGGTCCCCTTTCCCAGAGCAATAAGTTTTATCCTGTGTCTTGAGACTGCTTGTTGACTTTAACGTATTTTAAATACTGTAAATTTGGCCCGAGTTTTTTTAATTCTTTTTATTACCCACGCAAGCACTACAGAACTTTGTACATTTATTTTGTGAAAGAAGTGAGGCTAAAACTTTCACGCATATTAAATTATTCAGCGAATGGCAATTATTTACCCTACTTTAAATAGATGGGGGAGTGCAACATTTAAGTGCTGCTCGTAACATTCCACACTGAACCCCTCTGTGAATGATAAGTAAGGAAGAATGGTTCAGCAATCTCTAAAAATAACACATTTAGTTACCTGTATACGTCCTTCTTTGCACTAAAAAAAATGGCACTACATTATTTTTGAAGAGTGTTGGACCATCCTTTTTTTATTTATTTTTTATTACTGACGAGGTGATACCGGATGCCTAGACAGCACCCTACATTAGAAAGTGCTTATTCAATTTGTTGTTCTAATGATAACTGAGGAAAATTGTTTCATATACTGTAAATTGGAAGACATAATGTTCTCATACTTTCCTTGGATGTGATTTACTTATTATTGCTAAAACGTGTTACATAAAAAAAGGGATGCTCGTTTCTTTTTCAGGGTTGTGTCACTGCCAGTGTGACTGTTATTCTGCATTTGCTTAAGTTATCATTTAGTATTTAATTGTCTTAGGGCTACAAATGGATACGCCAGAATACATTTTGATGACATGTTCTATGCAAGTGACAGATTTTCTCATTTGGTCAGATATCTACACAAGGTCCAAACATTATATTTTCCTTTAAGCCTCTTTTGGCCTATTTGAACAGTTTTGTCATCATTACAACATACCATAGTGGAAAATTAAAAATTAAGAAAAATCCTCCCAATGAAGATGTCAGGTTACATGTTGGCACTGTGCTCTCTGCTGACACTGCGCACCAGTCTGGTGTCAACACACTGGTCCTTTACAATGCATAAAATCTGCATGCCATTTCAGCATCAGTTCTGATGCAGCACACTGCTCTCTTGTACTTTTGTATTCTGCTATTCCATTGCATCATTCTCCTTGAGCATTCAAAGTTGCATCATTTCGGTAACGCCAACCACAAACATTTTGGAATTGCAGAAGTGACTCTATTTTATAACATTCTCTTCATTGCTATTTATATCCATGGTTCTGTCTAGAGTGAACATTTAGGGTGTTCCTTGTCTACTATTGTGAATTATTGGTATTCACCGGGTCTGTTTTGACTATTCTCACTTTCTGTGTTTCTTGATCTTGGCTAGCCTTACCGTTATGTGATACCTCTGGGGTCCTTGATTTGACCATTCTGGGCCTCAAACAAAGCCCAGTATCCTTGGGACAATTAATACATGCTTATCCTGCATTTATCTGTATGTTCTATTCTCTGTGTGTTGAGATTACTGAATTACTGAATGATAGGTATATCCAAAAAATATACACAAAACAAATGTATTATTTTCAATCCCGTAGTTGATTAGAGTCACTCTGTAGCACCAGTGAGACTAGTATTGCCAAACTGACAGTGGAGGCTGGAACTCATTAGGTTCGGTTTCATTCATAGATTGAATGACTGGTATCTATGTTTCCAGCCACTAGCACTACTAACTTAATGTATTATTATCCTCCTTCATTCTCTATTTCCTACAAACCATTTTATAAAGAAGCCAACTTCTAGATGTGCAGTGCTGACTACTTTTATATCTCCTTTGCTATAGTAATTGACCATTTGACCTCCAGTCTTGAGGGGAGCATAGATGATACCCCTCTATCCAAAATCTCAATCTGAAATGTGCCCAGATTTTAAGTAGCCATTTAATTGAAAGTATGCATTTGATAAATTCCTGCTCTCAGATCTCCGTAACCTTGCACTACACCAGTAATTGTGATTCCAAATCCTATTGGCTAGAATAACGGAGAGTGAGGAGAGAAAGCAAGCTTCTGTGATGTCCACAACACGTAAAATAAAACATCAAATGACAAACCGCAAAATTCCACCACTTTGAGAGATCAAAAACAGTAAAGACCTGGCTTTGATTAACACATCTTATTTTAAATTAGTCAAGTTTAGGTTTGCTCTAAAAATGACTTTTATATTTGCTATTATGTCATATTTCATGTCTATTATGTGTTATTTGTACAGATATCTACGAACTAACCAGAGGACACTTGGGCAATGTGCTTTTTGTTCAAGAGCTGCCAATTGATAAAGAAAAGATTAAGGTAGTTATTTGTGGATCCAAAGACGTAAGATGCACTGATAAGAGGGCTAAGATTAATAACACACCACAAAAGTCAGCACCAAGTCATGTGAACAGCCACAATAGCACAACTTTCTTTCCATGCCAAAAAATGCCTAACATTCTCCATGTCAAAAATGATATCATAATTTATACAAAATCGAGAGGAGGTCATGGGAAAGCTGTGTTATTGTCCTTTTTGGCTTTTAATATCTTTAAACAGCTATGATAAAGTCATAAGTTGTTTAATCCATGGAATTTATTATTAAAATGCAAATTTATCTAACAGATATTTGTTGGGCTTTGGATTCAGTAACTAAAGGAAATATCATATTTATTTTATACCACAGAGATTATGATACTAGAATGTGACTAGACCAGAGGTACCCCAAAGATAGATACCCATATTTAGTAGAACTACAACTCACATGATGCTTTGCCAGTCATTGAAAGAGCAAAACATCATGGAAGTTGTAGTTTATAGAACAACTTGGTATATACTGTAACTTTTGAATATCCCAGGCAAAATCTAGTCCCGGGATATTCAAAAGTTACATATTGATGTCCTTTCCCCTCACTTGACTTTCTGTAGCAAAACAGATAGATACTTTTATAACATGTATTCATACTTTTACCATGATGCCAGCCCAGATTTTCTTCTCAGACAATCAATCTGATAATATATATATATATATATGTATATATATATATATATACACACACAAAAAGAGATAAATTAAATAACACAAGAACAAATACAAAGCATTACTCCCCCAAAGAGCTGTTCTCATATGATGAATGCTGCCACTACATGGAAACCCTGGTACAAGCACAAATAATTTGGTACTACCTGTTATATAGTTACATAGAGACAATGGGTGTTGGGACATAGTGTCATATCTTAGCACCAAAATAAAAAGAAGTTCTTAAAGGAACACTTCTACCCCATAAAACCTTCAGCTCACTGAAGTTCCTCTGGTGGTAGGAGTTTCTGGGCACTGTCTTGCCTTCAGAAGTTAACTGTTTTCCAAAGGGTTAACCATGAAGTTTGTCTCTCAGTGGTTACAACCACTAGACATCAGTCACAGTATCAATGTGGTATTTCCCCTGTTGATCCCAAGTTTATGGATTTTTAAATTGAAGAAATTAAGGTACTGCAATTTTATTAATCTTTGGTGTTCTCTGTGTGGGATCTGACCAATATGTACATTTGATCAAAACCACTGCTCCTTGACTTCCTGACACTCTCAGCTTATAACTAGCCTCCCAGCAAACCTCATATTGTGGAGGCTGGGAGGCAGTCAGGCGGCAGTGGTGTCGGACACTGGGGGACGAACTTCGTTGGAAAACAGTTTAACCCTTGAAAGTGTCCAGACACTCCTGCCCCCAATGTCAGTTGTTACATGCTTTGGATTGCAGTCAGTTGTGAAGAAGCATCTCCTATTTCTTTCTAGTTTCAGAGAAACTGCTATGTTTATAAATGGGTTAATCCAGCCTCTAAAGCCTCTAGTGGCTGTTTCACTGAAAATCACAGTGAGAAGACGAAAGCGTCCATAGTTAAGCATTATGAATGCTTTCCTATGAGACTGGCTGAATGCGCCCGCAGCTCCTGCCGCGCATGCGCATTCAGCCGAAGAGGAGGAGGAGAGCTCCCCACTCGGTGCTGGAAAAAAAGTAAGATTTAACCCTTTCCTCGCCATCCAGCCCGGCAGGAGTGGGACCCTGAGGGTGGGGGCACCCTCAGGGCACTATAGTGCCAGGAAAACGAGTATGTTTTCCTGGCACTATAGTGGTCCTTTAACTGCAACAAACTGTTTTTTACATATAGTTAAATGTTTCTAATTTCTTAACCAAAAGTACTTCTCCTCTAAATCTACCCAATTAACAGAGTAATCTTGATTATATCAGTAAAAAAAAAGTGAGAATTAGCTAAAAAAAAAATTGGGGTATAATTGGGGCATTTACCCCAAAGAATGACTATGAGAGTGAAGAAAAAATTAACACAGCCAATCCTCTTAAAATATCAGATCTATACATGTGATTAGCTATGAATGTGGTCAAACAAAAATTACACTGAAGAGTGTAACATTCACTGTTCTAATACAGACAGAATAATTATTTATAAAGAATAACAAAATAATGTGACTGTTAGTTTAATCTACTCCTCATCCATGACATGCTCAGATTATCATCAGTCAATAATCATGGATTTTTTTACATTATTCTACCACATAACTTATTTTGACCGATTTACAAAGGGCCGTCTTTAATATTGATTGGACCCTGGGCAAAGCATTTGCTTGGGCCCCTTGTACCCCGCCTCTCCCTCCCACTCCCTGACATGCAATCACATACTCCACCGCAATGCAGTGGTGGCACTAAAGTGGACCAAAAGGTAGATTCCCATTTGTTGTGCAACTCCAACATTGCATTGACAGCTGAGGCTCAACCATTTACCCATGTTTGCAGGATTGTATTTAGCACTGAGCAGTGTTTGTGTGTTTGGCTGTAAGCATATTTTTGTATGGTGTATATTTGTGTAAATCTAGGGGTGTGTTTGTATGTGGTGTTGACATTTGAATGCAAACATGTATTTATGTGCAGTGTTGGTTTTTGAATGCAGGGGTTTGTTTATATATAACTTTTGTGTTTAACACAGAGATGTGTTTGTATGTACTTTTGACGTTTCAATGCAGGAGCATGATACACATGCAGATACACAGACACACATATACATATTCTGACACCCTTGCAGATAAAGATACACGCACTGACTACATACAGATACACACAAAGACATGCTAACACATTCACTGAAAGACTTAAACACACATACATACATACTGACACATACAGACATACTTATACAGACATGCACATACACACACACACACACAGACTGACAGACATGCTGACACAAACACAGACACGTACACTGACAGACATACTGACACACACACATATACTGACAGACATTCTGACAGTCATATTGACACACATTCACAGACACACAAACAGACATACTGACACACACACTAACAGACATATTGACATGCACACACTGACATACTGACAAACACACAGTCACACACACTGACAGACATGCTGACAGACATATTGATATACATTTACAGACACACACTGACAGATATACTGACACACAGAAATATACTGACAGACACACATTCACACACACATGCAAAATTTCCACTTGTAAACCCACCCTCCAGTTTCTTGCCTTGAAGGGTGGCTTTGTCCTATCCCCCATATCTGCGAGGTCTTTGTGGATGAAGTAATCCTTCTGAATTGTGGATCTTAGGTCTTGGAGCATTTTATAGATGCCTTTTTCTGTTACCGGTTTGTCCTCTAGTGTGTCTGGGGTGAGGTCATAGGTAACAGGTAACATAGGTAGATAGCCAGTTCACCGAAGATGAGGTCAGATCTGCAATCCTCTCACTCTCGAAACATAAAGCACCTGGCCCTGACGGGTTCTCCAATTATTATTACATTAAATGCGAACTCCTTTTACCCCTTATCTCACCAAACTCTACAACCATATCATAGATACAGGACTTACTCCACAGGAAATGTTGGAAGCCCATATAATAACCCCGCCTAAGCCAGGTAAATCACCCACTGAACGCACAAACCTGTATCCATAACGCTGCTATACACAGATCTCAAATTATATGCCAAACTGTTAGCATCAAGACTAAAACCCCTCCTGACACAATGTTCCCTTCATCCAGACGAATGATCTCACCGAACAGTGCCCTTCTAAGCTGAATAGAAACTAATGCGTGCGATGATGGAAGTTTAGCGGTGTTCGGAAGTTTCTGTATCTGATTTCAGTTCAATGAGATTCTTGCCCAAACACCGCTACCTGCGTTCATGTGAACAAGATGGCCGCCACCTTGTAGTTGTTCATAGGAATCACGACCACCCAGAAGAAAAATTAGAACACTGTGGTGAGAAACGTTCCAAGTTGTTAATAGGTGTTAACAAGTTCCAAGGTGATTTCTATTCATGTAGTTGTTCGGTAAACGAACCATATAGTTCCAATTGCATGAACAGAGCCTGTCTGAAGTATTTTAGCCAGATCTACTGCAGGGGCCATAGTCACAGGTTAAAAGGCTGTCAAGTAGTCCCCTCCAAACCCCAGTGGTGAAGTGGCTTTTGCCATACTGTTGACACAAGAAAACCATAAAACGCTGCTTCACAAACTAGAGAACCAGTTGCATAAATGGAGGGGTGGGGTGTGGAGGTGTCGTGGCTGCACATTTTATACCTCTTCTGAACAATCCCCATTGCCCTCCCAAATAAACTCCTTAAACAGTTCTAAATGCTCATAAATGCTCCTGTTTGGAAGAAAAAGCCTCCATAGTTGCCGCAGCAATTACTGTGGCTTCATTCCAAAAAGGATGGACTGGGGATTCCAAACATCATTATATATTATAAGGCCTCATTGCTTTCCCAAGCTTTATCAGTACTAATGCCTTTGTCACAACCACTTTGGCTACCCTTATAAAATGCATTTTTGGCCCCAGATGCCACGTTCCATCTACCCTGGACGGCCGCCCGACCAAACCTGATAAAACAATGTTACCAACTACAAAGCATCTCCTCAATACGTGGTGGAGACAGGTGTCCTCCTTGTTGGGACCAGTGCAATTTATGGCACTGTCTCCCTTGGAGGCATTGACTTCTATTACTTCGGACCTTTACCTACAATCCTGGATAGACAAAGGGATAAAACAAGTGGGGATTCTGTGCTCAAATGAGGGAATTAAACTATTCCCTGACTTACAAAATGATTATGCACTGCCTAACAAAAAATTATTCATGTACCTAAGACTGAAAAACATAGTTCACACCGATTAAAATCTATGCAGCTTCAGAACTGACCCTCTTTGGCGGTACATGTATGGGCTTACATCGTAAGCTCAAACACCTCTCCTTATGTTACAACTCTCAAATGAACTCTGGGGAAACACAAAAGCTCCCATACATGTTAACCTGGGAAGAGGATTTGGGGAGTACTCTTGCCCTCTCAGATTAGTATGCAGCTATTCAACAATCCAAGTTATCCTCGAGTAGCCTTTCACATAGGGAAGCGTACTGCAGAGTCATAATGAGGTGGTACCTGAGCCCCACTAAGCTAGTTCATATGTATCCAATGATCTTTGACACTTGTTGGAGGTGTAATGAGCATAGATGTACGCTATATGACATTTTCTGGGAGTACCCCGCTGTGGAGCCATTTTGGGGATTAATTAGGGAGTTCCTTTCTTCCACACTACAAACTAAAATCACCCCCATCCCTCCCCCCGCCCAGAGTGCTTGGTCCTACATTTAATCGCCAACATCCAGAAAATGGAACACAAGGCGGTCGCTATAAAAGTCCTATTGGCTGCCAAAATTGCCCTTGAAGCAAAATGGAAAACCTCTCTAGTACCCCCTTGCAGGACATCATAGACAAGTAGACAAGACTAGCCTTTATGAATAAATGGCTTACAGGCTAAAGGGTAAAGACCAAAATTTGTAGAAGAGTGGCAAAGCTGGACTAGTTTTAACAAAAACAGAGTAACATAGCCAATGATGGGGGTTAAATGGAGGTGCATTTAGCCCGTGACATAGGAGCTGTACCTCTTAATTGATGAGTCAGTCTCTTTGATATGCTAATGGCCATTAGCCTTGTTCCAGTATCATATTCAAAAGAAAAAACATTAATATTTACCCACAGTATAATAATTAAGCCTCATTTTTGTTATATCTGGAATGTGACAAGTGCCATCTTCTAAACAATCTCAAACATGATTGGCCTAACTTAACAATAGGGGAATGGATTGTGATGTCCACTATATTGGGTCTCAAGTAAGGAGTGTAAAATATCTATGGAATGGAAAAATAATAACAAATTCAATTATTATTTCTGTGGCAAGTAGATAAGAGAAGATAGAATCAAATGTTTCCATTTGGATTGATGTTGATCTTGGGAAGATACACCTTAACTCCGCCTCTGGGCAAGGCATGGTAATCCACAGGGTATATCTCTAATAATACTGAAGTGTGCATTGTACTTGCTTGAGTGACCAGAATCTAATTCTAAGTGAGTCACAATCTTTCTTACTAGAGACTCCCTGGGGCAGAAGTTTTACTTTGAAAAGCTGGGTAAGTGATTAGTGCTGCTGTCATTTCATCCCTTTTGCTTTTATCTGTTATTGGTGTAAATAATTTGATTGTCATCTATATTTTTGTATGCACTGTGACTAGTTGTGCTCATAATAAATATTCCTTTATTAAGTTCTGCCTTTGTCTGGTAAAGAATCACGTTACCTGAAGAGACCAATTAGTATTTAGCAATTACATATATATTGTGCTAAGTTACATTTGGTGGGTTTTTATTATTAAGTTTACCTGGGGGACCAAGGCACCCCATTTAAAATCCCATTAAAATAGTAATATTTATATTATTATGCTTAAGTGTGGGTGGTGTTAAGGAGGATTTTATCATTATTTCGGGTCTAGTGCAGAGAAATAGGGAACTTTAACCCTTTCACCACCACAACTATGTCATACACACTCTTGAAGTATGGTGCTTTCGTGACAGGGCCCACTGGGCAGCTGCTTCTGGCCCCCCAGAAGTAACTGAGCCCCATTTGCCTCACATTAAAGATGGCCCTGGATTTACAGAGCCACTTACATTTTACATAGTAACTTTTGTAGAGGTATCAACATTTTTAATTTGCCATTTTAAGATGGAATTAATTCACTAAATAGTGAATTATAGTGCATTATTCTTGACTAGACCATGCCTTCTTCAAATTGCTGACTGGCAAAATGTCTGATGAGGATTTCAGCACCAGGAAAAAGATATATGTAAAGTGCTAACAAATTCTGCAGAACTGTTCAATGGGATAGGTTGCTTGTTAATAAAATTAATTAAAGACATTGTCAAAGGATATATTCAAGATGTATTATCTCTTGAATTCTGCGAACATCTCAAATTTAATAATATTGTAAATAGAATTCCATTAAAGCCTTTGAAAGTGTAGAGCATTGTAACTTGGAACTATTAGTTGAGATTGCACTCCCAAGATAAGGAACAGAAAGACTGAAAGATCACAGTGTCAAGATGGAGCTGTAGAGATGAAAGGAGAAAGAGATCAACCATGTGCAGAGCTGCAGAAGATGTCTAGATATGGAACAAATAATCCGAGATAGCTCTAAAACCAAAGGAACCAAACTTCTCAACGGGTAAACCTCTAAGCAGCTGGTAACCCCTTGCCACTTATTACATTGCATGTGTTCATGCTATTTACTAAGTCCAATGAAAGTCAAAACGTATTTTGCTAACCCTTCTGGATGACAGCCATCCTTTTGATGTCTTCTGGGAAAATGTAGAGATAAAAAAATAATAAATTTCATCTTTAAACAGTCCTGATTATTCCAAATTAATTTTGGTCCACATCCCTTACTCTCTTCTTTATTTAATTAATTTAATTTGATGGAATGCAGGCATCCAGTATCCCATGTTTTAAGAACGAAAAAGAGACGATTGCAAAGTCTGAGATTGCACCCTCGCAGCTGTAACAACATGATATCAGACACACAGACTCCCAGACAATAACAAAAGCACTCAAAGAAATGTTTAACCTCTTCTCTGCCAGGGATACATTTGGAATGCATTGAAGTAATGCATTTTATAACTACATGAAGATCCCCACTCGTACTGAAAGGGTTAGACAATCTGGAAGACCAGAAAACCTTCATTCCATTGTTTAGAACTAATAATAAAAACGCGCCTATAAAATGGTTTTATGGACTTTAAGACGAGCAGGATGATTCCGACAATAGATGTGAGAGACTAAAACATGATGTATATTTGCTGTGTTTTTTTTTATTTTAGAGAGGAATCACAACTTTAACTATATGCAAGGATAGTGCATATCACTGCAGCACATAAGATCAAATGGGATATGTTAAAAGATAAATGGATCAGTCTGTTAAACAAAGTAAAAATAAACACTATATTGCTTGACGTCTGTCTGTCAAGAAAAATCCTACGATCGTACTGTTCCATGCTGTGGGATTTTCTGACACTATTGCAAATAATGAAATGTTGATAATAATTAATTGATGATGCAAAGGATGGCGATAATGATAACTCGCTATCAAAGATTTAATTAAGATCCGCGGTATAAGTTCAAATGCACAAAAGCTCAATAATTCTTTAAGAAATAGACTGAGTATGATTTTCACAATTCATCAGGATCTCAATCACTCAGATATAAATAAATAATTGTCAGAATGTCATTTTAAGTGGTTGGTGACTTCCATTCCTGGTTTATTACACATTTTAGTTCATAAAAACTGAATTAGAAAATTAAAGTAATCTCAAATTGTGGTCATTGCTCAATGGTCATCTAGCAGTTCTTTCCTCCGCTACTTCAGGTCATGCTGGCAAGTGCTCTCTTCTCCTGTGGCCATCTTTCGCCCAATGGAATCCAAAAGCAATAAGCTGGAGGAGAACAACTGCCTCGAGTTCAGACAGACTTTATTAATTAATTTATTTATTTATTAACAACATCTTTCTCAAATGCTTAAAAGGAACACACAAGCCTGCTTTATGTATCTGAAGTCTGTCGTATTTATGGCCGTTTATAAATGTGCCTGCAGTGGAATTTCCTGTACCCCAGCTGGGTACCTCCTGGAGCTTCTCCTTGCTGGAACAGTGCAGTGTGTTAGCTCTAATTACCTTTTCTCCAAACGGTGTTATAATCCCAGCCTTTTTCCCAAACACTAGACGACACTTAGTTTGGGTTAAAAAGATGACTGCTTTATTGTCTAAACCATGGGCTTATATGTAAAGACCCCATCATGGGATTTCTATTCTATTCACAAAACTTAAGCCGCCCAGGAGCCTCTGTGTCTTGGAGATAATTGAGTCAGATATAGGTTAAGCCCATTATCTCCCAGAAAGTGCAACACATAAAACACCCCCAAAACACACATAATGCAGTTGAGCACATATCATACATCTCCAGATAGCTCATCTCTGAGCACCCAATCTGTCCGAATAGTGCCTGGATTCGAGGTGGCTATCCCGAGTTAGGTGGAAGTTAAAGATTAACAGGTGCGGCTAGTATCCAATCCGACACACAGTTCCATGGTGTCTGGGTGAATGTCCCGTTCAGAAAAAACAATGGCGCTTTCCCTGAATACTTGTAGCTCCCTCAAGTTCAGGGTATCTACCGCTGTACGATCTGCAATCCGCTCCAGAGTTCCAGGGAGAAAGTGACTTTTGCTGGTGGAATACTGGGAGCTCCTGAAGCCAAACAAAAAGGGACTCCCCTTGGCTCTCTAGGAGTGATTGTCAACTTCGGTCTGTATTATCCTCCCTCCAAATACTTCTTTCCTGGCAGGTCGGGCAAAACAGTGGATAAAGGTGACCTGGAAGGAGGGGAGGTAGTGGCCAATTATAGTTCCATGAGGTTAGAAAAGAAAGTGCAGAACCAGGAAATAGTGAATAGGTATCTTGGGGAAGCCGTGTATGTTAACTACTGAACGGGGTCTCTGGATCCGGCCCATAGTTGGGAGGCAGGAGGCCAGCTTCCATTCTCCTCTAGGAGCTTGTGGCAAGGGAGCATTTGCCAAGGTGCCAATTTCAATAAAAATCTGCACTTTTTTAATTGAGGGTAGAAACACCTGATTGATAGTCATGGAGATTTTCTTCCACTTCTATTAACTCCACAGGGCTAATGCAAGTGGTAGAAGCACTCCGCTACAGCACACTTCCCTTCCTGCCCTTCTCAATGTACTGTTCTACAGCTCATTAGGAGGCATTGGAAAGCCCCAATCGGGAGCTGCTCATTAAGAAGCTTCTGATTGGATTATACACTGTCACAGACGTTTAGTCCATTAAAAAAGAGCAGAGCAGTTCCAAAGACTGGAAAAGTAGGTCTGCAGATTTTACAAGCTGTTTTTTTTCATATACCCCAGCCACCCAAAAAAAAATTTGGAGAAAAAAAATACATGGTTGTTTTCTGTGGAGTATATCTACTAAATTGTTTTAAGGTTTTAACCCTTCAGATCTAAACATAGCAGTTTCATAGAAACATTGCAGGGTTAATCCAACCTCTAGTGGCTGTCTTCCTGAAATTCAAAATTCGCATCCAGCATGCAGAACGTCCATAGGAAAGCATTTGGAAATGCTTTCCTATGGACCGTTTGAATGCGCTTGGCTCTTGCCGCGCATGCGCATTCCACTCCACTCGGGAGCTGACGTCGGCAGGGGAGGAGAGGTCACCAGCGCCGAGGGAGCCCGGCCCTGGATAAAGGTAAGTGGCTGAAGGGGTTTTACCCCCAACAGTGCCAAGGGAGGGGGTCCCTGAAGGTGGGGGGTCCTAAGGATGCTATAGTGTCAGGAAAACGAGTGTGTTTTCCTGGCACTATGGTGATCCTTTAAGTTGAATAAAAATAATTCCATTTCCAGCAATAATCCAACCTAGTCTATTTTAGGCTAAATTTTGTTGCTCAGATTTTAATTTCTGCAGTTCGGAGTTTAGTGCCCCTGTTTAATGAATAACCCTATTATTTGTACAAGTGTTTCCAATTTATTTTTAAACTGAATGAATGCTACAAACAGCAATGTTGCCCTGTATTGTACATGCCACGCTTGAGATGGCCCAGTAATTTCTATCAGGAAATGCTGCAAATGCATTTTTAAAGTGACACCACCATCCCCTGCTAGAGTCTCAGTGCTCCCTGTTTGAAGTGAGAACATATAAAGGAGCTGTGGTTCACAAGTTCACAAGAAGCATGGAAAAAAAATCTACGGCTTTTGGTTTTCTGTTCCATGCATTCTTGCATTTTAAAGGAACTCTTCAAGACCCAAAAACACTACAGCCCACTTTAACCACTGTAACGGACCGTTTTGCCACCGTTTTGCTCAAAAGAGGTTAAAAACCGTTTAGGCGATATTCCCCTTTTTCAGCTGCACAGACAGCTACTGCAAGCACCAATCTCCTGAACTGCAAACTACACGAATTCTCCAACTCCCGAACTGCATACCAAGGGAATACTGGAAACTCCCGAACTGGAGACACACGAATAGCTGCTGGCAGACGAACAGGAAAAGCCTACAATCAGCTTACACTCCTAGCAATCAAACTGGAACAGCATACAATAACTCCTTCCCCAATAATGAGACGACACTTCACTTTGAGGGTTAAGCAGGAACTCTCTGTAATGGCCACACACTGGCTTTTATGCAAGTCTCCATGCAAGGGGACATCCCACAGGGTAGGACACAGTACAACCAATCGTTTACAGGAGAACCATAAAACACACCCACATTTACATCACAATCCCTCCTCTCTGTCCAGGAGATAATTGTGAAGTAATCCAATTATCTCCCAGGACAGAGGCAAGACTCCATTAACCACATGGCAGTAACAATACAATAAAAGACATAAAATTACATACAGTTACATTTATTCCATAAAACATAGACATTCTACATATCCCCAGATAGCTTAGATCTGAGTGCACATTACTACCGAATGGCGCTCAGATCACATAGATACAGTTCAATCGCCATGGAGCCAAAGTCTTTCATACAGTCTTTCAGTATACGGCTGGGCTCCATGGCATAGCTATCTGGGGTAGCATGGCTTTAACAGTCCGCAGAAAGGCACGAATAAACCTTTCTGCCGGTAAAATAAAAGTTTAAAATGCAGGACCATAGTCTAAAGGGAGCAGGCGAGCAACCAGGCTTCTCCAGTGTACAGTGGCGAGGTTGGTTTCGCCACAACCACCATAGTGGTTATGGTGCCATGGGTACTTCTTATTTTGGGTTACCCACTTGTTGCTCCACACCTCAACTCTGCCAGATGCAGTCTTCATTGACCTAAGCCTGGCGGTGCAGCTTTTAGCTCATTGGCTGAGAACGATCAGCTGATACTTTCAGCCAATGAGCTAGCATTGCACTGCAGGGTGTAGCTCAGAAGTGTCCATGGAAGCTTGTAAGCAGGAGCTTCCGGGTCTCCTATAGAGGTGGTTAGAGCTGCAGTGGTTATAGTACTTGGAGTTTTCTTTTAACAGGGGTACTCACTAAAATGTAAATTGGCTGGAATTCAAAGTGAATTCAAAAAGAATTTTTACGTAAAAATAGCCAAACTGGAAAAAAATCCCTGTAGTTTCTTTGAATGCCATTTCAGATATATCATCTACACCTGAACATTACTCTATCTCAAGGGAAGAGGCAGTGTTTGGAAGAGCCTGGAAACTTGCAGAAAGCTTTGCTAGTGGACTTAGAATTTTCCAGATCTCCCAGAAGGCCACAATCCAGATGACTAACACACAAAACAATGCTTCCTATCATCCTAACAATGTTCATTCAAGAGCTGAAAGCCAAAAAATAAATAAAAAATAGGCAAAATAGATGATTTGGGAAAAAATCTCAAATTTGGTTATTTTAGCTTAAATTGTTCCATTCTCTATAAGCAAACTTCAGGACAAAATGGACAAACTAAGAATACAGTTTAATTGGAGAATTTTTACAATGCATCTATTTTTACGTAAAATGTACATTTCACCCGTCAAACCTGTAAGTGAATACAACACCAAATATTCTTTAAAAGACCATTTGAACATTAAAAATAAACACATCTCTTTTTAAGTTAGATCAGTTTGTTTTTTTGTGTTACCTCTATGTTCGGCCAATCAGTTATTTTTTTTGTCCAAATGGAAACATTGGTTTTACATTGTACACGAAACTGTACTATAAAAATGTAGATGTTTTAATGCCTAGAATGTCCCTTTAAGTACTCTTCCATCTATTAAACATTAAAAAAATATATTTTTGTAGGTGGTTTTCATTAATCCCATCAAAGTAGGCATGTAGACAGACAGGAAAATTTGTCTACATTCCCTTTAAAAACCGTAACCACTGCTGTAATTTTGAAGGCCTTCAATCCGCAGTTACGAACATGCTTTTAAAACTATTTGGCAACATTGAAGATTGTCCTATCATAATATTTTACAGTACTTCCTTACAAAAGCCAAACAAAACTCATGAATACACATTTTCTATATTCAGATACATTATGTATTATTCAAAACTGAGAGTGGTGGGAATTGTTTGTTCTGAGTAAAGTGCCAATAAAACACTGAATTCTATAAACAAAAAGAATCCCCAAGCTTTCTCTCATATTTAAGAAATATTGTGTGGATAGACTAGGTAGATGGGGAATCATACTCTGGAGCAAATAAATGTAATTGACTCATATATGAAGCTATCAGTTTCACCCTCTCAGTCTAAATTAATATACTGCAATATGTTGCTCTATTATTATATGCTAAGGCAGACTCGGGGTTAATGATGATGTTATAATGATACATGAGCTGTTCATATATACTAAGGCACACTAAAGGGACACTGATTGTGTTATACATTATCTATCTGTCTGTTTGTTTCTTTGTCTGTCAGTCTACAGTATCTCTCTGTCTGTATGTCTGACAGTTTATTTGTCTATCTACCTACATTATCTATCTGTCGGTCTGTCTGTCGCGCTGTCTGTCTGTCCATCCGTCCATCCATACATCTTGTCTGTATGTCTGTATATCCATCTGTGTGTCTCTTTGTCTGTCCATCTACAGTATATATCTGTATGTCTGACTGTCTATTTGTCTATCTATTTGCAGTATGTATGTATCTATCTATCTATCTATCTATCTGCCTGTCTGTCTGTCTGTCTGTCTGTCGCTTTATTTGTCCATCTACAGTATCTATCTGTCTGTCTGTCTGACTGTCTTACTGTCTATTTGTCTATCATCCTACAATATCTATGTGTCTGTTTGTCCATCTATCCTTCCAACCAGTATATATTGTATATAGTGTTGTATAGTAGTAGGATAGTATATAAAAGCATTCTGATTATACTGATGATGTCATATGTGAGCTGTTTGTTTGGAATGAAGCAGTCTGGTGGGGTACTGATGATGTCATATACAATGTTTGTATTAAATTCAGCAGTCTGGGGTATACTGATGATATGTCATATGTGAGCTGCTTGTGTATATTAAAGCATATTAAAGTCATATGCAGGCTGTTTGCATATATTAAAGCACAACAGGGGACAGTGATGATGTCATATTTTAGCAGTTTGTACATTAACGCAACCTTGGAGGATGATATGTGATGTTGACTAATGATGATGATGTGATACATAGGCTGATTATAACAGTAAGAGAGTAATATGTAACTCTAAATTTGGGCCCAAGTGTGTTTTTTAATGGTGATTATATTTCTCAGTTCAGAAGAAAGCTTGCGGTGTACATAGCTTTCACATGCCCAGTCATAAGGTCCTTTTTACACGACAAGAAAACAAATACATTTTTTGCTTGCCCTTTTTAATACCTACTATTACTTTAGAACAGTCAGATAAAAAAACATTCCATGGAGAAGGGGGGCACTGAAAAAAACTGTTGAAGAAAATACTTGTTTCATCCATGTGCACCCCTAATGGCCACAAGTAGAATTGCAATTCTAGAAAACATCTCCTGAACATTGCATTCTAAAAGGCAAAATAGCCCATGGTTACCAAGCACAAGTCTATTAAGTACTTTCTTTTCGAAAACCCAGGGCTCTCCCATTTTATTTTGATCCTGCCTTATTCCAGTTAAATATGATGATAGCCACCAGGTACGTCTTTTTATTTATTTATCGTTCTGATCAATTATTTATTTATTTTTTCGATTGCTTTATAAAAGCCTTCCAGCAGTATATTGATCTATGAAGACATTAAACATCCTGTGCAAAGATTTACAATTAATCTATTGTGAGTGGATGGTGTTGTCCCTGTATATAAACATTAGCAGACAGAGAAACAGGATGATTAATTCACGGGTGCACTGAGATGCTCTATGCTGTTCATCACAGACATCTGCAAAGCAGGAATGAGCTGATACAGTTTCACTTAGTAACGTTAGTGGGGGTAAATCAGCAGAGACTACTCTAAGCAGCATATCACATTCTTTACAAATAGATAAACGGCCAGCCCACAAAACAATGTTAAACCCCAATGAAATAAAAGATTATATCAAAGGGGGACACATATCTTTAAGAACGGACAAAAGAGGAAAACTACAGTTCTCATAATGCTTTACCATGCTTGAAGCTGGCAAAGTATTGTGGTAGTTGTAGTTCTACAACAGCTGGAAATGTACGTTTTGGAAACCCCCGTCACTGTTTGTTCCTATACTAACAGGGGTATGTACTATAGTGAGAATGGTGAGGAATTCTAAGTGGATTTCGAATGTAAGTCCAAAATAGCCTATCTGGAGAAATTTTCCAAGTCAGCTGTTATAATTTCTAATAATTATTTATAAAACCATGTGTGTATCATAGCCTTTTTGCCAATTATCTTCTAATACATGCATTTAGGCCAATACCAAATCCATGTGTCATGTGTAAGAGTAAGAGATATTTAAAAATATTCAAATGGCGCGTAATCTTGTCAGCTACATGGTGCTGACTGCAGAGGAATTAAACCACTATAGTCACCCAGACCACTTCAGCTCAATGAAGTGGTCTGGGTGCCAGGTCCCCCAGGTTTCAACCCTTCAGATGTAAACATAGCAGTTTCAGAGAAACTGCTATGTTTACATTGCAGGGTTAATCCAGTCTTCCTGACAGCTGCTAGAGGCGCTTTGAGCACGCAGAACATCCATAGGAAAGCATTGAGAAATGCTTTCCTATGTGCGTTTTTAATGCATGCGCGGCTCTGGCTGAGCATGCGCATTTGGCTCCACTCGAGAGCTGGCGTCGGAGGGGGAGGAGAGGTCACCAGCGCCGAGGGAGCCCGGCACTGGATAAAGGTAAGTGGCGGAAGGGGTTTTAACCCCTTCAGCCATGCTGGAGGGGGGCAACGAGGGTGGGGGGGACCTAAGGATTATATAGTGCCAGGAAAACGAGTTGTTCTACTGACACTATAGTGATCCTTTAAAAATGGCTTCTCCCATGGACAAGAGTAAGCAAGCAAAGAAATCATGGGTTGTGGATCCTAGGGGCATGGGGGTGGGGGAACATCTCAGAAAATCTGGTGTGGCTTTCAAGATCATATGTTTCACAGTTTACCAAAGAAGAACAACAAAACATATGTTTTGCAAATAGATTCCTTAGAGCACAGTTTCTCATCCAGTGGTACGTGTACCCCAGGGGGTATGTGCACCACAAGCAGGGGGTATGCCATTAGCTGGCTTTCATGCAAATGTAATGCTCCCCCAAGAGGCGGCTGGCTGTGCACTAAGGCAGAGTAGGCACCTGCTTACATGGACAGCAGGTGCCTACTCTGCCCGTATGTGCTGTGTCCAGAGGGGAGAATGAAGGTGGGTGGGGAGGGAGCTCTGGTGTCTGTGCTCTTCCAGCATTGCTCCCTCATGTGCCCTCATTATTTGCGCCATTATTTTAGTTTTTCATATGGATTTCACGAATAGCCCATGTCTATGCGTTACTGAGGAATACTTCCCCTGACAAGATTGGGATTGACTTCTTATACAAGGTCGTATTTAGACTTTTTTTGCTGCATTTATTAGGGATAGACTCTTTAGGACTTAATCTTTAGACTCTTGATTATTATGAACTCACTCTGGCCCAGCATTACCAAATAGCACATGATGGAACAAAGCAAGAAGACCCTAAAGATGACAGCAGCACACTAGACCCCGGGGAAAGTTTCCGCTCCAGGCCTCCTAGAGGTAGGGAAACTGGGTGGACATAAATAAAAATAATAAATTAATAATTTGTGCGTGTGTGAGAGAATATGTATGTCTGTCAGTGAATGTGTGTCTGTCAGTGAATGTGTGCGTGTGTCTGTCAGTGTGTGTCGAATCAGTGAGAGTGTGTGTCAGTGAGTGTTTGTCAGTTTGTGTCAAAGCAGCGAGTGTGTCTGTCAGTGAGTGTGTGTCTCTCAATGAATGTGTCTGTCCATAAGTTTATCTGTCAGTGTGTGTCAAATCAGTGAGAGCGTGTCTGTCAGTAAGTGAGTGTGTGTGTGCCAGTGTCCTGTGTGTAAGTTTGTGTGTTTCAGTTTAATTGGGTATTAATATATTTGTGGGTGTCAGTGTCCTTCATGTGTTAATGTGTGTGTGTGTCAGTGCCCTCTGTCTGTAAATGTGTGTGACAGTGCCCTCTGTGTGTAAACATTAAGTATGTATAATATATATATATTTTTTCTACATACACATTTATTTTAAAAATGTTCTTTACTACCTCAAGCTTGTTCTTCAATATGGGATTAATTTACATATCAACATCTACTTGGAATTTAAATCAATATAAACTACTTTAATCGAGGCAAAGGTACTTAGACTTTTTTTTTTTAGACTTGCAGGGGTACTTGTCTATGAAAGGTTGAGAAACACTGCTCTGAAGGTAATGTATAATTGTATCTGTAGAAACCGGCCTAGTTTATTATATGCTCCGTAAGTGAGGCTGGGTTTATTACGAAAGACTCTTCTCCCTCCCAGATTTTCTTTGGTTTCTATTCCAATGCAAGAAATCCACGTAAAAACTGGTCATTTCTTGTATATTAAAATTACATAATAATGCACACAGAACCTATATTACATAGTAATACTAGTAATTTTTACTTTCACTAACAATAAGAACTCTGACAGCTATTATTTAATGTTCAGAGGCTTAGTACAATGCTTACGATAGATTTCAGCATTGACCCATGCCTTCAGCATGCCTTAGAAGCTAAAACATGCTCCGAAGACCAATTTAACTCATGTTTAGGGATATCTTGCTATCAGTGTTTTCAGACGTATTAGCCTGAATGATGAAATACCTAAGTGTAATGCCCTCAGGATAGTAGCAATGTTGCCAGCTCATTTCCACTCTAAGCAGCCATGACAGTGTTTCCTGATTTATATTTTGCTCATTTTGCAGTTTATGAACTTAAAGGGACACTATAGTTTCAGAAATACAATCACATTCCTGACACTATTGTCGCAAAAACACTGTGAAGTGCCAGGCCCTCCTTGCATCCCTTTAACCCCTTAAGGACCAAACTTCTGGAATAAAAGGGAATCATGACATGGGGTTAAAAGAGGTTAAAAAGGTATTTTAGACACCGCTTTTCCAGCGTTGTGACGGTCTTTCTGTGGCTGGCCCTGCTCCACTCTGCCTTTGTGTAATCATTTTAACAATCTCAGCTAATCCATTCCCCATGTGTCTCTCCCACCTCTCAACTGTTTCATGTGTCTCTCCCACCCACCTCCATGTCTCTCTCCCCATCCCCTCCTGTACCTGTTCAACTCCATGTAGCATGGCTGAGCAGACGTGGTACGTGGTCTGACAGGAAGTGTGTCCTTAGTGAGCCCTTCCTGTCAGAGCACAGTCCACTCAGCCACGCTACAGACAGTGACCAACAGGAGGAGAGTGATGTGGCATGTGCTGCCCTCAAGCTGGTCATCTGGCCACTATGAACTCCGAGCCAGTGCAGTTGTGCCCAAAGTCATATGGGTCGACAAAGCGGCTGGGCCCCTGGAGTGACGGGCCCTGTCGCAGCTGTGATCCCTATGACCATGGTTATTACGCCACTGAAGTCAGCTATGTTTTCAATTCAACTAGTTTGCTCTAAAATTTGTAATTTACTTTAAATTCACTTTTAATTTACTCTTTAGTAATTAACATTGCTATATGTACAAAATCTGAGAAATGGGCAAATCTTAAAATGGCACTTTTCAACATAAAGGAGTGTATGATGGTAAATTAATTTATATACATTTATTTTGCCTCCAAGACTTCTCCAGGGCTGCACCTTTTTTGTGAAGCTTCCTTTGCTAATCCATTAGACTTTCACCCAGTCTCCACTCCTTCAAAAATTTTTTGAAAACACACTTCTTCAGGAAAAACACACTTCTTCAAAAAAGCATATCATTTAAACAGTTAGCGGATTTTCATTAACCCCCCCCCCCCATGACTCCTCTCCTGCAACTGTCAAAAATAACCTACTAAGTTCCCAGTGAATACCCCTACTTATACCCTTTGTGTCACTATACCCCACTCCTTCTAGAATGTAAGCTCATTGAGAAGGGCCCTCAACCCCTCTGTTCCTGTGCGTCCATTTGTGTGGTTACAATTGTGTGTCTGTTAGTCCACCCATTGTACAGCGCTATGGAATTTGCTGGCACTCTATAAATAATAAAATAATAATAATAACTGTGCTAGATTCCATTAAAAGTTGAATTTTCTGATAGTTAATGGCATACATGTCCAAATGAAGGCCATTATTAGTCATAATAATGTTAACGTATCCCATCAGTGTTTTCTGCAATCTTGCTTTTCTGTACACACAATCAAACGCCTTGTTTTTAGGACAAGAAAACTAAACTAGTGGCTGAGATTCAGATGCTGAAAAAAATGTGTATGTTGTGCATCTCTGACTGTAAATAAGGATTAAATATAATCCAGTATGCCGAATTCAGTTCAATTTGATGCAAAATTATGCAGAAACAGTTGACATGACTGAATATGAAATCTACATTAGATTAATATGAGCATATTAATTAGTAACACTGTATATATATTCACAAAATATATGTTGCCTAAAATATAGCAATAAAAAAAATAAACATACGATTAGCAATGCACAGAGGAAAATATCAGTTTTCAGTGTGATTTTATACGGTGAAACATTAGCAGCGGAGAGGAAAAGGCTGCAATAGTTGAGATGGATTATTGACAAATAGCAAAAATGCACTGGAAAGCACTTTTCTAAATCATCAATGGACAAGTGCACTAATGAAAAAATGATTGTGAATAAGAAAATCTAACAAAAAAGCTCTCCAATTGATACGAATTCTTTAAGATTAGTGTCTGATATGTTTTGGGCTAAGAGCAGCCCTTAGTCATAGGGTTTCAGCTCGGCCGTCCAGTACTTCCCAAAAGTTTATCTCTTCCCAATTTATTTTTGACGTTTAATAATTCTATTCTTTTTTGAGCAGTAAGCAGAATTCAAATGCTTTCATCAATTAATCATAGATGTTTTTTGTAAGACGTGATTAGTAGAGATGTCGCGAACCGTCCGCGAACTTCTCGCGAACGGTTCGCTGCGGTTCGCCACGAGCTGTTTGCGGTGAACTCCGGTCAGCTGACACGTCCCGGCCAATCTCCAGCAGACCCTCCCTCCCAGACCCTCCTACTTCCTGGACAGCATCCTCTGGGAGGGAGGGTCTGCTGGAGATTGGCGACATCTCTAGTGATTAGTTAATTGACCTGTCACTAGGTGCACATGAATGCCACGTACTGTTGGGTAATGACATGACCAACTTTGACCACTAACATTTGCCCCTGGGCTCCAACATTGTGGTGTAGTCAAATGACCCCTCCAACGCTTTCCCTAAACTTAACTTAAAAATGAATGTAATGTACAAGATTACTATCATTGAAGTGCATATTATAGGAAAATACATCTCTGTTGGTTCTTGAGTCATTAATGAACCACTCAACACCCCTTATGGTATTATTTTTTTTTTTTTATAATACCCATTTTAAATGTATGTATAATCTATACATGTATACTCCTATAGAGTATTTTTATTATCACTACTAATATTTTTGTGAAAACTAGCCTGATATTTCTAATCATACAATAAGCATAAGCTACAGAGAACTATATTTAACATACCGGTACTTTAAAACCAGACACATTTTTTCACAATAGATTTTCTAAGGCACTTTAAGCCTAGTAATCTGGTAAAGGTTAAGCCAGATAAGCTGTCAGTCCTCTTGAAGGACAATTACTGGTACTTAAAACTGCAGAGGAGGTGGGAAGCAGAATTGTGTGCTGTCACTATGTATGCGTGTGTTTTGATGATTAAACACACAGGTTCAGCAACGGGAAGAAATAAACATTTCTTATTGGATATAAAAGCATTCCATAAAGTACGATGAGAGACTCGGATATGGTCCAACTCAATAAGCTGTGGACACTGAAACAGGGACAAATTCATATAACTGCTTCTTGGAAGTGCAGGGTAAGGTGCCCCTACATCCCTCCCAAAATCCTCTTCTCTGTTGCTTACTCTATGATTTGGAGGAGGAATAGATTAGGAAATATGTAAAAAGAAAATTGCAATTACTATGTAGCTGTGACAAATCACCCTGTCCCAGGATTACGACAGCTTTTTCTCCATTCCCCTGTTTGTTTGGTATATTGCATTCCCCTTCAATTTCTATTAATTATCTGTTCGAATACAGAATAAACCAACGAATGACCAGAACACCCGTATGCGGAGTGTGCTACTTATTAATTTCCGTCCCTTCTGTCAGCACCTCATTAACACTTATAACCGCAACATAAACGAAGAAAGATCCAGGATGCACTCTCGCTAGGTGGTCGCCGTTCGTATGTGTGAACACGTGGCGGCAGCCATCTTGAGCCGCGAACACAGGCAGCGGGTTTTGGTCATTGAGTGTGTGGAACTAAAATCGGACACTCGACCAGCCGAACACTGCCGAACTTAACCGAACTGTGTTTGGTTATATGCATACGAACAGAGCTCGGTGGGAGCTTACTCCCAAACAAAGGACACATAATAAACATACAAACTGTTCAGTATTTTGTGTGATTCTGTAGACCTGAAAGAGACCTACTTCTCATACCAATTTCATGGTACTATTCTTGGCAGGAGACCTTGGTGGCGTTTTGGCTGCGTTCGTGGCATCTGAGCGCTTTTTGGATATGTTGGGGGCTCAGACCCAGGCTATCCGGGGATATAGGACTTGAGGGGTTACCTGATTGTGTTGTGTGTATTTTGGGGTATAAGAATTGTACATGTTCTGTACCTGAGAAATAATTTAATTAATATTAGTGTCCAATAAATCAGTTCATCTCCAACATAGAGCCTCGTCTCATGTGTGGGAGAAAGCTATACCTGCTATAACACTACTTTGCATCCTCTTGAATTATCGCTAATGCTGATTGTGATTACTATAGCATAACTCACACTAGGGGGAAAATAATATCTCTGGTGGCGAAACCCCTCTTCCTCTCAGGGTGTCCGCCACAGTAGCAAAATGAAAATACATGTGAAAATATATCTTAAAATCTATTAGTACTCTGTAAGGCACCATTCATAGACAGGCACATATAGGTGCTGCCTACTCTATTTCCTGGCAAATCTGACCCAGGCACTGCAGTGATTTGTGGAAATGCCACACTCCACAGACAAATAATGAGAAGGACAATGAAAACCTTGTGTGAAGTTAAAACTTTTTTTTGTTTATTCAGACACTAGCTAAACCACAGGGCCTAGGAGTACATGCAACGTTTATGGTATCTCACAGTTTTACATAATTTAAAAAGGAATGCTGTTGCGGGTGACATGACTAAGGCTGGTAGGAATATACTGAACAGTCTAGCTTACCCAAAAATGTGTGATATCCCTTCTTGAATTATGTAAGCAAGCATCCACACACAGCATCACAGGACGAGAATGTCTACGTGAGACATTGTGTGAACGTGATGGTGCTTAATGCCTATAACGGTAGGCCAGTAATTCACTAGTTCTATTTTTATGATGGTTAGTTAACACAGTTGAATGACTCTCGGCAATTTCCCAAACAGGTAATGGAGAAGACGGTAATTGTTTCATTAACTTGAAATAAGGAGTTATGCAGTCCTTGTGGAACTGGATGAAGCTTTACTCATTCCCTGAGCTGCTGCTTATTACTAGAATTTCCTACTGTGAACATATTTTGTCCTTCAATGCTAAAGCTGTGCTACCTACATATATACAGAGATACAAAGAATTAAAAGATTGTGTCTTCCATCAATATTAGGTACCTCTTATATAAGTAATCATTACTATACTACTATACTGTCTATTGTTGATGGAAGTTATAATGTTATGTCGTGTGCTTAGTCCTGAATCAAGCATTCTTTAGTTAAAGGGTTAATCCAACGTATTTATTTGTTGGCTCATTTTTGCTTGTCTATTCATCAGGGTGCACTTATAACTTGCCCCTGCCAATAAGAAAATATCAAACAACTCACCCCCCCAAAAAATAAATTAAAACTTATTTTGAATTCAGTGTAGGGCCAAGTTCTTCCCAATCCATTATACATCTTCTCTGTAAGATATTTTTTCCTGGTCAGGGCCCAATCAACTGCATGTGCAAGGTGCATGTAGGGGTGGACAAGAGGAGGAGAGACCAGATGTTTGACATTATGGAGATATGGAGGGAAGCTAGTAGCGGGCTGTCATAATGTAGAAAAGGAGGAGAGGTGAGCTCTTTCATTATGAAAGGATGGAGGAGAGGAGAGATCTGTTATTATGGAAGGAGGGAGGAGAGATCTTTCATTACAGAGGGAGGAGAATTAAGCCACTGCTAGTGAACAAGCTAATTATGCCAAGCAGAAACATGACACCAACAGATTTCTTGTTCCATGATCACTTCTTAAAGCAGAAGTGGTCATGGGGTTTATAGAGACCTTTTAAGAGGCAAGTAAGTGGGTATTTTAGACGGGAGAGTTGCTCCCATTATAGCGAAGAATAGCAGTATTGCAATGAAGTCCTACTCAGGCAATTATATTATCAACATTTCACAGAATAAAGTGGTCTCTGTGCATTAAGTGTTATAATGTATGTAGATATCATCTCTGTAAAGTACAGGGTTGAAAAATATGATTCCCTTGCTGAAGTAACATTATAAATATACAGTGACAAAAATATCCTGCTTGTGAAAAGTGTTTATTTTTTTGTCCAAGTGGCGTTTTGGTTCAGACAAATTATATCCATGCGATCGTGTCAGAAAAAAACATTCTGAACAACCAGAAATCCATTTTTAATTACAGCTAGCATGCCGCTGGCTACACACTGTTTAGTAGACATAAACCCACCCCAAGAGTGGTAGTTAGGGACATAAGGGAGGTTTTATACCTCCTTTATACTAATATGGACTTTAAAAAAAATAAAAATAAAAGTATAATTTATTTTGCCTGTTTTGTTTGTTTCGTGATTTATCCATGTGGTGTTTTGGAATTCATATGAATCGCCCAGTACCGGATGAATATGTCTACTTGATGCTATTATTTAGAAATGGTAATGCAGACAGACCAACAGCTCAACAGGTAGACAGACAGATTGACTGAATGATACACCAGGAGACTGTAAGACCAACTAACGAAATGACAGAGCAACTGACAGAAGAACATGGACAGACAGATGAGTAAACAGACAGACAGGCACGCACACACTCTCTCGGTGCTAACATTCACCTTCTACAACATTAAAACACAGAGCAATCAACAGTCACTGCTGTAACGGGCTATGTAGTGAGCTGGCTGTACACAGATGTGAAGTTCAGCTTCTGACAAAGCCATCAAAATGCACCAAATTACAGAGAAACTTTCCAAACAGCTAAAGATGCGCAGGAGGTGAGGGAGGTTGCTTATGAATCCAACAGAGACCAAAAAAAGGGCGTAGAGAGAGCACAAGCCATATGTATTCCATCAACAGAAAGAAGCAGCAAGAGAATAACTAAGTATTTTATTTATTCTTTAAAAAAGGAATTTGGTCTGCCAGCGCAGATTTGTCATCCTGCCAACTCTTAGATATGTTTGCGATGGAAAACGCCATTTATACACAGCAGACCAAGGGAGAAACCCTGGCCCTTTTTAAATTTGTTTATTTCTTTGTTTTAAGCAAATAAACAGGTTGATAAATAAAATATTAAAAACTAAACCATGAATGGTAATGAAAGCTTTGTGGCAAAATGTGTGCTAAAATAGAAAAACGTTAGCTGATAGGAATCTTTTTTTTCAAATTATCAATATTTCCCTAAATTTTACATTTTGGTTTTCCAATCACTATTATTCCCTGTGAATAAAAAAATATAAAAATGTATATATAAACGCAGAAAGATCCAGGATGCACTCTCTGGTCTTTTGCCAAAGTATAATGTGATTTATTTAAATGATGTGCATACAGGAAACAAAAATCAACATTTCGACCCCTGCGGGTCTTTTTCAAGATTGAAAAATCACACCTTGTAACGATTCTGCCAGCAGTGTTCTAAGTGTTCGTCTGGGTGGCTCTGTTCATATGCCCGAACACGTGGTGGCGACCATCTTGTTCCCATGAACGCAGGCAGCAGTGTTTGATCATCGAGTGAGTGGAACTAAAATCTCACACTCGACCTCGCGAACACTGCTGAACTTCCATCCCACCTGCGTTCGGTACTTTACATCCTGGAAGAGCACTGTTCAGTAGAATCGTTTGTCTGAATGAGGTGAACAAGCTCCACGTTATTCTTATGGATTATATTTAGTATTTTGGTCACATGGAACTCCCAAACGGGACCGGACGCAACCCCTGAATTCATGGAACTCTTTTGGGCATTGAACCATGTGTGCGGCCAGTCAGAACTTTACCCCGGTGGCGATTCGTCTGTGTTAGTGGGATCTGAGCACTTTTTGGATTTGTTGGGCTCATAGATCCAGGCTATCCAGGGATGTATAGATTGTGGGGGTTCCTATGTGGGAAATATGTATTTTTATGTGTTTTTAATATATTGTACTTTATGCTAAATCACAGTGACACTGTATTTTATGACACATTGTGGGTGTGGTTATGGGTGTGTTTATGGGTGTGTTTGTCACTGTGCTCAGTTTTTGTATATAAGTGAGCCATTTGGCTGGAATAAACAGTCTTAGCCCCAGCATTAAGCATTGGCTCATGTGTGGGGGGAACAGCCATACTTGCTCTATTTCTCACTAAACTCTCTGGAGGAGAGGTCTTCCCACTGGGAGCTGGATCCAGGTGTTGGTCCAGGGTGGGAAGGGACAGTGAGACCTCAGCCAAGCTGCAGTGGCTAAGGGAGGCTACAGGGTGTTTTAAGCCAATATGTCCGTATTGGAAAATTTCTCCAAATCAGCTATATTTCTAGTTTGTCTATTTTAGACTACACTTTGATATCCACTCTCACCTTGAAATCCACGTTGAATTCCCCACAATTCACTATATATGAAATAACCTGTAGGTCAGGTCTAGGCAACCTTTGACACTCCAGTTGTTGTGGATTACATCTCCAATATTGCTCTTACAGCCATAATGTTAACAGATCATCAAGGGTCATGTAGTCCACAACATCTGGCGTGCCGAAGGTTGCCTACACCTGCTTGTAGGTAATACAACATTTGTTCTAGAACATTTTTGTGATCTCCTGAAGATATTCATCTTCTGTATGTGCTCTGGATATTATCAGAAATATATATTATGAAAAGTAATGGCCAAATACCATCATTATTTTGATCACATTAATTTAAGTGTCCTTCAAGCTCATTAAAAAGTGTTGGATTTTTTTATATTAACTCATGTCACCTTTTGTAGAAATTTCTATTTTAAAAAAAGTAACTAAAGTAACAGGTTCAGGATTTACATTACAAAACTTTAATATTAAAAATGGGACTCAACTGTATATAATGGTGTTAGAACCCCTATCGATATTAATAACACAAAACAAAAAATAGCAAAGGAGTCACAAACTCCCTAGGAAAAACTAAGCAAAAAATTTATGCAGATGATATATAACTAACATTAGAAGAATCAAACATATCGGTGCCAGAACTATTGAAGGACATAAATAACTATTCTAAAGTCTCAGGATACAAAATAAACCTGGAGAAATCAACATTTGTAGCTAAAAACATGAACAAAAGGATAATTACATTTCTTGTACAAGACATTGGGCTCCCCGAAAGTAACGATAAGCTAAAATATTTCGGTATCACTATAACCTCAGACCTAAAAGATTTAATAGAAGCCAATTTCCTACCCCTACTAAAACAAACTGATAAAAACTTAAGGGACTGGAAAGGCATGGGATTTTTCTTGGCCAGTAGGATCAACATCCTAAAGGCATTTATCTTGCCAAAATGGCTGTATTTGTGGAAAATTATTCCTATGAACTTCCTCTTTTTTAAATTAATATGGGAGGTGCAGGAAACCAAAAGGTAAAATTTAAATTTTGTCCATATCAAGGCAGGATGGAGGCTTGGGGTGCCCAGAAATGTAGCAATGTTATCAGGCTAATAGACTTTTTCATATAATGCTCACACGAAGCAATGCGGCAACTCAAAAAATGTATCCTCATTATTTTTTATTTTACAGGTTAATAAAAAAACTATTAGAGAGGCACGATCTAAATCCCAGATACTCAAAGAGTTAACGAGATGGTTGGGATAAGTTTACAAACAACAAAGGACTTAGAAATAAAATAAAAGAGCCGTTACCATTCTCAAGTATTTCAGATATGTTAGAAAATATAAAAACAGACATTTGGACATCTGGGGGGATAGGGGAATTTAAAAACATAGTAGCGGAACACAATCTCAAACCCTTTAACCAAATTATGGAGGAATTTAACATTCCCCCAAGTGAAACGTTCAATTATCTGCGAGTTAAGAGTTTCTTAGCTGAACATCTCTATAAAAACAAGGGGGAGAATACCATAAACCTTATACATCTATTTGAACTAAAGAATTATAAAAATTTACGAGCAAAATGTGCTAAAGTTGTATACAGATGGAGACATGACAAACCGATAGCACTAATTAATAAATGGGAAAAATAACTACAAATACATATAGAAGAAGAAGAATGGATAAGTTCTTTAAACAAACTAAATAAACTATATACACTGTTTAAACATTACAGAAACCCAATTTAAATTATCAAATAGATGGTACCTAACACCAAAAGGCTTAAAGAAAATCTTCCCAGAGGTATCAGATAGATGCTGGAAATGTAACATTAATGAAGGTAATTTGATCCACATATGGTGGCAGTACACACCCATAAATACATTTTGGAAAGAAGTAATACGGATAATATACCAAGTAACGGAAATAAAATTACTTCTTAAGCCTGAAGTGGTCTTACTAAACAGAAACTGGCCACATATGGCAAAAAGAACATTAATGTTAATATTACACATAATCACGGCAGCTAAATTACTTTTAGCACGTAACTGGAAAACAGGGAATACCAATGAACTGATAAAAACAAGTTATATGGCAGGCAAGAATGGAAAGGGGTATTCTGGTGAATTTAGGAGACAGATACATCAAATAGAAGACTGGGACACGGATAAATAAAATGGACAATATATCAGGCCTTTTATGCTCTCTGTAGTGGTTTCTATTTCTTTCTTCTTTTTTTGTTTCTTTTAATTTATACTTTCCTTCCTTCAGAATTCAGATAGCAATAACCAACAGAGGTAGAGAGTAAGCTCAGTTACAGCAGAGGGAAGTGTTAGACCAGAGGAGGAGAGAAGAAGTTAAGGGAATACAACCCGAAAACAGGCAGACAAACAGCAAAGTAAAACATCGAAGCTATATAGGATATAAGAGGTTCTCTCCCTCTCCAAGAACAGAGGAATAAAGCAAAAAGACAAGAACTTACACTAGTGAATTATTAGGATGGGGGAGGGATTCCGGAAGGGAGGTTTTATCAAGATTAATAACATTTCAAGATATATTTATTTTATACTTATGATATTGATGACGACATAGTACCAAGGCCTGAGCTACCTAAGCATCACCATCACCGTCTGAAATACAGAAGAAAACCAAAAACAAAAAAAATGAATTTATTGTCACGAAAAAAATAAGTAAGACAGAATATTTTTCTATTGAAGAAAATGGTGAAAGAAAAATCATAAATCCATTGTGTTGCCAAAGAAATTGCACATTTTCAAAAAGGATAGTTAAGGCACAATATAAATAGCATTTAAAAATATCCAACAGTTTTAATAAATTGGGCCAAAAATTTGACATAAAAGTGTAGTATCTCTAAAGAAATACATCTTTCTGTCTGTGCTTTACAGAAGGCATCTATAAAATATACTATATTTAAAAGAAGAAAAAAATACCACAACAAGAGGACAAAGTCCTTAATTAGAGGGGCAAAGGTTTAAAAATAATATCAGGAAGTATTTCTTTACTGGGAGGGTGGTGGGTGCATGGAATAGCCTTCCAGCTGAAGTGGTAGAGGTTAACACAGTAAAGGAGTTTAAGCATGCGTGGGATAGGCATAAGGTTATCCTAACTATAAGATAAGGCCAGGGACTAATGAAAGTATTTTGAAATGTTGGGCAGACTAGATGGGCCGAATGGTTCTTATCTGCCCTCACATTCTATGTTTCTATAAAATATGCATTTTCAATTGTAATTATACAATCTGAAACTGTTAATTATTTCAGAAATTTGAAAAAAATCTCTTTGCCCCAAATTGTCCACATGCACATTCTATATCTATACAGATATATTCCACATTCCAGTGGGGAATTTACTGAATAAATTGCTCAGCCTTATGATTGGAGCTACATCTTTTTGATAAATGTATAAGACTGCACACAAGAATTGATATATATTTGGTGACTCTGAAGCTAGTCTGGGATAAAACACTTTTACAAGAGCATAAATATTTCCAACCGCAGGTAGGTTATAGAATATGTATCTACATCACGTTAAGATGCTTCAACATTCCAAACACGTATTTCATAATATTTACAACAACAGTTTTAAGAAGCGTGTCTGTCTACTGATCATGTCAAACAGCCAATGATAATCTTAATTTATTCACACAGCTTCATGCATGAGTTGTATTAAGTCAAAATTCTGGATGAGGAAGAAAACTTTGAGAGCCATTCCAATAATGAAGAAATTGATGAGGATTTCTGCCTCACTAGATAGAGGCAGGGGGGAGATTTTAAGGCTCACTGATTTGATTGCTCGATGTGGTTTGATTTGTCTGTTTGACAGTATAAGTATACACTGTTATCTCGTAATATATAATTGCCATTATCTCTAAGGTATACTGGTTAAACATGCCAAGCAAACAGAAAAGCTTGTGATATTAATTCATGCAAAAATGCAGGGCATTGCAGGAGCTTGCTCATGTGCCTGGGCATCCTTAACCCTGTGATATGTCTACTTTAGGGCATGTTTACCACCAAAGGCATCCACCGTGCATTCCATTAGGGTAAATTCCAGATATCTATTATTAGAATCACGATATGCTAGAAATGCTTTTTTTATTATTATTAACTGAAAACATTTTTGATCTAGTAATATATATTATTTATGAAAATGAATAATATTTGTCTTCAACAAGATAATTAGTTTTTTTTTCAGATTGGCAGAGAGGAGTTTTGCTGAGCAGGGGTATTTAACATTTGGCTCACCATAATCCCCTTAATGCCATAATTATGGAAAAGCACAGAGGGAGATGTAGTCCACAACACCTGGAGTACTGAAGGTTGGCTACACTTGCTGTGCAGTGTGCCTGGGCACATCTGGTACACCCCTTGCACCTGTCTACACTTGCCTCAGTGCATCATTTGCAATGTATATTTCATCACTGGCAAATCCCCTTTCAAATTCTGTCCACTCCCCTAGTATAATGTAATGCCTTACAGTGTTGGAAGAAAAAGGTTACTATTTAATTGAATAAAACAAATAATCTATGTAATCCCAAGAACAAAAAAATTCTCTGGGCCAGATTAACATAAGGCTTTTGGATCCAGGCCTATTGTCAGGTACTCATCTTTCTCTGTGATTCCCCCTGTTCCAAGGTTTATGTGTGGGCGTTTGGTGAAGTCTCGGACCTCTTCTCGTTCCCGATGATTCGGATGGAGTGCCATGACTTTGGGACGCCATTCTGAATCATTGGCATGACTCCTTTTCAGATCCAATGCCTCTTGCTTCAAGTTTGGGTACCATGTGTCATTGAGGGACTGAAGCCCTGAACCTTCTAGACCAGTGGTCTCCAACCCAGTCCTCACGGACCACCGACAGTTCAGGTTTTGTCAGTATCTCCATTTGAATAAAAAAGAGAAATACTTAAATTCTGGACTGTTAGTGGTCCATGAGGACTGGGTTGGGGACCCATGTACTAGACAATTGCATGCCACACACCACTACTTATGGAGAAAAGGGCAGAGCTGTTTGAGGGAGTCTTGCTTATAAGTAAAGATTGGTAGGTAATAAAAATACAAGGTTTAGTATATCAAGACATAAAAACAAATTGTATGCTATTAATAAAACACTCACATACTGCTGAGTCAATCTCAAGGTGACTCAGATTTTTTGTGCTTGTGGTAAATATTCCCTCGTCAGAATTGAACCTTCTGAACTCTGATATAAGACATTGAGGTCCCTAAGGCTCTTTTGGAAAATCTTCCAGGGTTTATTAAATAAAGTGTAAAATCGCAATATTCAACAAGAATAAGAATATTAGGGAATCACACTAAACCGTTTCAACTCCTTGTGGGTCTTTCTCAAAGTGCATCTAATTCTTCCAATCGTCCTCCTCCTTATAAAGCCAAACCACATCCAAATTACGCACGCTTTTCTTCCGGGTCTGCCGTCTAATCGACTTTCCGGCCAGTAGTAATGATGTCCGCCTCCTAATTGACATTCTCTCCAGTAGTAATGATGTGGCATTGATAGGTACATCCCTCTCCTTATTTATTCCCTCTCCCTATTTAATCCTTTCAGCAGCACACCTCACTGTTCAGTTGTGTGCGTACAGTTTTGGAGTTCACAAGTCTTGTTATCTCTTGTCTTACTGATTGCTGGTATTCTGACACCTGCCTGTTATTTCGCTGGAGAACCTTTGTTGCCTGGACTGACCTTACCACTGTCTGGCCAAGTCTTTTGATTTTCCCTTCCTGTACATCACTATTGGTGTTATTATGTATGTTGGAGTCCTCCCGCTTTAAACCTCTTGCACCTTTACTTTGAAATAGGCCCAAAGAAGCCGCAATAAAAATATTCAGATTTTTTTGTTTGTTTGTTTGTTTGGTTTACTTATTTGTTATAAATTGGCTTCTAACACTACAGTGACACTATATTTGTCTTTTTTATTTGTTCATGACTCCCCAGGAATTAGCGTGTACTTTGCTGAAAGGTTTCATGTTTGGGTGTTGGCTCACAGTGATATGTTATAGATGCCAACACTCCAAAATTCTCTGGGACAGTAATGCATTTTGGGGTACTGTCCCAGCAAACATTATGTGCCAGGCACCTGTCTGGCATTTTGAAATCTTCAAGCATATTTTAAATGCAGGAAGTGACTGGGCATTAGGACCACTGCTAGAACCCTGGTTCAATAGTGGTACAGTAGTAGTGTTCAGGTTAGCACCCTTCTCACCCAGCAACAGCAGTGGCAAATCAATAATTCATCACTAGAAGGCAGCAGAAGGAACTACAGGAGAGGGCGTTGAGATGACGTCAGTGTCATAACCCTGTGCAACCTCCTGTAGCCCATCTGCCTCCCGTAGTGAGAGACACAGAAAGATGGAAAAAAAGAAGTGTCCCAGAGGAGAGGATAATAAGTGAGCAAGGGGTAGATTAGAGGGGAACCAATGGTAAGTGGGGGAGAGAATAGGAGGAAATGGTATGAAACAGGGAGAATAAGAGTGGAACAGATGATTTAACAGGTAAATAAGAAGGGAACAAGTGAGGGAAGAGGAGAAAGAAGAGGGGAACAAGTGAGAAAATATTCCTTGGGGCAGCAAAGGTAAATTTGGCCCTATGTCCATGGTCTACTTGAGGTGGTAGGCTGTCAGTCAGCCTGGTTACCCAATTTTTTTGCAGCCTGCCCCTTTGTTCCCTGCACAGTTATCTGTGCATTCTGCCTTCCTCCCTGCCCACCTCTGTCCCTGAAGCTGGGCAAGGAAAATTGACAGGTATAGTATGTGTCTTCACAATCATGAGCATAAAATAAATGATGGTCCAGGCACTCAAGGTAAATCCCAGATTAGCAGGTTTATTGAAACAGATGAAAAGCAATGTTTCAGACCATAACAGGGCCCTTGTCGAGCTTCACAAATGTTCATCTGCTAGTATATGTAGTTTAGGCTTAATTTCTTTCCAGTCTGAATTTTAAATGGTTAAATCAGGTTTATTTTACTTTTCATAAAAAATAAATAAATAAAATGATCCTTAGGTTACATAACAATAGAAATGCAGAAATTATGCCACTTACTTGAAATTCACATTAAATACTCTTTTGCATAAAATCATTGCAATTTTCCTTTTCTTTTCACTAGATGGCAACTGCCTGGTTCCTTTCATTCGATGACTGATAGAAGCTGATAAGCAATTGTTGCACTCGAAGTACACCTACTTCTTTCTATCTTATACTAGACATGATTCAGCCTCCCTATGGAATATATAAACAAAAAAATGGACAGTGGGTCATGAAGCTTGGACTGGGCTCTCTCTTTACCTGCACACTGAAACAGAAGATCATTGAAAGAAAATTTCAAGACCTTACTGGAAATTTGAACAATGTTTTACGTAAGTGAATTCCAGAAAGTAGACATTTGGTCAGATATAGGCATAGTACATTATATATTTTATGAAATTCATTCCATCACTAGTATTGTGATAAATAAGCTGTCCTTGGGTCTGCCACCTTAGGTCCATTAAGGTCCATTATGGACCAAGGACAACACTTGAGAAGAATGTTCACAATAGAGCAGGTTAAGAGAGCTAAGATCTTGCCATTATTATAAAGTGGGTCCGTCTGTTGGCTGGCTAAGTAGATTTAGAGCTTTCAGGTTCAGTTAAATGTCTACTGGCATTAAATGCCACAAATAACTACCTCGGTGGCCTTGAAAGTTCATCAAGCAATAGTTTCTTAAAATGTATCTACTAAATCAGGAGGCTCACAAGCTCACCATTGGCTAGCAGTAGATTGAATAAACAGCATTAAAAAAGTGCATATACTAAATTAAGCTCTTTTCCAACAAGCAAGTTGTGCTGTAAAAATTAACATCTATTTGAAACATAGGATGCATTTCAATAAAGAATGCAATATTAATATTTTGTGTGTTCACAGATACATAAAAATAGTAAATTTACATAAATTCTATTTTTTATTCAATTGTCCTTAGATCAGTATTGGTGGAACGAAAACCTTTAGACGTTACACTGTATGGCTTTCTCTTCCAGGTGGAATATCTACAAACCGTGCTGTTTTGCCATTCTGTATTTAAAATAATTTAACAATCAGGACAAGTAAATTAAGTAAATGCATTTGTTTGATAAAATAAATATTCCGCTAAAGACTTTAGAAAATGCATGAGCAGTACACACTCCTTGTGATGATATAGCAAATGAATACAAAATGAATATCACATTTTCTAAAATTTTAATTTCAACATCATGCCATTATCACTAACAATGTTATTTTCACTTCATATATTTTGCCTAAAATTTGAAATTCACGTAATATTTGCTTTGAATTCCAGTCACATCTAAGTGAATTGCCCTGTAGGTTTTAAAATGGACAGGCAAGATGGGTTAATGATTTTTACTAATATTGATATCAAATAATCAAATAAAAAAAGCATGTAAGGCAAAAGGTTTAAGGAAAAGCCTAATTTATGTCATCATTATTTCTCTCTTAAACTATAAAAATGATTTATTTTTCTGTATATTTAAACAGTGCAGGTGAGATTATGCATAATTAAAGGATTAAAAATGGTTTTTAATCACTAAATCTGAAAAATAAAAAGGAGATATATATTTCACTTTTCATAGATAATAGAATCTCTTCACTGAATCAATATTTCAGTTCAAAGTCACTCTAATACTTGATGTGCTTACGTTTATCGGGATTGCTCATTGGATAGCTTTTGTTTTTCGACTTTTTGGTCCATCGGGAATCAGACGCCTGAAATCCAAATGTACAGTTAGATAAAGAATTGGTATCACTCCCTGGGTTGTCTTTCATAGCTGCATTACTACACATACAATCCGACAGTTATCTTCATTTACAGAAGTATCAAATGTCATACAGAGTCTGTACTTTGGCACATTTTTAATAAAACATTGAAAAATCAAATAATAGCTGCTAGAACATTATGCAGATGTAAAGATGCTGCGCAGTGCTTCTCTAAAATACTTACTGGGCTTTCAACAAACACTTAATTTTACAGAAAAAAATACAGTATTCAAATTCTGTGGGGAGTAAAAAAGAAAAGAAAGTTAATAATGTTTCTCGTTTTGCACAAAAATTGGAAAAATGTACACATCCGCAAAAGGAAAACAGTATTCATTGATTTAAAGGGACAGTCCGGGTACCAGCATAAGGTTTATACATTTTGCAGTCTTTAGTCTATCTGTATTTTATTTTCTCAAAATAAATAAACAACATGTTATGCAGCACCCAGTACCTTAACCCTCACCTCCTCTGTTTGGCCTCTCCTATTCTAAAATACGTCCTTTTTGCTGGTTGGTGTCCTACATACACTATGTCACAGCTCCTTCTACCCTCTTAATCTTCAGTGTCTAATAATACAACTGCAAATGTTATTGGGAAGATATCAAAGATTTCTGAGAAATGTAGTTGAGCTACTAGCTTTCTTAAAGGGGCATTCCAAGCACTATAACAACTTAATCTCAACAAAGTTGCTGTGGTGCCTGGAGGTCCTGGGCGCTGTCTTATCATATGGGGTTAAACTGTTTATCACCGGTTCAGCCCCAAAATTGTATAGACTGCACTAATCAGCACTTCCCTTTCAGACCAAGTTCAAGGGTTCAATGAGGAAGCCTAGGAATGTGCTCCAACAAAGCTGATGGTTTAGTCCCTTAAGGTATGAAAGAGCCCAGGACTTAAAGTCTCCATTACTAGTTCGTTGAGATAAGGTGTTCCTTTAAGTGGACAGCTGATTAGTTCCAGAAACCTCTGCTCTAACCAGAGCTTTGAAATATACTAGTTAGCCCATACCACCTACCAATCATGCATAGAGGCTGTTTGACAGTTTTATAAGTACAAGTTATTTCTATGTGCGGCAATGTATTTTACTATTTGCTAGGTCAACTCGTATTCTAGCATATATTTTAAACTAGGAATGAATGGTGGTAAATAATGATGCCATTTGGGGAAAATGTGTGGACCTTTCTTGACTGCAAAATAACTGTTTGAACATATTGTGAAATAGAGGAGCGATGGGGTTAATTTCATGGAACTCTCTTTCTTGGGTCTAAAGGCGACCAAATAATTTCTATTGCTCACACAATGACCCATATCTTCCAAGCAATAGAAAGCTGCCTGTTTTAAAAAAAGTGGAGCTCCGAAGAAACATAAATCTCGATGACTTTCTCAAAGGTGTTATGAACAGCATCCTGCAAGGTAATTTTTGAAGTCTTAATATTCCTTTAACCACTAGATTATTTTAAATTACCCTTCCTTAGCTGCATACTGCCCGTGATGTTTGTTGTGTAACAAAAGCCAGTTCAAGGTCTGCAGCAGCAAAAACTATCTGATGAACCAAAGAATTTCTGCATGCATTGAAAATCAGTCTGACAGCTGGAAAAGGGTCATCACACACAGCGCAGGACTTGCAGCCTAACAGATTCCGGCTGCTGCAATGTGACTAGATATTTTTATTCTTAAAGGAAAACATACTCAATTCATTAAATTAAAATGTATTGGTTTTATTGCTTATAGGTTAGACATTAGTTTAAAAAAAAACATGGTGGGTTTACTATTATTCTAGCAAAAGCAGCTACAATTGAATGGACTGAGGGATGCTGACATTTAACACTAAATAACTTCAGGTTTTATGAATTTATCCTATTGATTCAGAAGGGAAATTTTATGTGGATGGAAAAAATAGCACAATGGACCACTAATTCACTCAGACCACTTCATCTCAATAAGGTGGTGTGGGTGCAGTGGCCCTGTATTTTTAACCCTGCAATGTAAAACATTTCCATTTAGTAGACATTATGACAATGTTACGACTGCGAGTTTAACTCATCTCTAGTGGCTATACTTCTGACAGCCACTACAGGCTTTTCTGCTGTGAGAACCGAGTTAGACTCGCTTGTCAATCAAATGCTGCTCTTACAGCAGCATTGAGTGGCACAGCACAGTGGTTTGCTATGCATGCACATTAGATTGGCTCAGATAATCAATCTTGATGATCTCAGCCAAGGAGGCAGAAGGACAGTGGTGAGACCAGCGTGGAAAGGGAAAAAAAGTAAGTAATGCTTACCTTTCAAGCCCCTACTGGTGGGGGTGTTGAAACCCTCATAGGTATGGGAATAGTAGAATACAAATTTGGATTCCTAACTCTATAGTGTTCCTTTAACCCCTTAAGGACCAAACATTTGGAATAAAAGGGAATCATGACATGTCACACATGTCATGTTTCATTAAGGGGTTAAAGTGTACCAGGTTGGCACCAATTGCATAAATTAAATGTTATAATTCTTCCAGCATCTCCTGATTTGGAAATATTTTCCACAGTCCAGTTTTTGGGGGATGTCCCTTAAAAGCTCAGTGTCCGCACATCATTATACAATATTGCATTGCAGTGGGCATTCTCTTGATAGTGTATTACTTCAGTGCTCCAAGCATGAATATCCTGGTTAGCTTTCTGTCTGTCGAGATAATGTGCACATATGTTGAAATGATAAATGCTTTTCTGGAATGCATGCTGCCAGGCTCCCAATCCACAATGCATGTCTGGCTTGCCAAATTCCAATGCCACCCTCTAAGGCATTGATTTCACACCTGCCAGTGGTATGACAGTATGTTCTATTGCAATATTTTTCACCTGATGAGGCTTTAAACTATGCTATCAACACAGAGGTTCCAAAACAAACAAACCAACAAAATATGAATATGGTTATTGTGGGTGCTCATGTGATGTCATCATGGGGTAATAGAGGAGCTGATTAACAGGTGAGTAACTGCTCAAGTCTATATGTTTTTGGGACAGCTTTGTCATCTTTATGTATATATAAAATGATTAACACTTTACCTGATCTGGAGATCAACTGTATAATCACCTTATCTGAAGAATAGATGCAGCTTAAACATAATAGTATAGTAATGTGCTCTGCAATCATATGCTGTAATAATGCACAATAATACATTATAATACACACACACACAAAAAATTAATCTATATTTTCCAGAACAAATTCTGTATAAAACATGATGTCACGAGCAAAAAACATCACCCAATGGGTGTGCTAAAGTTCGTATAATTATAGAACGTGTCTACGTGTCGCCACCAGCCAAAAGAAAGACCAAGCAAAGAAAAACTTGTATTGCTGCTCATTCGCAAAACTTTTTTATCCCATCTTGAATACATCAATGGAGATAAAATCCTCTAACACAAGCCTACTCACACAGTAATGTGAGGATAAAATGTGGGATAGTAATGTTTTTTCAGGACGGCGGGTTAAATCATGCGATAAATATTGCATAAGCGTCAACGCAGTACATTATCTACATTAAAAAGGAAGATAGCAGAGAAAGATAATCTCAGAGGTATAAATCTTCAAGCAGATTACGTTATTCCTCAGTGTAGATATGGGCATATTATACTCGAGAACTATGATCCTGTGAGGATTAAGACATAGGATCCTACAGTAGGTGAATTTACACATCTTTACTCTTGGCCTGCAGTGGTTTAAATGAAAATGCTTTCTCTGGGAGAGGAGAAAAAACAAGAGAATTTAAAGACATCAATATACTCTCTGGATTTTTTAAACCAACAAGTTGATGCACAGTTTTAATGCATTATGTAGATTATACATACAATCAACGAATGTAAAAATAATTAATTTAAAAAATCTTAAATAAAAACAAATAGAAAAAAGGTTTGCCTTCAAAGATTCCTCTTTTATGTACGCTGCTTACTCTGTAGCAACAAGGAAGGGGCTAAACTTTTTAAGTCAATCAGTGCTTTACCATACAAATTTATAGGCATAGCATCTAGTATGCATGACAATTATGTGACTTGATGTCATCAATTAGCTACATTCCAAACGTTCTCATTGGGGAGCACTTAGGCTAAAGAACTTGTGTTGTCTTCAAAGCAAATGCTCTCAATGTTGCACATGCACAAGCCCTGGAATTTTATGTAGAAGGTTCTAAATGTGAAGCCATTGCCAGAAAAGCCAATAGGACGCTCCTACAGATTGTGCTACTTTATCAATTTTGCACCACAATACATTTTTAACTTCAGTACATCTTCAATATAAGGAGCATGCGGATCCTCTGCCATCATCCCAGCCTACAATGAAGTGCTGGAATGCGTTGTCGTGTGCATCATCGTCTTGGCACTCACATGAGGTGGCCTGTATTGCCGACCACCCTAAGTACGCTACTGTCAGATCTTACCGAACTTCAAAATTACTTCTGGGTTTCGCAGTTCGGTAACTTCTCCCAGGTATATGACGTGAACTTCCCCGCCTTTTAGGGAAGCCGCACCAAAAGTAAAATGCTTAGTCAATTTCCTCTGTCAAGAGAAAACTTTGCCTACTGAGCTCCCGCCTATTGAATACTTGTGTACCGAACTGGACCCTTTATACCGACCTTGCTGCTTTTTACTGTCTTCACGACCCACTCTTGCCTACCAACGTCGCTACTCTCTCCTGCCCATAAGACCTGGACTGTTAAACAAACATCCTCAGAGTTCCTGGACTCTTCTAGTTAAATGTCCATCTTAAAAGTTCCTGGAATCTTCTAAGAAGAATAAGCATTGCTTGATTTACTCTGCTATGCTTAATCAACACTCCTTGTAAGAACCTAACGAGGAACACAGATGTTAGTGATAGTTTACATGACGATGAAGTCTTACCTAGTTGCTAAACTCAGTAATAAAAGTAGACATATTAACAGCAAAGTTTGAAAATGAAAATGCTGATATCCTAGGTTTGGCCAAGTAACTAAAAACATGTGACAAAAATATGTATGTTGGACAGTGGTGTACTTGGTGCATAAAGATTAGCAATACATGTTTGTTTTCACTACATGAACACAAATAATGTACAAAAATAGATGGGAATGTAAAAGCAAACATGTGAAAATTTGTCAGGTTCCATAGTCTGTATTGGCAAACCCATTGTTTCTGTAAGTTTGTGTTCTATATTATCCACATAAAAGAAGAAAGAAAGGTGAGAAGTTGAGGTTTTCATGAGATTAGGGTGAATAATTAAAAACAGTCATGAGAGGGGTCAGAATGTGTGAAAAAATATTCCAAAGGTTAATACAAGGGGCATGATATCAATAACAGTAAAAAGTCAGTAAATGTAGAAACCGATATCAAGACTGCAGTGGTCAAAGTTCACACACAATAGTTCCAGTCAGCAGCAATGGTGCACATGTTTAAATAATCAATGTCAGCTCATCAAATATGCTTCCAATATCTAAAGTCCAGGGAGCCTCGGACTCATTGCTTTATAATTGGGTTACTCTCTTCAGTCAGTTCAAGGGTCTTGATTGCTCTACAATGACTCAGACAAGTGTCAAATGACCTAACGGGCCAGAATGATCAGTCTATATCACAAACTCTAGCATTACTCTCTATAGATACCTTATGCCAAGTATAAGTTGATCACTAGACTTAAGGACAGAAGAAATTTTGGTTATCTCGAATTCATCATTACTGAATGTATCTGCCTTTTCATTTTGGTTCAGTTCACTTCTTTGAAGAGCAACTTTGATTAATCTAAATTTCATTAAAAAAAACTTGCTTTATTGATGGAATTTGGGCACTAATATTTGCAATCAGTATTCAATCTTAATGCAATCACTTCCTGAGGTGAAAGTGTTCAATCTCCAGGGTGGTTCCTTGTGTTTGCTAGTTGTGCAACTGGGTCTATGGGAAGAAGACTTTGGATGAATAGGCAAAACATTAGAAGTGGAGAGAATTCAGAGCTATTGGACCACCTGCCTAATTAATTTCAAATGCTGTCTTCAAGAAGCTACCCAGTATACTCTGTGCAGTAACTGACATCTAAACCACAAGACAACACAACCCTTAGAGAGAGGACAGATTACATTAAAATTTAAAATGGTATCACTAAGTAAAGAATATCAAACCAGCATTCATGGACTTTTGGCAAGCCACTAAGAAAATCTGTGGTGAGAGGCAAAACACGTCTGGTTGCCAAGTTACAAATACAAGTGAATTTTTTTTGTGGACACAGAGAAAGTGAAAGTGAGCTTGCAGTGAATGTGAGTCTTGGATCTCCGCTCAACATGAACTGCACTAGCGCTATTAGGCATATTGGAAAAACAAATTGATAAGCAGAATTTTATTTACTAAAGGTTGTTTTTACTCTACGTTAGTATGTGGAGCATGACCTCTTTTTGATGCTCACTTTGAATCAAATAATTTCATAAAGTAAATTTTAGATTTATCATGAGGTGCTGGACTGGGAGAAAAGAGAGAGATCTTAAGGTTGCAGATACCACCTGAAAAATATGCAAGCTTTCTCAAGAAACCAGTAATATAGGTGGTGTAATTTCTATGAAGTCCTGCACATTAAAACTGTTCTACGTTGATACCTATTACAAGCAATTAACTGTTTGCAAGGTAAATTTTAGAATCTCCAATTAATTTTATACCCATTGAGCAGAATTCTTCATGCCAAGAACTAAAGCATCTGGATCATTTTCCAAGCTGATGTAGCACACGTTAAAATGATAAGACCCCTGCTCTTTCAACCCTGTGTTGAAGACATGGCAGGGGTGATGAATTAAATAATGTAGTTGGTATTTCAAAATGCAATTCCTACCAAAAATGGGAGTATCAGCATTTTGTTTCATTTAAAACATGTGTTTTGTTATTTTGTTAACTGTAGGACAGATAAGCATCACATTTAATGTTTGAGATGCTTTGAGAAGGCACCCCTGTAAGTTTTTACTTTTTAAGTAACAACATTTGCTGGTCAGTTTAAGATCGTTTTGCAAATTAAATAACTCCCTGTCATGAAAACAACTTCGAAGCCTGATTGTCATGCTGTATGATCAAACGCTTTTATTAAACCATCTTCTTGGTCAATAAGAGACAAATTTATGGTGGAATGTGAATTAACCTTTTGTGGCTGGAAGCATGACAAATCTTCTCCCACAACGTCTTCTGTGATCAGATCAAACATTCCTCAATTTCAGTATGTTTGTGTGGGCTAATTATTAATGGTATGTTATACTCCACTGGTCTGCTGAAAGAATTCGTAAGGAAGATGTCCACCAGTTGGTCAAAGGAAAACAAAGTTGAGGTTCTCATAGCAACACAAAGATAAATAAGAAACACACTTGCATCATTCCATAGTGCAAGTCACCAAATGTTATGTTTAAAGAAAATGTCACGAAAAGAACATAAGAAATGTATAAACTAAGTTCCCCCTTTAATTGGTATGCCTTACATATCTATAGCTTGAAGGAATGAACTCTAGGAAAAGTCTAATGTGAAAGAATCAGGTTCACATCACAGTGAAGAGGTTGTCCTTCTCATCTCTTAGAAACACAGATTAATAAAACAGAGTTTTATTTTGTTTGTTTGTAAATTAGCTAGTGGTAAGATTTCCATTTCAATACTTCTTCAATACCAATTTGTATGTTGCTAATTTGCAAACATATGTGTCAAGATTTTCATTGTGTGACTGTGCACTCTCTCCAAACCCTAACATAAATGCCTATCAGCATTAAGATGTATGGATGCCCAGTGCTTTAGAGATTAATTTATAATAATAGTTTTAAGCATGATAGTAATACTAAAATGTAATAATTATTATTTTTTCTTCAAATTTGCTCCTACTCCCTTAGAAAACATTCGTGCCTGATCTGATAACACCCTCTTCCCCACATTTGGAATTACACATTCCATTTATTGTCATTCTGACTTGTAACTATTTCTTGCCACATTGCACATCACAGTGGAATTTTGGTGCATTATAAATTGATGATAAAAATAGTATATAGATAAACACACTGAAGCAAACAAAACAAAAAAGAGCTGCTTTTCAGAACTACAATTCCAAGAAATACGTCTAAGACTGCCTGGACTTCAGATAGAAGACAAGCTTCTAGATGACTATTATTTGAGGATCTGCTGTGGTTATTAAAACATATTTGTACCGTGCCCCATTGCAGCCTGACCTGGAATTGGTGTGTGACATTGAACCCTTCTGTCTTGATATTTGATCCTGCATTTGCTGAGATTTTACTTTGTTACTGATATTGCGCCCTTCGTCTTGACCTGTTTAATGTTTTTCACACTGATCTGAATGTCCTGACCCCTGTTATGACTGTTTCTAATTTCTGTCCCGAAACCTATGACCTAATGATTTCCAAAATAAAGCTTTGTCAGCCCTCTTTATGGATCAAGATTAACGCAAATAAGAAAAACCACACCCACACAACAACCCACATAACAATATTACACATTTCATACAAACTATATATGACTTAAAGCAGGTTAGACAACGTTCGGCACTCCAGATGTTGTGGACTACATCTCCCATAGTTGCTCTTGCAGCCATAATGATGGCAAAGCATCATGTGATATGTAGTCCACAACATCTGGTGTGCCGAAGGTTGCCTATCCATGAAAAGGAAATATCCAAGCACCATGACTACTACTGTAGTCATTATGGTGCCAGGAGTTCCCTGGTGCCCTCCCACAATAAGTAGTCAAACCATTTAGGAACAATTTAACAACTTACCTGGGATCTGCCAAATACCCACCATCACCTTCTCTGCAGCCAGAAGCTCTGTCATTGAGCAAAGCTCAGCAGGGAGGTGCTTATCGATTGAGAAGACTCACCTGAGGGGCAGGACTTAGCTCAGCAGAGCTTTTATAAGCTCCTTGCTGGAGATACTTTCTTCATTGGTGATGTAGACACTTAATTGAGGGAACCACAGGTAAGTTGTCAAACTGTTCTTAAATAGTTTGACTAATGTGTTAGGGCACAAGGATACTCACGACAGCATAACCACTACAGTGGGCTGTAATTACATATTTTAAAATTACCTACAGTATGGTTTCACTGCATTAATGCTTTGAGCAAATTGATGAATATGTATACTGCAAGAATTCCTTGTAGTTTCTATATATTGCCTTCATCTGTAAATTATATTTAAATCATACATTTAATGATATCCCAAGATACATTTTGTATAGATCCCAAAGTTTCCACAGAAAAAGGTGACATGCCATCTAAAGCTCTCAACTCAACGCGACATCGAGAAGTTGACTATGTCAGCCCGAAGCAGACACTTTCTAAAACTATTACCACTGTCTGCATTTCAGACTTTGAAACACAAGAGTGACAAATAACTGGCAGATATTTATTGCATCAAGAACATAACACACTCATTGAAGTGATGCATCACAGGTGTCTTTCCGTAGACTTTTTTTTGACAGTGGTTGGTCTGTAGAAATGTCTTATATCCTCATCTTTCTTTAGATTTAAAGAATTTGGCCTCAAGCAGGTCAAAATAATGCAATATTCTGTGTACCTGTCTGAAATGGAATATAAATAAGCCTGTCAAGAATATGATGGATCATGGAACTAAAGCTGTATTAATTAAAATTATTAATGAGGCTAAGGGCCTGGCTAAACTCTGACTCACCCTTGGTGCATGACCTGAAATTGCTTTGCTAAGCTGCATATTTTATATTATTGTATTGTTTGGTAGAGACGTAAAAAAAAAAAAAAGATCAATCTCTACCAGAAATAAAAGCACACACAGTTATTTACTTTGTATTTTGGGAATAAAAAGAAAATTCACAGTGACTTTCATATTTAACCCCTTAAGGACCGAACTGTTTTGGCCATGTTGTATGTTAATGACCAGGGCTGTTTTAAAAACATTTGTGGTGTTTGTGTTTAGCTGTAATTTTCCTCTCTCTTTCATTTACTGTTCCCATACAAATTATATATATTTTTTTTCAGGACAAGAAGGGCTTTCTTTACATACCATTATTTGTATCATGTCATGTAATTTACTTTAAAAAATATATATATATGGGGAAAAATTTAAAATAATATATGTTTTTTGACTTTTACTTGAAACATCTTTTACTTATCTACAAAAGCTAATGGAAAAAAATGCTAAATAGATATACAATATTGTCCTGAGTTTAAAAACACCCAATGTTTACCTGCTTTTTTAGTTTTTAGTTTTTTGCAAGTTATAGGGCTATAAGTACAAGTAGCACTTTGCTTTTTCAAAATATATATTTTTAAATAGTGACATTGTAACACTGTTATCTGTCATAAATCTCTGAATCACACCTCACATGTACATATTTTTTAAAGTAGACAACCCAGGGTATTCAATATGGGGCAAGTCCAGTCTTTTTTAGTTGCCACTTAGTCACAATCACTGGCCAAAGTTAGCATTTATATTTGTTTGTATGTTAAAAATGCAAAAAACTATTATGAACGCTAACTTTGGCTAGTGTTTTTGACTAAGTGGCTACTTAAAAAGTGTGGAGTCGGGATAGGAGACTATTTTGACTTTTTTCTTAGACCCACTAGGTTATTCTCTAAACACTGGCTTTATAACAGCAAGTCAAAATGACCGAATTCTGATCGCCTTGGCAATTTACAAATTTACTAAAGTCAACTCCAATCTGAATCAGGTCGGTCCAACAAGATTTGAAGCAAACACCCGGATGCATTCGGTGTCCAGAGTAAAATTGTTGCTTTTGTACCTGAATCCTATAGGATTCAGAAGATTTACAAAGCAACAGTTTTAACCAGATTGGAACCAAATGCATACAGAAATGCACAAACAAAAGTTGTCATTCACTTGTTTCTTTGCAAGAGAACTGTTAATTTGAAAAACTATTAGACATGTGCGATTCATTTTGTTCCGAATGTACATTCGTATGAATTTAATGCCATTCAGACATTAGGATGCTTACGAATGTCTGAAGTCCCGAAGTCCCAAAGCACTAATGTTCTGAGGTTCGGTAATTCCGAAGCTCTGAAGCGCTGAAGTGCCGAAGTGATTCAAATTTCTGAAAAGTGGCAAAACAAGAGAGAGGGAGGGAAAATTACGTGAATGATGACAGAAATTTTTACCAATAAGCTAATTCCTTTTGTGCAATGGCGTCATATCCAGTACGGGTCACATTGCGGCTGCCAGTGGACCCCGAAGGATGTGAGAGGGAGCTGTGCTGCAAGAGCACAGTAAGTACTTTTCTCCCTCGCCCCCTGGCATGGGATGTTTGTCCCATGCAGTCTCACACAGTCTCTACTGTGCACGACTGCATCGGGCAAACATCCTTAGCCCATTATTATATGGGATATATAAAGTAGACATGTGCAATTGGTTTCATTCCGAATGTACATTTGTACGAATTTCATGCCATTCAGACATTCGGATGCTTACGAATGTCCAAAATGCTGAAGTTCCGAAGCGCTGAAGTTCCGAAGTGACGACGTTCGGCAGTTCCGAAGTGCTGAACCGAATGCCATTGGTCCGAATTGCCGAAGCAGACAAATTTTTTTACTTACCAGAATTTCCGAACTGAACCAAATTTTTTGCCCATGCACATCCCTAAAAACATTTAGTTAAAACCGTCAGTGCCATGAGGGTTAAATATGTGTTGGCTGGCTTGCACTTGCTATCACATTAAATTGTTAAAATAAATAAATAATTAATAAGTATTTTACCTTCCTATGCTCTCACCTGCCATGCAGCAGTGAGACTTCTCTCAAGACGTGGCTGTCAACGTGCTCTGATTGGGTGTCTTACCAGAATCAGAGCATTATTACTGATATTCCATAGCATGGGACATTTTTCCACATGATGTAAAAGCTGACGTAGCTGACATAACATGGGAAAGCCTTTATAAGGACTTTCCCCAATATGAGAGCACAGTCTGCAGTGAGTCCTCCTGGGGGAAGAAGAATTAATTTTATTGCATCCCTTTTCTTACTACTTTTTTTTTTTTGCTGATTGGGTTTCTTTTATTTTCATTAGTTGCGTTGGTTAATATGAATATTAAGTTGAGCTTTTTGGAGTTAAAGAAAAGAAGAATTAGAAGAAAGAAGACTTGTGATGTATACATATAATATATATATGTATTGTATTGCCCCTCTTAATATTATTAGGGTGAATGGGGATAGGTAGAGTTAGTTATTTTGAAAGGGGGTAACTAGGGGTTATGGACCCCCAGCTACCCACTGGAAGAGGAGGGAAGGTGGACAGACCACTATTCAGGGTGGGCTGGATAAAAGCATATCCACCCCCAATTGTTAAATTAATTAGATGTCCTTCCCCTAAATATTATTATTAGGACCCCTCCGCTGCCAATAAGTGGGGGCTGGTCGGAGGACATTCGGTCCTCTCCCCTGAATAATATTACTAGGGCCTCCACACAACGCCAATGGCCTAAATTAAAAAATCCATACATTGTTATTAACTAGCGTGAACAATGTTTGGATTTAGCAGTTCCGAATGGCCCTGCATACAGCCAGTAGATTATGCCCCGTTTGGTATGGGGCCATTTTGACTTTAGTGAATAGCTCTGTCAGTGACAACATTCAAGGATCCTTTAAGTGTCATCTTCAGAATAGGTTACAATAATAACTATAACTTTTTAGCGTGGTTATGGTGTAAGTAGGCAATAGGCGCATATACTTCAGGTTCTGTCAAGCTGTTTTCAAATGGCTTACAAATATTAAAAAAAGATTAAACATGAACATAAATCTTTGTTCATGTTTGTTCTTTTAAATCAGACTTTACTCAGAGCTACCCTTCCTGTTCAATTTTACTCAGGCCTTTAGTTCCAATTCCATTTTATTTTTCTGTATTTGCTCATGCTTTCCCATACTATTATGGTGGCACTTAACCTCCACTTCACTGGCTCAAATATCTATACTAGAATATACGATGGATGCATATGCTATTGTACTAAAATAATAATAATAATACTGTGACGAGACCAATCTCGCCACATTGCATTGGAGAAGCCTGGTTGCTCGCCTGCTGCCTTTGGACTATGGCCCCCTTTTAAAAGACTTTATTTTTGCCTGCAGAAAAGCTGTATTCGTGCTTTTCTGCCTGGGGTTTGGTAGATTTGTTTGAATGTGTTACACCCCAGATAGGAATCCCATGGAGCCCATTCGTATGAAACTGACTGTAAAGACTTTAGCTCCATGGCGATTAAACTGTATTCGTGTGGTCTGAGCGCTATTCACTTAATAATGTGCGCTCGGACCTGAGCTATCTGGGGATATGTTACATGTCTGTGTTTTATGTAATAAATGTGACTTTATGTATTTTAAAGTGTTTTGTGTCTCTTTGCAACCATGTGCTTAATGGAGTCTTGTGTCTGTCCTGGGAGATAATTGAATTATTTATCTCCAGGATAGAAGACTCTGAAACTGGTTTGGGCCAGAAAGCCATGCTTCATTTAGTCACAAAGGACTTTTACTAACTTTTGAACCCCTTGTCTGATTTGTGCCATTTTTGAATATGTTGTTCCCCTGAATGGATTGATTGAGAATATGTAATTTTATGTGAATGTGATGTATGGTTTTGGAGTTATGAAAGTTGGGTAGAAAGTATGTTTTAACTGTTTGCATAATTGAGTTTCCTCTCAGGATAAGGGGAGGGAATATGTGGGATGTAACTGTGATATGATTGGTTGTTTTATCCCTCCCTGTGGGTGGTCCTGTATTTGAAACACTGTAATAAAAACCAGGCTGGGTGTGCCAGCACCTCAGACCACTGCTTGACCCTCAACACGGAGCCTTGTCTCGTTCTTGGGGGGATTCACTGTATGCTGATTGCCAGGAGTGTAAGCTGTTCGTCTGCTTTTCCTGTTCGTCTGCTAGCAGCTATTTGGGAGGTTCCAGTTCGGGAGTTGGAGTGCTATTTTGTATCCAGTTCGTGAGTTTTGGTGTTCTGCAGTAGCTGTGCCTGGATCTCTGGAAAGGGGGCCGATCGCCTAAACGGTTTTTACCCCTTTTTGTGCAAAACGGTCCGTTACAATTGGTGGCAAGCGGCGGGATCGTTCCTACAGCCAGAAGGACAGCTACAGGAGACACCATTTCTTTGGATTTACAAGTTAAGGGCAACGCATGTCCCAGTACAGCGACCATGACAGCACCAGGATGGAACCAGCAGTGGCGTACAGATACTCTATGAGAGAGTATGACCGTATGATGTGGTTGCGGCTGAACTTCTTTGGACCCAATCCAGCTGAGAAATACGTGCAGTCCATGAGAAACCTAGTGTTCATGAATCTGCAACACCGGGCAGAAAGAGAAGGTCAGCTGGCACGTTGGGAGGAACTCCAGCGACAGGTACTGCAGGGAATTGGGAGCCCAGTCTCCATTCCCAAGCGGCAATGTGATATGCAGGGAATTGGGAGCCCAGTCTCCATTCCCCAGCGGCAGTGTGATATGCAGGGAATTGGGAGCCCAGTCTCCATTCCCCAGTGGCAGTGTGATATGCCGGGAATTGGGAGCCCAGTCTCCATTCCCCAGCGGCAGTGTAAAGTGCAGGGAGAGGAGAGCAGCGTCCTCCCTCCCCAGCGGCAGGCTGAGTTACAGGGGGCAGAGGTAGTTGTTCCTGCCCCCCAGCTGCAGAGTGATATGCCGGGAAGGCAGTGTGAAGTGCAGGGAGAGGAGAGCAGCGTCCTCCCTCCCCAGCGGCAGGCTGAGTTACAGGGGGCAGAGGTAGTTTTTCCTGCCCCCCAGCAGCCAAGTGATATGCCGGGAAGGCAGTGTGAAGTCCAGGGAGAGGAGAGCAGTGTCCTCCCTCCCCAGCGGCAGCGTGATTTTTTGGGAATTGGGAGCCCAGCCTCCATTCCCCAGCGGCAGTATGATGCTTTGGGAATTGGGAGCCCAGTCTCCATTCCCCAGCGGCAGCACAGATCATTGGGAATTGGGAGCCCAGTCTCCATTCCCCAGCGGCAGAGTGTCCTATCGGGAATAGAGAGCCCAGTCTCCTTTCCCCAGCAGCAGGACTCTGTATTGGGAGCAGAGACAGTCGGTCTCTCTCCCCCGCAGCTGGAAGTATGTATGGGAGAGGAGCTTGTTACCCCCTCTCCCCAGCTGCAGCTTAATGTACCAGGGGGAGACAGTAAGCCCCACAACCGTGCAGATGGGACCGTAGTCTCTACACTGCCAGCACAGGGGGTAGGGACGGTCGGTCCTGCCCCCCAGCGACAGGGCTGTTTAGCCAAAGGGGAGACAGTCGGTCTCCCCCTCCAGCAGCAGAGATGGGTAACCAAAGGGGAGACGGTCGGTCTCCAGCAGCAGGACTGTGCATCTAAAGGGGAGACAGTCAGTCTCCAGCAGCAGCAGCAGAGCGGTGTATTTAAAGGGGAGACAGTCGGTCTCCCCCTCCAACAACCAGGCTTCCACCAGGCTACCCTCCCAGTAGCGCTGGCAACAGGGCAGAGTGCTGCTGGTCTCTGCCCACGCAGCAACCCACCAAGTCAGCGTACCCGTACCCAGCACAGCCGTGGTGAGGCACCTGGACATGGACAAGCTTCTCCTTTACCCAGGTGTAGTAACCATTTATTGTGGGTGGGCTGTGCTGCTGATTATTTGTTGTGGGTGGGCTGCTGGACTAACAAGGGCACTGACCCGCAGGAGGTCAGATACCCTGTTAGTCTGTTTGGAAAAGGGGAGAGATGTGACGAGACCAATCTCGCCACATTGCATTGGAGAAGCCTGGTTGCTCGCCTGCTGCCTTTGGACTATGGCCCCCTTTTAAAAGACTTTATTTTTGCCTGCAGAAAAGCTGTATTCGTGCTTTTCTGCCTGGGGTTCGGTAGATTTGTTTGAATGTGTTATACCCCAGATAGGAATCCCATGGAGCCCATTCGTATGAAACTGACTGTAAAGACTTTGGCTCCATGGCGATTAAACTGTATTCGTGTGGTCTGAGCGCCATTCGCTTAATAATGTGCGCTCAGACCTGAGCTATCTGGGGATATGTTACATGTCTGTGTTTTATGTAATAAATGTGACTTTATGTATTTTAAAGTGTTTTGTGTCTTTTTGCAACCATGTGCTTAATGGAGTCTTGTGTCTGTCCTGGGAGATAATTGAATTATTTATCTCCAGGATAGAAGACTCTGAAACTGGTTTGGGCCAGAAAGCCATGCTTCATTTAGTCACAAAGGACTTTTTACTAACTTTTGAACCCATTGTCTGATTTGTGCCATTTTTGAATATGTTGTTCCCCTGAATGGATTGATTGAGAATATGTAATTTTATGTGAATGTGATGTATGGTTTTGGAGTTATGAAAGTTGGGTAGAAAGTATGTTTTAACTGTTTGTATAATTGAGTTTCCTCTCAGGATAAGGGGAGGGAATATGTGGGATGTAACTGTGATATGATTGGTTGTTTTATCCCTCCCTGTGGGTGGTCCTGTATTTGAAACACTGTAATAAAAACCAGGCTGGGTGTGCCAGCACCTCAGACCACTGCTTGACCCTCAACACAGAGCCTTGTCTCGTTCTTGGGGGGATTCACTGTATGCTGTTAGAGACTGATTGCCAGGAGTGTAAGCTGATTGTCTGCTTTTCCTGTTCGTCTGCTAGCAGCTATTTGGGAGGTTCCAGTTCGGGAGTTGGAGTGCTATTTTGTATCCAGTTTGGGAGTTTGATGTTCTGCAGTAGCTGTGCCTGTATCTCTGGAAAGGGGGCCGATCGCCTAAACGGTTTTTACCCCTTGTGTGCAAAACGGTCCGTTACAAATACATATATAGATATTATGAATGTTTCCTAGGGCAATACAAACTATTGCCTGGAAATCTATTCTCAAACAGGACTATACATAGGACACTAGGGCATGCGTTTAGACTGGAACAAAGGAGATTTAGTTTAATGCAAAGGAAAAGTTTTTTTTTTACCATAAGAACAATAAGAATGAGAATTTCTCTACCTAAAAAGGTGGTTTTATCAGAGTCTGTACAGATGTTTAAACATCAGCCACATGCATACTTGTAAAAACATAATATTCAATTATATAAATTTTCAGTTGTAGGGTAATAGCTTCTTGATCCAAGGATAAGTCTGACTGCCATTCTGGGGTCAAGAAAGAATTTTTTCCCAGTATGTTGCAAAATTGGAAGTGCTTCAAACTGGGTTTTTTGCCTAGTTTGGATCAACAGCAAAAAACAGATGTAAGGAAGGCTGAAATTGATGAACACATATCTCTTTTCAGCCTATCTAACTATGTATCTAATTTTGACTTAAAATAATGATTTAATTTATTTCCGTAATTTTTTCCTTAAATGTATATATAAACACTACATCAACTTTATAACAAGCTTAATTTTATGTTTAAATCAATTCAATCTTACATTTTATATTATCATTCCTATCTCAGGTGCCTTGAATGGCATCACAAGCAAACCTTATAGCATTATTGGAGAAAACTATTGCTTATCTTACAAATATTTTCTGTAGCTGTTTTAAAGACTAATTCAAGGTCTATGGACATGCAGGATCTATAAATACAAGAGCTGTGAATGTTTAGCTACTGCGTAAACAAAAAATTACCAGTCACCTAATTAGTTTACATTTGTAAAGCTAGTGCAAGTTTATTTTTCAGTAGAGAAAAAAGAAAAAGCCATTGGCAGAAATGAATTCATGTGGTGGACTGACTGATGCTCCAAGTTCATTATTATTTAGAAGCCCATTTTTTCCAGACTTAACATCCCACAAGGATGGACATGACTGAAATACATAATTCACGAATGTTGCATGATTCTTGTATATGTGCTAGTCATCTTTGTCTCTGTTTTGTGAGTGTAGTGCACAGTGTTGTACCCATTCAGCTACATTGGTTTGTTAATAAATCCCACCAGAAGTGCTTTGGTTCTGTGCCTTATCTTTATTATTCTTCATCAGTTTATAATTGAAAAAACCTTTATAAAGTAGTCTTCTTTTTAATCTGACACCAGCATCAGTTTTGAAAAAATAAATACTCCAGTTGGTATCTCAATACCATTCGCCACTGACTATATTAGTACTGTTTTTACAGCAGTAGAGGTAGCTTGTCATTACCGAACTTCAAAGATCTCATAGTTCTACATCTCTCAACTCATTGTCTCATCTTTAATACAAAAAAAACATCATCTACCCAGTGACCCGTGACTTTATTAGCAGTATCATGGCAAGTCTATTTGTGTATACGATAATGCAATATATATTATTTTCACACACAGTTGGGCTCGAATGATGTTCTATTTTTCTTGTATTTTTTTTTATTATCTGAAAACATGTTGTTTCAGAAAAATACGCATTGCATTATTTGTACTACATTCTAATATGACAAAAGACTCCACAACAAAACGTTACGCAGACAAAAGTATTGTTTTTAATCAAAAAGATGTTTGCAATCTGGGTAATGTCATTGGAAAGAAAAACCCAATTTTCCTTAAATTTTTGATTTTTACTGATGCGTTTCTCTTGTAAAATGTTACTTTTAAAGTTCTCATTTACATAATGATAGTCTACGGCATTATTGCCTCCTGCGTGCTGATTTGTCTTCAAAAGGAATATGTGAGGACGCATTTTGAACCGTCCTTGTTTAGAAAATAAACATGTTCACAGTTTAAAAATTAGGTTTTTCTTTTAGCTAATAACGAATTTCTTAAAGCAGCTGACTTTAACACGGTGCGTTTTTAATAAGGCTTTACCCAGGATGATTTGTTTGTAAAATTGTGAAGTGAGACATGATTAAAGAGAAGACAATGAGACTGTCGAAAGGTTTGATTTTCTCAGCATATGTTCATATATTTTGATTACAACATGATAAAGTCATTATGTAAGGAGGTTTAAACTGTTAAGCAAACTTAAGATGTTAAAAAAAAAAGCGAGAGAATTTTAAAAAGGTAAAATTAAGTGCAGTGTGTTTTTCACATAATGTCTTGCTGTTTTTCTATCCTATTTCTGGAATTTAAATTTAGAGCATTGAGAATACAAAGGTACCAATTGCTCCCTTGGGCAAAGCAGTGTAATGAGATGGGTGATTGTTACAGTTTTATTTTTCCAAAAAATAAATGAAAAAAACATAATCTCTTAGCATTTTACATCCTATTTTAACTTATAATAATATGTCAGTGGAGGGCTGAATGTTGCCACACGGCTATATTCCCAAATGACTTTCTCTCCTGTTTCTTTATGTGCTGTGTGATAAGGACGGGGCGAGATAAGAGTAATGAAAACACTTGATTGAAAAGCACTTCCTAATTTAGAAGCTGCTACGAAATTCATCTTGAAACTAATTTTTGGAATAATAAAAGCAGCCCAACTTATTAGCAGTCCTGTCAAGTATTACTTATTTTGTGTGACAGAGTAACCATTTGGTATGACTGTCACGGATTAATGCAGAACTCCCCCAATATTAAATCAAATCTGTCTGAATGGAGATCCTTACTCTCTGCAGAGTTACCCTTTCCCCTTTCCACTGTCTCTGTGATTAGTCACACAATCCAATCATATCCTAGAAATCAGGGGTGGCGGAATGGAAGAGCAGATCTAATATAGTGAGGGCTCTGGGCCAAGTGAGTTTTTGGGACTCCATATACCACAAAGGTAGCCAAAATATATATTCTCAACTGTCCTACAACTCACACTGTGCTTTGTTAGCTGGGGATTTACGATTTGCCTATATTTTCAGTGTTGTTTTCGTGAGTAATGTCTGTGTGTTTAAATGTTAACATGTTTTTGTATGGAGTGCCTGTGTGTGAATGAAGGGTTGTGCGTGTACGTACTGTTACCATTTGAATGTTGTTGTGTTGTCATTTGAATGCAGAGTTGTGTTTATGTTGTTGTGTTGTCATTTGAATGCAGAGTTGTGTTTATGTGTAGTGTTGACAGTTCAATGCAAGGATATGTTTGAATGTTGTGTGTTTGTGTTTAGTGTCTGCATTTGAATGCAAGTTTGTGTGTGTGTGTGGTGTTTGTGTTTGAATGCAGTTGTGTGTAGTGTTGATGCTTAAATGCAGGTTTTATTTGTGTGTAGTGTTGGTGTTTGAATGCTGGGATTTATGCGCTACCACACAAACACAAAAATACACACATACACACAGATACACTGACAAGCACAGATACACTGACAGGCACAGATACACAGACACAAAATTAGCATATTTCAGCCACCCTCTTGTTTCAATACCTTTGAGTGCTGAAGGGTCACCATAGGGTCTAGTGAGAACTGGCTGCAGGATGAGTTTTCTCAGTCCCTTTCCCCCTCTGCCTGTGCCTCATTGTCTCCCACCCTTACATTTTTACTTATCGGGTTTCAGTTCCCTACAATTTGCAGTTTTGGGAATAAACCCAAATTGATTTTTAGATTCCATAAATGGTTTTATTTGTATAAATATATTTTGGGTATCTGTAACAGTTATATAGCAGGAACATTTACTTTTCAAGTACCACAGAGGTGAGCAAAACTCTGCTGTTCGATAAGTTTAAAATGTATGTAGCGTGGATGAGATTCAGATACATCATCCAAAAGGCAGTCAGTCTTCCTATGCAAATGAGTCATTAGTGGATGCTGTGCCAGTCATTAGCGGGGTAATGGAATAGACCAATTTTGTGCCACATATTCCCACCCACACAAGTATATTCATGAATCAGAAATGTATCCAAAAGCCACCCTACAGACCATTAATTGTGTGAAAGATATCCTAGTCATGGAAGGTGAGTCCATATGTTGCAACAGTGTAACATTATTCATTTACTTTTAGGGTAATGTTCTACGGAAGTCATGGTTCTCCAAACTTGGACCTTCAGTTTATGGTAAACTCTACACTTCCCACGATTCTCTCCTTAGCTGGCAGGTAAACATTAATATATTAGGCATGTGCATGGGGAAAATATTTGTCTCGGTTCGTCAATTCGGGACTTCGTCAATTCGGCACTTCGACAATTCGGAACTTCGGCACTTCGGCACTTAGACACTTTGGGAACTTCGGCACTTTGGAACTTCGGCACTTTGGAACTTCGGCACTTCAGAACTTAGGCAACTTCGGCAACTTCGGCAACTTCGGAACTTCTGAACTCTGGCATTTCTGGGCTTTTCTTGCAGCCACTTGGTAGATAACTCCCTAATTCCCACGGTATTAGGGAGTTATCTACCAAAAGACTGAAAGGCCTCAATTGGTCTTTCAGCCAAATTTACTAATACTAAGTAAAAATTACTTAGTATTAGTAAATTTTGCCCGTACTCGCTATACCGCGAGTAGGGGCATATCTATTAAACAGTGAGCAGTCTGTGTCTGCTCACTGTTAAAAAAAAAAAAAAAGGGTCCACCCTCCCTGAGCGGCGGGTGGGGGCCCTAAACAAGGATAGGGGGGGACCTATTGTCCTCCCCCTGGCCCCCACCCCTGAGCCGTGGGTGGGGGCCCTAAATACAAATTGGGGGGGCCTAATGTCCTCCCCCCTGGCTCCCACCCCTGAGCGGTGGGTGGGGGCCCTAAACAAGAATAAGGGGGGACCTATTGTCCTCCCCCCTAACCCAGACTGAGCGGTGGGTGGGGGCCCTAAACAAGAATAAGTGGGGGACCTAGTGTCCTCCCCGCTGACCCCTCCCCCTGAGCGGTGGGTGGGGGCCCTAAACAAGAATAAGGGGGGGACCTAATGTCCTCCCCCTGGCCCCCATCCCTGAGCGGTGGGTGGGGGCCCTAAATACAAATGTAACCCCCTCCCCCCAGGTGACTAGGGGTCCCCAAACCCCTAGTCACCCCAACCCTCAAAAAATAAAACCCTACCTACCCCCCTCACCCTAAAAATAATGATAGGGGACCTTTAACTAAGTACCAGTAAAAATAAACTTACCATTTGATGTTTTCTTTCTTCTAAAATCTTCCCACGCTGTGCAATTTGACTCAAAACACTCTGATTGGTGGATTAAGTAACCAGTCAGAGACTTATGTGTCAAATTACAGAGCATGTGAAAATTCCAAAGAACTTTCCCACGCTGTGTAAAATGACACAGAGCAGTCTGATTGGTGGATTTCAAACCAACCAATCAGAGTGCTGTGACAGGTAAATGTAGAGACTTACCTGTCAGTCTCTTTATTTACCTGTCAGAACACTCTGATTGGATGGCTTAAACCCACCATTCAGAGTGCACGAGCCTAATTGCAGGGCGGGGCAAGGATTTATAAGCCTTGCCCCGCCCTGCAGAGCTCAGTCTGCGTGGAGCTCTCGCCCGGTGAAGATGGATTATTTTTTTTGCGCTGGTTTTTTTTTTTTTTTATTGCGTCGATTATTATGGATTTTTATTTGGCCTTTTTTTGGGGCTGAAAAAAGATTTTAGAAGAAAGAAAACATTGAATGGTAAGTTTATTTTTACAGGTACTTAGTTAAAGGTCCCCCTCATTATTTTTAGGGTGAGGGGGGTAGGTAGGGGTTTATTTTTTGGGGGAGGGGGTGACTAGGGGTTTGACTAGGGGTCATTAGGTCCCAGCCAATTTGTATTTAGGGCCCCCACCCACCACTCAGGGGTGGGGGTCAGAGGGGAGGACATTAGGTCCCCCCTTATTCTTGTTTAGGACCCCCACCCACCGCTCAGGGGTGGGGGCCAGGAGGGAGGACATTAGGTCCCACCCTTATTCTAGTTTAGGGCCGCCACCCACCGCTTCAGAACTTCGGCATTTTGACTCCTCGGAACTTCGGCAAATTTGAAACTTCGGCACTTCAGCATTTCGGCACTTCAGCACTACTACAAAAACTGGATTGGGATTTGCAGATGAAGGCAAAAATATGCTATAATCAGAGCATTGTGATTAGTTGTTTGCCAAGCCAGCCAATCACAGAGCTCTTTCATGCAGTTTTCTATAGGCATAATGATTCAGCATCACTGGGAGACAAATAACGAGTTAGAGATATAGACTATTTAAGCTATAGGACATTTTATTTTAATGTATATCAATATGTAAATTATCCGTAACAAACCAATGACTGAAAAACGTACACTGTTTCTGGTTTTCTTTCTGATGTCCCCACAACGGTCCACAATAATCGCAGTTCTAGTGCTTCATTAGGTATATTTACCCTATGCATACTGTACTCAGAGTATTCAGCCCAATGCAAAAACAATTTAGTAGTGCTACTCCCCTGAATGAGGTATCCAGATATTTTTTGGTAAATGAGCATAAGATGAATATACACACCTATCAGCCACAATATTCTTCCATTGCTCCATGGTCCAATTCTAATACTCACATCCCCATTAAAGATGCTTTCAGTGGTGAACAGGGGTCATCGTGGGCACTCTGAGTGGTCTGCGGTCTGCAGAAAATTGTGATAGACTGTGTGTTCTGACACCTTTCTATCATGACAAGCATTCAATTTTTCAGCAATTTGAGCAACAGCAGCTCTTCTATGTGAATAAACCAGATGGTTAGCCTTCGCTACCCATGTGCATCAGTGAGTCTTGGGCACCCATGACCCTGATACTGATTCACGGTTGACCTTCCTCGCACCACTTCTTTGTAGTTACTAACCACTGCATACTGGAAACACCCCACAAGACTTGCCATTTTGGAAATGCTCTTATCGAGTTGCTTAGCCATAACTATTTGTCCCATGTCAAACTCACTCAGATCTTTTCGCTTGCCCATTTTCCCTACTTCCAACACATGAAAATCATGAAATGACTGTCCACTCCTCCATAATCTATCCCACCCCTTGGCAGGTGCCATTGTAATGACATAATCAATGGTTTTCACTTCCCCCTGTCTGTGGTTTTAATGTTATGATTGATCAGTGTAGGTGAATGAGCATAATGTGAATAATGTAAACTGTATCAAAAAATAAATAATGGGTTTATTCAATAAATCTGGAATAATGAGACTTGAAAGGGGATTTACAAATTTAAATCCAATATAGCTGAACTGACAATATCTCCTATCTGAGCTACTTTACCAGCCATTTATCTATTTACATTTATTTTTCTATGTTTCTATGTTCCTATGTTTCTATTTTATTTAGCATTAGCATTGTGTTACTATTTTATATTAAGTTGTACAAAATTGAAAGAATTTTAATTACCAATTCTAAGGACAGACTACTTTCTTTTTTTCACTCAAGTGTTGCTCTTTTATGTTTTGGTGAGAATAACAATGCCTTTGTACTGTAGTTTTGAGTTCACTGAACTGTTAGTTTGGCCTTCAGTATAACACAGTGTGTTATAAAAACTGTAGGCGATATGTAGCCAATTAAGTAAATACAAAAAAGCTGTTTTTGCAAATTTGGTAGAAACCACTCCAAAGTGAGGATATTCTGCATGGAAGGTTCATTTCCTTGTAAAGACTTGTATTTGTTATTGCTAAAGCTGTGATAGAAAGAGAGAAAGCCCTTTTCACAATTAACTAACAGATTAATTTAAGTTCATAGAAACAATACATTGTGTTGAAGCCATCTTTCTAGATTATGTCTGTAATATTACTGTAAATGGCTAAAACCCTATGAACGATCTGAACAGGCAGCAGAGGGGTTGGGCTATGGTGCTTGGAGAGTCACTTTAGTTTTCTCGAAATGGAGAAAACTCGATTGACAAAACTCGAGAGACAGGTCCAAAGACTCCATGTTCCTCTAGGCTATCTCACTTCAAACGGAGCGAGAGAACTTTACTCTCTGACCAAAGTCAACAGTTAAAGACACATGTGAAACGTAGTGTACACGCCTGCAGCTCAGTGAGCTGTAAGACAGCTGTTTCATGTGATAGCCTACAATGTATTTTTAACTTTTGCCTTTGTTAAAAAATGCAAAAGTTAAAGAAAAATGTTTAATGTCCCTTTAAGAGCTTTTAAAAAGACACTGGAGTAGCTCACTTATAGCTTTCCACCCAGCAATCGACTTTAAAGGGACACTATAGTCACCTGAACAACTTTAGCTTAATGAAGCCGTTTTGGTGTATAGAACATGCCCCTGCAGCCTCACTGCGCAATCCTCTGCCATTTAGGAGTTAAATCCCTTTGTTTGTGAACCCTAGTCACACCTCCCTGCATGTGACTTGCACAGCCTTCCATAAACACTTCCTATTTAGGCTTTCTTTATTGCAAGTTCTGTTTAATTAAGATTTTCTTATGCCCTGCTATGTTAATAGCTTGCTAGACCCTGCAAGAGCCTCCTGTACGTGATTAAAGTTCAATTTAGAGATTGAGATACAATTATTTAAGGTAAATTACATGTTTTAAAGTGAAACCAGTTTTTTTTTCATGCAGGCTCTGTCAATCATAGCCAGGGGAGGTGTGGCTAGGGCTGCATAAACAGAAACAAAGTGATTTAACTCCTAAATGACAGTAAATTGAGCAGTGAAATTGCAGGGGAATGATCTATATACTAGAACTGCTTTATTTAGCTAAAGTAATTTAGGTGACTATAGTGTTCCTTTAATGTTCATCACTGACAGACCAGTAGATGCTAAAGGCTGGTCAGAAGAAGGCAAGTTGTAAAATACTCAGGAACCTGGCAGTAAGTTCTCATGTGCTTATGAAAATAGAGACAGATCATTGAATATAATTGCCTTCAAGACTACCTCTGTCTGTTCCATAAATATAAATTGAGTATGAGCATTTACGCCAATGTACCCCATATCTGACAGGTCCTACTCTGCCTAATGTTCGCTAAAACAACCAAAGAAAACATATGTAGCACTTAACTGCAAGAAAGGGCAGAAGACTTGAGCAGCTGCCCGCAGGAACACTGAAACAAAAGGAATGATGGAAAACAAACGGGTGTGGCAACATAAAACAAACATTTAAAGGAAACCTGGAGACTGGGAATTCCAGGGACAGAATAAAAGGAATGAACCCAGAACCAGCATAAAGAAAACAAGACATAGAATAGAAAACCAAAAGAAAAACTAAACAAGAATTGTAAAAAGAGTACTGGATACCAGAAGCCATAGCCAGAATGATCCACAGCTAGGAACAGGATGTGACACATGTTTATAGTTTTCCACTCTTGACAAGCTTGTAAAAGTTCTAGATTACTTCTTCAAGACCAACAAAAAGCTGGAAATGCGGAACAAACTGAATAGCATAGTTTAGTGACTTATAGGAAGATACAGAGCAGAGTAAGCTTGCAGTTTAGAAAGATAAAATTTCTTAATTTACTGCAGTCTATGAAGGATAAACATCGATCACTGATTCCAATGTTTACATTTATTAAAGTACAGAAATTTGAAGTGATTCCATGACCCTATGACCCTATTCAATGGTGGTCTTCGTTTTGATAAAGCGTTAAGTCACAACAATTACAGTGGCCTATGACGAACCTTTGATAGAGTTCTTACTTGTTCTTACTAATGAATTTTTGACCTGTCAACAAAAGGGTTAAAACAACATTTTAAGTATTACCTTTTGCCTGTTTGCTATGTTGTCTCTCTGGACTTCACTGTTTAATAGTTTCTTTGCTTAATAAGTTCCTTGTGTGAGTAATATGCATATCTCATCTCACTTACAAATGACTTTCCTTGTAATTCAACAATACAAATGCTCTCTTCAAAGTTAAATAAATAAGAAACGGAAGACAAATATTTGTCCAAATCTACAACCGAAGACAGTTCATCCAGAAAAAAGACAAAACCTATATAAGCTTCTAGGAAAAGAAATGGCTCAGGATTTTCATGAGCAGATTTTATGGCCCACGTTGAGACAAAGAAGAAAGCAGTTTAATGCTCTAAGTAATGGATGTGCTAGTACTCCATACGTGTCCTCAGGGGACCTGAGTAATGGATGTGCTATTGCTTAAGACACATCTGCAGGAAAACTGGTTGCCTCTTTAGATAAACTGGCTCTACCTGGGAGAGTATTTATGGATGTCACAAATATCCAGAAATAGGATTACATTAAATACATTTTGCTAAAGTTTAGACATAAATCTAAAAAAATTAAAGACTAACAGGATTATTCACAAAACATAATTTTTAGATAGAAAAAATCCAGTGAAAATTACCGAATTCCAATCACAATGGCAATTCTCATATTTACTAAAGCCAAATACGATCTGCAGTAATTGCCCAGATGCATTCATTGTCCGGATAAAAAATCGGTACACAGTAAGTATATTATTGACCCGACAGTGTCTTGATTTGTGTATCTATTCTTAACTATTTAACATGGCGGCTTGCTAGCAAGCGCTGACCAACCACCACATAATTAAGCCTTGGCCACTGATGTTTATTTAGCTATTTGCCCACTAGCTGCCAGCACTGCCAGTTGGAAAGTAGATATAGTAGGAAAAGTCCAGTAGGAAAGAAAAGTCAAAGAACAGAGGTGGTATAGTGGTGAAAGCCATGCATTGACAGCAGTGCAGAAGGATTTCACTTTCATCTCCGACCTCACCTTTCCCCCCACATCAAATATGATTCCAAATAGGGTAACTTCCATCCTTATCTAACACAAGATGCCACAATGATGTGCTTATTATTTCACACCTTGAATATTGCATCCAGCACTTAATTGGCCTCCCCAACACCTGTTAAGAATGCTTTCCCACCATTCCTCTCACACTTCATCATTTTGCCAGTCTTTACATTGCCTTCCTTCAAGATCCAATTCATACTACTGACTTTAATATATAAAGTGCTTAACAACTCTTCCCTTCCCCAGTTACATTTCCTCACTATAAAACTGGAACATTACCTCTGATGGTGATCAGCAGCTCAACACTTAATGTGGAATACCCCTTTAGCCACACTACATAAAATAGCAACAAAAATGTGGTATAAAATACCTCTTAGTAGAGCGTTAAATAATTCTATCTGGTCTGTGTAGGGGTGCTTTAAACTTACCCTGCAAATACAGTGTGATAATTTACTCAAAGGTACATAAAATGACAAAAAACAAGACAAAAAATAATAGTGTAGATGGTACAAAACAGTTCTGGTCTGATATTAAATCAAAAGCTAGAACCACTCACATGTTCTGGAGAAAATATAATATTGGCTCCAAAGGATGAACCTTTTTGCTTTTAGGGCAGCAACACACCACTCTTATGGTATCGTTTTCTACAGAGGGGATATAAGAAGAAAAACAACCAATGTGCAGTATCTTTCAGTTGTGAACTTCAATTTGCAAGGAAAGGAGCAGAGGAATGAGAGCACTGCTAGCAGGGAACAGTGAAAAAAAAAGGATAAATGGCAAAGGAACCCTTTGCCATTTATCCTTTTGGTTTCTTTGAAGAAATAATGCTACTTTGTTAATATGCAATTCCTTGTATATCCACTAGGGGAATGTAGAAAAACATGTATTTAGGTTTAAAGACAAGATATTACTCTAACATGGAATCATTCCGACATCCCAATTAATCATTGTGTGTGCATAGATTTATTCAGAGTGCAGTATTAGGTGGGGGCTAAACCTTGGGGGGATTACAGGACAGTTTGTTTGGTCTTTCTGCGCTATTACGAGCTTGAAGAAACATGAAGACACAAGGGACAGAATTAGGTAGAAAAAAAAAATAGCGCAAGTATAAGATTAAAAGAACGTGCAACAGAGTAAATACATTTAAAAGTTCAAATTTTGCTCCTGGATCATAGAGGTGCAGGCTTTCCATCTGTTATGCACTACAAAGAGCTGGATAAAAGATTATTTGGTGGCAATTTGAACTGTTGGTTCAGAGAAGGGATTCAGTGTAGACTTGACTTGGTTAGTGAGATAGTTTTGTACATCTTTCTTATACAGTTCCTGGTACAGATGAAAGAGACTGTACTCCGTGATTATAGACTAGAGCCTGCCTTCAGAGGTTTGGCATTGACTGACTTTAGAGAAGAGTGAATTTATCTCTCCCTATGACACATGCTGTCCTTTCATCTCCTCCTGATGGCCTTACACAGGCTCCTGTTAAGATGTACAATCTGTGTTAAACAGCAGGTATAAACCATGAGAAATATTTCAGAATGTACATTTAAAAAACAGTAACAATATGAGAGCCTTTATTTCTTTTTGTTAGAAAAGCCACATGTCAGCATTCTTTGTGTCCTTCCTGTTCCAAACATTGGCTCGGTGCAGTTACACAAGAAAATAAAAAATATATCAAGGCGCTTACTTTTATTTTGATCAGTTTAACCAGTTAAGGAATTAAAAATAGAGAGACAAATACATGTTGAAGCATCAAGTACATATATATATATATACAGGGATGTATTTACCACAAGGCAAACAAGGCATTTGCCTAGGGTGGCACTTTCAGGGGGGGGGGCGCCAAAAAATGCCACCCCAAGCTCCCAGACAAATGCCTTGTTTGTCTCGTGTTCTGGGGCTGTCCATCTTACTGTGAGTGAGTAAGTGTAGCTGTCAGTGTGTGTCTGTGAGTGAGAATGGGTGTGCCTGTGTGTGTGTCAGTGTGTGTATGTCATTGTATGTGTATCTGAGAGTGTGTGCCTGTCAGTGAGTGGGTGTGTCAGTGAAAGTGTGTGTTGGTTAAACAGTGTATGCCAATGACTGTATGTGTGTGGCAATGACTGTATCTGTGAGTGTATATCAGTGCATGTATCAATGAGGGCATGTGTCTGTCAGTCAAAAAACTGGCTTTGACACAAATTGGGGGGGCAAATTTAGATTTTGGGGGTGCCCGAATTTAGTCGTGCCTAGGGCAGCACAAATCCAAAACACCACTGTATATATATATATATATATATATATATATATAGAGAGAGAGAGAGAGAGAGAGAGAGAGAGAGAGAGAGATTTGTTTAACCCCTTAAGGACTGAGCCAAATGTACACGCTGTGACCAAAACAAAATGTAAACAAAACCTGGAATTTGACTATATGTCTGTCCAACCGTAATTCACCTCTTTCATATTATGTGCACGCACACTTATTATATATCATTTTATTCAGGAGAAATAGGGCTTTCATTTTTTATCAATATTTAGCTATGAAATATTATTTAATATGAATAAAATATAAAACAATGGGAGAAAATGTCAGAATACTGTTTGCTTTTACTGAAATAAAATACACATATTTGTATTCAGCGATATCTCAGGTGTAAAACAGTACCCCCCATGTACAGGTGTCATGGTGTTTTGGCAAGTTACAGGGTCAAATATAGCATGTTCCATTTTTCAGTTTATACACATTAAAATTCGCCAGATTGGTTATGTTGCCTTTGAGACCAAATGGCAGCCCAGGAATGAAAATTACGCCCATGATGGCATACTATTTGCAAAGTAGACAACCCAAGGTGTTACAAATTTGGTTTGTCCAGTCTTTTCTAGTAGCCACTTAGTTACAAACACTAGCCCAATTTAGCGTTCATATTTGTTTGTGTGTTAAAAATGCAAAAAACGAAATGGAACGCTAATATTGGCCAGTGTTTGTGACTAAGTGGCTACTTAAAAAAGACTGGACATACCCCATTTGCAATACCTTGGGTTGTCTACTTTTGCAAATGGTATGCCATCATGGGGGTAATTCTCATTCCTGGGCTACCATACGGTCTCAAAAGCAACATAACCAATCGGGCACATTTCAATGTGAAAAAAAGGAAACTCAAGCCTTATATTTGACTCAGTAACTTTTGAAAACACCATAAAACCTGTACATGGGGGTTACTGTTATACTTGGAAGACTTCGCCGAACACAAATATTAGTGTTTCAAAATAGTAAAATGTATCACAACAATTATATCGTCAGTGGAAGTACCGTTTGTAGGTGAAAAATGCAAAAAACTGCATTTTACTGACAATATCCTAGTTGTGATATGTTTTACATTCTTTAAACACTAATATTTGTGTTCAGTGAAGTCACCCGAGTAAAACAGTACCCCCATGTACATGTTTTATTGTGTTTTATTGTGTTCTAGAATGTTACAGGGTTAAATATAGGGCTTGAGAGACAAATTCTCTGTACTTTCAGCTTGGTGGTCAGGCAGGTCGCTCAAATTGTAATTAATAAAATGACTTAATTATGTAAAAATATCATATAAATATATTTGCGTGGGAATGGCGGGGACTCGGCATGTCCAAAGGACAAGGGGAACGTTCTATGCGGCCTGCCGGTGTTTAGGACCGCCCTAAAAAGAATGCCCGCCATCCTTAAGGGCTTAAAGAGACACTCCACTGCCAAAATAAAAAATAAATAAAAAAATACTTTTTTAGTAGAAGCCCCAAATAAAAACATGCATGCATTTAATTAAAGGTAGGCAGACAATGTAATAGAGCAGCAGGAAATGCTAGCAGAATGCTTGGTTGTATAGGGAGAGGTATTAGCAGTAGAAAGAGGGAAGTGCTCATGCCACTGTACAGAACACTGGTGAGACCTCACTTGGAGTATTGTATGCAGTACCGGAGACCATCTCTCCAGAAGGATATTGATACCTTAGAGAGGGTTCAGAGAAGGGGTACTAAACTGGTTCATGGATTGCAGGATAAAACTTAGAAGGAAAGGTTAAAGGATCTTAACATGTATAGCTTGGAGAAAAGATGAGACGGGGGGATATGATAGAAACATTTAAATACATAAAGGGAATCAACACAGTAAAGGAGGAGACTATATTTAAAAGAAGAAAAACTACCACAACAAGAGGACATAGTCTTAAATTAGAGGGACAAAGGTTTAAAAATAATATCAGGAAGTATTACTTTACTGAGAGGGTAGTGGATGCATGGAATAGCCTTCCAGCTGAAGTGGTAGAAGTTAACACAGTAAAGGAGTTTAAGCATGTGTGGGATAGGCATGAGGCTATCCTAACTATAAGATAAGGCCAGGGACTAATGAAAGTATTTAGAATATTGGGCAGACTAGATGGGCCGAATGGTTCTTATCTGCCGTCACATTCTATGTTTCTATGTTTCTATTTTTTTCATTGAAGTATATCTAAAAAGAGTGTGCAAAGTTCCTGTTGTGCAACTTTTCAAGTCTGCCCTGTTTGTCATTTGCTGTCAAATCACAGACTTCCTAATGCCGCTCATTGAGAAGTCTTTGCAACGCAGGTGCTCTAAGCTGTTGCTGTCTCCTGAGTTTAGCTTCACTGAGCTAATGAAACCAGGAAGTAACAGGACCTGTTGTCTGCTTGAAAGCCAAAGGGGTGCAACCAGGTACTATTTAAATTATATAATATAAACATGTAAATTTCTATTGAAATCTGTACTTCCTATAAAATAAAATAAAGAGGACACACACTTTGAACATAAGGCTTTTCAGCAAGATAAAGTGCTTTAGGGGTTTGGAGTCTGAACCGCGGTGTGGAATAGGCCAGGAGCAGATAATCCATTTCCAGTAGCATTCCAAGATGAGGACTGAGTGATATTATCAATTTATACTAACTAGCTGGTTTGACTGGCAAAGGTGAAGAAAGAGACAAGACAACACACTTCTTGCTGGCAACTTAAAGTTGAATCACATTATTTTGGAGCCCCTGGAGACCACAGCACACAAAGGAAATGTACACCAAGGAGAATATGAACTGAGATAGAAATTAGGTTGAGCTAATTATCCCTGGGGCTCCTTTGTTCCTATCACAAGACACAATAACATTGGACATTCCATTGGACAAACAAAAGTTATTCTTCACCAGACCTCGTGTCTGTAAACACATGCTGAATTGCCCTAATACTCTGGACCTTTCTTAGGGCATACAATGGGGGGGGGGAGAGGGGATGAAATTAGAACAATTATTAGGTTGTGCCACCATTTTTAAAAATTATATGTTAAGATAATTTAAAAGTATTATTAAAAATATTGTTAAATTATCTTAACATATAATTGTGGTGCAACCTAATAATTGTTCTATTGTATACCACTCTTTTCTTTGACGGTCTGTGAGGGAACCTCATACTTTTAGGTTTTGCTGCCTGTCTCCAATATATTTTCTAGTTGGTCACCAAGCGCTGAACCATCAGTTGTCTGTGTACAATGCAGGTGAGACTATAGCTAATAAAAATACCAAAATAACACCTGTCAGTGATTTAAAAAAAAAAATGAATGAATAAGTACTTTGACCTCACAAGAGGTCAGGATGTGTGATAGTCTGAATGGCAATATTGGAAGTTAAGAAATGTTACAAATTAATCATCAATTAAATATTCACTAACATTCCGTTAAAAAAAGTCACTGATATTTAAAAGCATAATAAGGCATTTCTGGAATTCTGGTAAGGTCACCTGTGTTAAGATATTGTGTTCTCTATTCAGTTACCGTAGAAAAAATGCATTAGCTCTACAAGAACATTAAAATGCAGTGAGAGAAAACATACAAATTCATGTCACTATAGGCACAAATGCAATTATTTATAGGGATTTCCACTCTTCAATCATCAATAAATAATCTAGACAAAAAGCTTACTATGACCTTAAAGGTATTCTCTAGAAATATTTGTCATTCACATCGCAATCATTGGGGTCATATAACAAGAATTGTGGTAACATGGCAAGTGATTTGGCAAATCTAACCCAAATCAACTTTTTTACCAGCTTGGATTTCTTATAAACCTCTTTGTCTTTATATGAGTCTGGAAGCAGATAGGAGACACACAGAGGAGAGATGGCTAGCCAAATAGGTGGCCGGGCATATGATAAAACTTCTGTTTGGAAGATATCGGAGTCTGATTTGATACAAAACCTCTCTTAAAGAGGCTCTGTCACCATCTTGGGTATTGCTTGACTGTGACTACTTTGCTAGGTTACCAACATTCACTAACTATATTCATTTCCAATGAATTGGAATTGTGGTTTGAAATGTTAAAGGAAAACCAGCTTCAGGAGGCTGGGATGGCTGTGAATGGAAGTAGGCATCAGTGTGGCTGTGAATGAAAAAAAAGGTACAGGAGTAGCTGTGAAAGGAAACATGGGTATTGGTGTGGCTGTGAATTGAAACAGGAGTATAGAGGTGGCTGTGAATCGAGGCAGTTATGGGTATGGCTGTGAATGGATGCAGGTATGACTGTAGATGTGAATGCAAGCAGGTATGAAATGGAAGTATAGAAACATAAAATGTGATGGCAGATAAGAACCATTCGGCCCAACTAGTCTGACCAATTTACTAAATACTTTAATTAGTCTCTTATATCTAGGATAGCCTTATGCCTATCACACGCATGCTTAACCCCCCTCACTGTGTTAACCTCTACCACTTCAGCTGGAAGGCTATTCCATGCTCTCACATCCCTCTCAATAAAGTAATGCTTTCTGATGTTGGTGTGGCTGTGAATGGATGCAGGTATTATTGTGGCTTTGAATGGATGCAGATACGGGTGTAGCTGTGAATAGATACATGTATTTGTGTGACTGTGGATGGATGCAGGTATTAGTGTGGCAGTAAATGTGTGCAGGTATTGGTGTGGCTGTAAATGGAATCAGGTGTGGATATAAGTGAGAAGGATGTTGGGTTGGTTGTAGATGGAAACAGGTAAGTAAGAAGCTGGTGAATGGGCAGAACACATGGCAGAATGCTGACGAGAGAATCATGGGCGTCCGCAGGAATTTTTCCGGGGGGGGCATAATTGTAATGACATCCATGCTTGGTATCTTTTTGACAGTGTCATGAAAGGGAAGGGGCATAGCCATTATCACATAAAGCCAGGGTGAATAGCGTTTTCACAACTATGGTGTCAGGAATATATGTTTGTATTCCTGACACTATAGTGTTCCTTTAAGCAAATTAAAGGACATTTCTGGTCACCATAACAACTTCACCTAAATGAAAATGCTATGATGCCAGGAAGCCCCTGGGTGCTCGCTTTCCTTTAAGGGGTTAAATCGCTCTCAAATGGTTTAACCCCAAAGGCTTCCTCCAGCTCCAGGTCGCTCAGTGGTATTTGGCTTCTGAAACAGAGTGTCAGGAAGTGCAGATTGACGTCAGGCATGGGTGCCGCTGATTGGCTAGAGTGGTCAGTTGACGCTCTAAGCCAATCGCTAGTTCCCGGTTCATAAAATATTTTTACTTTTTTATGAATGGGGAGCTACTGATTGGCTTAGAGTGCCAGCTGACCGCTCTAGCCATTCAGCAACACCCCTACCCAACGGCACTCTGTGCTTCCTGACACTCAGTAAATAAAAGTGAACACATTAATACTGATATTATTTTACCTTTGGAGATGAGAAGGTCCAGCGTTTCCCTGCCAGGCCCAGGTACCAAAGCCTTATGATGTGGTGTCCAGAATAAAGTGGAGGGTTCACTTCATTTGTCCTTCCTGCTCCAATCTCCTTTTCCTCTCCTTCATTTGACAGTCTTTTTTTTTCTTCTGACACTGTTTTCTATCCTTGGCCCCTTCTGCTCTTTTACCTTTCTGCTACTTTCTGCTTATTTTGCACCCTTCTGCTCCTTTCTCATTCTGATCACTTTCTGCTCCCTTTTCTACTTTACCTTTGTGCTCCTTGTTGTCCCTTTCTGCTCTTTCTCCTACTTTACCTTTGTGCTCCTTCTGATTCTTTCTGCTCCTTTACCTTTGTGCTCCTTGCTTTCCCTTGCTGTCCCTTTCTGCTCTTTCTCCTACTTTACCTTTGTGCTCCTTCTGATTCTTTCTGCTCCTTTACCTTTGTGCTCCTTGCTGTCCCTTTGTGCTCCTTCCTGCTCCTTTCAGGCCCTTCCTGCTCATTCTCCTACTTTATGTTTGTGCTCCTTCTGCCCCTTCCAGCTCATTTCTGACCCTTTCTGCTCCTTCTACTTTACCTTTGTGCTGCTTTACCTTCCAGCTCCTTGCTGACCCTTCCTGTTCATTTCTATATATCTATAGGCTGCTGCCCCCCTCCCCAAATCTATGGGCTGCTGCCCCCCCCAAATCAATGGGCTGCTGCCCCCAAATCTAAAGGCTGCTGCTGACCTCAAATCTATAGGCTGCTGCCCCCAAATCTAAAGGTTGCTGCCCCCAAATTCCAAAGTCTGCTGCCTCAAATCTATGGGCTGCTGCCCCTAAATATATAGGCTGCCCCCCAAATCTATGGGCTGCTGCCCTCTAAATCTATAGGCTGCTGCTCCCTCCCAAATCTATGGGCTGCTTTACCCTCAAATTCCAAAAGGCTGCTGCTGCTCCCTCAAATCTATAGGCTGCTGCCCCCCCCAAATTCCATGTGCTAAGCTGCCCCCAAATTCCATTCAAGGCTGGCCCCCCACCCCCAAATCTATAGGCTGCTGCCTCACCCAGGCCTGCTGCTGCCCCCCACCCATAGGCTGGGCTGCCCCTCTCAAACCCTCCCCCCCATCCCTCACTCCCCTGATCTGTAGGCTGTCTCTGCCCCTCATCCCTCACTTACCTGATCTGTAGGCTGTCTCTGGCTGCCTGTGTTGCTCCCCTGCGGTTTCAATCAGCAGAGAGAAGCAGGGATAAGATGCAGCTTCCTATCCGTCTCTCTCCATACACAGCGCCACCTACTGGTATTGCAGTTCATTTTAAATCTCACACGAAAAATAGCAGAACAAGCTGAAAAATCCAGGGGGGGTCAAGTGCCCCCCTTGCCCCCCCCTGCGGACGCCCATGGAGAGAATGGAGAGGAATGTTCACCACTCCCCTTTTAGTCAATATACTTCCCAGGCAAGCAAATATGTATTCTAGATTCACGTCTGGTCATCTTGTTACATACCATTATTTTATCCCAAAAGCAAGCCCTCTATATTAAGAAAACAGTGGGTATTTACTATGACTCTATCTCAGAATCTCAGGACTGGAAGAGGCTTATTTTAAAAAAATTATTATTATTATTATTATTATTATTATTATTATTATTATTATTATTATATTATTTATTGGTACTAGCAGGTTGAACTGAGGAAAAAGCCCCAAAATAACCCTGGCATTCTGTTAGCAGTAGCCACTGCCACAATAAATTGCATTTTGTTGCCGGAACATGGGAGTCGCTGTATCAGATCATGTCAGTATCAGAAAGCTAGGTACAGTAGGCTCTCTTTTTAGCCATCCCCTCACCCCCATTTTTATTCTCTCAACTATCCTAACCATCATTTGGAGGTTCCAAGTGGTCATGATATGGAGAATTTAAGCAAGAATGAATATATGTCAGTTCTAGTTGGAAAAAGTATTATTTCAATGAATATCTTTTATTTTATTTTTGATGTGGCAGTGAATCTGTATTTTATATATTTTTTATATTTTTTTTACTTATATTTTGTTTGCTTTTAGTGCTTTATATAAATGTATTTACAAGTTCCAAGCTGGAATGTCCTTTTAAAACAGCTGGCAAACTAGAAAAAAAAAGAAGAAAAAAAAAAACCACACACATAAAAAAGCTATGCTAAGACATATTGCTCTTCTAGAGCAGTTATAAATTTAGATCCAGGAAGGTAATTTATTTACTACTTGATTACAGTTCAAGAGTCAAGCTGGCAGGAAGCCAGTTCAGCCAGTATCTATGGTGCTTAGTGAAACACATTATACTAATGCTCCGATGGTCAAGAGGGGCAGTCAGCATCTAAAGCAGGAACCGGTCCATGAGGTCACAGTCAGAAGCCCAGGATAATAAATGATACAACAAGCCAAGGTCATAGCAAAATTCTTAGTAACCTAAGAAATAAAATCCTGCATACTCCTATTACTGCTACTAAACAATCTGCAGATGTGCACGTGTGGGTTATATTGTCAGGTTTAGGGTCAATTTAGGCGTGGGTGAAGGTTTTTTGAAGGGTTGCAGATTAAGATTATGAACTGCAGTTAATTTAAGGATTTGATTGCTAACTGCTGTCAATATTGCTGGAATTCGGAGCCTGTATCATTGAGTCAAATAATGTATTGCTCACCAGTTCCTGGTCAGCTCCCCGGACTTACTAGCAGTGAGGCATCTCTGTCATACACCTCGAATTCTAGATATCTCATGCAAGAGAAATATAAAAAGTATAATGGTGCCAATCATTAAGCTAAGAGGTCACACACTAGTATTTTAAATTGCAAAGTATTTAATGCCTAGGAAATGTGAATGTGTAGTCTTCACATTGAGATTTTCGGATGTCTGGCTTATTTGTTGTACTTTTTCCTAAATGCTTGTGTTCTTCATTTTCTAAATTTTTTAACACCGCACCTTTTTCCCTCCCTGTCCCACTTGTACTGTATGTATCGTTACAAGCAAACTTGAACCCTGACTCATTGTAAAATATGCTCTGGAAGCAGATTTTTTATTTTTTTTAACAGAACACACAGATACTTAAATTCCATATTATGTAGTCTTCGTTCCCAGTAGGTACCAGTTTTTAGGGCTAGTGTCCCCATGGCGTTTCCTACTCTATGGTTTATTTGCTAGTTTATGGAAAAAAACTAAAAATGTTTATAGACACCCCAAGGTTGTATTTTTACAATATTGGTGGTCGTTCCAGACTGTTACCCTCTTTTCTACACTTTTTCTAAATTGCAAGAAAATTCTTCAGTATTTTTTAACTATAGAACTCTGCGGTAAAAACATTGCAGAATATTACGAAAATGATTTTATTACATTTGTGGCTGGCTTCCAGAGGGAGCATTAAAAACAAAAATGATTGACTATTTCATAGAAAAGAGTCGTTAATGATGTTGCAGTAATCACAATCTCAATGTTCTGATGTTTTTTTAGCAGCACTTTTACCATTATTGGTTGAGAGGAAAAGGTCCTTATGCTTAAACAATCTTAATCCTTTTGAAAAAGAGTTATTGACGCGTAATCATCATCATTGGACTCAAATGCAAAACTTAAAAAATATTTTAAAAACTGCATCACCAAACTTATGCTTATAATTCGTTGCTCATCAATTAAAGAAAATAAAGGATGAATAATCATTGTAACAACAAAATATCATAGCACAACAAAAGCATGTGCAATGTACATACACCTGTATAGTGGTGGAACAAATTTAGAGAGGATCCAGGTGCAAGAAAATGTTTTAGGCCCTAGTTAGCACAAGGGTGGCCTAAAGGTAGATCCTCATCTGTCGAACTCCCACAATGCTATACTAGCTTGGGATTTTCCATTTGCCTACCCTTGCAGGGTTGCATTTGTCAGCAGTGCTTGTGCGTTTGAATGCAAGCATTTTTTTGTATAGCGTATGTGTGTGCATGTAGGGTGTACTGTTGATTTGGAGTGTACTTGTGTTAAATGTTTATGTTTGAATGCAGGAATGAGTTTGTACGTATGCAGGAATACATGTGTAATGTTGGTGTTTGCTTATAATTTTAGCATTATAATACAAGAGTGTGTTAGTATGTAATGTTTACATTTAATTGCAGGGCTGTATACGTATGTAGTGTTAGCTTATAAATGTGGGTATACATTTACACACAGATACACACATACAAACACATTCACCCATACACACACATTCAGATACACACTGACAAACACATACACATTGACATTCACTCACACCTGACACAAAGACACATGCACTGACACATACGGACACGTACACACACCTTGACACACAGATACATTCACTCTTTTTTTCTATCTGTTGGCCACTACTTAATATCAATATTTAGTGGCTGTCCCCTTTTCATCAATCATCTTCTTTTCCATCAATCATCTTTTTGGGATGCCACGAATGGAACTACTTATCATTAAAAAAATGAAATGGCTACTTTATTGTCTGTTTTGTTTGTTTCATGATTTGTCCATTCAGAGTTTCAGATTTTGGTTGGATTGTTGAGTGCCAAAAATTCAGACGAATCACTAATTAATTTGAAATGGAATGCACAAGTCTAATCAATATCATTTTAGAACACAGCATGTTGATGACAGATGTCCCCTTTTATTACCATAGCCCTATGAGAAGGGTCAAACAGGCCGATCATATCGTTCCAAAATGGACCTATTTTGTTTGTCGTTAACCTCACAATCTTAGACTATGGATTTCAAGGTTGTGTAATTAAGAATAATCGATAATGAATTCTAACTTCAACTGTGTTACGAACTGGGAAAGGCTGTGACATTTTGAGATTGTGACCATGCTGAAAAATATTGCCCAATACTAGCCACAATTTAGGAAAACCTTTAGATTGGATACTGACTCCAGACTGTAATTTATCATGTTTAATAATAAATTTGAACACAATAAATTGTAATAGTGTAATATGGTTTAAGCAATTCTGTATTTACACACATAAAATGTTCCCCTTTTCTAATTTTTAGGTTGGACATTGTGTCCATTCCTGCACTGTTCAGTTCTGCCAGAATGATAAAACACATTCATAGAAGAAGAATCTATTTTATAGATGAAACCTATTAAGAAATATTAAGCATCTAGGAATAAGACCACTAATAGCTTTACACTAAAACTGTACTTAAAAGGACACTATACCCCCCAGACTACTTTTTCTCAATGTAGTGGTCTGGTGGCCACGTGCCCTTCAAACGTGCAACTGTAACCCCAATTCTAAAGAAGCCCAATCATGACCCTAACTCCCCATCCAACTATTGTCCAATCTCGCTACTGCCTTTTGCATCCAAGATCCTTGAAATAATTGTGTATGCGAGATTGACAGACTTCCTTGAGTCCAACTCTCTTCTAGACGCGCTTCAGTCTGGTTTCCACGCTAAGCACTCTGCGGAAACGGCACTGACCAAAGTATCCAATGATCTACTCGCTGCAAAATCTTGTGGTCACTACTCTATCCTAATTCTCTTTGACCTGTCTGCGGCTTTTGACACTGTTGATCATCAACAGCTTCTTCTCATATTGCTCTCTCCTGGTGCTCCTCCTATGTCTCCCAGCGCTCTTTCAGTGTTTCTTTCTCTGGCTCTGCTTCTTCTCCCCAACTCCTCTCTGTTGGTATCCCCCAAGGTAAGTCCTTGGTCCCCTACTGTTCTCCATCTATACTGCCTCCCTTGGTAAACTCATAAGCTCCTTTGGCTTCTAATATCATTTCTATGCAGATGACATGCAAATCTACCTGTCCTCTCCTGATCTCTCCCCGTCCCTCTTGACTAGTGTATCTGACTGCCTCTCTGCTATTTCTAACTGGATGGCTGCCCACTTCCTTAAACTAAACTTGACCAAAACTGAAATTCTGGTCTTTCCTCCCTCAAGTGTTGTTACTCCTGTGTCTGTCTCCCTCCAAGTCAACGGTGCTACCATCAGCTCCACGACGCAGGCTCGCTGCCTAGGTGTTCTCTTTGACTCCGACCTCTCCTTCAAGCCTCATGTTCAATCTATTGCCAAATCCTGTCATTTCCATCTCAAAAACATTGCGTGCATCCTCCCCTACTTAACGCCAGATGCGACTAAGGTGTTGGTCCATTCCACTGTTCTTTCTCGCCTTGACTACTGTTATCCGCTTCTCAGTGGTCTTACGTGCTCCCAACTTGTGCCGTTACAGTCCATAATTTATGCGGCGACGAGGCTCATCTTCCTGTCCGCCCGCACCTCCCATGCCTCACCCTTCTGTCAGACCCTACATTGGCTTCCTATAAAATATAGAGCTCAATTTAAAATCCTGGTTCTTGCTTTCAAATCTCTACATAATGCTGCTCCCACCTATCTATGTCCAGTCAAGGCCCTTATGATCTGCTGAAGACTTATGTCTATCTTCTGTCCGCACTTCAAGCTCTGATGCTCGCCTTCAAGATTTCTCGAGGGCTGCACCGTTCCTGTGGAACTCGCTTTCCTCCTCCGTTAGATGTTCACCCAGTCTCCACTAAAAACCCACTTCTTCATAAAAGCGTATCAATTAAACTGTTAATAGCTCATGATTGATTCCGCTTCTGCAACTGTCACTAGTCTAATACTATCCTTACCTTTTTTTGTGTCATTTTACCCCACTCCCTCTAGCATGTAAGCTCATTGAGCAGGGCCCTCAACCCCTTTGTTCCTGTGTGTCCAACTTGTCTTGTTACAACTACATGTCTGTTCGTCCACCTATTGTAAAGCGCTGCAGAATTTGATGGCGCTATATAAATATCGTAATAGTAATAATAATAATAAAAGTAATTTTAACCCTGCAACTGAAAATATTTTGCAGGAATGGCAATTTTTTCATTGTAGGGTTAACATGCCTTTAGCGTCAGTCGCACTGACAACCACTAGAGAGGCTTCTATCCCAATAGTGGAGTTAAACTCAGCTATTTACTTCAGATGGTCTCATAGAGATCATCTGATAGGCACAAAGCAGCATTTTGCTGTGCATGCGCAATAGCTTCCCAATGATTCTCTACGGGGAAACACTGGACTGGCCAAGGTAATCTACAATGATGATCTCAGCCAAAGACAAAGAGCAGCAGCATTTAGATCTGTGCCAATGGCACTGACGGTTACGTAAAACTTACCTTTCAAACCCTCACACACCATGGGGAAACACAAAATACTTAATAGGACACTATAGCATTAGGAATACAGGTTTGCATTCTTTAAATTCTATGTTTATAAATATTTGCATATAAACCAGAGACTAAAAAATATGCGATGAAGAGGATTTTTCTAGCAGTTTTGCAATGTGCAATGAAATTGATTACAGGGCAGACAGCTAATAAAAATAGAAGCCACAATCTGCCTGATCTTATCTTGACAGTATTACCTATCCCCTCTACTGGAGGCATGTGAGATAAACCACTGTCTATAGCTGCAGCTGGGATGCAGAATAATTTACCTTTGCATATGGGATTGGATTGTGCTGATGCAGACATTTCTCTGTGAGCTCCACTGAAATATCCTTCCAAGTGCTTGGCATTTACTTGTTTTTTGACAATTTATAATCTGCACTTAACTCTTTTGTTCCATTTCTTAGGGGTTGCAGAACAACACTCGGCAGTGGTTTTGCACGTTTGACACAGACATCATTTGCATACGGACTTGCGCTCATTAGCATTCATGGACATACACTATGCTTTGTAGTATATTTAAACTCTTTAAATGCCAACAACAATAGAGGTCTAGCATGGCAGATGTTAATCCGAACATAGAATATATATATTTTTTTGCATGTTGTGAAAACAGACTTGTATTGCTGTCAAAAGGGACTGGCATTTACTTTTCCATGTCGGCAAAATATTCAGCATTTTAATCTTGCTTTGTCCTTCTCCAGTAGCATACATAATAACAATGCATCAGCTGTGCGTAGAAAAAGAAGGTGTGACCCAGGCATATTACAAGCATTAAAAGACACCTCTGGGTGCCATCTCCCGTTATCGTTAGTGTTATGGCTTCAAAATACTTATTGCAGTTTACAAGACATTTTGCAAAATGGCAACATCATTCCAGAAATGTATTGTAATTATATCCAGCAATCTCACTGTGCTATATAATTTTTTATGATGTAATACTTTTTTTACTTTTTTTTATTTTGTTACAAGTATACTAATGTTTCTTTAAACCATGTAATTTTTATTGCATCACAAACTGTAGGAATATTTCGTTATATATACTTATTATTCTATCTGGTAGTAATACAGAATTTTATTTGGTTGGATGCTTGGACAAGCACACATGGAGATAATTGATTCCAGGATATCTTGGTATGTCACAGAAAACAGAAGAAAAAAAAAATACCAAAATAGCTTTTGAGTAGTAAAATCTGCAAAGCTATATATTTTTTTTGTTCCAACCTAACAAAATATACATTTTACTATGTTAAACAAATACAATAAGGCACGTGAATCAATGCATTATGACTTTGTTATGTTAAACATAATACAACAATTTAAAAAGGCATTTTAGGTTTTTATAGCTTGAAAACCATTTAACAGAGCAGCCCATTGTTGTGGGGCTCATTCTGATAGGGTCAGGATACTCAGTGAAAGAATATCGTGACCTCTTGTGGTCGAGGGACCATCAGTTTAGATCTGTATCAATGTACTCTCCTCTTGATTTTTATACTTTTTCAGACGAGAAGTGGAAAACAGTGAGAAGCCTACAGGTCCAGCTAGAAGCAACACCTGACCTACTGCTAGCAGCTGTCTGACGTCGGAAGTTGGGGAAGCAAAGGCAGAGCCCACGCCAGCCCAAGCCAGTGCCAAGGAACATTTTAGGTGGGGGTCACCAGATAGGGGGCACTATAGGGAACTATAGTACTAGGAAAACAAAGTACTATAGTTCCCCTTTAAGCACAGGCATACAAATAAAGACACTTACCTTAAATTCAGAAATAGGTGGTGCCAATAGTGACTCCCTTTTCTTTTGGGCTAAATTAACTTTAGTTCAAACAGTGGCTATTTGAATGCCGCCAGAAAATGATTCCAATAAACAAATCCTCTTTCACTTTATTGAAGTAAAACTTCTTTGCTTTTTTTTTTGGCAAAGTTGGCAGCTTTATGTACAAAAGAAAAGTGCGTAGATATCAAAAAGATACAAACAGTGAATTTGGGTATTTCAACAATTGGCAAGAGCAGATGATTCCCTTTAATTAAGCAACCACAAGCTGGTAAATAATGTCTGATATTTATTGTACACAAATCTCTCTGACAAGAGACTTTGCCCCCTCTGCTCAAGGTACTAGGACAGGGGTGCCCAAAAAGATAGATTCTAATATGTTGCAAAACTACATCTCCTTTGCTGCTTTGCATGCCTTTAGAATGTTAGAATGACAAAGCATCATGGAAGCTGCAGTTTTAAAACACATGAGATCTAGCTACCCTTTGGGCCCCCTGCACTAGGATATATCCCATGTGCCATGCGCCACTTGAACATTTATTCTACTTTAGGACAGTGATCTGCAGGAAAACTAAACTTTTGAAATGTATTAAGGTAGGCATTTAAAATGCAGTATGTTCATTTTTATTAAAACGATATGTGTAAATGCACTATTTATCTTTGTGAAATATGTCTGTGCATCAGACATATTTCACAAAGACCCCTCCCCACTTACCAGCACAAGAATGTATGGATGTGTCTACAAAGTCGTCACCAAAATCTGCAAGTTGAAAATTTGCTGAAGACACAAAGAATGTGACAGAGCCAAACTAGACCAGAGAGACTGGGGCACTGTACTTGGCAAGGATATAAATCAATGACAGAACTGTGACAGACCCGTCGCAGGAACAGCTGTCTGACCTAAATAGTTCTTGACTGGTTGTACAGTAATAAGGAAGGTAACTGGAATGCTGCCCACTAAGTGGTCAAAAATAGTCTTCAAGATGGCATCTTGGCTCTGCACACTTGACTGTAAAGAACATGTCACACTATGTGTAGTAATAGAGCAACATAAAGCACGAACATAACTACACAGATGGTGTTATTCAACATTAGTGATATCTGAACAAGTAGAGAATTGTCAGTGTCTTGCAATGGAGCAGTATCTGCTTTGATACTCAGGAAAGGCACAACATTTTGTTGAACCTGGACATGTTGAGCAACTTTGGATAAGTCATGTGCAACTATAATATGTCTGGTGGCAATGTAACTATAATATGTCTGGTGGATTCTGTAATCCTAAAGTACCAAATTGTCACGGTTCTCACCGCAACATCCAGACTGCCAGACAAGGTCGCCCCAGAAGGGCCCAAGGAGGGATTTGAACATGGGTACTTTGCAGTCCTGGACCTGCTATTTTGCCTCTGAGCCACTATTTACCTCTGAGCCACTATAAAGTATTTGCCTGAAATCTAATCTTGTCTTCTATCCAGCACTGGGGGCTGGACGTTATCTGAGACTGCTCCTGTCATTCATTCATGGTGCACCTGTGGCTAATAAACTGCCCCTAAGGGCAGTGTCAGTTAATTGACTCTGGTTCTCGTATTGCTGTTTCGTGTTCTCCTGTGGATTCCTGACTTTGGATTGTTATTTTGTGTATCCTGACTTCTGGCATCCTCTACCTCGGCTCTCTACTCGTTTATCCTGATTTCTGGCACCCACTGACCTTTGGCTTACCCACGACGATTCTCCTGTTTATGTCCATATCTGTACTGTGACTTGGAGCATCATCTTGCACAGCCCCCGTGCACCGACTCACAGGCCAGGTGAGTTTTTGCCTGACCACCTTGGTGTCACATCCTGTTCCTAGCTGCAGATCATTCTGGCTATGGCTTTTGGTATCCAGTACTCTTTTTTCAATTCTTGTTTAGTTTTTCTTGTTTTTTTTTTTGGTTCTCTATTCTATGTCTCGTTTTCTTTATGCTGGGATTTCTGGGTTCATTCCTGTATTCCATCCCTGCATTTCCCAGTCTCTTGGATTCATTTAAATGTTTGTTTTATGTTGCCACACCCGTTTGTTTTCCATCATTCCTTTTGTTTAAGTGTCCCTGCAGGCAGCTGCTCAAGCCTTTTGTCCTTTCTTGAAGGTAAGTGCTATATGTGTTTCTTATGGTTCATTTAGCAGACATTAGGCAGAGTAGGATCTGCCAGATATGGGGTACATTGGCGTTGTTGGCAGGCTTATGCAATGTATGATCATATAATGTAACTAAATCCCCATGATTTTCATATATAGTACTTAGTTATTTCTCCTCTTGTTTTGCCTATTGTAGTGGAGAGCTGGTATTTCACAGGTTATCTCCACTAAAGATCCCAGTGAGGCTCAGGAACAAGTAATAAAATCCCACATAACAATAGTCACAACAAGCAAGGTAATCCACGAATATCCCAATACAAATCCCAATGACTGGATGACACACAGCATCAGGAGCAGAACTGAACTTTTAATCCACACAACATTCTTTTAAAGCTTTCTCCCATGCAAGGGAGGGATTCACATTAATTATTACAGTATCCAATAGTGTAACTGTTACCTCCCAAACATCTTCTCCCCTCAGTGTGACACATAATCCACTTATACATACTGCAGTTTTACCTGATTTCTGGCTGTACCCCAAAACAGTTAGATAGAATTATATAATGGGTACCCCCTGGTAGCCCTGATCTGGGTGACTAACATATTCAAAATTCACCCAGATTGGACCAGGGGTTCGGGAGTTAGGTGGAAGAGGCAATTTGACCGACCGCACACGAGGTAGTATCCGAAAAAGGCTCCATGTGTTTTGGCCTTGCGGTCGGTCTCTGTTCGGGAGATAAAATGCATAGAAATGCTTGCCATCCAAACTTAAATCGGTATTCGTATTAATTCCCTTGTTCGGGACATTTATTTTAGCAAACAAGGGGCTGGTTGGCCCCTCCATTCGGGAGTTACGGAGCTCTGGAGGTTTCAGCGCTGTTTACTTAGTCGAGTGTCTGATTTTAGTTCCAGACACTCGACGGCAAAACAACGCTGTTCGGGAGTTTAAGATGGCGCCACGTGTTCATCTCCTGAACGGCGGCCACCCAGAGGACAAAGCACACACTGCACTGATTGCCAATTACGGGTTTGCAACATTGTTGCGAACGGTAATTGGAGGCACACTTATTCCTGAGGTGGTCTGATTGTTCGGTAGTTTCACTCGTATAATAAACGGAGTGATTTTACCGAGCAATCAGGCGAATGCTGCATACAATATACATACATATGGCAAAATTAAACGAAAGCATATTAAAACACATAATTTTGTGCACAGCCCAATGCCATCCGCTACACCTATCATATCTTGTCTTGTTTTAGTTTGTATTCCCAGTCCATGTACAGTCCTGTCCTGCCCCTGTTTAGTTAATGTTCCCTTTATGTTTTGTGTACATGTTCTGGGTTTAGCTTCCTATTCTTCTCTGGTTCTGGGTTCTACTAGTTCTGTCTTGTTTTCATGTTTAGTGACTATCCTAGCCTTTCTTTGTTTCTGTACTGGATACATTCTTGCTGCGGAGCCTCCCTATTCAGTTCCTGGAAGATCTGCTTATTTCCTAGTTCCTGGGATCCGCATAAGCTGATTCAGGGTCTTGGTATGTGGCCGCACAAATGCTGGTACTCAACACCAGGGGGCATGCGGTTAACCTGCACCAGGCCCTGATAATCCACTTCCATGCTCAAGACTCCCAACTTCTCATCATGAGGCACTCAGGGGTCCCGGTTTCCGTCCGCCACCCGTGACACTTGGCCTGTGTTTAATTGCAACGGTGAGCATATCTCTGCATACCTGACTCCCACTAAGGTAAGCCGTGACACAAATGTACATGTCACAAACAGTTCTGTAACTCTGAAGCACCATATGGATGTATCGGAAACAAACAAACCAAACAACAGGTGAGCGTGTTTTTATTGTTTTGTGATTTTGAGGTCCATCCATGGTGCCAAAAAAAAATGACTAATGGGCGGAAAAAAAGATTGATAGACAGCCAGTAAAGGTTGGTTTTATTCACAGATCGAGTTAGATATGACCAATCAATGGTAATAATAAAGATCACTAGCAAAAAAATTTTTATGTATTTATAAACATAATATTAATATACAATTTTCACCACTGCTAGTGTTTCCCAACTATTGGTTACTTTTCACTTGATCTATAAAATAAATGGCACGACAATGCATCTACCAGCATACTATTTATATTATGATATATATGACAAAAGTGGCCTTGTCTGGCCTGGAATGGAAAAATATACATTGTCTCACCCCACTAAAACACCAGAGATAACACCCTTCACCCCAATTTATTTAACTGTATATTCTATAATAGATGAAATGTTTGAAATACGTTCTGCCTCCAGCAGTGGAATAAAGGCACAAAAAAAAAAAAAAAAAACATTTTGTTTCTGCCTTTTGTCTGCATAATAGGTTGGAAGAAATTATTAAAGGAACACTATAGTGTCAGGAATACACACATGCATTCCTGACACGGTAGGTCTAAAACGCTGTTTAGCTTAGCCTTTTCCTCCATTTTCCTCCAGTTAAAATAGTAATATTACTATTATTTATTTATTTATTTATTTATTTATACATATATATATATCCAATCATTGATTATGGGGATGTAGTATCTGCATCACAATCTCACATTAATAAACTCAACACATTGTATAACTCGTTCTGCCGATTTGTGCTACAATGTAATTACAGGACCCATCATTGTGACATGCTAAAAGAACTAAACTGGCTGTTGCTGGAATCCAGACGCACCCTTCATCTTTCCAGCCTTGTGTTTAAGAGCTGTTCTTGGAAACTCCTACCCTACCTGAACAAAATGCTTTCCCCAGCTGTTCCCACTTCCTATAACCTCCGATCCAGTACCAGCACTTTACTTAGTCTACCTCAATACAAAAAGAAAGCAGCCCGATCCTCCTTCTCCAACAGAGCGCCGCAATTGTGGAATGACCTCCCGCACAATTTAAAATCTTCCCTAATCCCTCTCTACATACCTCAAAACAGAATGCACCTGTCATGGTTGATTATATATTTCCTACCTGTTCTATGTTAAAATTTGTATTTATTGTGTATTAATATTGTTTTTGTATTTTATTGTACCCTAATGTAACAATGCAATGATTTGTGGACTCAGGACATACTTAAAAACGAGAGAAATCTCAATGTATCTTTCATGGTAAAATATTTTATAAATAAATAATATACTCACCTTTATCCAGCACCTTGCGGGTCCGGTAATGGCAGGCTCCGCCCATGCTCTGCCCCTTGGCTGAGATTCCCAAACTTGATATTAGGAAAGTATTGGGAGGCTATAGCGCCCCAATCAGCATTTCCTCATAGAGATGCATTGACTCAATACATTTCTATGGGAAAAGTTCAGCGTGGAGACGATGAACATCAGTGATGCACATTGTGCAGCACTGGCCCAGGAAGCACCTCTGGTTGGTGTCTGAATGACTGCCACTAGAGGTGTTCCTAGGCAGTAATGTAAACACTGGCATTTCTCTTAAAAGGCAGTGTATACACTAAAAAGCCTGCAGGGATGTGCTATAGAGAACAGAACAACTAAATTAAGCTCTAGTTGTTCTGGCGACTATAGTGTCCCTTTAAATAGACACACACATCAGGCCTATTTCTAAAAATAATTTGTCAGTCTTAATGTGTGTGTACAAAGTTCCAGCTCAAAGTATATAGGAGTAAATATAATATATTAAAGATTTATTTTCTCTAGCTTAATGGAAAACACCAAAAATGGTATATAATCAAATTAAATTTTAAACAAGGAGTTTCATAGTGTAGCGTATCATTTCATCTCTAATGGATACCATATGAAGCACAAAATCCCATGTTTATGAATGTTCTATTTTTAGAAACAAAGTTCTCTCGGAGGCTGGTTTTTAATTCTAACCTTACCAACCCACCGAAAAAAAACAAACACAAAAAAGTAATTTATCCTCAGTAACTTTAGTGTCTTTGAACAACACAGGAGTGTGTTTGATCACTTTATTGTGCTTAAAGAGGTGAAAATATCTTTGCCAATTGATCTCAGTGTGTCTAAATACGATCAATAGTTAGGGTTAATTTTGATATATAATATCAGGCAGCTGCTCACAGTAATGTTTTAGAAGGGGGTATGGGTGTGTCTCATGCCTAAATCGTTCTACACGTGGATAGCTTTTATGGTTGAAAAATAAAGAAAATAATCTATTGCAGATGAGCTGCATCTTTAAGGAATTTTCGCTCATAAAGAATTTTAGAGTACAAATAGCAATAACATTTTTATAGTGTTACTTTAAAAGAGAATATGTCTTAAAAACAGCATTTGCAGCTTTGATTTTTTTTTTTTTTAATAAAATGTTACTTCAAGCAATATAACCACAACAGTTTGATGTAGTGGTTATGGTGCCAGAAGCACCTTTGAATTATTCTTAATTAAGGGGGCACAATGGGCAATTTTTTTTAACAATAACAGAGAAATTGAATCTGTTGGAAAAATTGAAATCTTGTAAATACTTCTAAAAACTTAAATAGACATGGTGCTTGGAATAACCGCTTAAATAGGCTTTGTCACCCATAAATAGGCTTTGTCACTCAAAAATTGAGTATTTTATAAAGATCAAATCTTTCTGAAATATTCAGACTGACTGTGTTGGAATTTCATTGGAAATGCTAGGGACTATTTTGTCTCAGTATTTTTCCTACAATTGACAAGCTTGACAAAAAACCTAGCTACTGCTAGGGAAATAAAGCTCTTTCTATGGAGGATCCTGCGGTCTACAGGGAACCTCCATAGACCTGAATGCTGTAGTCTTGCACATGCGCAATAGTACAGCGCTGATGTCGTCTCCTTGCAGTTGAAACTCCAGGAGCTGAGGAGAGTGGCAGGTCAGGTAAGTAAATCTCACCTTCCCTTGCCTTCCATGCCCACCAAATTATACAAAAATCCTTACGGTGACAGAACCATTTTAAAGAAATATAAATATGTAAGCCAATAGAAAAGCAGCTGTCAGTGTCTTCTTTAGTGTCATCATCATGTGGCTACATATGTAAGTGATGTACAAGTAATAATTAAATGTAAATACAGTGTCACATGGTGATGTCATCTAAGGAATAGGTATATATTTTTAGGTAATGTTGTTAACACATGGACCCAGGGACGTATTAGCCGAGAGGCAAACAAGGCAAAGGCCTTGTGGCTAACTGATAGGCCAGGTGGGTGGTCGGTTGGGCGGGCGGTGCTGGCGAGGGAGCACTTTCCCCGAGCGCTCTGCTCAGTTCCCTTGCGCGCCGCAGAGTGAAACCGGGAGCCGGAATATGACATCATATTCCGGCTCCCAGCATCAATCTACGGCACGCGAGGAAGCTGAGCAGAGCGCTCAGGGGAAAGTGCTCCCTCACCAGCGCTGACCGCCCAGCAGCCCCACTAGACCCCAGGGAGAGGGAGAACCCCCCCCCCCAGCATTCCCAAAGGTAAGGAGGCTTGGGGGGGGGGGTAAAAAAAGTGTGAGTGTGTTAATGTGAGTGTGTGTGTGTGTGTCTGTTAGTGTGTGTCAATGTGTGTGTGTGTCTGTTAGTTACTGAGTGAGGGCAGCACAAAACCAGGATACACCACTGCATGGACCTCTGTTGCATATGGAACACCACGTGCACAACTGCAAACATAGTTCTTTTAAATTAAAAATAACCTATATCCTTTATGTCTCTTGTTATATGTTTTTTATAAATTTGTTCTTTGGACATAAAATTCCCACGAAATCCAGATAAATCTCTATTCTTCTAATTTCCAATATTCTGACTAGTTCTTTTTACAGTTCAGATTCTGACACAACATTAATTTCCCCTCTAGGTTGGTAAAGACATTTAAATGTTCATTGAGTAGAAATGAGAAATAAGATTTGGAGTACAGCCAAAATGGCATTTTGCAGTTTACAGAGATTGAGAGGAGGGGAGAAAATTTTGAAGAAAAAAATGTGCCGGGGGTTGAAGATTCCTTAGCTGACCCCGAATTCAATTTTATTGAATTCCACAGGGAGATATGTCAAATAATCAAATCAATTAAACAGTTTAAATGATATTTACTGTATATGTCACTATCACCATATACTGTAAATGCACTTATTAAATCCAAGTAGACGATAATACCTTCCTACAGCTTCAACATAATTTTATTAATATCCACAAAAGTAGGTTGAATGATGCAAGCTATCATCTATAACACTTGGATTACAGCTCTTAATCAGTGCAAGGTCGGCAATCTAATTAACCCATGCACTGCCATCATTTTTTAAATGCTAATGATGTTGCAAGCTTCGTCAGTCGAGGAGCGTGAAAGTCAAGACACAATAAGATTTTATCCACTAAACTGGGATTTTTGTGTTAATATTTTTTATTGCATTCTTTTTTAATAAATACAACAGTGTATCTGTTAGCTTATTGCATACAAATTTACAGATAGATGCATCCATGACATTGGTTGAAAATGAATAACTCCAAAATAAACAATTTAGCTGTTAAGGAGTGAAAACACATTTAGAAAAAGAATCCGTGACCCCAAAGATAGGGACTTAAGAGCAATGCAAAGGATGCGAAGGATTAAGAGTGAGAAAGAAAAGTAAAAGGGAAGCAAAGAGTAGGTCGGAAAATTATGGAGCTAATTTCAAGATGTGAGAATAGAGAAGAGAGTAGATGAGAAGAATGGGAGATCAAGAAGTACGGAAGAAGAGTAAGGGGAAGCAATAGAGGTCGGTACCCAGAACTCAAACAGAGTAACTCAAACAAAGTAGGAAGGTTGGACTTCCTTGGTCCTGGCATAGGAGAGAGTCCTTGTCTGGGTTCCCACTGGGGAGACATATATTTTCCAGTAAATTCACTCTAATTTGCTAATGGTCTCTTTAAAAGGATACTGTACAGATACTATAGACCACCTAGACCATTACATCTCATTGAAGTTGTCTGAGTGCAGTGTCCTTTCCCCCCTTAGCTCTGCAATTGAAGACATTGCAGTTTCTCTGCAATGTTTTCATTGCAGGGTTAAGACTGCCTCTTGTGGCTGTCTACCAGACAGCTACTAGAGGCACTTCCTGCTGTTTCACTGAGTTTAACTACATGAAATGACACTGAATGTCCTCACCCATTGCATGAGGACACCCAGCATCTTGCAAAACCCCATAGGAAAGCATTTCATTATTTCAATGCTTTCCTATGGAGAAGGCCAAATACCTTGCTAAGTGAGACCTCGGCACAAGGATAAGGTAAGTGAGGTAAGTTTTATAAGGAGGGGTGGAGGACGCAGGGGCAGAGGGACACTATAGTGTTAGGAATGCAACTTTGTATTCTTAACCTTATAGTGTTCCTTTAACTAGCTACATTCAAGTATACAAAATATAGTTTCCTGTAAAAGAAAGTCGAGGCATTTTCCATACGTTTACACCTATGATGGGGCTATGTATAAAAAAAATTGAATTCTGAAAAGTGGAACATATATGTAAAAGGAGTAGAATCAATAAAGCCAATAGAATGTGACATGCTCAATTCCCTGCCACTTAGGAGTTAAATTACTTTGTTTATCTAGCCGAGTCACACCTACCTGCATGTGACTTACACAGTCTTTCTAAACACTTCCTGTAAAGAATCATTTAATGTTCACACTGCCTTTATTGCTAATTTTGTTTAATTTAGAATTGCTTATCTCCTGGTCTATTAATAGCTTGCTAAACCCTGCAGGAGCCTCCAGTATGAAATAAAAGTTCAATTTACAGAGCAGTAGATAAAAACTTTTACACTAAGTTAAATCTGATTGAAAATGAAACCATTTTGTGTTCATACAGGTTGTGTCAGTCACAGCCAGGGGAGGTGTGACTAGGGCTGCAGAAACAGAAGCAAAAGTGATTTAACTCCTAAATGGCAGATAATTGAGCAGCGAAACTGCAGGGTAATGATGTATACACCAAAATTGCTTCAATAAGCTAAAGTTGTTTTGGTATAGTATCCCTGAAATGCTGAATCTGTTCAAGCTGAAAGGCTTGAACAGATTCAGATTAGGAAGCAGAACTCTTAGCACAAACTGTTAAACATTTTCCTTCTTACTCCCCTGTCATTGCACATTGCTACAGTGTATGCATCTGCAGATCAATTTAAAATAAATGCTGATAAATTGGAATAATAATTTTGCATTATAAATTCACATTATGTGTTTGTGGGGCCACCAGCCCCTAGCATTGATTTGTGAATGCTTAATCCTGCAAAGCAAATGATCAAAAAGAAAATAGAGATGCATAATCTGATCAAAATGAACACATATGTCATATTTGACAATACCATTAAATATTTATAGGAGGCCAGAGATGCCTTGACATAGAAAGCATTCAATCGGCATCATAACTGATTTATGGATATTACTGAATCACATTAGCATTATATTTTAAGTATATCCATCCACAGATCGAAACTGATACACAGACATATCTCTGTTGTTTTGACCTCGTTTTAGTGCTATCCACTTGTTTTTTTCTTTTTTTTTCTTAAATGATGAACACAAAGGTGCCAGAATTTTCATAATTCTTCAAATGCAGTTTGTGCGAGATACTCAGCTCCATATATATGGTCCTTTAGGATCTTATTATATTGATCTTTAAAAGGGAACTATAATGAAAAATACCTTACTGTGCGTTGTAGTATACATTATTAGATACTCTGCTTTTAGTTTAAAAGGGCTCTCGGAAACCTAAACCACTATACTTCATTGTAGTGATTGGGGGTGATTCTGAAGGTTTGAGACTTGTTCTCAGTAAGAAATTCCAGTTCTGCCAAATCCTATTTTTCAAAGATTGAAAATTGTTTCTGGACACCCAACAATTGGCCAGATGACAGTTCGGGACAGCCAAATGTTGATTTGAGTATAGAGTCAAAAGAACAATCCAAAAAGGCACGAAAATGGTCCAATCAGTGTGATGCAAAATATATCCATAATATAATGTTATATATATATATATTTAGCAGTACACTGATAGAAGCATTTTCCAGTCATTTGGCTGATAAAACAAGTGAGAGAATGTAACCAATAGAGTAAAAAAAAGGTGCAGGGGATAAAAAAAAAATCTATATTTATGTATTATATATACATACTTAAACATAGATTTTTTTACTCGTTCTTCTATTTTTCCCTCCATTACTTATTCCTCACTTGACCTCTGAATAAAATAAACAGCCCTCAATCATCTTTTTTTTTCCCAGTAACGTCTCTTTTTTTGGTGCCATAGGCAAAATTTAGAATATTGAACCCCCGCGAATATGTTCAGCATTTCTCATTTCAGTAAGTCAATATTTGTTCACAAAAGTTGGAAAATCTGCAAAACACCCTATCAGCCAAATTCGTCCGTATTACAGTTTGGTCCAAAATGAATATCCAAATCTAGCAGGTATTGTCTTCTGATTTTCTGACAAACCGACATGGCCCGGTCCTCCTTAATTGCATCGACAATGTGGAAATTACACTTCTGCTCCCCCAGTGCAAAAACCATTCCACCTTGGACTCCACAGACAGGCTGAAAGTGCTGGGTTAAGATACTCACAGTGGCTATATAAATATTATTTGAAAGTAAACCTAGGAACAGCTCCTGTAGAGTTATAGCACAAAGACCTCTACAATGAGCCATAGTAGTTTTGGTATTTAGAATGCCCCTTTAAGTCATATTAGTGTTTTTGATACTGACTCATTTTCCTGCACTGCTTAGTGAACGACAGTTTTTTTTATCTACTTTATTTTTAATTAAATGAAGGATTATCCTCCACATAGCTAGTTTTCATGGCACCCTTTAACCATCTAAAGGGATAAGATATTATTTTGTAGCCTGATGGTTCCCAAACCAGTCCTCAAGGCACCCCTACCAGTACAGGATTTAGGGATTACCCAGTTTTGTCCAAAGTGTTTTCTTGTTCTAAAAACACCTTAGACACAATTGGGTTATCCCTAGATCCTGGACTGATAGGAGTGCCTTGAGGACTGGTTTGGGAACCACTGTTGTAGATATACAGTGACACCCTCTTACAACACAAACAAAACCAGTAGGTATAGGCATGGTGTCATATCGTCATTAGAATTTCTATATATATCTGTGTGTGTGTGTGTATCTTTCATTAGTAAATATGTATAAATTATGTGTTTGTGTTCCAATTACAATTATACTTCATTAATTTTAGGTGTAAATTTGTTGAATATGAAAATTGACATTGTCTCTGATAATGAAATTTACAAATCTGTCTACAAATAATTTTAACATTACCAGGGAAAACAATTGCTTATACCTTAATATAATAATACATACTATCTTTTTTTTCTTAAACCATCTGCTACATCGGACTTTCCTCTGACTTGTGTAATTGGATTGATGCTACTTTGACATATAGAGAGAAAGGCACTATTCATGGCTCAAATAGATTGCATAATTCATTATTTTTTTCTTTGAAAATCCATTTATTGATATATTTAAATTTCCAGCTAGTCATATTCCAAGCCTTGCTATTTCAGCAATGTTTATCTCTCTAATTTCTCATAATATTTTATTCCACATTTAATTTTCAATGACTATTTTGTATGATTTACATAACATTTTTTTGCCTGTTTCCCTTCCTACCATAATTATCACATTTTATTTTGCTCATAGTGTGTAATAATTATTTTCATTCCTTTATTGTCCTATAAGTGTGCATGTAGACACACAATCTGGTTTATTCACCAAAGTGGGAATTTTCTGAGAATTCTAGTTTTAGGTTAGATGGAAATATGTCAGAGTCCTAGAATTCTTCAAGTCCATGTTATATAAATTCTCTGGTTGATTCCCAGTAATTATCAGTTTACTAAATAACACTGCAGATAGTTATTAATTAAACGTACACTATAAGCACTATAACTTCTACAGCTCACTGACATGGCTATGGTGCCAGGATTGTTATGCCCCAACAGTTCAAGGAGTTACACTATTTTTGAATGGTGTGATTTAGCTTGGGTCCACCATGCTCCACTCCTGACCTCCACTATTGACTCTAAACAACCAGATGTTCAAAAGTAAAGACATCCAATAACTCTCCAGAAGTAATCCATGCAGTGCACGGCTTAATTCATTGGCTAAGAGTAATTCAGTAAATTCAGCTCTTTAAATTACATTTAATCACTTTTTATTTATTTATTTAGGCTATCAAAATTTTATTTATATTATTTTTTACTAAATGTTGTTTTTCTAGCCCAATAGGGAGTATATCTAGTTTTGTTTTTTGAAATTCTGTTGAACTGACGTAATCAGTCAACAGAAAACAATCATAATATTGTATTCAAGAAGATTCAGTGTACTATTCAATGAGGCCTTCAGATGATTAGATTTCATGCTACTTTCTAGATACTCATTGTACCAATGGTGTGGTGTTCACATTAACATATACAATATTAACTTTCGTGCCATTCCAAATACATAATACCATGGTAGGCTCCGAAGATGTAGATGTCCATGGCTGTTACTTAATTTTCTCCCCTCTGCTTATTGAAGTTTATTCAATAAATAATGGATTGTAATTCACTGTAAACACAATCATAAAATATAAGCAGAAAATAGCTGACTTTGGAAGCTTTCCAGTATAGCTTTAGTCACAGATATTTTAGCCTTTTTTTTTCTTTGAATAATTCGGTTTTTAATGATTAAACCTCAAGATTAAACCTAATTTTATACATATATATCTATATATATATATATATATATCTATCTATATATATATATATATATATATATATCTATATATATATTATATATATTTTATATATATATATATATATATATATGTATATGTGTGTGTGTATGTATATATATATATATGTAACGGACCGTTTCGCACACAAGGGGTAAAAACCGTTTAGGCAATCGCCCCCCTTTCCATAGATGCAGACACAGCTACTGCAGAACACCAAACTCCCGAACAGGATACCAAGTAGCACTCCAAATTCCAGAACTGGAACCTCACGAATAGCTGCTAGCAGCTGAACAGGAAAAGCACCCAAGCAGCTTACACTCCTGGCAATCAGTCTCTAACAGCATACAGTAAATCCCCCCAAGAACGAGACAAAGCTCCGTGTTGAGGGTCAAGCAGTGAACAGACAGAGCTGTGGGTTTATTGTGCTTATGTACACATTCTTACACATTAGTACCACCCACAGGGTTTTGGAACACAACCAATAAACACATACAATACACTCAGACACTCCCACACAAATTCCTCCCCTCTGCCTGTGATTCAATTACCTTACACAATGGGTAATGTAATTTAGCACAAGCAGAGAAATACAATTTTTCCACATTATTCATAACTTGAAAAGTATGCATCACATTCACATTCACATTTTCAGAATCAGCATACTCCAAATACAAACATACGTCAAAATCATACAAATTGGTCCAGTGGTTCAAAAGATAGATCGTAGTCCTTTGTGACCACAGGAAGCATGGCTTTTCTGCCCAAAACCAGTTCCACAGAGTCTTCTATCCTGGAGATAATTAGAAGTAATCCAATTATCTCCAAAGACAGAGGCAAAACTCCATTGAACACATGGCATCAAAAAGACAGTAAAATACAATAAAATACACAAGGTTACATTTATGACATAAAATACAGACATGCAACATATGCCCAGATAGCTTAGGTCTAAGCGCACATTATTACTGAATGGCGCTCAGAGCACACACATACAGTTCAATTGCCATGGAGCCAAAGTCCTTCCCATAGTCTTTCATTATACGAATGGGCTCCATGGCATAGCTATCTGGGGTATCACTGCTCAAACAGGGCAAGCACCAAATGACCCTGCTTTCTTGTCTTTGCATGGGAAAATCAAGCCTTTTAACATGGAGCCATAATCCCAAGGCAACAGGCGAGCAACCCGGCTTCTCAAATGCAATGTGGCGAGATTTATCTCATTACTATATATATATATATATATATATATATATATATATATATATACCATGAAGTATTAAAGAGTAGAAAATGTCAACATATCTATCAATCCATCATCATTAGAAACTGAATTATTAAAATAAATATATAATATTTATTTTTAAAAATAATAAAAAGTTAAGTGGGAACCAAACATGTAACCCTGAAGTTTGGACAGCACAACTAGTAAATTAATCAGCTGAACAATCCTTGTCTACAGGCAGTCAGTTCAATGCACTTCAAATCACAATGGCTTCCTCAGGCAATCTTTCCTTAATTCGGTAAATTATTTAGTTCATCAACAACTACAGGATACTGAAAGCAACTCTAGCCCTGCAGATACAAATTATATCCCAACAGCTATTACGGTCACCAACAAGGTAGCTATTATGGCTGCTAATTTAGCTACTTAGTCAGACTTAGTTTCCTAATCATGCTAATTTTGTTGCATTTCATTATAATTTATTTATCAAGCAACCCTTAGTGAAAGGCTTACACCAATAGTCAACTAAAACGTACACCCAGCTATCGAATGCAGTTTCATTCAGCTGTTTATTTGATAATGTTTTAATTCTGAGATTTTAAGTCTTGACCATCAGTGTAACTTGGCAGCCAGATTTCTGTTGCGCAGTTATTAAATAAACCTCATTGGACATAAATAAAAGGGACTTGCTAATTAAACTCTCGCCAGACAGATTAATGATTCCTGTCTTTTAACAAAAAGCTAACAGGAGATGGGCATGAAGTAGAAGAGATCATAGGCGTGCGCAGCCTATTGTATAAGAGTGTGCACCCTAAAGCAGAAACACATATGCCGTGTATATATATATATATATACATATATTTACATATATACACATACATACACACACACACACACACACACACTGCTGTGTGTAGGCGCTGTGTGTGTGTAGGTGCTGTGTGTGAAGGCGCTGTGTGTGAAAGCCCTGTGTGTGTGTGTGGGCGTGCTGTGTGTGTGGGCGTGCTGTGTGTGTGAAGGTGCTGTGTGTGTAAGGGTGCTGTTAGTGTGTGCTGTGTGTGTGTATGTGTAAGGGTGCTGTTAGTGTGTGTGTGTGTGTGTGTGTGTGTATGAGGGTGCTGTGTGTGTAATGGTGCTTTTAGTGTGTGCTTTGTGTGTGTGTGTGGATGAGGGTGCTGTGTGTGTAAGGGTGCTGTGTGTGTGTAAGGGTGCTGTGTGTGAGGGTGATGTTAGTGTCTGTATGTGTAAGGGTGCTGTATGTGTAAGGGTGCTGTTAGTGTGTGCTGTGTGTGTGTAAAGGTGCTGTGTGTGTGAGGGTGCTGTGTGTGTAATGGTGCTGTTAGTGTGTGCTTTGTGTGTGTGTGGATGAGGGTGCTATGTGTGTGTAAGGGTGCTGTGTGTGAGGGTGATGTTAGTGTGTGTATGTGTAAGGGTGCTGTGTGTGTGAGGGTGCTGTGTGTAAGGGTGCTGTTAGTGTGTGCTGTGTGTGTGTGTATGTGTGAGGGTGCTGTTTGTGTAAGGGTGTTGTTAGTGTGAGGGTGCTGTTAGTGTGTGTGAAAGGGTGTTGTTAGTATGTGCTTTGTGTGTGTGGATGAGGGCGCTGTGTGTGTAAGGGTGCTGTGTGTGTGTAAGGGTGCTGTGTGTGTAAGTGTGCTATTAGTGTGTGCTGTGTGTGTGTAAGGGTGCTGTGTGTGTGGGGGTGCTGTTAGTGTGTGTATGTGTGAGGGTGCTGTGTGTGTAAGGGTGTTGTTAGTGTGAGGGTGCTGTTAGTGTGTGTGTGTGTGTGTGTGTAAGGGTGTTGTTAGTGTGTGCTGTGTTTGTGTAAGGGTGCTGTGTGTGAGGGTGCTGTGTGTAAGGGTGCTGTTAGTTTGTGTATGTGTAAGGGTGCTGTGTGTAAGGGTGCTGTTAGTGTGTGCTGTGTGTGTATATGTGTGAGGGTGCTGTGTGTGTAAGGGTGATGTATGTGTGTGTGCTGTATATTTGTGTGTAATGTGTGGGGGCCATTTAGTTAATATACCCTGTCCCTTCTTACCTTATGTAGGGAGGGGGGACCGTGCTCCTGCCTTCCCTAGTGGTCAAGTGGAGAGTGAACTCTAGCCCCATGTGGATCTGAGCTCCAACCGCGTGAGAGGAACCTGGCGGAGGTGCTGGCAAGAGCTCCCCGGGTCCTCTCCTGCCTCCCTCCATGCCTGTGGGTCGGTGAGGGAGATCTTTGATCTTTGCTCTCCCTCACCGGCCCTCGGTGGGAGGCACATAGTGCGTGCCGCGGGGATTATGGTGTGCCTAGGCACACCCCGTGCACACGCCTATGGAAGAGGTCAGTATGTAGCTAACTGGCAGGAACACTCATGCTGGATGGCGGGAGTTTAATTAACACGTACATATTAAAAATTATTATTGTTATTTTTGCATCTTTACCAAGCACAGCAAAATTGTTCTTCCTAAGTTTTGATGGCCGAATTGATTCTTCAAAAAGAAAATGATGATAATTAAATATGTGCTTTTAAGTACGGATTGAGTAAGTTCTAGAGCAGAACAATACTCTCCATGTTCTATGCTGGCCTTATATTAAAGGTAAACTACAGGAAGGCATTGACACAATTTAAGTGTATTAAATAAATAATAGACTTGAAGATTCATTGCAGGCCAACTGCCAAACTGCAATTTGGACAATTTGGATGATCAGATGATTGTCTGGATCCCAGAGCTTGGAGCTGAAACATATCAGAATCTTGTACCATGTATGAAGAAAGATGAAGATGTTCGGTTTGCTGTTGTGATTCTGCCCATGGCACCTAAAAAAGAGATGAGTGATGACTAGAGGACAGTCGCTAAATGTTGATTTTATTTATAGATCAAGTAAGGAGTAAACAACATAGGGAAAAATGGAAGAAAAGTAAAATTAAAAAAAAAAAAATATATATATATATATATATATATACATTTATATTTATGTTTATTAGATATATAGAAAACAAGAAGAGGTGTACTCGAGGAATCTATTATCAAAATCTTTATTACTTTATTTAATTCATAACCAGGATTCCATATGCAATAATGTTTTAGTCTCTGGGGAGCCTTACATCATATTATATATTTTAATAAATATATAATACATAAATATAGATTTTCACCGCTCCTCCTGTTTTCCATCTATTGATTACTTTTTCCCACTTTATGTGTAAACTAAATGGTGGGAAAATGCTCCCATCAGTGTACTGCAAAATATATACATAATATTACACTGCATTAAGTATATTTTACAACACATTCATTGGCCCATTTTAATGCTCTTTTTCTTCTTCTGATTCGGTTTTCAATCAGAGTCTCAGTTCTGAAATTCTGTATGTATAATGTAACAAAAATGTATACAGGTTACTTTGCACACCATTAGGATGACTGTATAGGCAATTTTGAAAAGCTGAACTTTGTAGTTGCATAATAGACAAATATACAATTTAGTTTTAAAAAATTCATACCTTTTAAGACATAAATAATAATTTGAAAAAAATAGAAAATTGCATCACTGTGATCCAAAGCTCATTTAAACCGCATAACAATCTAGTCAATAATTTTATTATTACCAAAATAATTTGTCATTAGACATGTGCAATTTGTTTTGTTCCAAATGTGAATTTGGACGAATTTCTGGTAATTCAGACATTCGGATGCTTCTGAATGTCCGAAGTGCAGAATTTTGGAAATGCCAAACCAAGTGGCAAAACGAGAGGGAGGAAAAATTATGTGAATGATGACAGGGGTAGGGGTAGGGTTAGGGGTAGTGTTAGAGGTAGGGTTAGGGGTAGGGATGGGGATAGGATTAGGGTTTAGGGTAACTGCTATCGGATGCAGTTTTGTTCGGGGTAAAGGTATGGTATGGTTAGGGTTGGAGTTAGGGTTGCGGGTAGAGTTATGGGTAGAGTTAGGGGTAGGGTTGGTGTTAGGGGTAGGGTTAGGGGTAGGGTTAGGCTTAAGGAAGTCCCGAATTTCTGAAGTGCCTAACCGAACCAAAGTGCCGAAGTGCTGAATTGCCGAACTGAACCAAATTTTTTGCCTATGCACATCCCTAGTAATTTTTGTTTGATCACATTCATAGCTAATCACATGTATAGATCTGATATTTTAAGAGGATTGGCTGTGTTAGTTTTCTCTTCACTCTCATTATTTGGGGTAAATGCCCCAATTATACCCAAACAGCTAATTCTCTCTCTTTTTACAGATATAATCAAGATTACTCCATTAACTGGGTAGATTTAGAGGAGAAGTACTTTTGGCCAAGAAATTAGAAAAACTAAACTATATGTAAAAAACTGTTTGTTGCAGTTTAGTTTAGAAATGCCGATAGTTGCTTCCGCATTAGCAATACCAGTGATGGGTGGAAGTGATAGACGGCAAGTATGAGATTAGCACTTTTAACCTATCAGTGCCACCAATTGCTGGTATGAGTTGTTATGGCTTATGCAGAATTACACTCCAAATTAGGGTTATTGAATTACACTACAAATTAGGGTTAAAGTGCCGAACCCATCCGAATTTCTGAAGTGCTGAATTACCGAAATGCAGAATTTTTTTACTTACCTGAATTTCCGAACCGAACCAAATTTTTTGCCATTGCACATCCCTATTTGTCATGACTTTAAATATTAATTTAATTCTGTCTTATCTTTTTCCCATTTCTGGGGACACAGAAGAAAAGCATTGTTATTGAAGTAAGGCTATTTCAGCTCATTTCTATCAATCCGAGAGTGATTCACTAGCACGTTTTGAATGGGAAGACATGGCTACAAGGAAAGAAGTGGAAATGACAAATGGCATATACTTCACATTTAATTCACATTCCTACCAACCCCATCCCAATTTTATACATACCAAAGTCAGGCAGCACGATATAGAACAGAGGAAGGCAACCTTTGACACTCCAGATGTTATAGTCTTCATCTACCATAGTGTCCTTACTGCCATACATCCATGGCAAAGCATCAGAGGAGATGTAGTTCATAATATCTGGAGTGCCATAGGTTCCAAAATCTGTCTACCCCAGGTATAGACAATAGTATGTACAAAGCTGGTAAAAAAGTAGGGTCAAAAACTTGGATTTACATAACTGGTAATTTCAGGAGATACTTATAAAAAAAGTGAAAAAATGGAACAGGAAAACTATATTAAACCTTTCAAATGCAGATGCACATTTTGTTTAATGGCTTTTGCCAAAGACAAGTCCTGAAACTCTAGAAGTGCAAATCTAGATATGCCAACTTCTTAGAAATTATACTATTCCCAGTAAGAATAAAGGCAGTGGTCAAGGATATTTACTGGTAAGGTGGTCTGACCGGAATTCGAACCTGAGTTTCCCAGCCAATATATGTCTAACCAGCCAATATATTTCTCTCCTTATAAAGACCTACGTCATCCCTTAACTATTTTAATTTGCATACAAACACATGTCGGGGCTCATTCACAAACACAAAATAATGTGATTTAAAAGCAAAACTGTAAAATTATTACAAAAAGTGCTGATTTGGGAACATTCCCCAACTCGACTATAGTCATAACTTTTCTATAACTATTTTTGTCTAAATGTTTTTTTATTGCACTGTAGTTTACTGTTTGGAGAATAATCTCCATTGAAAGTGAGCTCTGACTCTTCTAGTGCTCAAAGGGTAAACTTGACTTTTACAGCTGGGTCTCATTTAAAGTACCTTAAAACCAGCAGCTTTCCCATGAAAGGAATGGAAAGCTGTTATCTTAATTTATACCTCCAGTTAGACATGTCACAGCAATTTTAATGAGCCAACCAAGAAAAAGGCCATTCTGGTGCCAAATCCCAGTAAATCAGATTCAAAACCTATTAACTTTATTAGTGTTTAGGAAAACAGAGAACTCTTGTTACTGGCTCTATGCAGATGTCTGTCACCTTTCCGAGTGAAGTTTTTACAACGTGTAATTTGATGTGCCCTGTTGAGTTCTTGTCCATTGAAGAAAAAACAAACCCCAAATCCAGGTGGATTACATTAAGGAAAGGACATTTCTGATCTCCAATTTCAAATGATCTGTTGGAACCCATTAGAAGGAATTTGATCTGGGTGAAACGGAAAATAAAAAATTTATATATATATATATATGTCTATCCTTTCCTAACTGTATTTTTGTTTGTTTTGTTTTCTAGAGTTGGATGATAAGGGAAGTATTTATTTACCCAAGTTAAGATTTTTTCTTTGCTCTGACATTTTCTAATTTTCCATATGTAAGAAAAGCTACCTTATTTATGTGAAAGAAAGAAAGAAGTTATTTTCAAAATATTTTCTTCCCTCTAAAATTTTGAATTTTCCCATGTGTTAGAAAACTTATTCTTTTATTTTTAAGAAATACTGTGCTTTTTCTGATATAGCATCTAGAGAAAGGGTATTACAAGGGAGAACCCCAGCTATACATCTAAAAGAAAGAGAGAGAGAGAGAGAGAGAGAGAAAGAAAGAAAGATAGCTTGTAAGCATCTAGAGAAAGGGTGTTTGAAGGAAGATCCCGAGCTACCTCCTTCATGTATAGGAAATAAAAAAGGAAAGAAATAAGAAAGAAAGAAAGAAAGAAAGTAAAAAAGGAAGACAGAAAGAAAAAAGGAAAGAGAAAAAAGAAAGAAAGAAAGAAGGAAAGAAAAAAGGAAAGAAAGAAAGAAACTTGTAATCAAAGAAATATATTTGTAAAAACAACAACACTAGTTTATATCTGCAGCTAACCCATATATCTTCAGCATGTCAGTCTGTGACTACGATTATGGAGTCTGTTGGCCGTGGCTAGTAGCAGCCACAGCACCCCAAGTAATAAAGTTGTCAGTCTATAGCTTACAAGTGAATCTGTCATGACAGGTCTACATTCACATAAATCCCAGCTGAATGTATTGAACACATCATTTATCATCACACAGATAGAATATTTAGATATGTACTCACCTCCAGTCCAAAACCACCATGTCCTCAGTTTGATGCGTGTTATATTTCTCTAACACACTGATCTTCACTTCCCTTTTATTTGCCCTGCTTGGGGACATATATTTTTATTTATAGTTAAACATTCTACGATCACTTTTAATCGCCTCTTCTGAAGAAATATTCTTTTTGAATGATGCTTGTGGAAACAGGACCACAGTGCTCGTTTAGATAATATTATGGTATCGGAAGAGCATTTGGAGATTATTGGATTATTATTATTATTATTATTATTATTAATATTATTATTGCCATTTATATAGCGCCAACAGATTCTGTAGCACTTTACAATATTTTGAGAAGGGGGATTTAACTATAAATAGGACAATTACAAGAAAACTTACAGGAATGATAGGTTGAAGATGACCCTGCTCAAATGAGCTTACAGTCTATAGGAAGTGGGGTATAAAACACATAAGGACAGGAAATAGCAATCAAAAAGGTTGGGAGTGAAGCAGAGAAAGTAGAGTGCTCCCCTTCAGGAGAGAGCAAGAGACAGGTATGTAAGGTAGAGGTTACTCTGGGAGGACATAAGCTTTCCTGAAGAGATGGGTTTTAAGGCTCTTCTTAAACATTTGAAGACTAGGGGAGAGTCTGATGGTGGTAGGCAGGCTATTCCATACTAAGGGAGCTGCCCACGAGAAGTCCTGCAAGCGTGAGTTGTCTGTATGCGTACGAGCAGCGGACAGGAGAAGGTCACGAGCATAGCGGAGAGACCAAGAAGGGGTATACCTATGGAGATATAAGGGGGGCTAGAATTGTTCAGTGCTTTATGGGTATGTGTTAGCACTTTGAATTGACTTCTATAGGATACAGGAAGCCAATGTAAGGAGTGACAGAGGGGTGAGGTGTGAGAGGACTGACTAGAGAGGAAAATCACTCTGGCAGCAGCATTCATTACAGATGGTAGCGGTGCAATGTGGCTTTTGGGAAGACCAATTAGGAGAGGGTTACAATAATCCATGCGGGAAATTACTAGAGCATGGATAAGCAACTTGGTAGCATCTTGTGTAAGAAAGGGGTGGAGACATATTTCTAATTAGTTATTTCTAATTAGTTTTGGTTTATAATTACATCATGACTGGCAGACCTTCAGACATTTTCTCAGACCTTCGAGACAAATGTGAAGGATCCATTTCAAAACAAATCTGTGCACAGAAGACCTGTAACCATAAGGATGCCTTAAACAGTGACAGTGCTAAATGAATATAAATTAAAGTGCACAGATCAGATTTATGCATTTTTAATATATACTTTAAACCACTTTCACTTTAATTGCTTAGTTAAGTCACTTTATTTTTTTTAATAGTTTTTTCTCACATTTTGAATTATGTGTATATATATATATATATATATATATATATTAACAATGCACTTACACTGGATTAAGTTAATGCACTTTAATTTCATTTATATTCATTTAGCACTATCACTATTTGTGTTGTTAATTGGTTCCCATGTTAAAATGAGTGTAGGACCCTCCGATATTGGGGTACTGTGACATACTGTTGGGCTTAGCACGATATGACCATATTGTGGAACTGAATCCCCATATTTATTTGCTGAGATAGGTGATTTATATAAGTAGCCTTGTAAAATTATATTTTTGTATGTGCTGTTCCTTAATCTATATTTTGTATAAATTCTGGTATTTCAAGCAGCACCATTGCTGAGAAATGCATGTTCTGGATGTGCCCCCAATTCCCTATTTTCTAAATGTATCAAGAAATGTAAATGTTTAATTTTGATGCAGGTAGAACAGACATGGAACCATGAGATTCACTAAGGTGTGGGATGCTGTCAATATGACAGTGTACATACCAGTCTACTGGAAAAATCAATTTTAGATGAAAATGTCTCCAATGAATTGACAAAACAATTACAATGTGTCAGTGACGTTCATTTTCTTAATGCGCCTTTTTTTAATTTATGTAAATATTGCATCTATTTAAAAAGGCAGTAAATTAACTATGATTAACGTTAATTGCATATGACAAATATATTTTAATACCTTGACATTCACTCGTTTTTTCTAATAAATGGGGGTACATTTATGCTATGGAATATATATTTTCAAAGCAATAAAAAAATGCTAAATTAACTATTTCACACCTCAAGAACATACAACTACAAGAATTTCAATCAATTTTCTTCTTTACCATCTTTAAATATATCTATTAAAACTCATCTTTTCAAAGAATCCTTTATGTTATTTCATCATAAATAATAAAAAAAATATATTATCTGCACCATCCCACTTTTGAGAGCACCCCCTAAATGCACATAAAACTAAAGAAAATGAAAAAACACCATAAAGTCTGAGAAAAACTGGAATAAGGTAATTCATTAATTGAGAGGAGAAAATCAAAAACTAACCACAAACGAATTGAAAATTTATTCGGCCAAAATGTGCCGAAATCCCGAACTAGCCTAAATGTGAAATGTCAAACATGCTTAGCTCGAGTCGTGATTATTGGGAAAAAAAGATGATTAAAGGACACAGGGTAGTCACTAAATGTTAATTTTATTTACAGAATAAATGCGAAGTGAGCAACAGAAGGATAAAAGGAGGAGCGGTAAAACAATATAACATAAAAATATATTTAGTTTTTTAAGGCTTCACCTTTTTTTTCCATTTACTTATTACTTTGTCAAGTTATATACATAAGCCGAACCGAAATTCGAGTTTTCCCCCAAATTTTCTATAATCAGTTAAAAAGCTGAATGTTCTCATTGTTCTCAACCCTATACATAGACACATAATTATACAGGGGTCTAATAGGTATCGGACCTCTGCAAAGATTTTTTTTTTACTTCATTACTAACAGTCAATACAAAAATCTGGGCACAGAACTTTTTCAACGTCCTATTTTATATATACAGATGACAAACAAGAGTATTTTTTTAATTTGAATAATTTTGTGTAGAGTTTTATTGTGCTTGGTCTTACCGCAACCTGTTTAGTACTTAGTTAATAGCAGCCAAAAGACTATCTTAAGATACATAAAAAAAAAAAAAAAAAGTGAATAGAGTTAATATTTTCCAGCATTTCATCTCTTTGAAGTGCACCAGTTTGCATGAATCAGCACGCTTTATAGAATAACAGCAATTATAAATAAAACAGCGTGAATACAGGACATTTAATCTTGTGTATTTTTTTTACCCTGCACATTAAAGCACTTTATAATGATACTCCACTCTGATCAGTTTTAAGCCAGTGAATTATTTATGTTGATTTATGTGGATATAAATTTAAGTGACAGGCGCACCTAACTCATATCTTTTAAATATAAGCCTTACACCGGATAATCTGTTATAAAGCTTACTTTGTTTTTCCAACACCTGGTCATCTGAAATCAGTGTTCTCAGATAAAAAAGAACAGTTAAAGTGGTATACATTACAGATTAAACATTTTTTTTTATTAAGCAAAAACAAAAAGATTAAAGATACGATTTACAGTCCCTTATTTGCTGCAAATCCCTTGGCTATGTAGCTTCTGTATTGATGTCTGCAAAAGAAAAATGCATATGGGATCAATGTGGCCCCCATATTAGAATAAGGGATGATTTAAACCTCCTTTATAACCCCAACTGTTATGCCACTGGTGGAGTCATATCTACTAAAATGTGAGCAGCCAGCACTGCCACTTTGTGCAGAACAAGTTTTCAAGACAGAAAAAGGTTTTCCCACACCTTGAAATGTCTCCATCTACTGTTCCCAAATGCCATGCATGTTTTGTTTGAATTATATGTTTGTCTTTTTTATCTATTGAACAATGTTGCAGAATATGTTGGCATTATATAAATAATTGTGATTTAAATCGATTGGTTGGCTTGTTGGCAAACCAATCAAAGCACTCTGACAGACAAGTCTCACTTCTCTCGGGACTTGCCATGGAAATAATGTGACTAGATGCAAGTATCATAAATGACAAAACGTTCTCACGCTCTAGTATATTAGGGGATACTTATCAATGTTCTGAAAAATAGGGCAAAATACCGGGTTCATCACCATGGAAACCAGCGGGACCAGCAGGTACATTCCAATATAATTGCACAAATTCTCAGAACACAACAGTTTTATAAATCGCTCACATTGTTCTTTTAATGTTCTTTTTTTCTCATTTGCTCCTAAACTGAAAGTTGTTTTTAGCAGATTGTTCTTCACCTCTGTTCACCTAATTTGTTTGTCATTTTATTTGCTGTTTTACATTTCCATTGTAAAATTATAAAGCATAGTAGGATACATTGGCTCTCTATAAAAAATAATAACAATAGTACTGTGAATATATTTGACTCCTCGAGAAATAGAATAGTGACCCCCAATAATCAGTGAACCTGGATCACACAATTGTCTACTGTTTCAAAATTTGTGCAATGCACGTAAATTCCATTTAAACAACACATGCAACTCTGCCCAATCAACAAAATCTATTTTAGGTGACATTTTAATAGAATAAAGAAGGGATAGCATTAGTCATCCGTAGATCTCAGCTGTAATAACCTGACAAAAAACCTCTATGAACATAATACAAAGACAATCCGGTGCCAATTGCACTGAATTAGAGTCTCCCGTGTGCCTGGCATTATGATAAATGTCTCTGTTGTTCTTCATCGAGGGGAAAGGAAGGACAATACAAATGGGCATTCTCAATAATGAGTGAGGCTTGTGTCAGTATATTTGTAAACAGAGAAGCCAGAACACAGGCTCAATAATACCTCTTTAGATCTTGATGTTCGACATGATGCATGGTTCTGTCACTGTCATGTCTTATGGATGTAAAATGGAAACAAATGTTCCAAGCGTCTTTTTAACCCCTTGCCTGATCATGTTGCTACCGCTACCATGAATGATGAATTATTACATGTAATGTAAAATTAAAAAAAATGTTTGTCAGCTTCATTATTTTGCCTTGATAAATTTAAGCATCCGTGCATTTTCCAGGTATTATTAATGGTGGTAATCAAGCTAATAAACTTGCCCTGGTGCCTCCATGTTAATCACCATTGTGTCTGATTTAAAGTGGAACTATCACCCCCCCAGCTCCCCTGCAAAATTAGTATTTCCTAAAGAAAGAATCTTTATGAAATACTCATATTGACTGTGTCAGAATGTCACTGAAATTCCAATACAGTCAAAAAATATACCAAGTAGGGACTACTTTGTCTCAGTATTTTTTCTCCACCTGATACTTCTTTACACTGGGTGGCACCAGCGCTGTCAGTTTTAAACTGTCTGTATCTATGGAGGATCCCTCAGCATGCATAAGACTACAGCAGTGACGTCGGCTCCTGGAAGCAGAAATGCCAGGATCAGAAGAGGACTGTCCGGAAAAGGATGGCGGCACCCGCGAGGGACAGGTTCAGGCAATTTAAACTTACCTTTGCCTGCCCCAACCAACCACCGAACCCCCCCAGCTGAGATGTAACCATTGGGGGTTCTTTGCAAATCATACAAAGTCCCCAGATGGTGATCATTCTGAAACAAAAATGCTTCTTAAAGACAATGTTTATTAAATAATAGAATTGATGCATGGATATGCAGATCATCCTGTGAGAGAAAATAGAAATCCTCGAATTAAGACACACTGTCATTTGGTCCTGGGAATGTTTATTCCAGATTCCACTGGATTTTACTATTTCAGTTTACCATTAAAAAAAAATAATTATATTTTTGAATCTTACCTAAGTAGAATGCACTCCTACTGCGGTTTCCACCTCCTAACATCTGATTTAGTACCAGCACTTTATTTAGCATACTGCTATACAAAAACTATAAAAAAAGCTATACTAATGTGATTCGATCCTCATTTTCCTACAGTAGCACCGCTATTATTAAAGAGATCTATGGCAACATATCTCAATATAAAATGCCCCTGTCATGGTTGAGTATATATATTACCGGTTAAATTGATATATGACTGTGTGTGTGTATGTATGTATATATATATATATATATATATATATATAATATAGTTAATACATTGCTAAACACAAATACACACACCAGTCAAACCATAAGACTTGCTTTCCCCACAGAAATCTCACTTTAACAGTGCTCTCATACTGCAAGGGATTCTGGGTAGGTGTATGCAAATGAGCTCAACAAAGAACCACATTTTTTCCTCATAATTCCACTTTATACATGGATTCCTTGTAGTATGTGTCTGCTGTATACAACCGCTTTGAAACATGATATATAATATCAATCACAATTTTTTTTCCCCACCATAACCTTTTTGGTTTTTGCTTCCCAAGCACCACCAAGCCTCAATAGCAAATCGGTAACCAACATCACTGCAGATTTGTGATTTCTGTGGGAAAAACCAAGTCTTCTGGCTTGACTGGTGTGCAGATTTTTGTTTAACACATGTATATTGCATTATTATTATTATTTTATTTTTAATTAGCTAATGTTTTTATTTATAATATTATATTGTACCCTATTGTAACAATGAAGTGTTAGTGGACCCAGGACATACATGAAAACAAGAGAAATCTCAATGTATCCTTCCTGGTAAAATAGTTTATAAATAAATAATTATTTAATGAATTCTGGGAGAAAGACTAGAGATGGTCCAGAGTCCTTTTTTTCTGGATTTCTGTAAATATTTCAGGTGCTGGGCTCTTTTTTGCACTTCAGGTAAAACATCACATTTAAGCCCCTGTATCCTATAGTGTATGTACCGAGGGCTTCAACATGGAAGATAATTCTGTAATCAGACCAGATTTAAAGCAGGACACTGGGGTAAAAATAGGAATTTGGGCCTTTAAGGCTGTATTTTCTGTCCAAAAGAGAGACCTTACGTATGGTATGTGTCATAGGTATGTTATGTGTAAGTTCAATCCTTTGATTACTGGATATTTAATTTTAAGATAATAAATACTCAAATGTTTTATCGTCTCATTTTGCAGAACTAAAGAATATTTGTGTGTTTTCAGAAATAAACAAAAGAAGCTTATTCGTATAGCTGTTTGTTGTTGCCAAATGACACTGGTATCTGTTCACATGGTGACCCAAATATATTAGAATCAAGACTTAAAATTTTTCATTTAATTAATATCTTTACTCATGAACAGAATTGAACTAATACCGATTATACCCAGTTGTCCAAAATCGAATTTATGTTAATTATTGAATATATATTTAAAAAAATACATTGTAACGTATGAAAAAAATGACTACAGTCAATGTGACTCCGCAGATCTTGTCATTTGACTGAAATTGGGATAAATCCATGAAACCTCCAAATAAATCTGCAGGTATCCCAGCCGTAACAGCACTAACTGTGCAAATGTGGTTTTATAAACATTCACAGACAATTAGTATATTTTAGCATTAAATTGGACTTGGTATAGATACAAGTTAGTACCTTGGCAACACCATTCTTGAAAGAAACACTCTTAAATGTATAAATAAATATATTTATTTATAATGTTATATTATAACTTTTCGTTTTAGATTCAGATTGTAAACATAAAAAATAAGATCACTTTCCTTTTATTCGGTACTGTCCCTGGTTTTATCACAGCACCTGCTGTAAGATCATCATTCTAATAATTTCTGGTCCAATTCCGATATACAGTTAATAGACCAAAATATTAAAATTCCTTATTTACTCAGGGTAAACATTGAGCATTCTGTATAAAGGGGATTTATAGTAATGTGGAGCAACATTCTATAAGAGATGTGATAGAAGATATTGGTCCTTCGTTCTTCATCCTTCATTCTATCACCATTTAAAAACAAGGTATCTAACTCGACATTTACCTTAATAAAAACATAAAGGGCCAAAAGGTTGTCTGTGCTTAATGTAAAGAAGCATAATAGCAAAAGCATGTTTCTGGCATGTTGAACAAGATCAGGACCCTTGGACCTCTTTGGGCTTCAATAGTGAGATATGTAGATGCTTACTGCCATCTGCTCTTAACTAATAGTAGAGCAATCCGCACTAATATTCCATTGGTTTCCACAGTGACTGCTAAATGTTTGCCCCAGAAAAGCCTTTTAAACAATAGCTGTAGTTGCATAATATTTTTTAGAAATATGAACAAGTCATTGACAGATTCTTAAACAGAAGTTCATCATCATTAAAGCTGAACAAATACAGCCACAGTGAAATGGTAGAAGTCTGTTGCCTTATCAGTCACAGTATTGGAAAGCTGAAAAAAAAGAAAGAAAAAAGGAAAATAGACTTAAAGTTACTTATTTACTAATTAGTTTAGAGGACAAGAAACCACAATGGATCATGTCTATTTTATTCAATTTACATACATCAATGTAACACCATTGGAATAAATGATTGAACAACTATCAATAAATCACCTTGGACAAAGAGAAGAAAATGTTTCAAGAGAATTACTGAGATTGTATGTTCAATCAAGTCCATTAGCAAAAAAAGGGAGAAAAAAGAAAAAGGTAAACAAGTTGATCGTACAAAAATAAGCTTCTTTTTTTTTTTTTTAAAGCTTCTTTATTTTTTTATTTGTACAAAAATAGGGGTACTGTCATACAAGGTGATAAAATGTATTAATTTTATATTAAAATAGTAACAAAATATTAAACAGGGTACTTGGACACCTACCTAAGGTATGAGATACTGAATTAATTAATGCATTTATTTTTTTGTCTTCCTGTTAATGGACCTCTGCATGTATTACAACATTGTCCTAGTGGAAGAAGGCAAAAAAAACAAAACTCAGAGAACGTTTTGCTCCTCTTGAACCATTGTAGATCAACCACCTTATTTGTTTAGGGAATTTTGGTAGTTTTACCAGGGCCTGTATCCATTATCTGGATCCAAATCAATGTGGAGCAAGCACAGATACTACTATTTTATGGATAGTCTATCAGTTCATTGAAGGGTCAAGTGTCCATTAGGATTATTTCCTAAACATTTGGCTTGGCTTCCATGTGTTCAAAAATTAGTAAGAATTTATTAAACTAGTTACTCTGTGGATTTTTAATCTAGTTCTTAATTTGGCTGCTCTATCTCGTATATCAGTTTTCAAATGCAATATGGACCCTACTAAACACACTAATTCCTAGCTTATTTACTTGCCAGATAAGTTAGCTCTTGAAAGAATTTTTACCATTGTTAGGTTTTTACATCTATCAATGTAACTAGTTGAAGAAAGTTCTATGAGTACTTTTCCCATCTAGACACCTAAGAGTGCACAATATGAATTCATATCCCAAACATCTTGAATCTAAAGATCCCACATGTTTGGATTAAATCATTGGTGGGAGCAAAGATGTCTCTGAATTAGGTCTGTCTTGTAGGGTAGATTTTAATCCCAAAGGACATGACCCCTTCATAGACTGTCTCCATACAGCAAAAAGTCTATGTGCTTGATGTGTGGTGACACAAAAGCAAAATGATTTTTCACAAAGAGCGCAGAACCTCTTCCACTATTGCTTTCTGTATTTCCGAACTGTTAGGCATGACCAGGACTCTTGAGCCTCTTTGGTCTGCAACAGGGAGAGAGATGCTTACTGCCATCAACGTTTTACTAAAAGTAAAGCAATCAGCAGTGATATTCCATTGGTTTTCATGGTGACTGCTAAATGTTTATCCAACACAGCCTTTTTAAACATAGTTTTAATTGCATAACAATTTCACAAATATTATCAATAACAGTCCCATTTTTCAAAAGGAGGATATCATCATTAAAACTAAAAAAAACAATTCACAGTGAACTGGTGGGAGCCTGTTGCCGTATAAATCATATGGTTGGAAATCTGAAAAAAAGAAAAATGGACTTCAAGTCTCTTATTTACTAATTTGTTTAAAGAACAATAAACCACAAAGGATCATGTCTGTTTATTGAAATTACATACATCAATGTAACGCCATTGAAATTAATGATTGAAAAATATTTAACACAGTATATAAACTATGTACTTTTAGAAAACCTATTTTATTGAACATTTATAAATTAACATAGTTTCTTGTTCTAAACAAGTACTTCCTAGATTCTTTAATGCTTTGTTCTATGTTTCTATGTTCCTATGTTTATGCATATCAAAGTCGAAATTTCTAGTTAAAATGTTTACATATCTTTGAAGTGTGAGATTACAGGTAACTAAAGTCCTCAGTAGACCGTTCCCTCTCTCCATCCATCCATTGATCCATTTTTCTATGGTGGTTATGCTTTCGATGAGTATAAGAACCTAGCAAAGCTTACTGCTCATTTAGGACATATGCAGACACTGGGTTCTGCAAAGTCCATTTATCTGTTATTTTTTTCTGTAAGAGCACATTGACTCTTTGATTTGTCCTGGTGCCATTTGTTATGAAGATTTTTTTATTAGACTTGTGCGTTCATTTGTGGTTAAATTGAAATTCATCCAAGGTTAGGCCGATCAGTGGGTCATCTGAATTCCATGACTCCAACTGAACAAACTGAACACGTCACATACAATAGACATGCATGGCCAAGCAATGTTGATTTTATTCACACATCAAATGAGAAGTGAACAACAGAGCGAAAAACTAGGAACAATAAAAAAAGCTATATTATATATATATCATTTTTATATATATAGGAACTTTTGCACTCCTACCTCCAGATACAGGTACAGGAAACAAACGATTGCCAGCACTCCTGGATTTCCAATATCAAAATACTTTATTGTCAAGCCGACGTTTCAGTCCCTAAACTTTCATCAGGACATACAAAAATGGATTTGGGACTGAAACGTCAACTTCACAATAAAGTATTTTGATCCAGGAGTGCTGGCAATCGTTTGTTTCATACATATATATATATATATATATATATATTTATTTTTTACTGCTTTTCTTCTGTTGTCTTCTATTAGTTACTTTTTCTTGATCTGTGACCAGATGACGTTATTATATTATGTACAGTATCTCACAAAAGTGAGGACACCCCTCACATTGTTGTAAATATTTTATTATATTTTTTCATGTGACAACACTGAAGAAATGACACTCTGCTACAATGTAAAGTAGTAAGTGTACAGCCTGTATAACAGTGTAAATTTTCTGTCCCTTCACAATAACTCAACACACAGTCATTAATGTCTAAACCGTTGAGTACACCCCTTAGTGGAAATTTCCAAATTGGGCCCAAAGTGTTAATATTTTGTGTGGCCACCATTATTTTCAAGCCTTGCCATAACCATCATGGGCATGGAGTTCAGAGCTTCACAGGCTGCCACTGGAGTCCTCTTCCACTCCTCCATGACAACATCACGGAGCTGGTGGATGTAAGAGACCTTACACTCCCCCACCTTCCGTTTGAGGATGCCACACAGATGCTCAATAGGGTTTAGGTCTGGAGACATGCTTGGCCAGTCCATCTCCTTTGCCTTCAGCTTCTTTAGCAAGGCAGTGGTCATCTTGGAGGTGTGTTTAAGGTCGTTATCATGTTGGAATACTGCACTGCAGCCCAGTCTCTGAAGGGAGGGGATCATGCTCTGCTTCAGTCGGTCACAGTACATGTTGGTATTCATGGTTCCCTCAATGAACTGAAGCTCCCCAGTGCCGGCAGCACTCATGCAGGCCCAGACCATGACACTTCCACCACCATGCTTGACTGTAGGCAAGAGACACTTGTCTTCGTACTCCACCCCTGGTTGCCGCCACACATGTTTGACACCATCTGAACCAAATATGTTTATCTTGGTCTCATCAGACCAGGACGTGGTTCCAGTAATCCATGTCCTTAGTCTGCTTGTCTTCAGCAAACTGTTTGCAGGTTTTCTTGTGCATAATCTATAGAAGAGGCTTCCTTCTGGAACGACAGCCGTGCAGTGTGCGGCGCATGGTCTGAGCACTGACAGGCTACTCCCCACCCCTTCAACCTCTGCAGCAGTGCTGGCAGCACTCATATGTCTATTTCCCAAAGACAACCTCTGGATATGACGCTGAGCATGTGCACTCAACTTCTTTGGTCGACCATGGCGAGGTCTGTTCTGAACGGAACCTGTCCTGTGAAACTGCTGTAGGTCATCTTTATGTATAGCAACAATTCTTTGTCATGAGGTGCCATGTTGAACTTCCAGTGACCAGTATGAGAGAGTGTGAGAGCGATAACACCAAATTTAACACACCTGCTCCCCATTCACATCTGAGACCTTGTAACACTAACGAGTCACATGACAACTGGGAGGGAAAATGGCTTATTGACCCCAATTTGGACATTTCCACTTAGGGATATCCTCATTTTTGTTGCCAACGGTTTAGACAATAATGGCTGTGTGTTAAGTTATATTGAGGGGACAGCAAATTTAAACTGTTATACAGGCTGTACACTTATTACTTTACATTGTAGCAGAGTGTCATTTCTTCATTGTTGTCACATGAAAAGATATAGTAAAATATTTACAAAAATGTGAGTGTTGTTTTTTTGCTATTCAGGTCTAATTTTTATCTACTAACTTTATCAACATTTTTATGAAACTGCACTATTTGCTTTTACCTTAACATTTGGGAGTTATCCATACCAGGAGTGATAGACAATCCCAAAATGCTAATCTAAGTCGGCATAGACAAATACCAAAGTATTACCAGTCTTCAGATGTAAAGTTCAAAATGATCAAATACAGGTATAGCTCAAGAGATAACAGAATGGCCACAGAAGGAATAGACAAGCCAAGGTCAGAATTGATAAATCATAATAGTAAAAAAACAAGCCAAAGTCAGGAACCAGTATAATCTAGACGTAGTGACAAACTTTTAGACTACTAGAGTTTATGACAGAATGATGCATGACATCACATCAAGTGCTTACATGAGTTGGGTACCCAGATAATCCATAACTGAGGTCAAGATTCGAGCATTGAAAACACATCCCATTGAAGCATCTATTTTTCAGTATTGGTTACGTAAGCACAATTATTGCAACATATAGCACACATGCTTATATCAATATACCATCGGTACTGTCTATATTCTTTTATTTTTGTTATGTTATACAATCTGAAACAGCTGGAGCTGTATTCATTTAGATATTTAGTTTTCATTTTTTATTTTTTGTAATTCTTGCATAGATAATATTTGATAATTTATGAAAATTACAGTATAATTTTGACTTCTATAATAATACCCCTTTAAAAATCGTCTGTGTTTTTTATGTCTAGTTTTCACACCACGGTGAGCTTATTATATATGTTGAACCACTGTCAAAAACGCTCAGAAAAGGAGTAACTGACATGACGTTGTTAGATTTGTAGATATATCCCGCTGAGCTTGAAAATTAACATTTTTTTTAAAGAAAAAATATAAGAGAATATTGCAATCCAAGGCTAAGAAACCTTTTCATTTCAAAATGTAAGTAATTGTTGATTACATATAAAAAGTGAAATATATTTTCAAGGAAATGTATATGCTCATTTCTGAATCATCTGTTACATAAAATGCTACGGATGTGAAGATTTTGCAATAAATATATATGTTGGAAAAAAGTGTGATTTTTTTTTTTTCAGGCTTGTACAGACATCTATTGGTAGGAACATTTTCAGAAATTTATTAGGCTTTTATCCCTAAATATAGTACTGTGGCAGAAGACAGAAAATAAAATCAACTCTCCAGGGAACACTAATTTATCAGCCTTAGGTTAGGCGCGCATTGGACTGCTGCTCTAGAATGAGAATAGATTACAAATAAATACCTTGCACTAGTAATCTGTTGATTGGTATGTAAATCGATACACCCAAATGGGGCTTTTAAATGAAAGTGAAACATTTTTTTGCCTCATTCAGTTTTGTTAATCATCTCGACAGTAGTTTCACTCCATGATATAATACGGTAGAAATTTAAAAAAATATTATATTATTAGAATTATTATTATTATTGTTACATATTGTAGTATGTCTACTAATAATAACTCTAGTTTTAATTCACTTTTCCCTTTACTCTAGTGGATTGATAACCTGAATTACAAAATTTTGGCTAAAATAGTCAAAAAGTTACTATAGTTGTGTTGGAGACATTTTCTCAACTTTTAGTCGCTGTTTTTTGACTAAATGTTTTTGTTCGGTTTTCAAGTCACAATTCACATATTTCGTAAATACTTACATTTAGTGAATAAATATTATTTATGCATTCTTGTTGCAACTCATGAGACCTGGGCAAATGGTTCTGGGCTCGATTATATTCTAGCTGATAATGTTTATTAGCAGTTTATCAGCTCAGGATAAGCCTTTTATTGATTTTATTCAATTACCTTACTATCGTTAAAAGCTTATCAGGAGCGGATAAATATCAGTTTAAATAATATAATATTGATTTTTTTTTTTTTATATTTCAAAAAATCAATATTATATTTAGAATTGAGAATATTGCAATTTGTGATTTAATGCCATTTATAGAGAACATAATACTTGATAAATGACCTTAAAATTATCAACATAATTTTTTTTTTTTTTTTTATTGTGGTGGTCAATATGACCCTCATATTAGTAAAAGGAAGGTTTATTACCTCCCCATATGTCCACCCAGTCTACACCTATGGGCAGCACATGGGGACTTAAAAAACAATGAATGACATAAATACAACTTTTTCACAATATAGGTTGTATTTACTAAATCAAAAATTGTGGAAATATATATTTTTTTTAAAGGGAGACTCTAGGCAATATAAAAAACATTGTGGTGGTTATGGTACTAGAATTCCCTGGTTCCATCCCATAGTATTTAGTCTAAATATTTCAAATGGTTTGAAACTTACCTGGGCCCCCACAGTAACCATGGTCGACTAATGTGAATGACCCTGTTATGTGGAAGGCCACTTCAGGTATGCAGATGACTTGCTTCAGTGAGTGAAATGGTAAAAAAATTGCTATTTGTCTGCACTAGAGTCAAAATAATTATATAAATCCCCTTATAAACCCAAGCAACATGTATTCTAGTATAATAGCTGCCACCAGCAAGACAATTTATATATGTGAGGTCCTATGTTACCCCTACTAAAATAAATAAAAAAAAAACACAAAACACATTTAACAAATACATATGAAACTACAGTACTAGAATAGGAGTCTCTTTGGCAGTGTGATTATTATACCAGACAAAGGCTGCACTGAACAAGTAAACTTTTATTATGAATACAAAATACAGTACATACAAATAAAATACGATAAACAAACTTCACCAGACAAAATAAAAAGGGAGAAAAATAAATTGGATTTTAAATTAAGCCTCTATGCAGACGATATAATTCTAACATTGACAGACCTGGTTCTAGGGGCGTTAACCACTAAGCTAGATGAATATAGTAGAGTATCAAATTATAAATTAAATATGGGGAAGTCTCAAGCTATGCCCATTAATTTGGATCCCAATCTGATCAATTACTATCACATAAAAATATATGTGGTCTCCTCAAGGTTTTGTTTATCTTGGGAATTATTTCTCCTCAAATTTAAAAGAAATTAAAGATAAAAAGTTGATATTCTTTTTAAAGAGACCAACAAATTATTAAAGGAATGGAAAAACATTGGAACTTCTTGGTTAGGAAGAAAAATATTATTAAATCCTATATTCTATCTAAATGGTCATATGTTTTCATAATGAGCCCCTCATCATACCACTTATGAGACTTAGACAGATACATAAATTATTAATGAAATATATATGGGGTCATAGAAGACATAGGATCTCAGCCATTCATATAATGAAGAGGACTAATAAGGGAGGCCTAGCAGTTCCAAACCTTATTAAATACTATGCAGCCAGTAGGCTCTAGGAGATGGCAGGGATCAGAATCAAGAGAGGACCCTTGGTACATAGTAGTCCACTGTAGAACAAGGGATCTTTCTTCATGGTTACGGATTAATGCCAGAACATGTGGCAACTGGATAAAACCAGGTATAACTAAAGTAGTAGATCTGCTTGAGGGAAATAAAGTAAGATCCTTTTCACGACTACAATTGAGTCCTGGTCTTCCTTCAATTGAATTATTCTCTTATATAAGAATAAAGAACTATCTGGTTCTTCACTTGCTATATGATGATCATAAGGGTTTTGCTAAAAAAAAAAAAATGATATGTTTAAAAACAATATTAAATATTAACGAATATCTAATTGGTACAAAGTTTTGACTCAAGAGAAATTAGAGTCTAAACCAAAATCCTGGAAAAATTGGGAATGTGAAATTGGGCCTTCTATTGAGCTAGTTGAATGGTATAGATCTCTAAAAGTAAAAAAAAAAAATCACTGCATTGTCTCAATATTTTAGAACTCCACTATAAAATTATCCGTCAGTGGCACTTGGTTCCAAAAATTTTAAACAAAATCAATCCCATTAACACTAAACTGTGCTGGAGATGTAACTCTGATAAAGGGACTTCAAAACACATTTGGTGGGACTGTAAACCTCTACGACCTTTATGGAAAAAGGACTTCAAAGTAATATCAGTATTGGTGGGAGAAAAGTTGGAATATAACCCTAAGATTGCCCTTTTCCATTTTAATATAAGGAAATTCACAACTCAAAACAGATATTTCAGCTCATGCTTGCCACAAATATTGTAATCTCAAGATATTGGCTTCAGCAAGAAATCCCTAAATGGGCTCAGGTTTTAACACAGCTCAAATATCAATATAATATGGAAAGGGGCATTTTGTTTCAAAATGAAAATAATTCTAGATTTGAGAAAACATGGTTGCCCTGGATAAATTCCTTAATACTTCTTGGAGCCTAGGAACCAACTCTACCATAAGTCTTTCACCATACTTACCCAATGAAGTTGCACAATAAATGTTCTGCTCGACCAACTCTCAAATCCGCTCTGTTATATTTTTTCCGTCTTTTTTTCTTTTTTTTTCTGGTGTTTAACTATTTTATATGGAACTATGAATTATGAAAATGTTTTGTATAGTCTTTTATGTTCAAAATTTTGTAATAAAAAATAGATAATAAAAAAAAAGGAAGAAAATGAATAGAAATCCCCTGATACTTTCCGTATTAGCGAAGTACTAGTATTTCTGCCAAGAGAGCTTTAGTAAGGACATGGAAATCCACTTCAAATTTGATCTGGCTTGCCAAATAGAATACAAAGGTCTTTTTAACCCCTTGAGGACATATTCCGTCATGATTCCTTTTTATTCCAGAAGTTGTGTCCTTAAGGGGTTAAGATTCATCAGAGATTACATACACTTTTTTTGGTCTGTCCCAGGTTCGAGGCTAGCCATGCTAGAAGGGGCAGGCATATGCAGGAGCTACAATATTATAAGGGGCAATTCATGTCTAATCCTGTCTGAAAATGTTCAATGCAATATATTCATGTTCAGATGCTCCTGGTCTCTTTGTACCAAGGTCAGATGTCTGTGAAACCAGGCAATTAATTTGAGACCAAACATTTATAGATTTCAGAAAGAATGCACCCAAATAAAATTAATTTTAAAAATACTTACCAAGCTTCAAGTGAATGACCCTTTATTGAACTTACAATATACACAAAAAGTGTTGCTGGTTTTCAAGCTCTTTCTAACAGCTTGGGTCATATCTGATAATAAAGAGCACCCAGCATCAGAATCAGATACCTGTTGCAAGTTCCTCCACATCATTTGATTTACAAATGACAAAATAAAATATGCCTTAGTTACTGTCTATTTCAGGGGATTTTTCAGAGGTCATCAACAAAAGTTAACCAATCAATTGCCAGATACACTTTGCATCATGAGTTTATTCTTTGCTCTTCCCCCTTTTCCTCTTTTCCCTCCTTTCCCTCCTTCTCTCTCCTTTTGTAGAGATCTATTCACAGGTCTACTTTATATGCACTATTAAGACTGCTTTCTACCTTGTCTGCTTCTCTCAGCCAAATACACTGGTTACTCAGTGGTGAACTGGCTCATTTAACAAGTAATGAGGGTCTTTACCTCTTAAGTACGGTCAATAGGTATGCAAATGCGTAGAGTAATAAAGTGGCTACAGTGCTTAATAAGGGGTACAACAGTTTAAGAGTACTGTATATGTGCAACTTTTCCCCTGATAATATTTTGCCCCCAACCCCTTCAATAATACTTGTGTCTCACGTGGCATCTGGATTTCCAGTGTATTTTGAGTTCTCCTTAACCTCCTCCCGGTATGATATTGCTGTGAGTATGCCAGTGATCAAGGGAGTATGATTATGCCTCCTTCCCCCACCATATCCTGCTTTTTAAGCTGATGAAGCCGGTCTGACACGCTGGGTTCTGAAGTTTCCTGGTAATGCTCAGTTTAAATCAGCAGACCTGCACTCAGAGGAGCAGTTGCTGGTTAGTGCTGGCCTCCTTCTCCCTCCACACGTGTGTCTTCTGCTTCCCCACATTATTCCTGGTGTAGTATATATGAGCAGGCATTCAGGAATTTCGTCAGAGGTACTCCTTCATGCTAGTGCCTCGGTCAGCGTTGTGACAGCCATCAACTGTACAATTCCCAGGTCTTCACACCCAAACCGCAACGTAGGCACGCCTTACGTCTGTATCCTACGTCATCACACCGCCCGGTACAACCCCAGCTCATAATTTATCATCACTGTCCATACTCCTGCATTGGTGAAAGTAAGCTCACCTGTTTTTGGATTGAACCCATTGGCTGACACTCTCAATTAATTCCATAGAATTTTGGACATTTGACCTACAGTTGAAATCCAAATTATTCAACCCTCCTTAAAAATGGTTTATTGTTTCAAAATGGACAGACTTTCAGCTGTTTGCAATGATCAAATCAAACAAAAGCAATTTAAATAGCTCAACACAAGTGGTTTATCAAAATTCCAAAAACTTATAATGAATTCTCCAGTCTCAAAATTATTCAGACCCCTGAACAGAATCCCGCACAACAGCACAACTATGAAAAATAGGAGATGTTTGTTTGATTTTGTTCATTACAAATAGCTGAAAGTCTGCAAATTGTGACAATAAACCTGATTCTCAATGGGGGTTGAATAACATGGGTACCTACGGTTCTCACGTCTGTAGTGGTTATGACACTTAAAGTGTCTATTTAAAGCAAAACATTAGATCTGTAAAAATGAATAATTGTAGCGATGTAATAATGCAGCTATGATAAAAACGATGTTGTCCCATTTTAGCACTGCTTATATGATTAATATCAATTTAGCACATAATATACACCTGGAACTGATGCTGAAATTATTAAAGGTACAGCAGTGTACTCCATGCTGTAATCCAATGCCACTATAACATGGTTGGGGGAGCTCATTTCCTAATTGCTGTGTATTATAATTTTCATTATGCTCCTCACTGGCTAAGAGTAAGAAGTGTAGTCCCCAGCATTTTTGTGCTTTGCCCTAAAACTTAAGTAATAAAATTTGCTACATTGTAGAAATTTTCTTTTTCAGTTATTTTAACAAAATTATTTTTATATTCACCACAATCACCATGTGAATAAACATTAATAACCTTAATCTCTCAGAAGAGAAAAATAAAATCAGAAAATAAAAACTGATGAGGATTTTCTATCTACCTTTGCTACTTGTGTTTCTTTATATAAATTTGGAAATGCCTTGCATTACAGTAATGAAACCAGTCATGTGATTAGTTTTTAAAAAAAGACTTGGCTCTGTTTATTTGGCATGCAGCGAGTTGCAGTACATGCAAAACAAATTTAAATCTAAACAAAAGCTCACTGCTCTGCGCTCTAACAATACAAATAGTGCTGACTGAATTTGGGCAACTTGTCTGATTAGCAACAATGAAAAGGTCAGGATATGCAGTTTTACATTCTGTCTTGCAGCATTTCCTATTGAAAATATTGTGTTAATTATTCAACTCCCAGTAACAGTCTACAGGCAAGTTTAATGACCTATCCGAGAGCCAGATCAATGACGTTTATTAACAAAATCGGGGATTGTGGAGACTTGTACGGTTGAGGCCAAACTAGAAAATTACCTATCTGGGCTATGTTTTTTTTTCAGTTTGACTAAAAATTTGCAGTTCCTAATTGTTTTCTCTGCACGTCACCGATTAGTAAAACTATTTTGGAGGACATTTAGACTAAAGTCTGGAGTGCTGAATTAAAATCTGCTGAACTAACACAGAAAGAGATTATTCAAGAAACCACAAATTCCAGAGTTATGAGAAATCTTCAGAATTCACCAAAAAATGCAATTCGGGTATCCAAGATATTTGGAGGCAAATTCTAAGAATGGCCCTGAAATATTTAGCTCAAATATGTTTGAACTCTATTCACAGTGGAGGAGTTTGAACATGAAATACCAAATGGACTAAGAATTTGAATATTCAGAGGCACAATCAAATCATTTTGTATCACCTGCTCTTTGTGGGTGTATTGTTGACCCAATAAAAGCATCACCAATGGTTCACAAACCAGTCATCATGGTCCACCAACAGTCTAGGTTTTGTATTTCCATTGGAATAAAAAAGGGAAAATACATAAATCCTGGACTGTTGGTGGGCCATCAGGGCTGCCCTACACCATCATACTTTACAGTATGAGGAATGATAAACAATTATATAGTAAGCTTGTGATACACTTCTAATAACCATGAAAATGTACTATTTCAACATCTCTACTCGCGATTTCTGATTTAAGTGGTCCCATCTCAGAGCTATTTTGGGACATCTGTGCCACATCAAAATGTTTTGAATGAACTCTAATTCAAAGCTTCTTTGCAGACATGTTTACAAAATTCTCCAGATTGCCACAGTACCCACTTACAGGGACATTCTTGCTAGGACAAAGACATAATTACAAAGTTTCTTTGGTATCCAAGCCAAAACCGTGGCCGAGAACCTTTAATTTAGACAGCGGAGGCAGCTGTAGCCAAAAGATCTCTCTAGAAGTTATGGAGCAATAATGTCTATGGCCCTAAGCCAAAACAATGTATAAGCATGTACTGTTTGTGGTTCAAGGGAGTTGTAGTTCAGAAACAGCTAGATACATTATTCTTTTTGCTAGTTCCAAGGTTTTCCTGGTGGAGTCATTAGCTCCCATTGTATTCTGCTGACTCAAGAGAGTTTATTTGATTCCATAAAACTATACACAGGTTCCAGGCAGGAGCTAATTGATTCTGCTGTAGATTGTGGTTTGGAGAGGGTGTAGAGAAGGAGTTAGGAATTAGGAAGTCATTGAAAACAATTTTATATAATGTGTGCCGTTGCCAACCACTTCTGCTGAAGAAAACAGTATTTTACAAGATTTAAATAACCAGAATAAATGACTGAATAAATAAATAATAGAAAAATAAACAAATGTGAAATAGTTGAAACTAATGCAAGAAGCAGAGTAACTATCTATTTGAAAATTCTAAATTAAATAAGTAAAAATAGAGAAAATGTAACCAGCAAAGCACAGTTCTCACACGTATCTAATTTAAAACCAAAGTAACCTTTCAAATAAATACAGAGGGAGAAATGTGAAAACGACATTTATAAGGAACAATATTATTACATTTCTGCAACTGTAGCCATTGAAACACTTTTTGTGAAACTAGTATATTGAAGATAGTTTGTAACTGTACCTTAAAAATATAGATTTGTGGATCTTTTCATGCCTTCTATGGCATTCTCCAGGGGTGAAAATAAAAGGGCCGCTGTAAACAGCAGAAACACTATCACTTACTTTAATGGTTCTGGGGCTCATAGTCTGTGCCTGCAGGCTAGGCAGTGTAAGTGCTCTTCTGAGATAGCCATCTTTACACTGCTGTCTATGACCACCTCTAGTGGTTGCCACTCAGACAGCCTCTAGAAGGGCTTCCTGGGATTAGTACTGCAAAGAGTACATGGCTCAGCATGACGATTTGCCAATGTTTCTCTATGGAGAAGCATTGATTTGGCTGCGATCATTAGGATTAATGATAGCCTGGGAGGCAGGATGACAGTGGCAAGACCAGTGTGCCATGAGAAGAGACTTTTCAAAGCTCACATGGGGGAGGGGGGGAACCAACCATCTAAATAGTTACTAGAACACTATACTGATAGGACTAAATGTTTGTATTCCTGACGCTATAGTTTAACTTTAAGTTACACCAGTTTAACAAGCCACTATAATTTTTTAAGCTGCCATCTGTTGATAAGATAATTTGATTAAATATAAGTTGCCATGTGATTACATTTTTTCAGGTCCAATTTGAGAAGAAGAGAACCAGCAATCCCAAAATGTGAACTATCGGTATTTACCCACATCTCCTTAAAAAGCCAAATTATCATAACAACATTGAGAAGAGACCATTACTATAAAAGCGGAAGTTGTGAGTAGCCCCTTCTTTAAAACGGTTTTCCCAGTTGGTTAATTCTTCTTATTATTAATATTATCATTAGCATTTACAGATGTGCCCAAAAGCTTTCATACCATGGCAGAAATTGTGAAATTTTGGCATTGATTTTGAAAATATGGCAGATCATGCAAAAAAAAAATATTTTATTGAAGGATAATGATCATATAAAGCCATTAATTATCACATAGTTGTTTGGCTCCATCTTTAATCATAATGATAACAAATATCATCCAAATGGCCCTTATCAAGAGTTTATATCCTCTTGAATGTTTGGCCTTGTTACAGACACACAAGGTGACGCACACAGGTTAAAATCGTAATTAAAGGTTAATTTCCCACACCTGTGTTTTTTTAAATTGCAATTAGTGCCTATGTATAAATAGGCAATGAGTATGTTAGCTCTCACATGGATGCACTGAGCAGGCTAGATACTGAGCCATGGGGAGCAGAAAAGAACTGCCAAAGGACCTGCGTAACAAGGTAATGGAACTTTAAAAGGATGGAAAAGGATATTAAAAGATACCAAAAACCTTGAAAATGCCAGTCAATACTGTTCAATCACTTTTTAAGAAGTGAAAAATTCGGGGATCTCTTAATATCAAGCCACGGTCAGGTAGACCAAGAAAAATTTCAGCTCCAACTGCCAGAAGAATTTTTTCGGGATACAAAGAAAAACCCACAGGTAACCTAAGGAGAAATACAGTCTGCTTTGAAAAAAGATGGTGTGGTTGTTTCAAGGAGCACAATATGATGATACTTGAAAAAAATAATTAGCTGTATGGCCAAGTTGCCAGAAAGAAGCCTTTACTATGCCAATGCACAAAAAAAAGCTCAGTTACAATATGCCCAACAACACCTTGACATGCCTCACAGCTTCTTGCACACTGTAATTTAATTTGGAGGGATGAGACCAAAATAGAGCTTTATGGTCACAACCATAAGCTCTATAATTGGTGAGAAGTCAACAAGGCCTATAGTGGAAAGAATAACATTCCCAATGTGAAGTGTGGTGGTGGCTCACTGATGTTTTATAGTATGTAAGCTCTAAAGGCACAGGAAATCTTGTTAAAATTGATGGCAAGATGAATGCAACGAGACATCAGAAAATACTGGCAGTCAATTTGCATTCATCTGCACAAAGGCTGTGCATGGGACGCTCTTGGACTTTCCAGCTTGACAATGAGCCTAAGCACAAGGCCAAGCTGACCAACTGGTTACCGCAGAAAAAGGTGAAGGATCTGGAGTGGCCATCACATCGAGCCACTCTAGGCAGATCTCAAATGTGCAGTTCATTCAAGACTACCAAAGACTTTGCATGACCTGGAGGCATTTTGTTAATATCAATGGGCAGCTATACCACCTGCAAGAATTAGGGACCACATAGACAACTATTAAAAAAGACTGCATTCTGTCATTGATGCTAAAGGGGGCTTTACATCTAGTAAGTATCAAGAACCAAAGGTATGCATACTTTAAAAAGGGGGTAATTTAATTGTTTTCTTTGTTTCCATGTTTTGTGTTCTGATTGTGCCTTTTGTTATAGCCTACAGTTGAATATGAACCCCATAAGAAATAAAAAAAAAAATTTTTTGCCTGCTCATTTATGTTTTCTTTAAAATGTACATATATTATCAATTATCCAAGGGTATGCAAACTATTAAGCACAACTGTAGCATACCACATGGTTTCAATGATTAACCTCCAGATGCTGTGCACTACATCTACCCTGATGCTTTGCCAGCATTATGACTGTAAGACAATTATGGGAAGTGTAGACTACAACATCTGGAGTGCTGAAGGTTGCCTGCCTATGCTCTTGTCACATCCTGTTCTGTTCTGTGGAGATGTTTGGCCTTGGCTTCTGGTATCCGGTACTCTTTTTACTATTCTTGTTTAGTTTTCTTGTTTTTTTCTGGTTTTCTGTACCATGTCTGGTTTTCTTTACGCTGGGTTTTCTGGGTTCATTCCTGTATTCTGTTCCTGGAATTCCCGGTCTCTTGGATTCCTTTAAATGTTTGTTTTTTGTTGCCACAAACATTCCTTTCCCATTAATCCTTTTTGTTTCAGTTGGTTCCTGCAGGCAGTTGTTACAAGTCCTCTGCCCCTTTCTTGCAGGTAAGTGATGTGTGTGTTTTATTATTGTTTATTTAGTCATGCATATCTAGGCAGATAGGAACTCACTGTAATTGGAGTACTTTGCAGCAGTGCAGCAGTATATCTAAATCTCCAATGTTCTACATATATAGTACTTAGTTATGTCTCCTCTTGTTTTGCCTTGTATTTTTTGTTTTGTTTTATTTTGTCTTGTATTCACAGTTCATGTACAGTCCTGTCCTGCCCTGTTCATTTTTACCTCATGTCTTGTGTACATGTTCTGGGTTCTGATTTCTGTCCTGCTCCGGTTCTGGGTTCTTCTATTTTATTCTTGTATTCTTGTTTGGTGTCTATTCTAGTCTTGCCTTGTTTCTGTACTGGATACATGTCTGCTGCAGAGCCTCCCTATCCAGTTCCTGGGAGGACTGCATATCATCAAGCTCCTAGCTCCTGGGATCCACAGAAGCTGCAAAAGGGCCCTGGTATGAGGCTGCACAAACACTGGTGCTCAACACCAGGGGACATGCGATTACCCTGCACCAGGCCCTGATAGTTCATTACCACACTGAGACTCCTCTTTTCATCAGGCACTCAGGGGTCACGGTCTCCGTACCGCCACCCCTGACAGCTCTAGATAACAACACTGAACACATAATATCAGGAAGTGTCAGGAGTAAATGCCATAGCCAATTTTGTCATAGAAATGTTTTTAGAATACAAAATCTTTTTTTAAATTATATTTTAAAGGAAATTTGCTACAATGTACAATGAGATCTGAAAATAATTCGGTGAATTGGTGGACTACTCACAAAGACTCAGAAGGGTATCAAGAGAAAAGGATGTTGTTTCAGCTGGAGACAGTCAAGTTAGAAAATCTTTTGCAATTATCCAACTAATTACATGAACCATCTTCTAACTGACAATATAATTATACCAAAGTACAATGAAATGTTTCAATTACTCACAAAAAGAGGAATTTGTTTTTCCAAGTCGACTTGGATTGTTAGAGACATGCCACAAGAGGAAGACAGGCTCGGGATGAATGTTTCTCAAAGCTATTGTCTTCACAAGACATTATTATGGAACTTAAAAGGGACCTTTTAGTGGTTATTGGAGAAGATAACCTTTTCCTACTCATATGCCATCTCATCTAAGGTATCCTAACTATGTCTTCAAAATACAGTAATAGATTTTAACCATTGGTTTCTGCCCTGGGCATGCAACAAATTTAGCAGGTGTAACAGAAAACTAAAAAAGTGTAACTTGTCTCTGCTTTCTTTTTTATAGAATTAAAGAATTTATAAAATGTATATAATGTTATATAATGTTGTACTATTATAGTATGCAAATGATTTATCTACTTATATATATAGAGATACACACCTACACACATTTTACATCTAGTAAGGATATAGATACTTAAACATCTATGTCTCCCCATAGCCCTCCCTCCCAGCGCTCCATGTGTCCCACTAACCCTCCCTCCCAGCCCTCCATGTGTTCCAATAGCACCCTCTGAGCCCTCCATGAGTCTCTATACCCCCTACCATCCCTGCATGTGTCTCATTAGCCCTCCCATGTGTCTCAGTAGCACCCCCATGTGTCCCATGAGCCCCCCTGTGTGTCCCATTAGCCCCCCAGCTCTCCCTGTGTCCCATTAGTTCCCCCCCAGCTCTCCCTGTTTCCCATAAGTTCCCTCAGCTCTCCCTGTGTCCCATTAGTTCCCCACCAGCTATCAAACAACAGTTTAACATCTGTGTTAACACAAAAAAAATGAACAAAATATTCCACTCACAAATGATATAAAGAGAACCTTAATGGAAAACTGCAGGAAATTTCACAAATCTCTCAGTACAGCGACTAGTTGCTTGAAGACGCCTGATTGGGTATACCTCCAATAAAACAGAAATAGTATAGTATAGTATAGTATAGTATAGTACATTTAAAAGCAAATACATACTTATTACACATAACATTTATAAGTGCAAGTACATTACAAATATAAAAAGTATTTGCAAACAGGGCACCAATGTATTTCTGCCCTAGGCAGAGCCGGCCTTAGGTCTTTGGGTGCCCTGTGCAAAAAATCTTCACAGCGCCCCCCCTTCCCACACACCCTGTCACACACATGCAGAAAGCCACATGCAGACAGCCACATGCACACACAGACATAGAAACATAGAATGTGACGGCAGATGAGAACCATTCGGCCCATCTACACTGCCCAGACAGTCACACATAGGCAGTCACACACACAGAGGCAGAGAGCCACACACAGACAGCCATACACAAACACACACGCAGACAGCCACACACAAACACACAGGCAGACAGCCACACACAGACAGCCACACACAAACACACACGCAGACAGCCAGACACAAACACAAAGGCAGACATCCACACACAAACACAGAGGCAGACAGCCACACACAGACAGCCACACACAAACACACAGGCAGATAGCCAGAGGTATATTCTGGTTTTGTGCTGCTCTAGGCATGACAAAACTCAGGCACCTCCCCCATAACCTCCCCCCGCCTTCTAAATACACATACACACTCACTGACAGACACATATACACTCAGTGTCAGACACACACATTCACTGACAGATACACATACACTAGCTAACAGACATACACACTCACTAGCAGACACACACATTCACTAACAGACACACACACACACACTCACTAACACACACACACACACTCACTTACTCACTAACAGACACACACACACACACACACACACACATTAACACACTCACATTTTATTGTTTTTAATTCAATCCCCCATCCACTTTACCTTTGGGAATGCTGGGGGGATTATCACTTTCTCTGGGGTCCAGTGGGGCTGCTGGGCTGCTGGGCTGCTGGGCAGCCAGCCAGTGACTGCAGTCAGTGTGGGAGCACTAATCCTCCTGTTCAGCTCCCTCACGCGCCGGAACCAGAATTACATCATATTCCGGCTCCGGCATCACTGCGGTGCGGCCGAGGGAGCTGAACAGGAGGATCAGTGCTCCCTCACCGCCTGCCCGGAAAGTGCCGCCGCGGCCAGCTCCTGGGCCCCCCAAGACAAGAGGCTGGCAAGGCATTTGCCACGGTGATTGGGGGGGTGGCTTTTTTTGCCCCCCCCCGAAAGTGCCACCCAAGGCAAATGCCTTGTTTGCCTCTGGGTAAATACACCCCTGCAGACAGCCACACACAGACAGCCACACACAAACACACAGGCAGACAGCCACACACAGACATCCACACACAGGCAGACAGCCACACACAAACACACATGCAGACATAGAAACATAGAATGTGACGGCAGATAAGAACCATTCGGCCCATCTAGTCTGCCCAGACAGTCACACATAGGCAGTCACACACACACACATAGACAGTCACACACACACACACACACACACAGGCAGACAACCACACACACACACTCACAGGCAGATGGTCTCACACACAGGCAGATAGTCATACACACAGACACAGTCATACACACAGACAGGCACACACACAGGCAGACAATCATACACACAGACAGTCACACACCCACACACACAGAAAAGGGCAGACAGTCACACACACAGTCAGACAGTCAAACACACAGGCAGTCACACACAGGCAGACAGCCACACACAGTTAACTCTGTTCCTTATGGAGGCAGACACGCAGTGCAGCTCCTGGATTCTGGTTGTTGGGGGAAGCAGGGACTCCTTCCTGCTTCCCCTGCAGCAGTTACACGGCACTTTTAGCCCTGCCCCCGCCGCACAGTAAGCCACTCCCCCGCTGCACGGTAAGCCCCGCCGCAATTTTTTTTTTTTATATCTGGCCGGCCATGTGCAAGCTGTGTCGGCCGCACGGCGCCCCCTGCTCCATGGCGCCCTGTGCGGCCGCACACCTCGCACACCCCTAAGTCCGGCCCTGGCCCTTGGCGATTCATCACCAAAAATGCATCTTCTTCAGGAACGATTAACAACTTCAACTATGTGCAGTGTTAAATAAATATAAACAATAAACAAATGTGATATCACTCCAATAATCTGAAGTATTAAAGGGACCCCCAGACCTTTACTGCACTTCAGCTGGATGAAATTCTGGAGTGTGTACTCTTTTTATTTTTTTGAAATAGTGCAGTTTTCTAAAGAAATTGTTACATTTTTAATCAACCTTGCTACACCCACACGGCTGTAAATCAGACAACTAGTCCTGTTACTTCCGGTAGTCTAGCTAGGTGGAGCAAAACTGAAAAGGCAGCAATTGCCCAGAGCACCTGCGTTGCAAACACTTCTCTTTGGAAGTTCTGTAATTGGACAGACAGAGAAAGTCTGGGATGGGTGTTTCGAGGGGCAGGGCTTACAAAGGTTGCAACTTTTTTAGATATACCCCATTGGAAAAAATGCATACATAAATGTGTGCATGACTTCACTGGAGGTATATCTTCTAAACATTGATTATTATTTATTTTTTATTTGGTCAGTGGACTGTCCCTTTAAGCATGGAAGTTAATTTTCCAAAATTCCTATTTTAGCAAATAAAAGACATGGCCGCCTTGATTTAATTAGAACCGATCACATTTATCAGCAGCTTATCCACTCTCAATAAGTCAATTAATGGTTTAGATGGATTACATTACTGCTGTTAAGGGCTTATCGGGAGACCCCTGAATTGTATTATATACCAATGGCTGCGTAGTCACCAGCAGGCACTCCCTGCTCATTGTTTAGCAAATTCCATCACCTACAAAATTAAGTGAATCTTGTCGACAAATTTCATCCATTTGTAAATTCCCAGATTTTCTATAAAACAAAATGAACAGAAACCAAACTAATCTGAAATGACAACATTTAGAAAATAAACACATTTTGAAAGTAAATATTTCGGATCCATTTTTTTTAATAAGGGTAGAAAATTACGGACTTATCTATTAAGCAACCGAAACATCAAAAATAATAATTTAAAAAAGGGATTTTTTTCTTATTTTTGCTATTCAGCTATCTAGTAGCTCGTTAATTTGGTACCCTTGTGTGGGATTGTCCTAATTAACTGTATCAAATTAGTGGCTTATCTACTAAGTAAGTGAAAAAGAAAATTTAAAGGGTTACTCCAACCACCATGACCACTTCAGTGATTTTAGGTGGTCATGATGGTAGGTGTCAGTATGTGCAGTGTTTCAGCTTAAAACACTGCACATACTTAGATATTTGTAATTGTGTGATGGGGGATAGTTTGCTTCCCCCTCCCTTCCTCCCTCCCTCCATTGTGCATTCACTCCCATCTCGATCCATTGAAGTAACAGTTTTTTTTTTAAATAACCCTCCCTCCTTGTTCCTCCTTCACTCAAATCCCTCCTTCTTCTCGCCGGCCTGGGGAGTGCGCATGTGCATAGCGTTGGTGAAACGGTCCACGCAAGGCAAGGCCCCTGTGACGTTGAAGGAACATCACCTGGAGCTGGATTCCAGGTGAGTAAAACTTATCTTTTGCAGGTTATAATGCAAATCGAGTGGGCACCTTCTCCATAGTGCTAATAAGGGCCTTTTACACAGTAAATGTACCCCCCTTAAAAAAGGTTGGAATAACCTTTTAAGAAAAAGGGCTATTTCTTTTGTAGCATCCTAATTTGGTATTGTATACTTTTTTTTGATTGCCATAATAAATAAACATGAACAAGGCTTGGCCTTTATTAATAACACAAAATAAGATTGTCTTTACACTACGCAACAAATAAACACTAGCTGTACCAATTTGCTCTCAGGGTAAAAAAAAAATACCCTTTTTTGTGAATCTGAAAAATCCAAGCAAACTTGAATAATGTAACCAGTGAGCACATCTCATTTGTTTGAATTCAAATGACAAATGACCTGAACAACCGATCTGTACATGTATCAGGATGATTTCACTAAACCTGGTTAATAGAATGCATTTGCTGGAGATGATTAGTGATTCTGAAATGCCAGTGAAGGCCAGTGATACGCTCGATAAAATCTTAGTTATTTTTTTTGTCACATTGGTTTTCAACATCCAACTAAATAGGCAAGTCTACTTAGTCCACACAGCATATATTGCTTCTATGGTTCAAAGATTACCTTGGGTGGTGATAACACTGACAACGACATGAAGGTCAAGATTTATAATGACCCTACATCATTTACCGTTTTTTTCCAACTAGTCTTAAGTAAGTATGACATTGAAAAAGCACTCGTTTAACAAACCACAACTGTTTATTTAATTAAATTCAGCATTGGAAATTATACACTAGCACTAAAATTTTACACACAAAAAACAATTACAATGTTTTATGTGGGGTGGGAGGCCTTATAATTGTATGCGCAGTTTAATGTTCTAAAGAATTTTATATTTGTATGTTGATACATGACTTAGATATCTCGATCTCTTCGATACACTTTTTCCATTCCAGTAACTTAACTTATCTTAAAGGGACACTATAGGCACCCTGGGTGCCTTTGTCGCCTTAAATCATGTAATGTAAACATTGCAGTTTCATAGAAAGGACAAATTTAAATATCATGATCAATATTCTGCTTCTAATTCCAAAATAAAGAGGTCCCAGACTATGTGTGGCTTCACATACTCTTTGTTCATTGCTAATGATACCCATGTCAGTGCTGCTAACTAAATTTATGTGAAAGGTACTGATTTTCCTTCACTTTCCTAATGTTTTGCTCTCAGAACATACAATACATTGTACATGCTACTAACCATATATTATGTGGAATAAACATACCCCTTTATAAATCAGACTTCTGTCCTAAGGTCTCTACTGGCAAGGTGTCATTATTTCCATCATAATAGCTCTCACACAAGCACCACAAATTTACAAAATGTCCTCCAACCTTAGCCAACATCCACAGGCTCAATGCATGTATCAGCTCTTTTGTTTTATCTGTTTTGCTATGTAACTATGGAACTCCATTAGGTCACAGCCCTTGAAAGATTCCCTCATGAAAGTACCTCATGGAAGTACCTTAGGGTCAAATGACAAACTCTTACATGTGTGACGTACTGTCTATGTCATCTTATTGGCTGTCTTTAATAACAGACAACAACGATTAAACAAATAAATTGGTATTCGGACTTTACTTTTTGAGCATTCAAAGAGTTTGCAGCACTAGTTGTACCAGCTGAGATAACACTGCTAGATACTTTTTAAACTAACATGTCAGGTTTATCAGTGTGCTTCTGTCTTCATATTTTCAGCAACACTCTAAATCTCGGTTTGCCACCAGATCCCATGAGACATCTGATTATTCACATTTTGTGGCAAAATTTGAAATCACTCTTGATTTTTTTCCCCCTTCTTTAGGATCGAGAACAAAAAGAGAGATTGAAATTGAAATACTTTTTTCAGCCTATATTATTAAGTTATTATGTATGCTATATCGTTTCTCAGTAATATAATGTATATATGTAACTAAATGTACCTCAATTTCACTTAGGTCCATTGTCAACCCCCAAAACATCACCTCCCCACACCAATGATATCCCTCATTACTATTGGTGTTAGACTTGTACACAATTTTGCTTAGTCCATAAACAAACAAGTGTGTCCCAATAAAATTATATTCTGAACAATTCAATTTGTTTGTCTTATAAACTCAGGTGTGCATTAACAGGATTTTGATACAGATTAATTGATTTATTTATGGATGAAACACATTTCTGCACAAGTCTACTGGTGAGCCAATAATGATGTCATTTCACACTAAACGGAAATGTTCACATCAGTTGCCGTTCCACAAGGATCACATAATTGTGACAATATATCTGCCCTTGACCTTGAAAAGCAAATCACAAGTTAATGTCCTGATGTGTATTTTGAGTTATTACACAGACAGATAATAATTAAATATTGTTATCTTCTAAGTTCTATAATAATAACAATGAAGCTATTTGTAGGATATATTAGTCTATAACCCCCCTGTGCTTTCATGCAAAGATGAAAGAACATATTTTCTTTAATATGAATTGCACAATTATACAAGTGTTTTCATCTTGATATTAGTTAGCACTCCTATTTTTCCCCTATTGAGTATACAAGGGCATCTTGTTTTATTCGTATACTTTAGGTAAATATTTCCTGTCGTCTTTAGGCATTGCCGATGCTGATCTGGAATCCCGTTACCCCTTTTAGTATCCATCTATCTATTTAGTGGGATTAGGTTCCTGGAGAATTTGATTAAAGTAGATCTGACGTTTGACCCTTCAATTCAACTAATCTCCCATGCAGTGATTATTTTCATTCTGGCTCCGAATATAAAATGCAAAATCTGCCCTACATTTACTTATAATGTTGTTAAATAAGATGCATCTGGGCTGGTCATTAAATTATACAAAGCCAAATGAGACTGTGGGAGCTCCGTTTTATGTGTGCATATAATATAAGAATGGATTTATTTTTTTTTGTTATCCAGCCAACAAAAATGTTGGCTCGCAGTTGAGACAAAATATCCAGTGACACCATTTAAAAGTTAAAACCCCTCTTGGCAGTGACGTAGGAAATATGTTTCCATTGTATAAAATACTTTCTAAAGCGTCATCCAAGAAATTATTTCAAATGAAAAGATATGGCACTAGCTAATTATAAGCTATGCCCAAATGGTTTTCAATTATTAAGATAATTATGTCTGTGATTAGCACTATAAAGATCATGTACAAGTCTTTAAACTGGAAGCCGGGTATGCATTTTTGTCATAAAAACCTATTGAAAAAGCTCATGTGTTATTTGGAAAGGGCTCAAAATTTAAGAGAAAGGAGCTGTGTTTTGTTTAAAGACCCCAGGCCAAATCTGCTCAGTGGAACGTTGCCTTCCAACCAACTCTTTAAAAGAAAGGTAGCATTCTCTTACTAGACATTGAATCTACCTATATTATTCAACAAAGGCTCCCTCATACTTTTTTTGTGTGAACGTTTGCATTATTTCATTAATCGCTAAGCTGGTCAAGTGAAAATCAAAACATACACCCTTGAGACCTTTAGCATTATATTGCCAAATTCGTATCATGTTTTTCTGCTGTCCCACTGCTCCGCTGCTATACAAGATGACACAAATAAATAATAAACATAGATTACAGTGTCCTGACACTATTACGTGAACTAAGCAAAATTATAGAATTGATGGGGTTCTCATGCACAATACTAAACATCATGAGGGCACATGTCTGGGGGACCTCACCCATACTAGCCACCAACACTGCAATTATACAATAATAATAATAATAATAATAATAATAATAATAATTATAACACTGCAGATTATATAATGCAAAATACATTTAAGGTGCCTAACAGGTCCCTTTCTTACTTACTGCAGGAGATGGTATCATAATTCCATAAAAGAGTACTTAATATTCATGTATGCTATACAGAGCAAAATAAAAACAGCACTCTGGAGTCTTTAGGTTGTATTAGTGACAATAATGGAGCAGGAGCAACAATGTATGTTTCAGCTCTGTAGCAGACTTTTCTCAAAGCTTTAAATATATATTTACATATACACACCCACACATAGAAATGTATCAGTATACACCATTTACATATAACAAGTTAGTTTTCAGATTTTTTTTTTTAACAGAGCACTATATATAAAAAATTAGAAAGAATGCGTCACACTCCCGGATAGAAACACACATTTATAAAAAAAATGAACATATGAAGAAATATCATTTCTATAGAGGCCCTTGGCAATGATCTGCAGTTGTATTTTTTTGTCCAAAGCATAAGGATCTTAGTGAACTGAATGCCTAATATTAGTCAGTATTGTTCTTTTTTTGCTCTTTCGGATCTTGTCAGGATGGTACTAAATTGAATTCATAGCTTGTATCTTCATGGATGGCATTAAGGCTTCAGTTTTCCAAATAATTTAATATTTTTGGATAAACTTATTTTTTTTATTATTATGACAATGACAATATTTATATTTTGTAATAATTTGATATTTGTTGATATAGATATATGTTTATATATATATATATAAAAAAAAATGTAAATATGATATATTTTTTGAAATTTTTAATGTGTTGAAAAAATAATTTTTAAAGTTTAGCCAAAAATGGGAAATAATTTGAAAAGCTTAACCAACAATGTTTAATCAAGGCCTATGGCCTTGATTTATTCGTTTCGAATAAACTTTTAAAATGATTTAATATTTTTGAATATATTTTTCAAATTATTCATATAAATGAAAAATGGTTTAATATTTCATATTTGTTTTATAAATGATTTATTTTTTATATTTTAATACATTGAAAACATAATTTTAAAAGGTTAGACAAAAATATTAAATAATTTCAAAAACATATCCAAGAATATTAAATAGAAGCCTATGTCAGATATTGGTTAGAAAAAAAGTGGTAAATTGCGTTCAGGATTGATGTTTTTAATACAATCTCTCTAATCTATGGTAAATAGGCCACTGTTTAGAGCTAAATTCTGCAGTATGAAAAAGGCACAAGTACATCCTACAAAGATATGGTTCTCTAAAGAAAAATAGAGTATATAAAACCTCTAATTATTTAAAAATACTGCTGGTTGCACCTTCTCATAATGCAGTGACATGTGAGGTTGAAATCATGTATATGTAATGGTTTCGGAACTACTGTCGTTGACCTATTATCATGCCCTTCCTTTGAATCTGCATTTATAGGCAGGAGGAAAATGATTAATAATGTTCATAGCATAATATACCTTCAAAAAACTATTTACGAGAAATGAGAGTTTCTGACATTTTAAAACATGTATGTAAGATGGAATTGTAGATGGGAAAGCGATTATGTCTGGTTCAATTGAACAGAAATAATGTTAATAGTTTGAGTTCAAACAGGGCAGGTTATCCTGTGATCTCAGGCGGTAATAACAAGCTTAAAAGTTTATCTTCCACTGAATCAATCCTTGAGCAGATTTATACTCTGCTTATTTATTATAAACGACAGATCTGATAAACATGTAGCAACAAAGTGTACTGGGCTCTATGTGATCACACCGCATATTTTCTAATTCCACTCTACATCACTAGCTGATTTAACACTATATTATAGGCATTTAGCACATTGTACACATGAATATTTAAGATGTACTATTGGTCATATTAGAAATTTAATGCGACTTTTTTTTGCAAATAGATTAACATTAAGGTCTACAATGAAATTAAATGTAGGAAATATGTTAGCACAAGTGAACTTTTATACATGAATTTCTATCCTAAACGGTAAATCGGCACTGGTGGACAAGATTTGTTGTTAGTGGACCAGAATACTCTTGGACCTGTTGGGAAGGGATGCAGTGCTGCTGGTCAGGATCCTGTGAAGTGCAACAAATACACTGAACAAAATTATAAACGCAGCACTTTTGTTTTTGCCCCCATTTTTAATGAGCTGACCTAAGATCTAAAACGTTTTCTATATACAAAAATGGCCTATTTCTCTCAAATATTGTTCACAAATCTGTCTAAATCTGTGTTAGTGACCACTTCTCCTTTGCCGAGATAATCCACCCATTTTACAGGTGTGGCATATCAAGATGCTGATTAGACAGCATGATTATTGCAAAGGTGTGCCTTAGGCTGGCCACAATAAAAGGCCGCTCTAAAATGTGCAGTTTTATCACACAGCACAATGCCACAGATGTTGCAAGTTTTGAGGGAGCGCGCAATTGGCATGATGACTGCAGGAATGTCCACCAGAGCTGTTGCCCGTGAATTCAATGTTCAATTTTCTAGAATTTGGCAGTACGTCCAACTGGCATTACAACCGCAGACCACGTGTAACCACACCAGCCCAGGACCTCCACATCCAACATCTTCACCTCCAAGATCATCTGAGACCAACCACCCGGACAGCTGCTGCAACAAAAAAATAATACAGTAAAACTGCACATTTTAGAGCGGCCTTTTATTGTGGCCAGTCTAAGGCACACCTGTGCAATAATCATGTTATCTAATCATGCTATCTAATCAGCATCTTGATATGCCACACCTGTGAGGTGGATGAATTATCTCGGTAAACGAGACGTGCTCACTAACTCAGATTTAGACAGATTTGTGAACAATATTTGAGAGAAATAGGCCATTTGTGTACCTAGAAAAAGTCTTTGAGTTCAGCTCATGAAAAAGACAAAAGTATTGCGTTTATAATTTTGTTCAGTGTAGAAGCATCTTAATAAGGTTACAATGTAAGATTCCATTCTCAATAGAATATAATCTTACATTTGCCACAAGGGCAGCGAGGTATTAGCTCCTCTCCATCCTTAGGTTTTAATTTACTATGTTTTGTAGTGTTTTATTTTCTCTTTACTGTCACAGCTTGCAGGCATTCCTGACCAATATGAAGGATAGTACATGGTCACAACTCTTCTGGTGGGCTTTGGGGAGACATCCCTTGCAAAATGCCTATGACTAACAGATCCAGAGCTCAGGGATTTCAATTCTCTGTCTACCTGGTGGTAGGACAGACTTGAGTGTTTATAAATAAGTTATGCTCAGGGACGGCCTTAGGTCTTTGGGCGCCCTGTGAGAAATATCTTCACAGCGCCCCCCCCTTCCCATCCCTCTCTACCCCCACTCCTTCCCAGCCTTCCTCCTTCCCCCATTTCCCCCCTTCCCACACACCCTGTCACACACACACAGGCAGACAGCCGCACACACAGGCAGACAGCCACACACACACAAACACACGCAGGCAGTCACACACAGACAGCCACACACAAACAGCCACACACACACACAGACAGGCATAGAAACATAGAATGTGATGGCAGATAAGAACCATTTGCCCCATCTAGTCTGCCCAGACAGTCACACATAGGCAGTCACACACACACACACAGGCAGACAGCCACACACAAACACAGACAGGCAGGCAGTACACACAGACAGACACACACAAACACACAGGCAGACAGACACACACAGGCAGAAAGCCACACACATTGAGGCAGACAGCCACACACACACACACACACAGGCAGACATAGAAACATAGAATATGGCGGCAGATAAGAACCATTCGGCCCATCTAGTCTGCCCAGACAGTTACACATAGGCAGTCACACACACACACAGGCAGACAGCCACACACAAACACAGACAGGCAGGCAGTACACACAGACAGACACACACAAACACACAGGCAGACAGACACACACAGGCAGAAAGCCACACACATTGAGGCAGACAGCCACACACACACACACACACAGGCAGACATAGAAACATAGAATATGACAGCAAATAAGAACCATTCGGCCCATTTAGTCTGCCCAGACAGTCACACATAGGCAGTCACACACACACACACACACACACACACACACACACACACACAGGCAGACAGCACACACAGGCAAACACTTACAGGCAGGCAGTACACACATACAGACACACACAAACACACAGACAGACACAGGCAGACAGTCACACACACACACACACACAGGCAGATAGTCTCACACACAGGCAGACAGTCAAACACACAGACAGTCACACACACAGGCAGACAGTCATACACACAGGCAGACAGTCAAACACTCAGACAGTCACACACACACACACACACAAAAGGGCAGACAGTCACACACAGGCAGACAGTCACACACACACACAGGCAGACAGTCACACACACACACACACAGGCAGACAGTCACACACACACACACACACACACAGGCAGACAGTCAAACACACAGACAGTTACACAGACAATCTGTTCATTATGGAGGTGGGAGTAGTGCAGCTCCTGTATTCTGGTTGTTGGAGGAAGCAGGGACTCCTTCCTGCTTTCCCTGCAGCAGTTACACTGCACTTTTAGCTCCGCCCCGCTGCACTGTAAGCCCCACCCTGCCACAAATTTTTTTTTTATTATTTATTTTTTTATCCCAGCCGGCCATGTGTGAGCTGTGTCGGCCGCACGGCGCCCCTGCTTCATGGCGCACTGTCCGGCCCCACACCTCGCACACCCGTAAGGCCGGCCCTGGTTATGCTATTTGTTTATGGAACTCAATAAAGCTCTGGACTATGCCCTTAACCAATAAGTGATGTGTCGTTATTTTAGTTATTTGGTATGGGTCCGAGTGGTTCTCTGGTTTAGCATATTTAATTATAATTGCTACAAAGTGCAATATCACTCCTTAGAAAAGCAGTCGATTTTATAAAAATTTGCTTGTGATAAAACTGACCTACTGTTCGTTTGCAAACATAAAGTCTGATTCAATGTACAAATCAAATGCAGTGTGTAAAAGGTTGAGCATGCGAGTTTTCCAAACTTTTTCATACTGCTATAAAAATCAGTAGTTTTTTCCATGTTACCAAAGATCTATAATTTACTAAAACAAATAAAGTGAATTGATCACAGAAGAACAGATGCACACCACTCCCTTTTGCCAGTAATGAAAAGTATGCAAATGTTGAGCAAAGATCAAGGAAAACTCCTGAGGAAAAGCTGAGGATAGTTTGCCAAAAAAACAATTTCTTGTACCACTGTGCCCAGTAATCATGCCATAGTTTAAATATCATAGCCATATGTTTACTCTCACTGACCTACACTGTAGCCTTGCTTGCTCTTGACTGCTTTGTTTCAGAGGGAACAATCTATACCCAGCATGTGTGCCCAGCAAGTGTGTCATACCATAACATTATTAATCATATGCTAAATCTCGTTTCCCCACACTATGCAGCCTTGTTCTTGACTGCTTCATTTGCCGGGTAACCTATTCTGTAGAAAACAAGAGTCCATTAACATGGTGTGCCAAGCTTGAGAGCGTAACCAAATACAATGCATAGAGACTGTGCTACATTGTTGGGCTGATACAAAAAAAAACATTTTTGGGAGTCTTCTCTATGAAATGAAATTTTTTAAAAGCTTTTTTCTATATGCTTTTTACCTGGCACACCTCCATCTGAAATGAGTCACATGAGTCGACATCAATACACAAATCATTAATCGATTAGCTCTACTAATGGTGGAGCTTCTCACCGTATGCTGCTGTGTCATGTCACTAGGTATGTTGTATATGCCACTGTATGCACCGAAACCTGTAGAAACCATCTCTCACTTTAGGAAACTTTGATCTGAAAGCTTTATAATTTGGATTTTTTACCACCGAAGAAAAGATGCTATCTGGCCAGCGAGAGAGAGAGTAAGGCTTAATAATACAGGATGCCAAAGAACAATCCATGGGTCCCGTCTCCTGACCTCATTGTTTTAATGGCACTGATGACATTATAACTTACCTACACTCAAAACGTCTCCTTAGAAGAGTTGTTATGGGATCATTTCAGGTGGTTAATTCATCAAGAAATATGTTTTGTTCTGGTTTGACATCTAATCTAGCTTTGAAATTGTCATAGTTCCGAGTATTCTACTTAATACAGTTATTCATAATGACACCACTACAGGTTTCGGTGCATACAGTGGCATATACGACATACCTAGTGACATGACACAGCAGCATACGATGAGAAGCTCCACCATTAGTAGAGCTCATCGATTAATGATTTGTGTATTGATGTCGACTCATGTGACTCATTTCAGATGGAAGTGTTCACAGGAATTCTGTAGTTTTCCAGTTTGATGGTTAAGTTTTGTATAATTAATCTACTTGAACTTGACTAACCGCATCCTTAGTTGAATGTTGTTGTCTGAAATGAATGTGTCTAATATTATTAAGATATAGCCGTATGCATAAACACAATGAAGTACAGGGGTTTTGTAATGAATGAGAATACAGAGAGGAACTGACACGTGGGAATCAATAATGCAAAATTTGTCCTTTTGTGGATTTTTAATGCTAACTCTGGATGCCAGGAAGATGTTGTGTGAGCTATATATAAGAAAATGTAATTATTTACTTGTCTGGGTTTTTCAGACATGGACTGGAATATATTTTTTGTACAAGGCTACATTTTATATTACCAAAATGTTGTGGGGGGTTTGCAAAATGCTACAATCTCCCATTACACTTTGGATACTTCAATTTTTCAGTGTACATTTTTTTTCAATATTAAATTGATTAGAAATCTTAACAAGTAGCACTTAACTCATCCAGGTCACGGTTGAGTCAGGTTGGTTAAGAAAGTATTGCAGAAATAGAAAAACTTTAGCATTTTGTAACATCTGAAGACCTGCAAGGTAACCGATGCAGAGAGTTGGAGTTACAGGCCACTTCAGCTACATGACCTAAGGTTGTCTATCCAAGATTTATGGGATACCCAGAGTGTTAACTCCTGCTAAAATTGAGGATTCTTATTCACCAAACAAATGTTCAGTTCGATATCAGGGTACTGGAACAAATTCTACATTATATACTGTAGCCTAGAGCAGGGCAAACAGTAAATCACCAAATGTAGTAAACTGCAACTTCCATGATGCATTGCTATTCCAAAGGCTTACTAAGAATCATAGCAGTTGACATTCTAGAACATCTGGGGATCTACCAGTTGTCCAGCTCCGGTCTAGTCCCTCTGTATTCAACAACAACTGCATTTACCTTTTCAGAAACCTTGGGACTGACTCTAAGGATACTATAAATGGTCCTTATTTTAATCATATATTTACAGTCACGATAGTTACCATGCAAAATCTGCAGAAAAAATTGATATTCTTTCATATGTTCAGCCAACAACTGAAATATTTGGCAAGTATTTGATGTTTTCAAGTTATTCAGAATTCAAGTTATTTCGAGAAATTACTAATTGAAGCTAGACTTGAGCTTTTTCTGTTTTACTTGTTTAAAACAAAGAACACAAGGATTCCGAAGGAAAGGTGTGAGTTTTGTTTTCTTCAGAATTAACATCAAATATGTGTACTTGAAATGGTTGGGCTTGATGGACTGCCTGCCGTTCTTCAAACTAATTAATTTGTGTAATTATAGAACTATGGAGAGCTTCAGATCAGAGGACTCATTAACAAGAGAGGTCTGTGAACAATTTGCCAACAAGAGAATTAATGGCATGCTTATAGTCAAACACAGCCATAACTTACGCAAGTAAATATAAACATATATAAGTGGTTGAAGGTCTCTTTAATTGACATTTCTAGAATACCTTTAGGTTGAGATTAGACTAGGGGACTTTTACAAATAGTCATCAGCAACAGCACTATTTAGCAGAAAAAAAACAAGACGTCATTATCTCATTATCAAACCCTGCCTGTGCAAGGCTTCTTCTAGAGATAATGACGTTTAACAAAAGATTAATTGGTAGTCTTTTTTTAAATGAAGAGAACATCTGAAATGCTATTTTGATGAAGGATCTGAGTATTCTTTGAAGACCTTCCTTAGCAACAGACAACATTTTAAAGTCAAAGATTTATATTATTATTATTATTTTATTATTTATATAGCGCCATCAGATTAAACAGAGATCAAGTATTAAGGGTCATATTTCTTTAAGTAGAAGGATTGAAAATGCGTGATTGCAGGTTGCTACTGAAGCGAGGGTTTCTCAATGATACATTGTGATTGGTTTCATTACATGATTACAATGATACATGCGATTGGTTTATACATACATATAAATGGCAAAAAATATAAAAAAATATTGACCAGGTTTTAATGCAGGATGTGAAATGGCCATCCTAAAGTCATTCTTGATTTGTCAAACATTTAGGGCTTTCACCTATAACTGAGCATCCTTAATACTTTTTGATGATTTATTTGTGATTCTTATCATCTTTCTTTAAAAAATAAATAAATACAACTTTTGTAGAAAAATGACATTAACCCCTTCCCGACTCAGGACGGTTCAGGACCGTCATCGGCATTTTTGCCTTGCAGACCGATGACGGTCCTGAACCGTCCTAACGGTCTGAGCTACTTACCTGATCGCCGTCGTTCCCCCGGCGGCGATCAGCGTGGCTCCGGTTGTGGGGAGACTGCCTGCAGCCCAGACAGTCTCCCCACACTGAAATAGGACCCCTGTGGCCATGTGATCGCTTAACACAGCGATCACATGGTCACAATAGGTGTCCATGTGTCTGCCTGCAGGGGGACTGCCTGTGCTGACAGGCAGTCTCCCTGCTAGTGTAAAATCAAAAAAAAAAAATAAAGTTAATGTTAATTAAAAAAATAATAATAATTATATATGTGTATATATGATATATAGACATATATTATATCTATATAATATGTCTATATATCATATATATAATGCCATACTAAGTGTATTTTATATTAATATGTACTTATATTAATATAAAAATGCACTTATAATTAAATTACACATGTATATATATAATATATATAATAACTATATATATTGTATATATATATTATTATAAAATATAAATAATAAGTAATTTAAATTAAATCATTTTTTTTTAAATAATAATAAAACATTTAAAAAAAATTATATAGCTATATGAAATTTTATTCTAACTGTATTTTAAAATTAATATATATATATTTATATCAAAATACACTTAGAATGAATTTGTATATATATCTATGTATATAAAAATAAATAAAAATAATACAGAAATACATATGTCCATATACAAAATTACATAAATAATTATATAAATATACATTAGACTTCAAATATATAAATATGCATATATATTTAAATTCGTCGCGTATTTATCTAATATTTTACATAATTCAGTAATTT
>OW240923.1:23273002-23370779 GCA_933207985.1 Pelobates cultripes
CATCCAGCACACACACCCATCATCCAGCACACACACATACACCCATCATCCAGCACACACACACATCATCCAGCACTCACACACACATCATCCAGCACACACACACCATCCAGCACACACACACACCATCCAGCACTCACACACACGTCATCCAGTGCACGCACACACATCATCCAGCACACGCACACACTGCATTCATTATACACACTCTTCACTCACTACAAGCACACTACATTCACTATACACTCACTACAAACACACTACATTCACTATACACCCTCTGCATTCACTATACACATTCTGCACTCACTACACACTACATTCACTATACACACTCTGCATTCACTACAAACACACTACATACACTGCATTCAGTGTACACACTCTGCACTCACTCAAAACACACTGCATTCATTATACACACTCTGCATTCACTACAAACACACTACATTCATTATACACACCCTGCACTGCACTATATGCATAGGAGTGTAAATTTTGCAAAGATGCGGCGGGAATCTTGGGTGAGTTCCCACACTTTTTTCCCCAGGACTTGACCCCTGCCTGTAACGTTCTACGACACCCTAAAACCTGTACATGGGGGGGTACTGTTTTACTCTGGAGACTTTGCTGAACACAAATATTAGTGATTCAAAACAGTAAAACATATAACAGCGATGATATTGTCAGTGAAAGTTACTTTTTTTGCATTTTTCACACACAAACAGCACTTTTACTGATGATATAATTGTTGTGATACGTTTTCCAGTTTTTAAACACTAATATTTGTGTTCAGCGATGTCTCCCGAGTAAAACAGTACCCCCCATGTACAGGTTTTATAGCATTTTTGAAAGTTACAGGTCAAATATATGGGTCAAATATTTTTACATTGAAAATGGCCAGGTTGGTTACGTTGCCTTTGAGAGCGTATGGTAGCCCAGGAATGAGAATTACCCCCATGATGGCATACCATTTGCAAAAGAAGACAACCCAAGGTATTGCAAATGGGGTATGTCCAGTCTTTTTTAGTAACCACTTGGTCACAAACACTGGCCAAAATTAGCGTTCAATTTAGTTTTTTTACTTTTTTCACACACAAACAAATATGAATGCTTACTTTGGCCAGTGTTTTCGACTAAGTGGCTACTAAAAAAGACTGGACATACCCCATATTGAATACCCTGGGTTGTCTACTTTAAAAAAAATATGTACATGTGGGGTGTTATTCAGAGATTTATGACAGATAATAGTGTTACAATGTCACTATTGATAAATTTTAAAAATGTATGTTTTGAAACCGCAATATCCTACTTGTACCTATAGCCCTATAACATGCAAAAAAAAGCAAAAAAGCACGTAAACACTAGGTATTTTTAAACTCAGGACAAAATTTTGAATCTATTTAGCAGTTTTTTTCATTCGCTTTTGTAGATGAGTAAAAGATTTTTCAAGTAAAAGTCAAAAAACATGTATTTTTTTCAATTTTTCATCATATTTTTTTATTTTTTTTAAATTAAAATACATGATATTATATAAATAATGGTATGTAAAGAAAGCCCCTTTTGTCCTGAAAAAAACAATATATAATTTATATGGGAACAGTAAATGAGAAAGCGGAAAATTACAGCCAAACACAAACACCACAAAAGTGTAAAAATATGCCTGGTCGCAAATGTACAACATCGCAAAAACAGTCCAGTCCTTAAGGGGTTAAAAAGATATATATTTTTGGGGTTGGGTGATATAGAATACAGCCGGAAGACATATTAACCCATCTCACTATAAACACACAATGTTTGTTTATTTAACAGCATTACATGCCTCATAATATGAAATTCAGGAATTTGCTATTATAAAAGTCTTCAGCAAGATGTGCCCAAGTCATGGCTACTAAAGTGTCATAGAAGAAAATAACTGCTATACGGAGGTGTGAACGTTGGTGTTGTTTCTCACATAGCACTCTGAATATATGCATAATGAAACACATGTGCAAATTCATTAAGTAAAAAAAAACCCCAAAAAACGAGAGTCTAGAAACACTTTTATTTATGATTCTGTGTAGACCAATACTGAGACAATTCACAACATATTGTAAAAGTAGATTGCTCGACCAGAAAATAATACATGTTAGAATAAGGACACTTTTACTGCAAGTCAGGGATAGGCAGCCTTCGACACTTCAGATGTGGTGGACTACATCCCTCATAATGCCCTTACAAGCATAATACTGGCAAATCATTAGGGGAAAAGTAGTCCACAGAATATGTGGGGGAAAAAAAAGTAAATCACATCTTTAATGCATTTGACTGAAAAAAAAACAACATATATGTAAAAGTAAAATAAATAAAATATAATAAGATACTCACCTTTATTGTCTCTGCAGCTTCAGAAAATCATTATTACAGGTTTATGGGATATACAGGTGATACTCGAAAAATTAGAATATCGTGCAGAGATTCATTTATTTCAGTAATGCAACGTAAAAGGGGAAACTAATATATGAGATAGACACATTACATGCAAAGCAAGATAGTTCAAGCCATGATTTATCATAAGTGCAATGATGGCTTACTGCTCATGAAAACCCCAAATCCACAATCTCAGTAAATTAGAATATTGTGAAAAAGTGCAATATTCTAGGCTCACAGTTTCCCACTCTAATCTGCTAAGTAAGCCATAACACCTGCAAAGGGTTTCTGAGACTTTAACCCCTTAAGGACCAAACTTCTGGAATAAAAGGGAATCATGACATGTCACACATGTCATGTGTCCTTAAGGGGTTAAATGGTCTCTCAGTCTGGTTCAATAGGAATCACAATCATGGGGAAGACTGCTGACCTGACAATTGTGCAGAAAACCATCATTGACACCCTCCATAAGGAGGTAAAGCCTCAAAAGGTAATTGCGAAGGAAGTTGGATGTTCCCAAAGTGCTGTATCAAAGCACATTAATAGAAAGTTATGTGGAAGGGAAAAGTGTGGAAGAAAAAGGTGCACAAGCAGCAGGGATGACCGTAGCCTGGAGAGGATTGTCAGGAAAATGCCATTCAAAAGTGTTGGGGACTTTCACAAGGAGTGGACTGAGGCTGGAGTCAGTGCATCAAGAGCCACCACACACAGACGGATCCTGGACATGGGCTTCAGATGTCGTATTCCTCTTGTCAAGCCGCTCCTGAACAACAAACAACGTCAGAAGCGTCTTACCTGGGCTAAAGAAAAACAGACCTGGTCTGTTGCTCAGTGGTCCAAAGTCCTCTTTTCTGATGAGAGAAACTTTTGCATCTCATTTGGAAACCAAGGACCCAGAGTCTGGAGGAAGAATGGAGAGGCACACACTAGAAGATGCTTGAAGTCCAGTGTGAAGTTTCCACAGTCTGTGTTGATTTGGGAAGCCATGTCATCTGCTATTGTTGGTCCACTGTGCTTCATTAAGTCCAGGGTCAACACAGCCGTCTACCAGGAAATTTTGGAGCACATCATGCTTCCTTCTGCAGACAAGCTTTATGGGGATGTTGACTTAATTTTCCATAAGGACTTGGCACCTGCCCACATTGCCAAAAGCACCAAAGCCTGGTTCAATGACCGTGGGATTACTGTGCTTGATTGGCCAGCAAACTCGCCTGACCTGAACCACATAGAGAATCTATGGGGCATTGCCAAGAGAAAGATGAGAGACATGAGACCGAACAATGCAGAAGAGCTGAAGGCCACTATTGAAGCATCCAGGTCTTCCATAACACCTCTGCAGTGCCACAGGCTGATAGCTTCCATGCCACGCTGCGTTGAGGCAGTAATTGCTGAAAAAGGGGCCCAAACCAAGTACTGAGTCCATATGCATGCTTATATTTTTCAGATGTCCGATATTGTTCTATGTACACTCCTTGTTTTGTTGATTGCATGTAATATTCTAATTTACTGAGATTGTGGATTTGGGGTGTTCATGAGCTGTAAACTATAATTATCGCACTTATGAAAAATCACAGCTTGAACTATCTTGCTTTGCATGTAATGTGTCTCATATATTAGTTTCCCATTTTACGTTGCATTACTGAAATAAATGAACTTTTGCACGATATTCTAATTTTTTTAGTATCACCTGTATAAGTAAGTCTTGACCAGGAGATCAATTCATATTGCATCCATACTATGGCTGGGTATATTCTGGATATATTCTGGGGGAAATTGTAAGCTTGAAGCAAAATAAATGGAACTATCTTATTTAATAGGTACTTTTCATTTAGTAGGCATCTGAATCATGTTAAATATTGTATACATAGACAATGACTGGCTACCACTGCACTGGCTATGGTGTCATGACGTCATTACTTTCCAAGCAATTTGTAAGACCATTTTAGAATATTTCGGCAACTTAGTGAAGTCTAGCAGGGTGCCTACTGCCAAAGCCCTCCTTACTGGAGAATCCAGTTAGCTTCACTGAGCTTAGCAAAGCCGCTTGCTTAAAACATAGGCACATGCATTACATCTGAACATTCTATATGCCCTGTGACAGAACCATCTGTCTGCTGGATTTTTGCCCGTTCGTCTGTTTGTCCCCGTTCGTATGAATGGCTGGTTTCTATAGCCCAGCCATTCGAATGACTCTTTTTCCCGAACAAACCGCCGAACGAACGGCCACCCAAGTGAGGAGTGTGCTGCAGGTTAACGAAGTGATCACCATTATAACGTTGTGGTTAACCGCAGACACTTCTCAATTAAACCGAACTCAGGGTGGTCGTCGTTCGTATGTCGACCACGAGGCAGCGGCCATTTTAAATCATGCGAACGCTCAGCGGTGTTTGGCTCTATTTCTATGGAACGGAAAACGGACACTTTTTCTGTCGAACACCGCTGAAACAAGGGAACGCCTGGCTGCCTCCACGAAAGCATGCGAACATCGGCCGTTCGGGAGATTGAGAACACACAAAAGACTTAACCCAGATAGCCCACCCATGGAGTCATTCGTGTACCGAAGGACTGTAAGAACTTTGACTCCATGGCGATTGAACTATGTGTGTGGGATCTGAGCGCTATTCGCCAATAATATGCACTCAGACCCAGGCTATCTGGGGACATGTAATACGAATGGGAAATGTTCAGTTTTCATGTAGTTATGCATTTTTGTGTCTTTTATTATTTCATGTTTAAGATGGCGACTGTCCTTGTCCTGGAGTTAATTGAGTTACTTGGTAATTAACTCCAGGACAGAGGGGAGGGAATCAGAATGCACTGTGGGTAAAATATGTGACTGTGTGTCTGAAATGTCCTTCCAGCTGTCTGTAATTTAAGTCTTCCATTTGGTCCCCTAGGGGAGTGTCCACCAGGTGGGAGACCTGCATAAATACGGGCAGGTAGCCCACAGTAAACCCAGATCTTATTTGACCCTCAATGCGGAGCTTCTGTCTCGTTATTGGGGGGATTTCTTCTTCACGTTTAGAGACTGCTGGATGGAACGAAAGCCGCTTTGGGGATATTATTGTTCGACGGTTCCTAGCAGTTCGTATATTGCCGTTCGGGAGTTTGGAGCCGTTCGTGGATTTCGATCGGGAGATTGCCGCTTCCCCTGCATTTGGTTCGTGGGTTACAGAGTAAGCGAACAGAGACTGTACTGCAGCCGGGGAAGGTTTACTAAACGGCGGTTTGGCTTAAAGACACGGGAGGTGTCTTAACAATTGGTGGCAAGCGACGGGATGAATCCTACAGCATTGGAGGTCAGCTACGAGACATGCAGTACGAGGAATTAAGGCGTGCTACACTTAAGGACATATTGGAACGCCGAGGAAGGTCAGCAAGCAATTTAAAGAAACGGGAGATTATTGCTTTGCTAATGGAGATGGATGCAGCAACGGGAATGGAAAGAGTCAACGTGCCCAGTACCTTGGATTTAACACCCGAGGAAATACGATTCAACCGGGCAGTACAAATAAGGCTGGCACATTTTGGCCCCAACCCCTCAGCTGACATCGTGGTTCGTGTGCAGGCAGCAGTTGCAACACAACAGGCAGCCCGGGAAAGAGGAGCTGCAGCAGCAGAGGTACCGTATGACAATAATGTGGTTGCTAGAAAAAAGGTACCTTTTGCTGCGTTTAAAAATTTTGTGGAAACAGAGGGAGAGATTGATGGATTTTTGGCAGACTTTGAGAGGCAGTGTGCGCTACATCAGGTACCTGCAGATGAATGGGTCACCATCCTCTCTGGGAAATTATCTGGCCGGGCTAGTGAAGCTTTTCGGGCCATCCCAGAGGAGGAGATCACCAGCTATCGGGCTGTGAAAGAGGCGCTCCTAGCCAGGTATGCAGTAACCCCAGAGGCGTACAGGCGGAGGTTTAGAGAAACCAACAAGCTGGTTGGGGACTCTTATGTGGAATGGGCCTGCAGAGTCCATCGTACCGCAGCCCACTGGATGGCTGGATGCCAAGCGGTAACTGGGGAGGAGGTGTTACAAGTGTTCCTGCTGGAGCACTGCTTTGATAGACTACCTGCTGGGGTCCGGGAATGGGTCAGAGACAGAAAACCCTCTACCCTACCCGAGGCTGCCCGTCTGGCAGACGAATACACGGATGCCCGCAAGTTGGATGGTACAGCTGCTAAAGCCCCTGCCAGACTGGAGTATCGACCAGCAGTAACACCCGCTCCTGCAGTCTACCAACCCCCAGTACACCGTACCCCAGCTGCACCACCAGCTAACAATTATATGCAACCAGCCCGATTTAATGCCCGGGAGTACTCCCAACCCATCCGGTGCTATGGGTGCAAGCAGTTGGGGCACAAGCGTCCTGAGTGCCCCCTGAACAGTGCCAACCAGGCTCAGTCCTGGAGGAGACCAGTTAACGGAAACCAGCGCCCACCTCAGCCTGCTGCTCACTGCCTAGAGCAGGAGGAATTTTGGGGCATTCTGCACGAGGCAGACCCAGTGCAAGCAGCTCACCAGGATAATCGCCAGCAACATCGGCAAACTGTGAAGCTAAATGGCAGAGTGGTGAATGGGCTGAGAGACACAGGAGCCACGATGACACTGCTCCAAAAGAACTTGGTCTCAGAGCATCAACACACTGGAGACACTGTGGCAGTAAGGGTAGCAGGGGGTGCCGTGTTTCGCTTACCTGTTGCCCGAGTACATTTGGATTGGGGAGTGGGCGCTAGGCATGTGGATGTGGGGGTGATGAAGGACTTGCCCGCAGATGTTCTTTTGGGAAACGATTTGGCCCCTTTGGTTTCAGCCTATGCTCCGATGGGCCCTGCAGACGTGAACCCAGTGACCACCCGTGCCCAGACCCGTGCTGCCGGAACCAGCCCACTTGCTGACGAGACCCAGGTAAGATCTCCTTCCCCGACTGATACCCCAGATCAGGTCCCCTTAAGCTGGGATTCCCCAGAGGAGTTTGGGAGGGAAACCCGGGCGGATCCGACCCTCCAAAGGTACAAGGACAGGGCAGAGGCTGGGGAGGAAGGAATAGATGGGGAACGGTATGAGTGGGTGGGGGACAGGTTATATAGGATCCCTAAACCTTCCCAGAAGAGTGTTGCCTCTCCGCCGAATCGCCAGTTAGTGGTACCTGCAAAGTACCGGCAGGAGATTCTGCGGATAGGGCATGATGTTCCTTTAGCTGGACATCTAGGGTCCCGCCGCACAGCCTATAGGATTTCACAGAACTTCTTTTGGCCAAACTTTAACCAGGCTGTGCGGATGTACTGCAGCACGTGTGACACATGTCAACGGGTAGGAAAGCGGGGGGACCACCCTAAGGCTAGGCTATTATCGATGCCTATTATAGGGGAGCCCTTTGCCCGCATAGCCGTTGACATTGTGGGTCCACTGGCCAGGGCTAGTCCATCCGGTAAGAAGTATGTTCTTACCGTGGTGGACTATGCCACCCGCTATCCAGAGGCAGTAGCGCTGTCTAACATAGAGGCAGAGACGGTTGCTGATGCCCTGGTTAGAATTTTTACTAGGGTCGGGTTCCCTAAGGAGATCCTCTCCGACCAGGGAACCCAATTCACCGCTGTGCTCACCCAGCAACTGTGGAAGGTGTGCGGCATTAAGCCGTTACTTAGCTCACCCTACCACCCACAGACTAACGGTCTCTGCGAGCGCTTTAACGGTACCCTCAAACAGATGCTGAGGACCTTTACAGACACTTGCAGAGACTGGGAGAGATTCCTGCCTCATCTATTATTTTCTTATAGAGAGGTGCCCCAGGAATCTACTGGGTTCTCCCCCTTTGAGCTGCTGTATGGGAGAAGGGTCCGCGGACCCCTAGATCTCATTAGAGGCCACTGGGAGGGGGAGACGGAGCAGGAAGGGACCCCCATAGTGCCATATGTTCTGGAACTCCGGGACCGCATGGAGAAACTGTCCCTGATGGTAAGGGAGAATCTCCAGGCGGCCCAGGGGAGACAGAAGAGATGGTACGATCAGGGTGCCCGACAGCGGGTCTTCCAGGTTGGGCAAAAGGTATTGGTGCTTAAACCTGTGAAGGCCAACAAGATGCAAGCATCTTGGCAGGGCCCGTACAAGGTAGTGGCGCAGATCTGCGACACTACTTACTTGATAGCCAGCTGTGCAGATGAGAGGATCCAGCGGTCCTTTCATGTGAACATGCTGAAAGAGTACCAGGAGAGACCTGAGAATATTGCAGCAGTGTGTGCCCCAGCTGCAGATGATTCTGAGAATTTACCCCTTCCAGATCTATTAGAAAGGGATTCCCAGACTGACCTTACTACCTTGGTACAGCTAGGGGACCGGTTGAACCCCACAGAAAGGGTACAGGCGCAGCAGTTGTTATGGGAGAAGCAGGCGACGTTCTCCCAGGAACCAGGTTATACCACCCTAGCTGTGCATAAGGTAGAGACCCCTGGACAGACCCCGTTACGACAGCCCCCCTACCGTATCCCTGAAGCAGTCCGTGAAGGAATGCGGAAGGAGATACAGGAGATGACCCAACTTGGGGTTATCGAGCACTCCGACAGCCCTTGGGCCTCGCCTGTAGTCCTGGTGCCAAAGAAAGATGGGACCACCCGGTTCTGTGTGGACTACAGGCGACTCAACGAGCGGACCACCACTGACGCCTACCCAATGCCCCGGGTAGACGAATTACTAGATCGTATTGCCAGGGGGCGATATCTGACCACCATAGACCTGTGTAAGGGCTACTGGCAGATCCCCCTGGCCGAGGATGCTATCCCCAAGTCGGCATTTGTCACCCCATTTGGCCTGTACCAATTTAAGGTCATGCCTTTTGGGATGAAAAATGCACCGGCTACTTTCCAACGGATGGTGGATAGACTCCTGGATGGCTTCCAAGAATTTGCCTGTGCATACTTGGGCGACATTGCGATCTACAGTGGGTCCTGGGAGGAACACCTGGTACATGTAGGGGTAGTGCTGGATAAGATTAGGGCCGCTGGCCTGACGTTGAAGCCAGAAAAGTGTCATCTAGGTATGGCTGAAGTGCAGTACCTGGGTCACAGAGTGGGGTGTGGGAGCCAGAGACCGGAGCCAGCCAAGGTAGAGGCAGTGGCTAACTGGCCCACACCTACTACTAAGACCCAGGTATTGGCCTTCTTGGGGACGGCAGGGTACTACAGACGTTTTGTCCCTGACTACAGCGCTATCGCTAAGCCCCTGACAGACCTGACGAAGAAGAACTTGCCTAAGCAGGTCCTGTGGTCTCCGGCTTGTGAAGCTGCGTTCCAGGCACTGAAGCAGGCTCTTGTGAATGCCCCTGTCTTGGCTGCCCCAGTCCCTAACAAACGCTTTCTCGTCCATACAGATGCTTCCATGTATGGACTGGGGGCTGTGCTGAGCCAAGTCGGGGAAGATGGAGGAGAGCACCCTGTCGCATATCTCAGCAGAAAGTTGTTACCCAGAGAAGTGAGTTATGCGGCAGTGGAGAAGGAATGCTTGGCCTTGGTCTGGGCATTGAAAAAGTTAAGCCCCTATTTGTATGGGCAAGAGTTTTCCCTTGTGACTGATCACAACCCACTCGTTTGGCTTAACCGGGTCTCAGGAGACAATGGGAGACTGCTGAGATGGAGCTTGGCACTACAGCCCTACAATTTTACCATCAGCTACAGACCCGGTAAGCTAAACGGAAACGCAGATGGGTTGTCACGACAAACAGACGTTTCCATCACCTCGTAGTCCGGTCATCCCCAAGTTGACCCGCCACAGGGTCAAGCCGGGTCTGCCGGAGTGTCCCACAAGGAGGGAGCCGTGTGACAGAACCATCTGTCTGCTGGATTTTTGCCCGTTCGTCTGTTTGTCCCCGTTCGTATGAATGGCTGGTTTCTATAGCCCAGCCATTCGAATGACTCTTTTTCCCGAACAAAACCGCCGAACGAACGGCCACCCAAGTGAGGAGTGTGCTGCAGGTTAACGAAGTGATCACCATTATAACGTTGTGGTTAACCGCAGACACTTCTCAATTAAACCGAACTCAGGGTGGTCGTCGTTCGTATGTCGACCACGAGGCAGCGGCCATTTTAAATCATGCGAACGCTCAGCGGTGTTTGGCTCTATTTCTATGGAACGGAAAACGGACACTTTTTCTGTCGAACACCGCTGAAACAAGGGAACGCCTGGCTGCCTCCACGAAAGCATGCGAACATCGGCCGTTCGGGAGATTGAGAACATACAAAAGACTTAACCCAGATAGCCCACCCATGGAGTCATTCGTGTACCGAAGGACTGTAAGAACTTTGACTCCATGGCGATTGAACTATGTGTGTGGGATCTGAGCGCTATTCGCCAATAATATGCACTCAGACCCAGGCTATCTGGGGACATGTAATACGAATGGGAAATGTTCAGTTTTCATGTAGTTATGCATTTTTGTGTCTTTTATTATTTCATGTTTAAGATGGCGACTGTCCTTGTCCTGGAGTTAATTGAGTTACTTGGTAATTAACTCCAGGACAGAGGGGAGGGAATCAGAATGCACTGTGGGTAAAATATGTGACTGTGTGTCTGAAATGTCCTTCCAGCTGTCTGTAATTTAAGTCTTCCATTTGGTCCCCTAGGGGAGTGTCCACCAGGTGGGAGACCTGCATAAATACGGGCAGGTAGCCCACAGTAAACCCAGATCTTATTTGACCCTCAATGCGGAGCTTCTGTCTCGTTATTGGGGGGATTTCTTCTTCACGTTTAGAGACTGCTGGATGGAACGAAAGCCGCTTTGGGGATATTATTGTTCGACGGTTCCTAGCAGTTCGTATATTGCCGTTCGGGAGTTTGGAGCCGTTCGTGGATTTCGATCGGGAGATTGCCGCTTCCCCTGCATTTGGTTCGTGGGTTACAGAGTAAGCGAACAGAGACTGTACTGCAGCCGGGGAAGGTTTACTAAGCGGCGGTTTGGCTTAAAGACACGGGAGGTGTCTTAACAGCCCTATACTAGGTTTTGATCCATTTCACATTTCGTATACAGTACTTTCAGAAGTTTTTGATAGTAACCTGCTCTGTAAGTATGTTGCATTCATAATTGCTTCTCCCCAGTACTTGTTGGTCATATCTATGAGAGTAAGATTTTTCCTTTCTGCCACAGCATTTTGTTTGGTTGTATATGGTACGGTTGTTTGGTGTATGAAAACCTTGCTTCCTTAGATATTATTTCCGTTCCTTACCTACAGTCATGAAAAAAAAAAGACATTATGTGAATTCAATGGTTTTACATATTACTACAATTAGAAAAAGACTAAACAACTATTGTTTGTTTGAAAGGGTTGCCAGAAGAAAGCATATTTGCGCTAAAAAGAACATGGCAGCACACCCTAGGTGTGCAAAGCTGCATCTGAACAAACCACAAGACTTCTGGAACAATGTCCTTCAGATAGACAAGTCCAAAGTGGAGATTCTTGGCCATAATGCACAGCACCACGTTTGGTGATAACCAAACACAGCATGTCAGCACAAACACCTCATACTAACTGTCAAGCACAGTGGTGAAAGGGTGATGATTTGAGCTTTTTTTGCAGCCACAGGATATGGGTACCTTGCAGTCATTGAACTAATCTGTATAGAAAAATATTTAAGGGCCAAATGTGAGGCCATCTGCCTGACAGCTAAAACTTGGTTGAAATCGGGTCATGCATCAGGACAATGATCCCAAACACACCAGCAATTTTAAAACAGAATGGCTGAAAAAGAAAAGAATAAAGGTTTTGATGGCCCAGTCAAAGTCCAGACCTTGGACCTTGAGAGAGCTGTGCATAAATAAATGGCATCAAACCTCAATGAACTGAAGCAACATTGTACAGAACAGTGGGCCAAAAGTCCTCCACAATGATATGAGAGACTGATAAATACAGAAAACAAACCTTCAAGTTATTGCAGCTAAAGGTGGTTCTACAAGCTATACATGTGCAATTTGTTTCGGTCCGAATATAAATTCGGACGAATTTCAGGCAATTCAGACATTCGGATACTTCCGAATGTCCGAATTGCCGAATTGCTGAAGTGCCGAATTGACGAGGTCCCAAAGTTCCGAAATTACCGAATTTCCGATGTGCCGAAGGGCCGCAGTGCCGAAGTTCCGAAGTTCTGAAATTACCGAAGTGACGAAGTGCTGAAGTGCTGAAGTGCCGAATTGCCAAAGTGCCGAATTGACGAGGTCCCGAAGTTCTGAAATTACCGAATTTCCAAAGTGCCGAAGGGCCGCAGTGCCAAAATTCCGAATTTCCAAAATTACCGAAGTGCTGAAGTGCCGAAGTGCCGAAGTGCTGAAGTGCTGAAGTGCCGAAGTGTCAAAGTGCCGAAGTGCCAATGTTCCGCAGCACAGTATTGCCTAAGTACTAATATACTTACCCAGTGAAAGAAGAAGAATGTTACATTGTATACAATTTTAAATAAAAATTATACAAACATAGCCAGGACTCAGCTGTAAGCATTTGCAACACTTACAACAATCAAGTAACATACATTCATATAAAATGTAAGTTACTTAGCCTGTCAATCTAATGACAGGAATGAATAAGTAGATAACTCCCTAAATTCCCACGGTATTAGGGAGCTATCTACTAAAAGGCTGAAAGACCTAAATTGTTCTTTCAGACAAATTTACTAATACTAAGTAAAGATTACTTAGTATTAGTAAATTATGCCCCTACTCGCTATACCGCGAGTAGGGGCATGTCTATTAAACAGTGAGCAGCCTGTGGGACATTAGGTCCCCCCTTATTCCAATTTAGGGCCCCCGCATCCGCGGCGGGTGGGGGCTCGGGAGGGGGGACACTATTTTTTTATTTTTTTTTAAACAGTGAGCGGTATAGCGAGTAGGGGCAAAATTTACTAATTCTAAGGAATTTTTACTTAGTATTAGTAAATTTGGCTGAAAGACCAATTTAGGTCTTTCAGCCTTTTGGTAGATAACTCCCGTGGGAATTAGGGAGTTATCTACTAAGAGGCTGCAATAGAAGTCCTGAAGTGCTGAAGTCCCGAAATTCCGAAATGCCGAAGTTCCGAAGTGTCGAAGTGCCGAAGTTGCTGAATTTCCGAAGTTTCGAAGTGCCGAAGTTCCAAAGTGTTGAAGTGCCGAATTGCCGAAGTCCCGAATTGAGAAAATCCCAAATTTCGGAATGCCGAACCGAACCGAAAATGTTCCCCAGGCACATGCCTACTACAAGCTATTGAATAATAAGGTATATATATATATATATGTATATATATATATATATTTTTAAAACTCATTACACAGTGTAATATGTCAAGTGTTATTGTTCATCTGAGATTGTATTTACCCAATTTTAAGACCTGCTAAGGTACAGATGATTGTTATTATGTCCTGATATATTAAACCATATAATTCTAAGAGTGTGTACTAAAATTCTAAGAGGGTGTACTTTCTTTTTCCCATGACTGTATAAATTCCTCACCATTGTTGCTTTGTATTATTCCTAGTGTTCATTGGGATTTGTTGCTGGACATAGCTACATATTCTTGAAGTTTTGCCAATGTCTTGCTTTTGTTCTTTATCAGATATGTAATTGTATATTTAGAATAATGGTCAATGAATGTCAGTAAATATCTGTTCCTGCTGGGAATGGGAGTTTCCATTGGTTCCATATATATGGATGTGTATGAGTTCTATGGGGGTAAGTGTTTTTTCTTTGACTGATTTGGGTTTGTGGAAATGTGGTAAGTGTTGCCTTTGCTCTGCTACAACACATGCACTTCATGAGTATGTCTAAAGGCAATATAAACATGCCTTTTAATAAACCTCTATTTTCAAGTTCTTTTATGGCTTCTGGGTTTTGATGGCCCAATCATTGGTGCCACAGGTGGATACATTTCTTGTTTGGACAACTATGAATGGTTGTTTTTGCTCGCTCACTTTCAGTAATGAGTTTGTACGGGTGTTTCATTTAGCCTTCCTATTGCTAGGATTTGTTTTCTGTGCATTTATTACCTTGGAACTGGACTTTGCACTGTGGGGAGTTGTATTGAATGAACTGTGAGTCCATTGCTATCAAGGGTTATCACCGAAAGGATAACCTTCAAGGATTGAAAAATACAGAACATTCTTTACAAGGATGTTTTGCTTACCACCCGATGGTGTGATCCAGTTCAGGAACCCTTGACCTTAACCTTCTCCCGTAATACTTTTCTCATTTGCTAGCAGGGCTTTGTCTTTTGCTCTGAAATTAATTTCTGCGAAAAACATCTCATCACCTGTCATGTGTCTTGTTACCCCTGAGTCAGTGCATCGTCTGTGTGGTGTACTATTCTGAATCACGTTAAAGTTACCGCTCCTTAATGCACCTGCAGTTTCCTTTATGGCTGATCTAGCTGTTTGTCGAGGAGCTCCCGCCTTTGCTGACCACTTTAAAGTTTGAGCAGATCTTTTTCAGGTGACCAACACATTCTGATTTCCTTGTTTTGCTAAGTGTGTTTGTGCTCCTTTAGAACTACCTCCAATCTCTCAATTTCTTTACAGTGCATGTTTTCTTTACTTCGGTTGTATTCATCGATTCATTTTCCCTAAGCATATTCTAGTGTTAGTTCTGGTTCTGGTCTACTTTCTAGAACATTTATAAGGGAACCACATGACTCTGGAAGTCTGCATGTCTTGAGACACATTAGTGCTCATAGTAAGTCTCTCTTGATATTCTGATATTGACCTTGGCTTGTATTTGACTTTGTGTATTCTGGTATCCTGACCCGGCTTGTTATTCTGTTTGCAAACATAAAATTACAGGAAAAGCTCTACTGAAAAATGGGTAATAAGTGTGTGGTTTATAAGGTACAGGGTTCTTTTAAAGGAAGAGAATCTGTTCCCATACCAGATATATACATGTAATAAAAAATAAGAAATGATCCCAAGGCACACCACGGTTTTGCACATAAAAAGAGTATTTATTCATGCATAGAAAAATACAATAAGATATCATTATAGCAGAGAGAAAGTGCATAGTATAGTGCTAAACCAGTATATAGTACCAAAACCACAATGTAAGTAAAGTGCTAAATGCAAAAACACATTAAAAAAAGGTATACTGACCAAGAGCAGGAGAAATACAACCCCAACGTTTCGGCTGTGAAGATAGAAGCAAGTATAAAGTCACTAATTAGTATAAAGTTCACCCTGAGTTTTTTGTCGATGCACTTACTCTGTTTTTATTGATATGTTGACTGTGGTGGTTGTCCTGTCTGGGTTTACATGGCTCTGAGCCTCTTGACCAACTGTTAGACCCAAGTTGGGACCGATTAGATAGGCTGCCTTGAAACAGCAGTGTTTAGATATATGACTAGACGGTAATTTTCCTACTCAACAGTCTCGTTGATAGACCGGAAGTAGTCAGTGGGGAACTTTCAGACAGGCTGCCTTGAAGCAGCAGCAGTGTGTAGTTATACTTTTGGACTGCATTTTCAGCAGACACTCTCTATGCATGTTTTTATAGGGGTAACTTACTTAGCTACACCTATAGGCTTTGTCTACTATCTCTATCTATACTACTTTTCAGCAATCCTATAGGATGACATAGTTACATAGGCAGTGCCTCTTACATACACGGCTTAAGAGATTTGACCACAATTAACAGTTGGGTACCTGTGACTTCAGCACTAGTAGCAGGAACTAATCAGGACCTGAACTTTATACTAATTAGCGACTTTATACTTGCTTCTATCCCTCCCTTATATTTTAGAGGTGCTGCCTTGCTTAAGTCTTTGTATCCTTTATTATATCCCCTAGATTTGAGTTGATACAAATCTATATCCCTTATCCTTCAATAGCTACAACCTTCAATCTTTTCGCTTCCCTCGTCATACAGTCTCTTCACTTTTCAGATCTGACCAGCCACTATACTCATACATTAGAGGCTTTTTCATAGCTACCCATCCTGTTTAGGATATGGACTATGTTTACACAAGTTCCTTCTGTAAATGAATTTGGAATTTAAGAACTCCCTCACCCCCCAGTCTTTTAAAGGTGTACCACTACTTTTTATTTAACCTTTTCATTTTTTACACACTTTGGGTTTACACATTTTTTTGTCTTTACTCAATATTATTTATTTATCCGGCATTCTATACCAATAAAGGTTCATGCCCCTATAATGATATTTAAATTTTTGGAGGTCTTTTTGGATGGGGTGGGTCCCACCTACTTTAAGTCGGCGAATTTCTCACCCCACTTTATATTTTGTCCTATTAACACTCATAATTGGTACAGTTTATCATTGGTGGGTCTGACACGTGGATCTGGATAATATCCTACTAATGTATATTAAGCATTTATTTATTTATTGATAGGAAGTCCAATTTATTTATTGATAGGAAGTCCAATCGATAGGAATTTTAGGCTGGAAGAAAGGAAATTTCATCTAAGGCAAAGAAAAGGTTTTTTTACAGTAAGAACAATAAGGATATGGAATTCTCTGCCTGAAGAGTTGGTTTTGTCAGAGTCCATACAGATGTTTAAACTGAAATTGGATAAATACTTACAAAAACATAACATACAGGGATATAATTTCTAATTAGTGGGGTAATAGCTGCTTGATCCAAGGAGACATCTGACTGCTATTTTGGGGTCAAGAAGGATTTTTTTCCAAGTTTGTGGCAAATTGGAAGTGCTTCAGATCAGGTTTTTTGCCTTCTTTTGGATCAACAGCAACAACATTTGTGAGGAAGGCTGAACTTGATGGACGCAAGTCTCTTTTCAGCTATGTAACTATGTAATGACATATTGGGGATGTAAGGAAATAGAAGAAATCAGTGAATTCTTGCAAATTTCAACAAATTGTAAAACTAAATAATCAGTTTTCTAATTTTTTTTAAAACAGAATTCTATCAAAAAATTGGATAAAGAGTTATAGGAACAACAATAAAACAATATGAATTAACCCTTACTTAAACAACAAGAAAGGTATTTTTCATGCAGGCACTTTGGACTGTTTTAAACCATTTCCAATTAGTAATCCTGCAATTCCAATTTTAGAATTCTGCCTGAGATAAAACTAAAAAAAAAAGGTCAAGAGGTGTTGTCACAGGTCAGTGATTCAACAGTGCACAACCCCACTCTTGTAGGGGGTATTTCCTTTGACCAGATAACATAGACCAATTCTCGGAAGTCAGACTCTGTCATTTGAAAACAATATTTAGCAGCAACGCATTTCCACAAATTTTAACAAATAGATATAATTGTAATCATCCTGCTGTACACTGTAGTGAGGACAATTAAAATCGTAAGCCTGTTTTTCTCGTGCTGCTTTGTCATAGGTGTCCCGATGCTTGGTAAGTACCTGGATCAATTAGTGTTCCTTTTAATTGCTAAGCAGAGCCTCTAGCACTGAAGGAATTAACATAATTTGAGGCTGTATTAATGTGTTTCTCTACGGTGCTTCATAAACCTCTGTGTGAAATTGTTCGTACAACATTAAATGTCTGCATCATATCCCACTGTTTCGGGTACAAACAGTTAACAAAGTATTCTGTTCTTGGTTTCTAGTCAGTAGAAGAACATTCAGATTGAAGGTCCCCATAGTGGAGATCTAGATTTCTGTGACTATGCTGCAATAGTAACAAATCATTCACAAACTATTGTCAAGTTCCTCTCTTTACACACCCATGCATACTAATCTGCAGCCGAAAATCTTCCAGCACCTTCCCATCTAATACACATCTGGTTTTCTGTATCAGGAAGCATGAAATACCGCAACTTCATGTACAATATAAGGACATTTTATTAAAAAAAATAGAAAAAGGGAAGTAGTTTCTCAGCTCAATTGTGATTTTTAAAGGGAAAGAGTCAGATCCCAGGATCTTAAATGTGGCTTGCTTATCTCAATATATTAAAAAAAAAGAAAATGAAAAATAAGAACACCTCTTTTTTAAGTGTGCCTTTCTTCAATTGATTAATAAAAAGATGCCTAATTTAGTATCCTTAAAATGGCAATCCCACATAAGGATATCAAATTAGACTGTTATCTGCTAAACAGCTGAAAGAGCAGAAAAATAGAAAATCCCTTTATGCACTTAAAGAAATACTGCACAGCCCAAATGGGAAAATAAATAAATACATAATGTCAGGCATGTATTCATTGGGGGTATATCTGAAAAGAGCTCGCAAAGGCTGCAGATCTTATGAACTGCATCCTGTGCCAGCCCTCCCCTTTTTTCCTGGAAGAGACTTTCAGTTTCTTTACGGGGAGATAAAAAATCCTATTGAGAAGCCTCTGAGTTGGTGCCCATATGCTCGTTCACGCTTGCACATCTGGTCTGGAGGAGCTGGTCTGAGGTCTGTGTGGTAGGAGGAAGGCATGCTCAAGTAGACCATACCTACCACTTCCGTTAGCTCAGAGGAGCTAATGGAAGGAGGCTGCAAACCTGTTTGATTGACAGCCAAGGGGGTGTTTCCTAGTTAGTTCATAAAAGTGGGATTTCTCATAGAAACCGGCACTTTTATAAATTAGGGTTAAACTACTGGTCCTTTAAGATTAAAGGGTGAAATTTCATGGGTTAATTTCTAAATAATTTTTGGAGGGTGGGTTTTTAGTTTGTTTTGTTTTGGTACAAACTTATGTACTTTATAAGGGAATGCAAAGTTTAGCAAAATAGTTATAATGGGAAATATACATAAGTTGCAGATTTTCCTAATTCTGCTATTGAGCCCTAACATTTGCAATCTCTTTTTAAATGCAACACAAATTACATTTACATGTTTTCTGATATGTACTCTTGAGACTCCATAATTTTGGGCTCTTTGACAGCAACCCCCCACCACCCCCTCCCTTTCCCCTAGAACATTTGCAGTTTGTAAATTTAAGCATTGCAACATGATCTAAGGTTTCCTGAGTCATTTCTATACGACACGTCTCAAATGTCAATTTTCTAACATTACTTTTCCTCTGAAGTGTGTATTAAGCTAAAGTAACACAAGCAAATGCATTTAATTAGAGTGTCCCCGGGGTAAATCCTTTCCACAAACCTGTGGGGGCCGCACTTATGAAAAGAGTTTTGTGAAGCAGGAATATGATCAGCTAAGTGTTATTATTATTATTATTATTATTGCCATTTATATAGCGCCAACAGATTCCGTAGTGCTTTACAATATTATGAAAGGGGATTTAACAATAAATAGGACAATTACAAATAAACTTACAGGAACAATAGGTTGAAGAGTACCCTGCTCAATCGAGCTTACATTCTATAGGAGGTGGGGTGTAAGACACATTAGGACAGGAGTGTGCAATCAAAAAAAAGTGGGCTGCCCTTTAGGGGAGGGCAAGAGACAGGTAAGTGAGGTAGGGGTTAGTCTTGGAGGCCATAGGCTTTCCTAAAGAGATGGGTTTTAAGGCACTTCTTAAAAGATGCAAGACTAGGGGAGAGTCGGATGGCGGTAGGCAGGCTATTCCATAGGAAGGGAGCTGCCCGCGAGAAGTCCTGCAAGCGCGAGTTGGCCGTACGGGTGCGGACAACGGACAGGAGGCGGTCACGGGCAGAGCGGAGAGACCGAGAAGGGACATACCTGTGGATCAGTGAGGAGATATAGGAGGGGCTAGAGTTGTTCAGTGCTTTATAGGTGTGAGTTAGTGCCTTGAATTGACTCCTATAGCACACAGGAAGCCAATGTAAGGACTGGCAGAGGGGTGAGGTGTGGGAGAAACGACTAGAGAGGAAAATCAGTCTAGCAGCAGCATTCATTACAGACTGTAGGGGTGCAGTGCGGCTTTTGGGAAGACCAAGCAGGAGAGGGTTACAATAATCCATGCGTGAAATTATTAGAGCATGGACAAGCTCCTTGGTAGTATCTGGTGCAAGAAAGGGGCGGATGCGGGCTATGTTTTTAAGATGGAATCTACAGGATTTGGCAACATGCTGGATGTGAGACTCAAAGGTGAGACCAGAGTCAAGTATGATGCCAAGACAGCGCGCTTGCAAGGATGGGCTGATGTTGGTACCACAAACTTGAAGGGAGAGCGAAAGAGGAGGATCAGTATTAGGAGGAGGAAAGACAAGGAGCTCAGTTTTTGAGAGATTGAGTTTCAGAAAGCGGGAGGACATCCAGTCAGAGATGGAAGAAAGGCAAGCAGTGACACGTTGCAGGACAGCAGGGGAGAGGTCCGGGGAGGAGAGATATAGCTGGGTGTCATCAGCGTACAGGTGGTAGTGGAAACCAAATGAGGTAATAAGTTTGCCAAGAGAGGCAGTATAAAGAGAAAATAGAAGGGGACCAAGGACGGAGCCTTGGGGGACTCCAACCGAGACAGGGCGAGGGGAGGAGGTATCATTAGAAAAAGAGACACTGAATGAGCGTTGGGAGATATAAGAGGAAAACCACGAGAGGACAGAGTCACAGAGACCAAGCGATTGCAGAGTTTGAAGAAGGAGAGCATGATCAACGGTGTCAAAGGCCGCCGAGAGGTGTTGGTCATAAAATGTGTGTGTGTGTATGAATGTATATATATGTGACGAGACCAATCTCGCCACATTGCATTGGAGAAGCCTGGTTGCTCGCCTGCTGCCTCTGGACTATGGCCCCCTTTTAAAAGACTTTATTTCGCCTGGAGAAAAGCTGTATTTGTGCTTTTCTGCCAGTTGTTCGGTAGATTCAATCTACCGAACAACCGCACGAATGAATAGACCACCTGGGAGCTGGAGTGTGCCAGCAATTAACCTCCCTGAAGCTGCGGTTAACCGCAGCTTAATTGACGAATGCTGGGTGGCCGCCATTCGTATCCCGAACAAGAGGTCGTGGCCATTTTAAACATACGAATGCACAGCGGTGTTCGCCCCTATGTTCATGGAACTAAAATCGGACACAGTTTTGCGCGAACACCGCTGAAGCCGCCGACCTCCCTTCTTGTTCGGTGGAAGTGCACGAGCGGCCCGGTGTTCGGTAGTTTTGGTTGAATGTGTTATACCCCAGATAGGAATCCCATGGAGCCCATTCGTATGAAACTGACTGTAAAGACTTTGGCTCCATGGCGATTAAACTGTATTCGTGTGGTCTGAGCGCCATTCGCTTAATAATGTGCGCTCAGACCTGAGCTATCTGGGGATATGTTACATGTCTGTGTTTTATGTAATAAATGTTACTTTATGTATTTTAAAGTATAATACTAGTTTTGTATCCCCACATGTGTAATGGAGTTTTGCCTTTGTCTTGGGAGATAATTTAATTACTTCCCAATTATCTCCCAGGGCAGAGGGGAGGAAGCCAGGATGCATTGTGGGAATATACTGTGACTGTGTGTCCTATTTGTCTACTTGTCTGTCTTTTGTCACAGTCTCCCATTTGGTCCCCTAGGGGAGTGTCCACCAGGTGGGAGACCTGCATAAATACTGAGCAGGTAGCCCTCATTAAACAGACCACTGCTTGACCCTCAACACAGAGCCTTGTCTCGTTCTTGGGGGGATTCACTGTATGCTGTTAGAGACTGATTGCCAGGAGTGTAAGCTGATTGTCTGCTTTTCCTGTTCGTCTGATAGCAGCTATTTGGGAGGTTCCAGTTCGGGAGTTGGAGTGCTATTTTGTATCCAGTTCGGGAGTTTGGTGTTCTGCAGTAGGTGTGCCTGTATCTCTGGAAAGGGGGCCGATCGCCTAAACGGTTTTTACCCCTTGTGTGCAAAACGGTCCGTTACAATTGGTGGCAAGCGACGGGATCGTTCCCACAGACTACAGGACAGCTACAGGCAACACCATTCCGTGGATTTACAATCTGAGGGCAATGCATGTCTGAGTACAGCGACCCTAACAGCAACAGAATGGAACCAGCAGTGTCATACGAGGAGGTGGACCTGGATGGCCGGGATGCATTAAGGAAAGTGATCTGGTACCAGGCCCTAGATAATGTACAATACCAGCGGGGCGAGAGTCTCCCCAGTGAAGAGCAGCGGTTGCAGAAGCAAGTGGCCCTGCGGATGCCCTTCCTGGGAGAGCAGCCCCTGGATGAATGGGTGAAGGAATTGGAGCACCGGGTATGGCAGGAGATTTGGCTGGAAGATGCCTACCAGGCGCTCTGGTGGTATGGGGCACGGTACCTGCCCTGGACAGCCGAGCATGACAAGCCAGAGGGAGAGGAGTTTGATGGTCCTGGCTTGTTATGGGAGGCTTTTTCAGAGCCTGAATTTGGGAGCCCTACACAAGCCCGGTTCAGTGATCTCTTGGAGTGGAGGGAGAGCAGGTATGACTGGGACGACACTCACGACATTGAACAAGACCTGGCTCACCTAGCAACCCTGGAGTGGGAACTGGAGCAGGACTACCGAGATCTCTTCCACTCCATTGAGAAGATTCAGCAGGACAGCAAGGTGACAGATCCAGTTCCAGACCCATTCAGCTGGGAAGACATTGTTGATATTTTCTGGGAAGAACTCCAGGTGGCCGGTAGAGATGGGACCGAGGTCTCTCCACCGGTCCTGCAGGGAATTGGGAGCCCAGTCTCCATTCCCCAGCGGCCGTGTGATTTATTGGGAATTGGGAGCCCAGTCTCCATTCCCCAGCGGCAGTGTAAAGTGCAGGGAGAGGAGAGCAGCGTCCTCCCTCCCCAGCGGCAGGCTGAGTTACAGGGGGCAGAGGTAGTTGTTCCTGCCCTCCAGCAGCAGAGTGATATGCCGGGAAGGCAGTGTGAAGTACAGGGAGAGGAGAGCAGTGTCCTCCCTCCCCAGCGACAGGCTGAGTTACAGGGGGCAGAGGTAGTTGTTCCTGCCCCCCAGCAGCCGAGTGATATGCCGGGAAGGCAGTGTGAAGTCCAGGGAGAGGAGAGCAGTGTCCTCCTTCCCCAGCGGCAGCGTGATTTTTTGGGAATTGGGAGCCCAGTCTCCATTCCCCAGCGGCAGTGTTATTTGTTGGGAATTGGGAGCCCAGTCTCCAGTCCCCAGCGGCAGAGTATCCAGCAGGGAATAGAGAGCCCAGTCTCCTTTCCCCAGCAGCAGGACTCTGTATTGGGAGCGGAGACAGTCGGTCTCCCTCCACAGAAGATGAAAGTATGTATGGAAGAGGAGCTTGCTACCACCTCTCCCCAGCGGCGGATCATTAATGGGCAGGGAATAGAGAGCGCAGTCTCCTTTCCCCAGCGGCAGAGTGTTCTATCGGGAGAGGAGCCTGTTACCCCCTCTCCCCAGCGACAGCTTAGAGTATCCAAAGGGGAGACAGTCGGTCTCCAGCAGCAAGACTGTGTATCTAAAGGGGAGACAGTCGGTCTCCCCCTCCAACAAGCAGGCTTCAACCAGGCTACCCTCCCAGTAGCGCTGGCAACAGGGCAGAGTGACGCTGGTCTCTGCCCACGCAGCACCCCACCAAGTCAGCGTACCCGTACCCAGCACAGACGTGGTGAGGCACCTGGACATGGACAAGCTTCTCCTCTACCCAGGTGCAGTAACTATTTATTGTGGGTGGGCTGTGCTGTTGATTGTGTTTTGTGGGTGGGCTGCTGGACTAACAAGGGCACTGACCGGCAGGAGGTCAGATACCCTGTTAGTCTGTTTGGAAAAGGGGAGAGATGTGATGAGACTAATCTCGCCACATTGTATTGGAGAAGCCTGGTTGCTCGCCTGCTGCCTCTGGACTATGGCCCCCTTTTAAAAGACTTTATTTCGCCTGGAGAAAAGCTGTATTCGTGCTTTTCTGCCGGTTGTTTGGTAGATTCAATCTACCGAACAACCGCACGAATGAATAGACCACCTGGGAGCTGGAGTGTGCCGGCAATTAACCTCCCTGAAGCTGCGGTTAACCGCAGCTTAATTGACGAATGCTGGGTGGCCGCCATTCGTATCCAGAACACGAGGTCGCGGCCATTTTAAACCTACAAATGCACAGCGGTGTTCGCCCCTATTTTCATGGAACTAAAATCGGACACAGTTTTGCGTGAACACCGCTGAAGCCGCCGACCTCCCTTCTTGTTCGGTGGAAGTGCACGAACGGCCCGGTGTTCGGTAGTTTTGGTTGAATATGTTATACCCCAGATAGGAATCCCATGGAGCCCATTCGTTTGAAACTGACTGTAAAGACTTTGGCTCCATGGCGATTAAACTGTATTCGTGTGGTCTGAGTGCCATTCACCTAATAATGTGCACTCAGACCTGAGCTATCTGGGGATATGTTACATGTCTGTGTTTTATGTAATAAATGTTACTTTATGTATTTTAAAGTATAATACTGGTTTTGTGTTCCCACATGTGTAATGGAGTTTTGCCTTTGTCTTGGGAGATAATTTAGTTACTTCTCAATTATCTCCCAGGGCAGAGGGGAGGAAGCCGGGATGCATTGTGGGAATATACTGTGACTGTGTGTCCTATTTGTCTACTTGTCTGTCCCTTGTCACAGTCTCCCATTTGGTCCCCTAGGGGAGTATCCACCAGGTGGGAGACCTGCATAAAAGCCAGGCAGGTAGCCTTCATTAAACAGACCACTGCTTGACCCTCAACACAGAGCCTTGTCTCGTTCTTGGGGGGATTCACTGTATGCTGTTAGAGACTGATTGCCAGGAGTGTAAGCTGTTCGTCTGCTTTTCCTGTTCGTCTGCTAGCAGCTATTTGGGAGGTTCCAGTTCGGGAGTTGGAGTGCTATTTTGTATCCAGTTGGGGAGTTTGGTGTTCTGCAGTAGCTGTGCCTGTATCTCTGGAAAGGGGGCCGATCGCCTAAACGGTTTTTACCCCTTGTGTGCAAAACGGTCCGTTACAATATATATATATATATATATATATATATATATATATATATTATGATGCAGCAGATATAAAAAATCTTTTTATATCTCATGTACCAGTCTGATGTCAAATAAAGATGTAAAGTTTTTTTTTTGTTTTCTCAGTTTAAAAACTGAATGTATAGCAGGAAATGTCTAAGATTTATCCAAAGTTCCTGGGACTGAATAGGCTAAGACCTGGAATGCATCAAGAATGAGCTTAATGAAACAATATCATCATTGTAAATCAACCATTTATGCTCTAAAGGCATAAATGCATTCTAAGACCAAAGCCACTAGAGTTCCATTATGAGTCTTTGGATGTCACTACCTTAGTTTTGTATCAAACTATTTGAATGTTCTGATAGAACCTGGAGCTCTCACTGGTAGACAAAGCCTTGCCATTCTCAAAATACTTGGATAATGCATTAACCCAATATTAGCATTCCGAGTCCATTGTTGCTGTCCCAGTTTGGGTGACTCTCGACTGCAAAGGGAAGGGTTTTAGATGTCAGAAAGAACCTGGTCTTAATCAACATGAAATAAGATTAAACAATTATTTATATGTTGATATATTGATTGATTATTGCTAAGTATCTGTATTGTGCACAACAACGCCTTGTTAACTTGGGAGGTCGGAGAAGACTAGTCGGACTTCTTCAAACTGAGCTTTAGCTCCACTGATCTAAACTACCAGGAAGTATCAGAACCTGTTGTCTGAAAAACAGCAGGAGCATGATGGGGGTGGGGGGTTAATTTCTAAAAGTACCAATTTCTATTAAAATATGCACTGTTTGTAAAATGAAGAAAAAGAGGGCACACTTTACACACATAAAGCACTTGAGTAAGCTAAAGTGCTTTAGATGTTTGGAGTGTCTCTTTAAGCAGGTTTTGGAGGAGATGATGTCATGGTCCGTAGGATCATGGTAGCATGGCCTCATAAACCATTGAGTGATGATTGGGAACATATATCCGATTTCTGAATAGGAATGGCAGAGTCAGAACATATAAAAAGGTATGAATCAATGAAACAATTAACCATCAATGGTAAAAGCACGTTATATAGATATAATGATGTAAAGAGTGTTTTACTAGCATCCCCCTTATGTCTATGCTGCTGACCTTGTGTCTACCTTTATTTGGACAATTCTTAACCATCTTCTAATGGATGCTCCCAGCTGGTTAATAATGCAAATAATGCATTATCTTAAATTTATTATGTGAACCTGACACTGACCTTGCTCCCATTTTTAACTTAGTGCTCAGTTTACAATCCAAATGAGAACCTTTTGAGATGATGCCAAATGGTAGGTTTGCACCAATAAACTATGGCTAAAAAACGTGCAAGGTGTGTGTGTGTGTGTGTGTGTGTGTGTGTAGAAAATATAGACATGAATTATCAGAAAAGAAGATGTTACTAAATCCATCCACATGGAAAATTGTATCACATAAACAATGCCCTATTTTGTAAAAAATATATTTCTTGAAATTAGGGAACACCAAAAAGACTATAGTCTGTCAAGCTTTTCTAAAAAATGTTTATTAGTGAGTAATTTATACAATTTCAAAATCTTGCTAAATCTTATTAACAGAGTGCCAATAATAAGTTGTTTTGTTTAAAGTACACAGCGTGAAACAAATATCTATTAATACTAAAACTGTGTTATAAATTAACACTTATTAAAAAAGCAGTCACAAAAGACTCAAAAACTGCCAGATAATTTTTGAATCACTTTCGGCTACCAGTTAACAGTGATTATGGGTTTAAGTGTTAACAGTGGAGAAATGGCAGATAGATTTTATTGATTACCATTCTGCAGATCTAGATCAATCAGTGTTAACATTCTATTGATTTTCATGGTGATTATATAGCTGAGGATCAATGGAAAAAAAAAAGCGTTTTCTATTAGTATCCATGGTTACTACTCAACTTTTAGTGCTGTCGAAGAATCTCAGTTGTGTTTATGGGTTTCAGTATGTCGAACTGACATTTAAAGCCCTTAAGGTGAGTTTTAGGAGAGAATGCTAAAATAAATGAAAATTCCACTTTTATACTTTTCAGCATGTGCATCATAGAACATTTTCAGTTATGGGGATAAAGAAAGGGTCAAAAGATCCCTCACAGCAGAGTCCAGATGAAGCATTGGAGACGTAGAACATTGTAAAAACTTAGGACATTGTTTTAGCATTATTTCATCATTTATTGACTGCTTTATGTTCTATGATCTTTTATTAATTACTTTATGCTGCATATGCGAGAGCCAAAGGAGACCTGGTTCTTGAGATCTGTTGAACTGCAGGTGATTCTCATACCTCTTTGATTTCATATGAGATTCGGAGATAGCTGTAGTATTGTATTTATCTAACTTTGGTATACATATAGAAGGGTTTGGTGAGATTGTAAATGTTTTTGGTTTTCTTTAATTAGTTAGGTTTTCTACAACCACTTTCTATATTAATATTAATTTTCATTCTCATTAAACATCTGCATATGAATATAATATTTTGTTATGTATGCTGTGCTGGAGGTTATGTAGTTTTAACTTCAGCTGATTTTAGGCTTTGGAGCTCTTAGTGACTAACTAATTCTCTGGATAGATAATATAACTAAGGACTTACCATCTATCCTCTTCTATTGGTAGTTTTTTTTTGTTTAGGGTTATGCTTCTAATAATTGTATTTTTTGGCCAAGGAATATTTAGTTACAATGACTAACGACTATGACTATTCTATTCAATGACAAAGTTCTGTTTGGGGCGAAAGATGTTGACTTGATTACGTCACTATGACATCTCTTTTGGCTTTTCTCTTGAAGCATTTAATGTGCTTTAAAATGCTTTTTCTGTCGAGGACTTTATGTGAGGATTTGTGCTGCACAACTGGTAAAGTGTCCCTAAAAAACTTTATTTACTTATTTGGAGTAACCACATCGGTTTGCACTCAGCACATAAGAGATACCTGTTTCTTGAGATTGATTCTCATATCTCTTTAATTCCATATGAGATTTGGATATAGTTGCAGATCATCCAATCAAACGCTTCTCATAGGGAAGCATTCAATCCATTGCTTTTCGATGAACTGCATTTGACGATTTCACATCCTCATGGGCACCAAATGTCACACGAACGTGTGAATATCAGTCATTCCAGAGGAATTGCCTTTATTGGTTGTCTAGAAACCCTGTAAACATTGCAGTTTATACATAGAAACATAGAAACATAGAATGTGACGGCAGATAAGAACCATTCGGCCCATCTAGTCTGCCCAATTTTCTAAATACTTTCATTAGTCCCTGGCCTTATCTTATAGTTAGGATGGCCTTATGCCTATCCCACGCATGCTTAAACTCCTTTACTGTGTTAACCTCTACCACTTCAGCTGGAAGGCTATTCCATGCATCCACTACCCTCTCAGTAAAGTAATTCTTCCTGATATTGTTTTTAAACCTTTGTCCCTCTAATTTAAGACTATATCCTCTTGTTGTGGTAGTTTTTCTTCTTTTAAATATAGTCTCCTCCTTTACTGTGTTGATTCCCTTTATATATTTAAATGTTTCTATCATATCCCCCCTGTCTCGTCTTTCCTCAAGCTATACATGTTAAGATCCTTTAACCTTTCCTGGTAAGTTTTATCCCGCAATCCATGAACCAGTTTAGTAGCCCTTCTCTGAACCCTCTCTAAGGTATCAATATCCTTCTGAAGATACGGTCTCCAGTACTGTGTACAATACTCCAAGTGAGGTCTCACCAGTGTTCTGTATAATGGCATGAGCATTATACATAATTGCAATGTTTTCTATTACAGGGTTAAAACTACAGGGCCTCTGCACCAAGACCACTTCATTGCGTTTGTTTTGGCCGGCAATTATTTGTTTTTTGTACCTTTTGGGTTTGTCTAATTCGTTTTCCTGTTTTTTTTTTCATTCGAAAAATTTGGACGAACTAAACCTCCATATGGTCATATTAATTTTTGGATGAAGTAGTTCAGCCAAAACTATTATTTTTTTTTTTTTACACGCACTTCTCTATTTATTTCAATATTAGCAATGCGGGGGGGCAGGCAATAGGAGCTAGTGGAAATCGTGTTTTTTTTGTTGTCAAAGAATTCCCAAATGATTTAACAAAGAAATAGTGAAATGTACCTATTAGCTACAGGCACAATAAATGCTATAATGAGCTGCAGTAATCATGGTGCTTATAGTGCCCCTTGACGTGGCAATTTTCCAAATAGAACTCAGAAGGTATTCGCTGCCAACTCAACTTCCCTGTGAGCAAATCAGCTGTACATTAATAAACAAGATAACTGCTCATTGCGAAACTCAACCTGAATTACACCTTAGTTATCCTGAGAGAGTTCTAATTCAGCAGCTACAACAGGTGAGTTCATTGTTGCATTAGTTTAGTGAAAGCTTCCTACACATAGACAGTGGATCAGCAATGATTCCTTACTGTGCTGAATAAAGAACAGCATGCCTTTTTGCTAAATAGGTCAAAGATAGGAAATGCATAATAAAATATAGAAAAAAGGAAATTAAATACGAAATGTAACTTGTGAATGAGGCTTGTCTTGACTTGCAAATCCATGGTATTTGAGCCTTATATGTAATCATTATGAGATTACTTAGCCAACAATGAAACCCAGTCTTTACCTCACGCATCTGGAAACTACTCATTCAAGAGAAACAAAAGCACTATAACCACTATAGTCTATTTCCTCTTTTATGGATTTATTTATTTATTTGTTGGCAAACAATTAGCATTTGGACACAGACCAGGGTATTATCTGCATCCAATCCTTACTCTTTCTGTTTGGAATGAGGAAATATGGAAAATATTTGTGGGCAAAAGCTAGATTCAGATGTGCTGAATTAACCTTCTCGACACCACTAAATTGACATTTGGAGGTGGAAAATGAGACTGTTACAATGGATCAGGAACAGTTGTCAGGTACGTTATAGCAATCCATCAATAGTGAGTCTGTTTACTAGCATCTTTTCATTTCCTATGGATACTGGATTTATTCATATATTGCAACAGTCCCAGATCTGGTGGGTGAATGGTTGGACACCCTCGCACTGCACAAACTGCATTCAGAGCTTCGAGGCCATGGGCAACCCTCTGGGCATCGTCTGCCCTGAGTTGATGTTCCCAGAGAGACTATGGATCAGCCAGACATGCATGCCAGGCAGAGATTACCCCATTTCTTTATTGGGTCCATCCATAATTACATCACAGATCACCGACCTACTTGGACCTGCCCCGCACTCATCCCGAGTTCATAAATCCCATTTTTAGGAGGTATACCTCTCTTACTCCCCATTCCATTATAATGTTAGTGAAATACTTCAAATAAATATCCCATTACATTCATTGCTGTACATGTACAAACCTTATTTTTTTTTTTCACTGGAATAAAACTTTCTTAAGTAACCTAGAATCAGGCCACCCTCAGAACATGTATAAACATTAAATCTACTAGAAAGTGTAGATTTAAAAAAATATCTTTGTGACTTGATGTCCTTGTCACGTGGAACTTGCCTCAACAGCTGGGAGAAACCATCAAACGATAATGAGGACCATGCACCCTGTGCTCTCAAACACTTACAGAAGCTTTCTACACCTTAATTAGGAACTTTTTATATACCTATAGTATATAATGATGCAATGTTATATTTTCTGTGGCCTCTATATATGTCCGGCTCAAATGCATTCTTGTCCTAAAAGGAATACGAGTTTTGTTAAAATAATTAACATTAAAAAAAATATCTTTGAATTATGAAAAGTTCTAACACAATGTCGAGGTATTGTGGTAATTCAAAGCCCGGTCATCTGCTGTGCAGATCTATTGCTAAAAACAGAAAATAGTTAATCTTGAACAACAGAATTTTCTATTAATACAGATAACATTTGATGTGAACTAAGATTATAGCTACAATGCTGCTTCATTATATGATATTGCAGACTCAGCACGATTTGGCTTTCTGGAAGACAGGAAAAAAACATTCAGGGTTAGAAAGCTATAGAGATGAATCTCTCTGCTAGTTAGAGGTATGACACAGACAACAAATTAAATAGTGCAGTTCAATGTTACAATCTTAACCACTTTGTCTTTGGGTCAGTATGGCTCTAACATTAGTTTAATTTGGTCCAAATTAAAAGCGAGGGGTTGGAAGTAAATAGGTCAGACAGACAGTCTGGTATTGGCTACAAATGGGCAGTGCTGCTCCGAAAAGAGCTCTAAATAATTAACTTGCCTTAGCTTTAACACATAAATGAATTTATTTAAATGGTCTACAGGGTCATACTACGCATATACTGTATGCGGGTCTTAAAGGGGGACTGCAACTTAACAGGTTTTTTTTTTTTTTTAATATTATGTTTACTTTTTCATTAGTTAAGCAAATTGAGCTTGTGAGGTCTAAAAAAATGGAAATAAATAAAGAAATCCACACTGTTATAGTTACGTGTGTCCTGTAAATGATTGCTTCCATCTTTGCTTCCTGTCCATCACTGTTATAAATGTTGTTGTTTTATGCTATTGATCAATGTTAGTGGAAGAGTTGAAACAGAAACAATGTTTCTGCTTTCATCCTCTTTTGCATTGAATGGAACTGGACTGTCACTTGCTCAATCTTTTAATATACTGCATATTAAAAAAAAAAAACACATGAAAAATAGGACAAAGGATAACTCCAATCAAAATCAGTGTTTTAATAACACTGTTTTTGGTTGGAGAAACCCTTACTGGTATGGCTGTACCCTCATCAAAAATAATGAAGAAAGGTCTGCCTGCAGCCTGATCTTACTCTGGCGACAACATTCCCCTCACTGGAGGAAAATAGGCTCAAAGAGGACTTGGATTGCATGTATGGGGGGGGGGGGGACTGCCAATGGTTGGTTGTTGACAGCATACTTTATATGCTGATTAACGCCACCCAAGATGCACAGATTGCTTTTCGAGTCTCAGTGAGCAGAATTATGATTTGTGCCTGTTCCACATCTGTGCGCCATGATTGACTCACCCCACCCCAACTGATTATTTTTTCATAATAGATTCCATCAGTGAACCTCATGTCAGAGTGACAGATCCATTGTTTATTCTCATGGATGCACATAGACTGTGAAAATGTAACATAACTACATTCTCAGTGCAATCCATAATAAAATTAGGTTGAAGAAAACAATCAAGCATGATTTGAGGACATGGAAGCCCCTTACTACCTTTAAGAAGAGATAACCATGACAGGTAGCTTATAATGGTCTGATAATAAGAAAACTACGTATTGCATGGGTTCTATGCTACCTTGTATATCTTTCCTTGGATTTCCCACTGTCACATCAAATTCAACATCTATGAAGGCTGGGAGAAGCTTATTTCTTTGCTCAGCTTCTACCCCATTCCCCAAATTCTTCCTCACTACATGGATTCTAAACATGTCTTCTTGAGGTTATTCAGTAAACCTGAAAATATGGAGAATTAAAAAAAAAAAAAAGTATTACACATTTTAGACCAAAATAGCCAAACTACAGAAATTATTCAACTTCCTTAGCTCAGCTTTTGACTGAAATGGTTAAATGTTCTTGGCAATATTCCATAATTACCAGATTAATGAATAACCCCAGTCTGTCATTTCTGGCATATTAAACCTGCCTGTGAATTTATCCAATCTGTACCTGGTTTCCTCTTTACTGTTTTGTGGATTACTGTGGACAGTAACCACTCATTACTGGTGACACTTTGATTTATCCATGTTGGATGCATGTCTTCTCATTTCTTTGTAATTTCTGACTTTGTTCTCATCTATATTTGATCCCTTACCATTACTTCTACTATTTATTTTTTACTCAAGATATTTCAAAAACATTTGCCAACTATTTCCCAACTTAATAGCTGCGGAAATCTCTTTAGCTTTCTAGCAACCTAATAACTAATCTCTAGAGTCTCCAAAACACACTACTACCCCATATCTAACTGATGACCAGGGCTCTCAAAATCTTACTTACTTGGTCTGTTTCTGTCACTTAAACTACATTGTACTATCACAGTCTATCATATTCTCTACTTCAGAATTTCTCTGACTTTCTATAGAACTAAATGATAATTATAGAAAACACTGTTTCTCTGCTAACATTCAAAGCAGTGTCCTTAAAATAATGCAAGTAAATGTTAATTTATCCCTCTCTTACCTCCTGATCCTTTAAACCATTAAGTCTTGGATATAACGTAACACATTTTACAAATTTTACAAATTAAGATACGGCAGCTTGGTAAACTATAGAACTGATAATTTTTATGTTCGAGGGTCAGAAACTTAACTCACCACTTTTCCAAACCAACCTGTGTTAATAATAGAGACATAGTGATGTTGCTCTGTGATTAATATTTTGGGATCAGATGTCCTATGCCCGGCAATTGGCCTGCAATGCAGATAAAAGACTCGTGGTGAAACAATGCAGATTGGCAAAAGCAAGCTTGCGAAATTTCAGATATAATGACATTTTGATACAAAAGTTGATAAAAGTATGTTTACATTACAATTAAATTCATACAAACAAAAGATAATATAATTAGTCAAATTAAAACAGATGTCTTGCCCTAACACAAGCTTACTCACAGTGCTTGAGTCACTATTGGAATTCTTTATAATTTCAAATTTAGGATAAAATAGCCAAATTGGCAGATTTCTCTAATACAGTTATGTTTTCAGTTTGATTTTGTTTTAAAATTTGAAATTCACTTTGAATTCATGCTTAATTCAAATACACCACATTTTGAAAATGTCAACTTTGCAAAGTTCTGGCATTCCTTGGATTTGAGATCTCAAACTACCAAAATAGTTTTTTAATCCTGCAACTATGATATTCTCTGTAAATCAGGACAAAAACAATACTGATTGATAATTATAATGATGCTAAATCAGTAATGCAAATGTATATGACATCGAATTAAAATCCCATCCATCCTTATAAAACAATATGTAATGTAAACAAGTGTACTAAATATGAAAGAAGGTAATCATGGCTAAATACAAACATATATTAAAAAAAAAACCACTCTGCACAAATGAATTATTAATAAATAGTGATGTCCCGAACGGTTCGCCACGGATGGCGAACATATGCGCTGTTCGGTCCGCCCCCTATGTCATCATTGAGTAAACTTTGACCCTGTACCTCACAGTCAGCAGACACATTCCAGCCAATCAGCAGCAGACCCTCCCTCCCAGATCCTCCCACCTCCTGGACAGCTCACCAAGAATGCAGCTTCACAATGAATGTAAAATGGATGCTGTCCAGGAGGTGGGAGGGAGGGTCTGCTGCTGATTGGCTGGAATGTGTCTGCTGACTGTGAGGTACAGGGTCAAAGTTTACTCAATGATGACATAGGGGGCGGACCGAACAGCGCATATGTTCGCCATCCGTGGCGAACCGTTCGGCGAACCATTCGGGACATCACTATTAATAAATTAAATATAAATTGGCTCACAGAAAATGTTTATCTCAATCATAAAAGGCTTAAAGTTAAACCTGTCAGAAGGATAGAAGTAAAAATTATACGACCCTCAAACCAGAACACAAGTATGAAAATTACTATCTTATATCCAATATTTATTCACATGTTAATAAATGCTGACAAGTTATTACCTATGTCAACACAATCATAATCACATTGTTCCAATACTTTCCAATACAAATTTTACCAGTATTAGGTCATTCAAACAGGGACTGGTGTCTTCTGTTAAACTCAATTTACAGAGATCACAACTGTGCCAAAGAGTTATTGACACTATAACAGCATAGTCGAAAAAAGGTTCCTGGAATACATTCAACCCCTCAAAGGACATGAAAAAGACTTGAAAGTATTTATGCTTGAGCCAAATTAGCATCCCAAACACCTCTTCTAACTTTTCTAGTGACAGACATAATAAGCTTCTACCCTTGCAGCCAATACTGGGAATGCACCTACAAGAAGTAGCATTTGAATCCTAACAGCCCTCCTTCCTCCCTACAATATGCATTTGTTTGCTTGTTGGAGAGGGGCTAATTTCCTACCTCTTTTATCCACTCCCACTTCCTCTTTGAAAAACATTTGATTGGACCACAGAGAGGGAAACAGTGACATTGAAAAGGATGTGGAAACCAGCGTGTGGAGCTTCTTTCAGTGCTGGATTCCAAATAAGTTTAAAGCTTAGTTTACTGGTTTATAAGTGGGGAGGGCTAATTATTAATGTCCAATAGGGCATTTCAAATTAAAAGAAAAACATTATTTAAAGGCGTTGGAGTAACTCTTCAACTAAATCCCTCTTTAATTACTCTTATTACTAACCAAATAAGCAATGGAACTATTATGTAATATAGAAAAATTCATAATGTAACAAATAATATAACAAACACATACATATATAATACCTGAAAAGTCCATTAGAACACCTTAAAGAAACAGAAACATACACACTCACTCATTAACATTGATGTCAGCCTATTAAGCATGTTAGGAGACCCCCCACCACCCACAACTTTCATCAAATATATTCAAAGAAACATAGAATGTGATGACAGATAAGAACCATTCGGCCCATCTGGTCTGCCCAATTTTCAAAATACTTTCATTAGTCCCTGGCCTTATCTTATAACTAGGATAGATGGAGGCAGAGTTAATCAATGACCAGGAGAATGAACATAAGTGTATGAAGAACAATACAGATCATATTTCTGTTGTGTCTGCTATTTTGCATTGTATGTCACGGCTGTGCCTGGATTGAACTGGATAGTGATGCCAATTGCTAATTATTTAAGATACATTAACAAAATACCCTGAGTATCAAATGGAAAAGAGTTAAAACAAGTTATAGATGATTTGTTTTATTAATGTTTTTTTTACAGCCCCCCTTTAATAAAGTCATGAGTCTGAGCATGTACAGTCACCCCACATGCTGGTCCGCAGTCTTTTAAATGTCCTATTCACTCAAGTGTTTAAAGAACAAAAAGACAATATATACATATTGGAATGGTCTCGTGACATTAGTTTTTCTTGCTGGCTGCTATTCAAACAACATTCATGTGGTCTCACTGTTTGCGATGCATGATAATATACTAGTTCTTCATTCCTCGAGCTTTCTTTCTATATAACTTGTTCTGCCAGACTGCAGACACAGCAGGCAAAGTCACCAAGTACAGTAAAAAACTATAAGAAAATTTAACCAGATAGCGTGGGATGTGTTACCGTAAGATTGTTTTCTAGGACACAGCACAGTTTAAGGTGTTGCGATGCCAAGCATAATCCAGATGTAGCCCTGCTTAATGCTGCTAATATTATCGTTTCGTGTTTTGCTGCAGAATTTCTCTGTAGTGGAAATAAAACTACATAAAAGCCAAGGGCTGTTTTGGGCGTCTTAAAAAGGATCTGTCACTTTTTATTTAATTTTTACATTGTTTTTTATGGGTAAGGATACACGGTGGTAATAGTTTCACAAACATACGAGGACAAAAAGCATTTTTGGTTGTGGTAAAATATAGCAAGAACATCATGCAACAACTGGCAGTAAGCATCTTCTGAAATATTTAGCCAAGCAGTTGTGTATATAGTGAAAGGATCTGCTTTCAGGCAAAAGTATAGTACCCATATAATAGGGGAAGAGATAAAAGAGATACAAAGATCCAAATTGGAAGAGATTGAGAAGAGGGGAGTAATTGCCCAAAGGTACAGCATTATAGTCAGTCGTGCATGCCAGGCTAACAGCTAATCATGTTGGCTGGCTCCTTTAAGGGAAGACTATGCATTGAATGCTGTTTCAATGGTTGGTCCATGGTCATAATGCCCTTAGCATTGTATGGGCTTGTCTAATGATGTACAACATTTTTTTTTATAAAATACCAATATGGGTAGGCAATCAGCAATGGGTAAATAGGGCAGCAAACACAAAAAGGCAAGTGAACTCCCTATTACCCCTTCTATCAAATACAGACAAAGCAAAAGAGGAAAACACAGGTTGAACCAATGAACAACAAACAGAAGAAAATATTACTAAAATAGAAAATTATTAAAAAAAATCAAACCGGATAGAGTCCACAATTTTCAGATTCCAATAGTCTTAAGCCTAGTATAGTTGGACTTCACTCCTTAGGTACATACAAAAAAAACAAAACAACAATGGTGTATACTTTACTATCACAAGAGCATATAAAATAGAATAAACCCGTGAATAACCACTTACATTCAAAAAGAACTCAAACTATTCTCAAATCCCAGTAACATGCAATAAAAGGACCAAAGGGTGAATATAGGTCGTTGATAGATGGCAGTGAGAGAATGGTCTATGGTGAATGGGTGATGTGATTCTCAGAAATGAAAAATAAAAACCAAAGTGTAAAACCACAAATATATGTGGAAAGTAATGTAAATAACATAGTGTACACTCACAATGAAAGAGATTACAACATAATCTCATTTTATCAGGCAGATAAACTCAATTAATCTGTTGATTCTGTGATCTTCACTCGTGGCAATATATATAGCAGGAAACACACCAAAATAGTGCTCACTGTATCAATGAGGAGTGAGAGATATAATGAGAAGAATTGTACTCACACTTTTTGGAGCAGCTTAGTCCGCTTGCAGTTTACAGCGTTAGTGGTATTATCGAAGGTCAACCACCAATAATGGGATTCTTGTGTAGTGCCAGGAACAAGAAACTTAACTTTTGCTCAGAGTCTTAGGGCCTCAGGCTTAACTGCCTCTCTCTCCCAGACTGGCAGCACTTCTATTCTTCTCATTATTTATCTCACTCCTCATTAATACAAAGATACTGAGCTATCATAGAATATTTCTGTGATGGACCAGGACAGCAAGAGAATGACCAAAAAAAGCAAACTCCCCATCTAAAGAACAGAATTTGACAAAATAACATATATGTTAATATCCATATAAAGTCTGCATAATTACATCTTGAGTTTCTAGATCCTTATTTTTTCTTTGGAAAAAGTAGATATGCCACCCTGAGTCTAGGTTGCACCGGTTGAGTGGAAAATATAAAAGGAATCCAAGAGTGCAGTTCCTTTAGATATACTGTATCTCACAAAAGTGAGTACACCCATCACATTTTTGAAAATATTTTAAAATATCTTTTCATGTGACAACACTGAAGAAATGACACTCTGCTAGAATGTAAAGTAGTAAGTGTACAGCCTGTATAATAGTGTAAATTTGCTGTCCCCTCAAAATAACTCAATACACAGCCATTAATGTCTAAACCAGTGTACACAAGAGTGAGTACACCCTAAGTGGAATTGTCCAAATTGGGCCCACAGTGTCAACATTTTGTGTGGCCACCATTATTTTCCAGCACTGCCTTAACCCTTACGGGCAGGGAGTTTACCAGAGCTTGGTTGCCACTGGAGTCCTCTTCCCCTCCTCCATGATGACATCACAGAGCTGGTGGATGTTAGAGACCTTGCGCTCCCCCACCTTCCATCTGAGGATGCCCCACAGATGCTCAATAGGGTTTAAGGTCTAGAGACATGCTTGGCCAGTCCATCACCTTTACCTTAAGCTTCTTTAGCAAGGCAGTGGTCATCTTGGAGGTGTGTTTGGGGTCGTTGTCATGTTGGAATACTGCCCTACGGCCCAGTCTCTGAAGGTAGGGGGTCATGCTCTCTTCAGTATGTCACAGTACATGTTGGCACTCATGGTTCCCTCAATGAACTGTAGCTCCTCGTGCTAGCAGCACTCATGCAGGCCCAGACCATGGCACTCCCACCACCATGCTTGACTGTAGGCAAGGCACACTTGTCTTTGTACTCCTCACCTGGTTGCCACCACACACTCTTGACACCATCTGAACCAAATAAGTTTCTCTTGGTCTCATCGGACCACAGGACATGGTTCCAGTAATCCATGTCCTTAGTCTGCTTGTCTTCAGCAAACTGTTTATGGGCTTTCTTGTACATCATCTTTAGAAGAGGCTTCCTTCTTGGATGACAGCCATGCAGACCAATTTGATGCAGTGTGCAGTGTATGGTCTGAGCACTGACAGGCTGACCATCCACCCCTTCAACCTCTGCAGCAATGCTGGCAGCACTCATACGTCTATTTCCCAAAGACAACCTCTGGAAATGATGCTGAGCATGTGCACTCAACTTCTTTGGTCGAGCATGGCAAGGCTTGTACTGAGTGGAACTTGCCCTGTCAAACCGCTGTATGGTCTTGCCCACTGTGCTGCAGCTCAGTTTCAGGGTCTTTATTTGTCTGAAGTAGCCAGATGATAGAACTCAAAAGTACTCTCCTAATGGCTATAGCTGGTAGAGTTTATTATAAGAAGCTGTCCTCAAGACTCAAGGTCTCAAAATGTCTAGTTCTGCTCAACTAGATGCGTAAAAGTTGCTCACCACTGCAAAATATGGAGGGTCCACAGCACACTCACCCGGTGTGAATTTTTACTCCTTAAGCCTGAGTTTTCACTTGCCAAGTGGGTGAGTGGAAATTTGGGCCCTGATTCGAGCTACAAAGAGTATCCTCTACTTTGCTTTATACTTTACATTTTGTTGTAATGTGAGAAAATTAGGTGAAATGATCAATTAACTATTATTTTACTTAGGACAAAGTGAGGAAAATAATTACCAGTCAATAGCAAACTGGACATTAAAGTGAAATCATTAAATTAATAGAAGTTAATTTGCAAATGATGTGCAATAATTACATTAATAGAAAATGCAATAACTGATTCAGTGCTGCAATAATTACTGATATGCAATAATTCAATTAAATTAGTAAAATATGTGTTACTTAAATAGAATGTAATAAATTAAATTGAAAATACATCAATTAAAAAGAACGAAGAATGAATTATCAGAAAAAGTCATGCAGTAAATATGACAATACGAAATATAATCTGTATAGAAGAATTTATATGGTAATTTTATAACATGACAGGAGGCTTCATATTTTGCATTAAACTCTCTTTACTAAACTCCAGCAGCACAGATTTAACAATAAAGTTTAGTGAAAAAAACATATTGTAACAGGGTATAAAAGATCCCTCCCCCTTTATCTCTTCCTTTTTCTTTGTTGCTCCTGCAGGCACAGGTCAGAGTATTTTGTTTCATTATGTCTTACTACTATACCATTACTTATTATATTGCCTATAACTTCTCCTAGGCTCTTCAGGTCTGGGCTGCCACAGCTAGCCCTTAGACCTACTCCCTCGTTGGATGCGTCGTGGCCACTATTGCCGTGATCACGCCGTTTTTTATGACTCTTCCACAGTGATTTAAGGGCCTGAGTGGGTGCTGAGGGTGCTGGGGGTGGTGGGGGTGCGGGACGCACCAGTTTTTCAGGCTGACAGGACCGTGATTAACGCGAGATCCTCGGTGGCCATTTTAGGTTGATTAGATTATGATTCACATGATCTGATAAGGTTTCATACTGTTGTTTCACTGTTGTATCTCTGTTCATGCCAGTTGTTTTTCACAATATATGATTTCAATCAATACAATTTTGATATATGTGTTGCTTGCCTATTAAGGGCCTACAGGCTTACCATGTGACCCCCAGTCACACACAATATTCTAAGGGTAAGGACCTACTGTTATGCACCTCACCTGCATAACATAAGGATACTGATTCACTACAGCATTGTATGGGAGACCCCCCTTCTCTGTACCACAACAATTTTGGGAATTCATTGAAGAGAATTTAATATTCTATATATATTTAAGGGTACCATTTGACATTTTAACAGGACTAACTCTTGTGACATCATTAACAGCCACCTGTGGCTACATTATATAAAGGGTGACCTCCTTACTGCTACTGGGGTGACCCCCCACATGTTGGATTGCCTAAAATTATATGTTTACAAATACAAGCTACTTGGTGTCGCAGAGGTACAGCTCCAGTGTATAACTGGGGTGAACTCCACATTCACAGTAGATGAGTGGCTAGCAGACGGCTTGACCTCTGATGACGACGACTGGCACGATATGCCAGGTACAGAATCACGTTATGTCAAAGAGTACGCAGTGAAGCATTCTCCATGTAGAAAGGGTGGTCGCAAGATTGCAAACACTGATGAAGACATCTTCATTGATACCCAGGGTCTACTTCTATTCAACGCACGGGCAGTACGACAACCAAAGATCTTCCAAATGGTGCCTACCGGACAATCTTTCACAATACGTGCAATAGTGCCTCCCGGACAAAGTAGGTGCCACCCTGGAGTTTGATAGTCCACTATAGTCTTCATGACACAGATGGGACGTGACCCTCGTAAGGGGATAGAAAAAGGGCTGAAGGTTACACAGGATAAACTCCTGGACATGTTTGGTCCACTGCAAAAGATCCTATACTATGCAGATCTTGCGCTCTCATGCAACACCCCACTGGATCCAAACGGTATTAGGGAATGGGTTTAGTGAGTCATCTGTATGCTGGGTAAGACAAACGCGGCACTTTGCAAAGAACGATATAAGGCCGCTCTTCACTAAGGCTATGTAGACAGACGGTTGGGTTCTACAGACCATTCAGGGATGCGCTATAGAGTTCCACTTTCCACCCTGGCAGGTAGGATGTCCTTCTCTTTTAAGAGTGGCGGCAACCCACAGGTCTCTCAAAGGCGAAGCAATATATACGTGGTCAAGAAAAAGAACGAGAACTACGTCCAGTCATCATTTTACACCTTTGTAATATATTGCCATTTCAAGATGGAAGGTATTCATCTGCTGTGAGATCTCCTACTGGCCAACAATTGGTTCACACGTCTACAACTGAAGGACACCTATCTTTCCGTGCCCGTAGCCCTAGAGAGCAGATGCTTCCTGAGGTTCATTTGGCAGGACCGTCCTTGCCAATTCACATGCCTACCATTCAGACTCAGCTCGGCGCCTTGGTGCTTCACCAAGCTTCTGAAACCAGTAACGGCTCATCTACGATCCCTAGATGTCCATTGTCTGGTCTATCTAGACAACATATTGATCATTTGCGATTCCATCTCCAGACTGCCCTCGCAGATGGAATTCATCGTGTACTTTCTGGAATCACTGGGATTCATCATAAACAAAGAGAAATCAGCTCTAACATCTTCTCAGGTGATACAATTCCTGGGATTCAATATAGATTCGACCAAATGTGTCCTTCGCTTACCCAACACAAAAATCAAAGCCATTCGCAGAGCAATCAGGCGTGATCTATGCAAGTACTCCATCCCTCTACAGATCCTGGATCAAGCGGTGGGACTCCTGTCCTCATCCATCCAGGTGATTTTTCCAGGTCCATGGCACTACATAGCTATGCAACGACTGAAAGCCTTTTATTTACAGATGGGTCACTCTTATGACCATTGGACACCAGTAACACCCGAAGTAAGGGCCGAACTCCAACTGGTGTTTACTTCACATGCAGGCGTGGAATGGCAGAGCGATTTTCGCACAAATGCTGGATTTCATTGTGGAATCAGACATGAGTCTATGGGGTGCCCACTGCGCACACGCTTCCACAGGTGGACAAATCTCCACATAAACTGTCTGGAACTGATCGCAGGCTTGTTCGCAATTCACAGTCTGGCCAAAGATGTCTTGGATTGTTGCATCCTCCTCCACATGGACAACATATCGGCAATTCCATACATAAACCGCAATCCCGGGACCTCACGGAGGCGACAAAGGACATATACCGATTCTGCCTGCCCCGCAACATCACTCTATGAGCAGAGTACTTACCAGGAATCGACAACCTAACGGCGGACTGGTTCTCTCGACACTGGAGGGACGTCAACGACTAGAGACTGAATGTCTCGATATTCCACACACTGAGGGCTCTGTGGGTACCGCTTCAGTTGGACCTATTTGCATCTCAGACCAACAGACAATTACAGAGATATTTCAGCTGGCTTCTGGATCCGGAGTGCGAGGCAGTGGATGCCTTTCTCCAGATTTGGCAGTTTCAAGTAGCTTACGTTTTTACTCCTTTCTCAATGTTGGCGAGAGTCCTCCATTACATACGGCTCCAATAGATCACTCCCCAATGGCAGATCCAAGCATGGTTCCCAAATCTACTGGAAATATCTCAGGATCACCCCCTCCTACTGCCATCAGTACCACATCTGTTGACCAACACCCAAGGAGAACTCCACTCACTGGTCCTCCAAAGAAACTTGGACCTAGGGACCTGGATGGTTTCAGGGGATCCTGATCAGTTGAGAGCTTATTGCATTCAGAACTACTATGGGACTCAGGGCCCCAGGGACTAGAAGGAGCTACAGCGCTGTATTGTCCGGTTGGAGTAATTGGTATATAGAGAAGGATCTTGATCCCTTTACTGCACCTGTTACCTCCGTACTAAGTTTCTTATCCCATCTTTTTTCATCAGGTAAGTCATATCGCTCTATCAACGTTACGCGTTCGACTATTTCGGCGGCTAATGTTCCTCTACAGGGCTCTCCTATAGGCCAAAACCCTCTGGTCTGTTGCCTTCTGAGGGGAATTTGTCTGGCTAGACCGCCTGCTCCCAAATACTCACGTATGTGGGACGTGGATCTGGTTTTAAATTTTCTTCAAGCCTGTCCAGACAATACGGAATTGTCTTTATGCCAACTCTCGGCGAAACGTACACTTTTATTGTGTTATTTTTATTTCTTTTTGACAGGCTGCAGACATTCCAGCATTCGGCGTGGACACTTTTTCCTTCACTCCAGAAGGTGTGTCATTTTCTAAGACGGACTATTTCTCCATCTCATATCCCTTTTTTTGGACTGTTCCTCACCTCTGCGTGGTGGACCCTGTCGGGGGAACTTTTAATTTAATTTGCTAAACCTCATCACCGAGTAACAACCACCACTCTAGCGAGAAGGGTGCACTGGTTGCTATCTCTAGCGGGTGTAGACTCTGTAGGTCTGGGGCGCGGCTGCGTCAAGGGCTTTTTCGGCGGGTGCTTCACTTACCGACATATTGCACTCAGCGGACTGGACCGCGGACTGTTTTTTATTTCCGTCAGGTTTCTCATGCTTCTTTTGCTTTTCTTCACAGCTTTAAAAATGCAAAATATGAAGCCTCTTGTCATGTTATAAAACTGTAGATTATGCAAACACAGTGTACCTTTAATCTTAACTTTATTAAGGACAGGAGGCGAATATTTTCTCACCCTTCTTTTTCCCCTCTCTGTTTATATGATTCATTGTTTTTACTTCAATAAAGATTTGAATACATTGTGGGTGTGTTTATTTGTTTTTTTATATGGTTTTAATTTATATCACACATATTGAGATTTCTGATTAATTTACTTGTCTAGATAACTTATAACCTACAATTTGAATATATTAATGTATATATGACAAACGGTTTATTTCCAAGTCCCTTTCATGTCTTTTTGTTCCTTTTCAGCTTTATTCACCTTCGTGAATCAATGCATGGCATTGTCTCTACTCCCTGCTACAATCCTCCATTTGGGATTTGGATTGTTTATAGTCTGAATCTTCATTGTTGTTGTTATTCATTGTATTTTAACCCCTTTAGGACTGGACTGTTTTTGCGATGTTGTACATTTGCAACCAGGCCTCTTTTTACACTTTTGTGGTGTTTGTGTTTAGCTGTAATTTTCTGCGCTCTCATTAACTGTTCCCATACAAATTATATATTGTTTTTTACAGGACAAAAAGGGCTTTCTTTACATACCATTATTTACATAATCTCATGTAATTAAATTTAAAAATAAAAAATATGATGCAAAATTGAAAAAAATACATGTTTTTTTACTTTTACTTGAAAAATCTTTTACTAATCTACAAAAGCTAATGAAACAAACTGCTAAATAGATTTGAAATTTTGTCCTGAGTTTACGTGCTTTTTTGCAAGTTATAGGGCTATAAGTACAAGTAGGATATTGCGGTTTCAAAACATACATTTTTAAAATTTATCAATAGTGACATTGTAACACTATTATCTGTCATCAATCTCTGGAAAACACCCCACATGTATATATTTTTTTTTAAAGTAGACAACCCAGGGTATTCATCTAAGGATATTTGACACTTTCTATGCAGCCATTTTACCACCAATCTTTGCCAAACTTCGCATAGGTAGTTTTTTATTTTTTCACATACATTGCAATTCAGGTATAAACTCACAGATCCTGTTATGTGTTGCTGCCAAAAAACACACTAATGTATGTTCAGCAACATCTCCCGAGTACAGTGATACCACCAATGCATAGGCTTGTCGAGTTGTTTGGGGGCTAAAAGGCCACATTTGGCAGGTGCGCATATCCATTTTCCAACTTGGAATTTTGACATGTAGTCAACCTGCGCACATGTCCTATTTGGGACATTTGTAAGGCCGACCAATGTATTTTACCCCCACCAAACCATATATTTTTGGAAATAAGACACCCTAGGGTATTTCAAATTGTGGTATTTTAACACTTTCCATGCACTAATTCTACCACCAGACTTTGTCAAACTTTTAGGTAGAAATTATTTTGGTGTTTTTTTCACACACATTGTATTTTAGGGACGAATTAACAGATCCTGTTATGTGACATTGCCAAACAACACCCCAATATGTGTTCAACAACATCTCCTGAGTACAGTGATACCACCCATACATAGGCTTGTCAGGTTGTTTGGGGGCTAAAATACCACGTTTGGCAGGTGCACATATCCATTTTTCAAGGAATTTTGACATGTAGTCAACCTGCGCACATGTCCTATTTGGGACATTTGTAAGGCCGGCCAATGTATTTTACCCCCACCAAACCATATATTTTTGGAAAGTAGACACCCTAGGGTATTTCAAAAGGTGGTATTTTAACACTTTCCATGCACTAATTCTACCACCAGACTTTGTCAAACTTTTAGGTAGTAATTGTTTTTGTGTTTTTTTCACACACATTGTACTTTAGGCATGAATTAACAGATCGTGTTATGTGTCACTGCCAAACAACACCCCAATATGTATTCAGCAACATCTCCCGAGTACAGTAATACCACCCATGCATAGGCTTGTTGGGTTGTTTGGGGGCTAAAAGGCCACATTTGGCAGGTGCGCATAACCATTTTTCAACTTGGAATTTTGACATGTAGTCAACCTGCACACATGTCCTATTTGGGACATTTGTAAGGCCGGCCAATGTATTTTACCTCCACCAAACCATATATGTTTGGAAAATAGACACCCTAGGGTGTTTCAAATGGTGGTATTTTAACACTTTCCATGCACTAATTCTACCACCAGACTTTGTCAAACTTTTAGGTAGAAATTTTTTTGGTGTTTTTTTTTATCACACACATTGTACTTTAGGCATGAATTAACAGATCGTGTTATGTGTCACTGCCAAACAACACCCCAATATGTATTCAGCAACATCTCCCGAGTACAGTAATACCACCCATGCATAGGCTTGTTGGGTTGTTTGGGGGCTAAAAGGCCACATTTGGCAGGTGCGCATAATCATTTTTCAACTTGGAATTTTGACATGTAGTCAACCTGCACACATGTCCTATTTGGGACATTTGTAAGGCCGGCCAATGTATTTTACCTCCACCAAACCATATATGTTTGGAAAGTAGACACCCTAGGGTATTTCAAATGGTGGTATTTTAACACTTTCCATGCACTAATTCTACCACCAGACTTTTAGGTAGAAATTTTTTTGGTGTTTTTTTTTATCACACACATTGTACTTTAGGCATGAATTAACAGATCGTGTTATGTATCACTGCCAAACCACACTCCAATATGTGTTCAGCAACATCTCCTGAGTACAGTGATACCACCGATGCATAGGCTTGTCAGGTTGTTTGGGGGCTAAAAGGCCACGATCGAGACTTGTACATATCAGTTTTTCAACTTGATGTATAGGTATGCTTGGCCTATCTTCAGTTTGGCATATTTTTGCATCCCCCTGTTAATGTTAATATCATGAAAGTTTATATTTTTATAAAGTAGACATTCCAGAATATTGTATATGGGGTGTTTTCACATCCTTCCCCTAACCATTGTGCTAAACAAATTTCAGAGAACGTGCATGGTGGTAATTTTTGAATTCTGCTTTTTATGCACACGTCATCTGGTTTTGGCCAGCCTGTTATATGTTACTGCCATAAAACTTTTTTAACCAAATGTGCAGGTATCAAATGCACCTTTAGCAGCATTCTCTAAACTTACACCTGCAAAAATAATCTAACTGGAGATTTGGGGGAAGGAAACTGACTAACTAAAATTGACTGCTTTCAAAAGAAAAAAAAAACAGTGCAAAGGGGTGTCTGTCATTTTCCCTTTTTTATAACAGACCCGGCAACATTTCAGGGGATTTGTTTTTTTTGCAGTTGGCGGTATCTTAAAAATAAAATGTCTGGACTCCTCTGGCACCGTTGTTGGAACTTGACCATCTCCAGAAATTATTGTGGAAATCAGCTTGAACTGAAATTGGAGAAAGGTGGTTCTTTCTGGATTCATTTTTTTAAAGAGTAAAAATTAATTATGTGTTGCTACTTGCATCAGGTAGGCCTTTTTATACCAGGCTTTTGTCTTTCTTAAGATAAGATATGGCTGCATCAGCTGATCAGCCAAATCAACACCCCCATGTGCCTGTTATAAGCCCTGATGCAAACAGGTTTGGTCTGTACTCTGCCTCGGACAGTGACGTCTGACATGCATTCGTCATGGATGGTGGTTAGTATATTAACATCCTTCCTGTCCTTAAATTTTATTGCAAGCACTTTAGCTTTGCGCAGACCTTTACATTCACCTTTTTTTAATTTGGCCACTATAAAAGGTCTGGGGAAATCCTTGGCATTTTTTCTCACAGTGCCACAGGCCAGTATCTGCAAACCATAAAGAGTTTGAAATAAACGGACAATGCTATAAAAATTGTCCACATAAAGGTGGTAACCCTTATTGAACAAGGGGATCAGTAGGTTCCAAACAAGTTTCCCACTTGTCCCCAGAGAGTCAGGACAGCCAGGAGGGTTCAGTTGACAATCTTTCCCCTCATATACACGAAAGGCAAATATGTAGCCACTTTCGCTCTCGCACAGTTTGTACACTTTAATGCCATACCTAGACCGCTTTGAGGGGATATACTGTTTGAACACTAATCTCCCTGTATATTTCATAAGGGATTCATCAATAGATACATTTTGTTGGGGAGTATAAACTTCAGAAAATCTGTTCTGAAGATGCTCTACCAGTGGGCGAATTTTATGAAGCCTATCATATTGGGGATGATCTCTGGGGTGACAGAGGGTATTGTCATTGAAATTTAAGTATCTCAGCAGCAACTCATATCTTAGGAGTATATAGGAGTCGAACAAATTGGGTTGCTGCTCCAGTAAGAGCAGATTGATGGCTTCTTTATTATCCCCATGAGCATTGTAAGAGCCCAGAATTTTTTAAGTTCAGGGACATCTGTGGGATGCCAATCATGCTCCCTGACTGTATAGCTACCTGGATTGGTCTCAGTAAATTGGCTAGCATATAAATTAGTCTGGGAAACAATCTCCTCCCAGATGGTATCCCCTAAAAATAACTCTATGTATTGTATAGGGGAGAAGTCAACCACATTCACATTAATGCCTGCATTGGCACTAAAAGGGGGGATGTTGGGCTCAGCTGACTGTGGAGGTACCCAGTCCTCCTCCACATTCGGCGTAGCAGGGGAAGCACAGCTTCTTTTAGCAGCTGGCTCACACACAGATGACACATCACTAGACGTGTCGCTAAACTGACCTGGGTCAAAATCGGACGCAGTGTCAGTGGCGTCAGAGTCTGAAGCCAAGAAGGCATATGCCTCCTCCAAGCTGTACATGCGCTTCATGTTTCACACTAACAGACTAAACTAACAAAATACTAAACACAATTTTTTATATATATATATATATATATATATATATATATATATATATTTTTTTTTTTTTTACTAAAACAGACTAAAACAGTAATCCCTAAACTAACTCCTGTTAAAAGAATCTAATGGAGATTTGGGGGAAGGAAACTGACTGACTAAGACAAACTAAGACAGACTAAGACAGTCTAAGACAGTCTAAGACACAGATTTTTAAAATAAAGTTAACCCTTAAGGGCAAAAAAAAAATACAGACAGTACAAATGCACTGTCTGTAACAGGGAACCGGTTAAAAGGGGATTTTTATTTACTGCTGATACTTTTTAAAACTCTCTGGAACACCTGCTGCAACAATATATCACGATCTCTGTCTCTCTTGCCTCACAAAACGCTACAGAGGGGAGAGAGGCAGAGATCAGTGTCAAAGTGAGTGTTTGTATCACCAGCCAATTGTGAGTGATCGCAGATCGCTCACACGCCGCAATTGGCTGTTACTATCTGCCTGGGATGCCAGGCAGATAGTAACAATGGGATTTCGGCGGAAGTGATCTCTGATCACTCCCGCCACCCATTTTCCTTTAGGACGGTTCAAGACCGTCCTCGGTTGGCAACGCAAAAATGCAGAGGTCGGTGCTGAACCGTCCTCGGTCCTGAAGGGGTTAAAGATGTATGTCTTGTTTTATCGCATCAAAGAAACAGGAAGAGATAAAGGGGGAGGGGCCTTTTATACCCTGTTACAATATGTTTTTTTGACTAAACTTTATTGTTTAATCTGTGCTGCTGGAGTTTAGTAAAGAGAGTTTAATGAAAAATATTTGCCTCCTGTCTGTAATAAAATGAAGATTATAGGTACACTGTGTTAGCATAATCTACAATTATACTCCCATCAGTAATGTGGCCAAGGCTCCGGTAATGTGGCCAGACATTAACTTTGACTGCTCAGCCCCGTCTTCTGATAAAATTCAGGTTAGGTATACATTTGGTATCTGTGTCCTGTTCCGCACCTCTTTTGAATTTGTAATTTCTTCTGTTGTCATTCTTTTCGTTCTTTCTATCCATGTCGCAAGCTGCTCTTGGTATTGTTCCTCAGATTATGAACCCTTCAAGGGTACAATAGAAAAGTGACATATGCATCGACAATGTAACTGCCACAGTGTAATAACTGGCTGTGTGTTTATTTAGTTGAATAAGTCTTTTATATATATATAGATAGATATTTCTTCTTGGGCCAAAAAATGCTCCCCACATTAATATATGTCTATATTAATGAAAAGTACTAATACGCAATCTGACGTTCTTTATAAAAAATATGCATTTATTCTACTTCAATAGCAAACAATAATATACTTAACAGATCGTATTTCTTAACAACATTACAGAGAGTCGTCTTTGTATCAGCAACTCAGGACATCAGAGAGGAGAGCAAAACAGATCGTAGAAGGAAGAGAGCGTGGACCTTTGTCCTCTGCCCTTTATAGCCCAAATTACGTCATAACGTTTAGTTTAGACTCTGACCATATAAGGAAATTCCCCATATAAAGACCACCCCAAATCTCTTATACAGCAAATTCCAGAGACCTCATTGTACAGAATAGCAAACACCATCTGTTCTGTTTAACCCATTAGACAGCCACACCTTAATATGTATTTGAATAGGAACATATAGAATATGCAATATTCTACACACAGCAAGCTCTAGGTAGATGCCAAGACCCTTCAATGTATGATATATAGCGTTTATGATATTTATCTTTATGTATTGTGGCACAGGGAGATAAATGTGGTTATGGTAAAAAAGGGATGCCATATTTATTATGTACCAGATCCAAATGGAATATAGGCAGACTTCTCTTTTTATTTTTTGTGGTAGTTATCAACAACTGTTGAGTTTCATGTTCCCTACTATGCAGTCCTAGCAGTATAGAATATTGGGTAAGTTCGGACCATGTTGCTATAGCTTTTGACTAGTTTGAGATTCATTGTATCTGTATCATATAGTCATTCTTTGAGTTATATTCAGTTAGACTCCATCTTTCATCATCCTGTCTTCTTTCTAGTTTGCTTTATGAGACCTTAAACAAGATAACTTCCTTTTCATATAAATGTCACCTCTATGCACTGCGTTAGACCTGTTCCTCTCTGGATCTTGAAGAAAGCAGATAGTATAATTTCATTGAGAATTATGGTACTTTCAATTCCCAAAGTGTTTTCATATCACATGCTGTTTACTGTAAGTGCCATCATACAGTAAGTCAGAAGTCCGCAGCACTATGAGTGCAAAACAAATCAACTCTAATATTCAACCGTTAACTCTTCAAAAACCTAGCCGAACCATAATCATTGTCGTTCATCAAGGTACTCCCATTACTTCTAGCCTTAACCTTACACTCTAAATGCTGCAAACTGAAAAAAATAGAGAGGGAATATTCTTGATCCTTTTTTTTTTTTCCAAGAGGTGCTTAGTTTGAACTGCTGAGCAATGAAATGGAGGCCTGTCTGGATGTGTTGATGTTAAGTCAGCAAAACAGAGGACTTTAAATGATGATGGCCCTGTAGCTAAAGCTCCATCAGTCAGCTCTCCCACATTAATTGATCCCTACCAATGGGGATTTCCTTTTTCTCTGCGTAGAAATTAACTTGCACTTGCTTTGCAGCCGTAAACTAATTAGGCGACCAGTCATTTTTCTCTCTGTTGAACATTCTCAGTACAGGTATTTGCAAATCCTGCTTTCTTCGTAAGCCTTGGACAAGGCTTTAATGCACTTGCAGCAGATATTTCTTGGAAAAGCAAGAGATTTCTCTGCTGTAGAATGGGTGTGCTAATGGTGCTCACAGATAATATAAAGTTGATAAGGTACTGTGTGATATATTGACAAAGTGAGAGCAGCAGTAAATGATGAAATATGTGGAAATAAGGTAAATAATCACAGAAATAAGAGCACTATAATGAATATAGATGGAATAGTTAGATTAACCAAGGTGTCCACCTAGTCTACAACACACAATTCAGCCACCACATATGGAACTCTCAAACAGCATATACTGAACATAGCTTCCCCCATACAGCTCTCACCCCCTCCACACAATCTAGCACACAACAATCATTACTCACAAATTCAGGGCTTGTGGCTCTAGAAGGACCCCCAAACGTATAAAATGTCTAAGGCCCTGGGCAACTTTAATTCAGATCTGCATTGGCATGAATATAGACTGAATATGAAGTGAAGCATTATTGAAGACTGAAGGGAAGGCATAAACAAAATTGAATATGAACAGGAGGTATTAGAAAAATTGAGTAGGAAATGCAAACATGAACTAAACTGGGAACAGTAGACAAGGTTAAAGAGTGGATGTATGTGCAAAGAAATCATGGGGAGGCTGAATTTTAACCAACAGTTAATAATGGAGATGAATCAGCAAACAAATGGCTTTGGGATAACTTTGGGATTGCTCGTTGGTTAGTGTCCTAACTGCAGTACCGCACTTGAAATTTCAGTTTCCAGTAAGATGAGTTCAACCTTTCATTCTTCCATTACTATAAAATTAGTACCATTCATTTGGTTAATGGCAACATCTGCAAGCCAGGATATAAGTCATAATTTTACAAGTGATGAAGGTATCATTCTTGTTTTAACATTTTGATATTTGTTGAGTGTCGCGTGAAGATGTGAGTAGGATCTGAATAACAAGGTCTGTCAGAAGCAAAGGCTAGTTAGAACAGGGCCATCTTTAATACGATTGAATTTCAGACAAGCATTTGCTTGCTTCCCCCCTCACCACCCCATACTCCCTGGCATGCAATCATGCCCCCGACCACAACCTTGTCAATGCAGTCTTTCCTCCATCACAGTGGTATACGTCACGCAGTCATGCTACACACAGAGGAGGAGCAAGAAATATTAACAACTACGGGAACAGACGTGCGCAATGACGTGATCCAGTGGAAGAACTAAAGTAAAGAGGGCCCTGGTGCAAGAATTTTTTGGGACACCCTCTCTCACAAGGATGGCTAAAAGGTAGATCCCCATCTGTCATGCAACCCCCACAATGCTTTGCCAGCTGGGGATCTACTATTTTCCAATCCTTACAGGGTTGTGTTTAGCACTGAGCAGTGTTTGTTGTTTCAATGTAAGTATGCTTTTGTATTGAGTATGTGTGTGTGAATGTAGGGGTGTACATGTGTGTGGTGCTGTGTGTTTTTATGTACTTTTGCCATTTGAAAGCATACAAACGTTTGCCTTTCAATATAAGGGGGTTTGTCTGTATGTAGCACTGACATTTGAATGCAGGTGTGTTTTATATGTATTGTTGGCATTTCAATGCTGAGATGTATGCACATACAAATACTGACACCTATGCAAATATACAGACACACACACTAACACAAATACAGTAACAGATACATAGATAGAAAGACACAAATAAACACTGACACACACGCAAATCCACAGATATACAGAATGACACTCATACAAATACAAACACTGATCCACACACATACACATAAAGACACACAGATACACAGACACAGATACACACATGGAAAAAATTTTTTTTTTTTACTTTCTTTCTACTTTTGTATTTTTTTCCACCCTCTTGTTTCCTACCTTTTGGATGCAGGAGGGTGGCTGTTGGGAGTCACAGTTCTCCCAGTCTGCACTCTCACATGCCTCACAGCCTCTCTTGTGCAGCCCTCTGTGATAGCAAGGCGGAAGTTCATGTAAGGGGCCTGGTCATGCTATTGAAGGGCCACAGAGCTGACCAGTTCCCTCAGGACACATTGTCATCTGGTGACCCTAAATGTATCTTTCATCTGATGGGCCACCTCAGAATTCAGATCCTGGTGCAGCTCACTATACCAACTTGCGGCCCCCCAGATGTTGCTGAACTACAACTCCCATGATTCCCTGGCTACCTGTTTCATTGAAAGAATCATGGGAGTTGTAGTTTGGCAACATCTGGGGGGCCACAGGTTGGACAGGCCTGCACTATACTATAAGACGTAAAATAGAAAGTCAAGTTAGTATTTTAGCAACAGCTCATGAGATGAAAGGAATTTTTGAAGAATCATTGCACTACATATGGGAGGTGGAGATATGGCTGCATAAAAAAAAAATGAACATCTAAACAATTGAGTCGTGAGACCAGATGGACATGGTCTATACAACAAAACCATTACATTAAGCTAATGTTGTTTCGGTGCTTATAGTATCCCTTTAATGAGTGATTTGCAAATGTTTGTGCTAAAAAATTTCTGTAATAACAGATTAAAAATACCACTAACTTAAATAATTTATGGTTAGCTGGTCTGATGTTCTCTTATATTGTTTTACTTTTCTTTCTTCCCTACAAAAATTATAATAATAATAAAATAAACAATTACGCTAGGCACTTTCAGGTCAGGCTCCAATTTGTGTTCAAGGGTGAATCCCAGACAAAAAGAACCTTCAAGTCTCATTAATATTTTTCCTAATGAAGACAAGCCAAAGTCTTTAGTTCCATGATCCATTACACTCTTGACAGACTTATTTACATAGTCTTTCAGACAGGTACACAGAATATTATATTATGCTGACCTGCTGTATGCCATAGTTTTCAAATCTGAAGACAGATGAGGATGTAAGATATTTCTACAGACCAAGAGCTGTCGGACAGTCTACAGAAAGACACCTGTGATGTGCCTCTTCAATAAGAGGGTTATGTTCTTGACGCAATAAATATCTGCCAGTTATGTGTCGCTGCTGCATTGAGGAGCCTGAAATAGAGACAGTGGGTAATATTGCGTGTTACCTGATCTGTAGAGAAAACAAAGTGTCTGCTTCAGGCTGACAAAGTCATCTTCTCTATGTCATGTTGAGCTGAGAGCTTCAGATGGAACATCAACGTTTTGTCAGAAGAAACTTTGTTTAGTAGTCATGAACAGTGCAAAGCATCTCCGGATACAATTAAACCTCCAGCCACTTACATACAATTTACAGAGTAAATAAATATATAGAATATAGTAGGAATTGTCATATGATAAGCTTAAAGGTATAAGAGGGCATTGTACTAGAACATGGACAAACCAGTGTATTAGAAAGCAATCTGTAGATCTCAAATGTAGTAACGTTTATCTTCTAAACATGCGACTATTTCTATATTGTTCTTATTATTAATGTATAAGGAGCAAAATGTCTTGGTAGTGTGTAATGTGGAGAGAAACAGTGGCAATTTACACATGTAGAACCAATAATTATAGTTATTACACGTAATTCTTTTATTAATAATTTAGCATCCCGAACATATAACGATATAAAATAAGGATTAGAATAAATTTTTTCACAGCATCTCCAAAACTGGTTGAGCACTAGAACGTTGAGCCGAGAATCTGAAAGGGTTAGTGGGCATTTTTTCCAAGGTTAAGTAGCATTTACATGATTCATAACTGCTTTAACCCCCTTTTTTTGTGAGAATAGCAAAATCCAAATGTCTTTCATCCTCAGAGTAATGATATTATATTCCAGTAAGGGTCTCCTGAGGCTTTATTTCTGTAATGTATATCTCGATGCAACATGCACATAACATATTTATGAGATTTCATAGCTTCTCGCAATGTTAATGTTTGGTCATATTAACTAAAGTAGAGGACCTTATTAAATTTTACATTTAGTCTTAATGCCACTGGATACACTCATGTGTTCAATGTACAGAATGTAATAGAATTACTGGGTTATTGCACTTCCAGAGATCAATATATCGGGGTCACTGTATCAGATATTAAGAATGTATGGAATGTTATTAAATCTATGACTCTTTGGGGGATCTATGTTAAAATGTAATCATTTGGCTAGAATTCACTCCAGTGACATTATGTGGTAGACCATAAAAGTTAAATATTTAGCTACAGAGTGCAAGAAAAAGGTGGAAAGTCACTGGGATGTGTCCCTCGAACATAATTTGTATCTGCAAATTCACATATTGGACAATGTGCATCCTTATGAAAAGTATGATATAAAATGTAATAAAGCAAGCAGTTGGATTTTGAAGCATTAAAAGGACTTTAGTTGACCTTATTTTTCTTCACCCTGAAAACATAACATTAAAAATGCAAATAAATAAAAAACAGCAAATGAAAATCACTTCTGTACATAATTTGGAGCAAATTCCCAGAACATGCTTAATCTAAAGTGACATCCGTGGAAGCAAAGGAATGGACAAGGCTTATGTGCTATCCATAGTCTTCACATTAATCTCAACATTTATGTACATATCCCAGTATGTACATATACTTACAAAGATTTGCAACAGGGTTGAAGTTCCAGGAGGGATAAGACACATGGCAAATGATTTAGGTAAACGAGAAAAATGGCAAAAGCTGCGGTAACTGACATTTAATGTGGATAAGTGCAAAATAATGCAACTTGGGTGTAAAAACCCAAGGGCAGAGTATAGAATACTTGATACAGTCCTAACCTCAACATCTGAGGATAGGGATTTAGGGAGACTTAAAGCAGAATGCTTGGTTGTATAGGGAGAAGCATTAGCAGTAGAAAAAGGGAAGTGCTCATGCCATTGTACAGAACACTGGTGAGACCTCACTTGGAGTATTGTACGCAGTACTGGAGACCGTATCTCCAAAAGAATATTGATACTTCAGAAAGAGTTCAGAAAAGGGCTTCAAAACTGGTTCATGGATTGCAGCGTAAAACTTACCAGAAAAGGTTAAAGGATCTTAACATGCTTGGATGAAAGATGAGACAAACAATAAAGGAGGAGACTGTATTTGAAAGAAGAAAAACTACCACAACTACAGGATATAAATTACCGTATATATTCGAGTATAAGATGAGTTTTTCGGCACATTTTTTGTGCTGAAAACCCCCACTTGTCTTATACTCGAGTCAATGTCTGTATTATGGCAACTTACATTGCCATAATACAGACCAAGACCGCCGGGCTCATTAGAAGCCCGGCAGTCCTGTTGGGGGCTGACAGCAAACTGTTACATACCTTTACAGCAGCTCCTGTCAGCTCCCTTCAATTCCATGCCGTTCAGCTCCACTGTAAGTCTTGCGAGAGCCGCGGTCGTCAGAGCGTTGCCACGGGTTACCGTGCAACACTCCGCGCGGCACGCATACCGCGAGACTTACAGTGGAGCTGAACGGCACGGAGGAGAAGATAGCTGACAGGAGCTGCTGTAAAGGTATGTAACAGTTTGCTGTCAGCCCCCCTCCTGCACAGCCCATCCACTGGACCACCAGGGAATAATATAGCCCCCCTCCCTGGCCATGTATCAAGCAGGGAGGGGGGACGAAAAAAAATAAACTAAAAATTTTAATAATATTATAATAAAATAAAATAAAAATGTAATAATATTAAAATAAAATAAAAATTTAAATAATATTATAATAAAATAAAAATGTAATAATATAAAAAAAACAAATTTAATATTAAAATAATAATAAAAAAGATAAACAATAAAAATGCCCTCCCCCCACCAAGGTTACACACTCTGCATCACAAACACAAACACATACTGCATTCATACACACACACACACACTGCATTCATTCACACACTGCATTCATACACACACACACACTGCATTATATACACACACTCTGCATTATATACACACACACACTGCATTCATTATATACACACACACTGCATTCATTACATACACACACTACACAAACACACACACACTCTGCATTCATTATATCCACACACTGTAAATAAATATTCAATTAATATAATTTTTTGGGGATCTAATTTCATTTCGAAATTTACCAGCAGCTGCTGCATTTCCCACCCTAGTCTTATACTCGAGTCAATAAGTTTTTCCAGTTTTTTGGGGTAAAATTAGGGGCCTCGACTTAAATTCGGGTCGACTTATACTCGAGTATATACGGGTAGATGGGCAGAGGTTTTAAAATAATATCAGGTAAAGGTTAGCACAGTTACTGATTTTCAGCATGTGTGGGATAGGCATAAGGCTATCCTAAATGTAAGATAAGTCCAAGGACTGATGAAAGTATTTAGAAAATTGTGCAGACTTGATGGGCCGAATAGTTCTTATTTGCCGTCACAGTTTTTGATTCTGTATATTATATCTTGTACCGTTCTTAGCTTTTATAATGAGTTCAGTAATGTAGGCTGCAAGCCAACGTGCAAGTTGTTTCATTCTTGGAAAATAATGAATGGGCACTAATCCCAGGTGACTTTATTTAACTTAATATAATATTTTCAATCTTCAATTATGGCCTTATATTCCACCACACATATTTTTTTACATTTTTTTCCCATATTTGTTTTCCTTAAAGCTTTGATGGAGTTGTATCTTTCCAAAAACATTTTCAACATTTATGGAACATTTACAGCTAAATTTTTTATTTTGCTCTTTAATGCAAAATGCTGTTGGACTGTATTTTTTCTGTAATCTCCTTTTTGCCATGTGCCCCAAATTACACGTGCATTTTGGAGAAAATTAAGGCTTTCGATCTGACATTTTAAACTGATAATTGTAAGGGTTTCAAGAGACTAATTTAAGGAAAACTGTATTTATCTTTTTTTATGGAATACAATTATAGGGTGTATGCTTTGGTGTGCTGACTTGATTGGAGTCTGAAGACCACAGACCTGGTATAACATAACCAGATCAGTTACGCCACCAGAACTATATATAAAAATCACATTGTATATTTGACCTTTATAAAATTCTGAGACAATTCTCTACATTCCACATATTGCTAATGAGGCCAGAAGTAGCAATATGTTGTAAGTTTTTGCCTCTTTGTTAAATGAACCTAAGGTTCTTATTAAGCGGAAAATTATTAGGCATGACCTATGGCATATAAAACAGAGAGATTCTCTACCTCACATTTTAAAGTGATTTTTTATTTTTTTTATTTTGCTTGTGATATTTTTATTTTTTCCATATGTTTTGCAAATAAATAGTTTGTGTCAACAGTATGCTTTACAAGTAAAAATTTCACGGAATATTCTGCAACCCACACCTCAATTTTAGGCGATTTTAGGTTATCCCTGGGCTCAAAGCCTGTAATTGTAATTTAAATTTGAATGAATGATGAAGAACTGAAGAACAGTAATTTACTGCAAAAGGGCCATCTCTTGGAATAAAGGTTTATCACTGAAAAAAACCTGACCCATACTTAAAAAAATAGTTTAAAAGGACACTCCACCTCCCAAATACAAAATAAATAAAAAACACTGTTTAGTAGATATACCCCAAATTAAAACTTGTGTGCATTTATTATGCATTCTATCATTGGAGTTATATCTAAACATAACTTGCCAAACATGCCTTTGCAAGCCCTCCCCTTCTAACCCCACCCAGACTTTCAGTGTCTGTCCAATCACAGACTTCCGAATGCAACTCAATGAGAAGTCTTTGCAAGGTAGCTGCTCTGGGCAATTGCTGCCTCTTGAGTTTAGCTCCACTGAGCCAAACAACCAGGAAGTAATATTAACAGTTGTCTGACAGAAAGCCAGAGGTGTGTAACAAGGTTAATTTATAAAAGTGTCAATTTCTATTGAAATCTGCACTTTTTGCAAAATGGACAAAGAGGACACATTCTTTACACATAAAGCTTTTCAGCCATCTAATTTCTTTAGGTGTCTGGAATGTCCCTTTAAGTAATGCAACAGCGTCCGAAGATTGGCCATCTCTCATTTCCCAACTAAGACAGCAGTATGTCTATACTCAAAATTCTTAAATTCTTCCACTGCATTAATCTCAATGACCTCAAAAGGGAAACTATTCAGTGCATCTCAAACACTGCCTGCAAATATAATATTTATTGGTCTCACCCTTGAATTATTCCATTCAAACTCGTTATATTATCTTATTCAGACTGCATTCTTTCTACAGAAAAAACAAAACTCACTCTCTTGGGGTTTGCTAAATCCTGAGAGATATTACTAAGCTCCTGTTCTGTTCATATAAATATATAATTATTAAAAAAAATACAATAAAAGTATAAAAAATACTTTTTACAACTTAGTACACTAGCATTCAAAATCTATGTACATCAGCATAAACAGATGCAAAAGACCATGAAGAATAACAATTTAATTTATAAGATAATGATAACTTAAACACCATTTCACTCAATGCTTTCATGACCTTGAGAAGACAATAACTTCCGATTATCCCACTCTAAACACCAATAAAGCCATTATATGATATCATATATGATAGAAGCATAATAAATTATTTAAAAAGCACTGACACAGTAAAGTGACTGTATATGCCCATCAGAATAATTCATGCATCAAGCACTGAATGCAATTTTACTTTGCATATAGTGAATACTAGTGACTGTACAAGACGAGTGTCAGTCTAAATGTTTGTTGATTGCAGCCTTCGGGGATATAGCAGATTAAAGGGTTTCCATTGTCATCCAGGTTTGACTTCCATTGCTAGGTCAGAATGTTACTGAACGCAAATTAGTCTTGTAACAGAAATTGATATGCATAAGTCGTGTAGATCAACGTAAAACATGAGTAATGGAGGATAACAACATTTTTGAAGTTTTTCCCTTATAAGATAACATACATTATTCATTACCAGTCTTTTAATTATTTATTTAGAAGAAATATTATGCTTAATGTTATGGAGAGTAAAATCTAAAGTTTAAATTGTTAACAGGCAGAATCCTTTTTTTTTGGGGGGGGGGCTAATTAGTATAAAATTTATCAATGTACATTTGCAAAAAATATCGAAATGGCAATAAGTTATATATAAAAAACATTAAACACATACTGGATTGCACAAAATCCCAAAGGACTGGCAGTGATTGGATGTTACATAATGTCCTTCTCTAATTTTTCCAGAGTTTACTTTATCTCGTCGTCCTGTTAGTTGCATTTGATGTCTACTGTGTCCACGACTTAAATATTAATTTGTTAATTTAATTATAATAATTAAGGTGCTAAGTTACAACATTAATATTTGTTATATGTCTTGGTGTTTTGGTCACATATTTGGATAGAAAATACAAAAAAAAAGGTTTAATATTATACAACTTACTACAATAAATTATAGTAACAGCAAATTACATAAACAATACAAAACTTTAAACATATTGCTTACTGGACGCCCCAACCCTAGACTGTGGGCTAAGAAGATAGCTGATGTTCTTGCTGCAGCCTGATAGAGAGACTGACTTCTGGCTTCTAAACCTTTCTTTAATTCCCAGTGTGATACACTATAAGAGGTAAATTTCCTAGAATAGGCTGGTCTATGATGTCACTGCCAGAAGTACATGGTATTGAGGACAATAGCAAATCGTATGGTTGATACGAACCCTACATACTATTCCTAGTGGTTGCTCTAAATTATTGGAGAATGCACTGCAATATTACAGTAATTGACTTTGATCCTTAGCTGCCTGCCTTGGGAAATGTTGTCTTTGGATCAGTACTGGACTGCGACCAGAAAATGTCCAAGGCACATTTTGACTGCTATCAGCCCAGTCAACCGATCCCCTTAATTTATCCTATGAGGTAGTTTTCTCTTCCCGATAATGTGAGGGAGTTATAGAGGCCAGTACTGCTTCCAGTTCAGGACTAGTACTACTCATTTAGTTTTGGTGCACAGTAAATGAGTACAGATCCAAGCAAGGATTTTTTGGGCAACTAACATTGGGTAGTGAAAGGTGGAACATGACATTAGGGGGGTATTACAAGGCAATATAGTGTGAATGTCACTGGAGGGATGAATTAGGGCAATGCATTGAAATAAGGGGTAATGAAGAGGTTCTGAGGGACCAGTGTTGTGAATGTTATATTCTATGCTTAGTGCAAAGTATGATATTAACCCCTTAGTGACCAGACTGCTTTTCAATTTTCTTACCATTAAGAACCAGGGCTGTTTTTACATTTCTGCTGTGTTTGTGTTTAGCTGTAATTTACCTCTTACTCATTTACTGTACCCACACATATTATATACAGTTTTTCTCACTGTTTAATGGTCTTCCTAAAGATACCATTATTTTTATCATATATAAAAAAATGTAAAATATGATGAAACAATTAAAAAAAACACACTTTTTCTAACTTTGACCCCCAAAATCTGTTACGCATCTATAGCTGCCAAAAAACACACATGCTAAATAGTTTCTAAACTTCATCCTGAGTTTAGAAATACCGAATGTTAACATGTTCTTAGCTATTTTTTTGCAATTTATAGGGCTATAAGTACAATTAGGACATTGCTGTTTCAAAATATATATTTTTAAAACGTATCAATAGTGACATTATTACACTGTTATCTGTAATAAAGTTTTGAATCACACCTCACGTGTACATATTTTTTCTTAAAGTAGATAACCCAGGGTATTCAATATAGGGTATGTCCGGTCTTTTTTAGTAGCCACTTAGTCACAAACACTGACCAAAGTTAGCATTTAAAATTGTTTGTGTGTTAAAAATGCAAAAAACAATTATGAAAGCTAACTTTGGCCAGTGTTTGTGAATAAGTGGCTACTAAAAAAGACGGAACATACCCAATTTGCAATACTTTTGGTTGTCTTCTTTTGTAAATGGTATGACATCATGGGGGTAATTCTCATTCCTGGGCTACCATACGCTCTCAAAGGCAACATAACCAATCTGGCAAATTTCATTGTGAAAAAAATGGTAAAATCAAGACTTATATCTGACCCTGTAGCTTTCAAAAACACTAAAAACCTGTACATGGGGGAGTTACTGTTATACGCAGGAGACTTCACTGTGAAAATGCTGTTTGTGTGTGAAAAATGCAAAACGCGTCACTTTCAATGTGAATATCATTACTGTGATTGTGTTTTACTGTTTTGAAACACTAATATTTGTGTTTAGCAAAGTCTCCAGAGTAAAACTGTACCCCCCATGAACAGGTTTTAGGGTGTCATGAAAAGTTACAGGGTTAAATGCAGTGCTAGCAAATCAAATTCTCTGGACTTTTGGCCTGGGTTGTCAGGCAGGTCCCTCATATTGCAATCATTAAAATTACTTAATTATGTAAAAATATTACATAAATATGCACGTAGACTGTAAATATATATATATATATATATATATATATATATATATATATATATATATATACAGGGAGTGCAGAATTATTAGGCAAATGAGTATTTTGACCACATCATCCTCTTTATGCATGTTGTCTTACTCCAAGCTGTATAGGCTCGAAAGCCTACTACCAATTAAGCATATTAGGTGATGTGCATCTCTGTAATGAGAAGGGGTGTGGTCTAATGACATCAACACCCTATATCAGGTGTGCATAATTATTAGGCAACTTCCTTTCCTTTGGCAAAATGGGTCAAAAGAAGGACTTGACAGGCTCAGAAAAGTCAAAAATAGTGAGATATCTTGCAGAGGGATGCAGCACTCTTAAAATTGCAAAGCTTCTGAAGCGTGATCATCGAACAATCAAGCGTTTCATTCAAAATAGTCAACAGGGTCGCAAGAAGCGTGTGGAAAAACCAAGGCGCAAAATAACTGCCCATGAACTGAGAAAAGTCAAGCGTGCAGCTGCCACGATGCCACTTGCCACCAGTTTGGCCATATTTCAGAGCTGCAACATCACTGGAGTGCCCAAAAGCACAAGGTGTGCAATACTCAGAGACATGGCCAAGGTAAGAAAGGCTGAAAGACGACCACCACTGAACAAGACACACAAGCTGAAACGTCAAGACTGGGCCAAGAAATATCTCAAGACTGATTTTTCTAAGGTTTTATGGACTGATTAAATGAGAGTGAGTCTTGATGGGCCAGATGGATGGGCCCGTGGCTGGATTGGTAAAGGGCAGAGAGCTCCAGTCCGACTCAGACGCCAGCAAGGTGGAGGTGGAGTACTGGTTTGGGCTGGTATCATCAAAGATGAGCTTGTGGGGCCTTTTCGGGTTGAGGATGGAGTCAAGCTCAACTCCCAGTCCTACTGCCAGTTCCTGGAAGACACCTTCTTCAAGCAGTGGTACAGGAAGAAGTCTGCATCCTTCAAGAAAAACATGATTTTCATGCAGGACAATGCTCCATCACACGCGTCCAAGTACTCCACAGCGTGGCTGGCAAGAAAGGGTATAAAAGAAGAAAATCTAATGACATGGCCTCCTTGTTCACCTGATCTGAACCCCATTGAGAACCTGTGGTCCATCATCAAATGTGAGATTTACAAGGAGGGAAAACAGTACACCTCTCTGAACAGTGTCTGGGAGGCTGTGGTTGCTGCTGCACGCAATGTTGATGGTGATCAGATCAAAACACTGACAGAATCCATGGATGGCAGGCTTTTGAGTGTCCTTGCAAAGAAAGGTGGCTATATTGGTCACTGATTTGTTTTTGTTTTGTTTTTGAATGTCAGAAATGTATATTTGTGAATGTTGAGATGTTATATTGGTTTCACTGGTAATAATAAATAATTGAAATGGGTATATATTTGTTTTTTGTTAAGTTGCCTAATAATTATGCACAGTAATAGTCACCTGCACACACAGATATCCCCCTAACATAGCTATAACTAAAAACAAACTAAAAACTACTTCCAAAAATATTCAGCTTTGATATTAATGAGTTTTTTGGGTTCATTGAGAACATGGTTGTTGTTCAATAATAAAATTAATCCTCAAAAATACAACTTGCCTAATAATTCTGCACTCCCTGTATATATATATTTATTTATTTGAAGTCTACGTGTATATTTATGAAATTATTTATGTAAATGGATGTGACCTGCAGCCACATGATACCAAGTAAGTAATTCACACATCCCCACACAGGGAAGAAATTTGCTATTCGACATCGCTTGACATGCACAAGCGATTTTGTTATTTACAAATTGATGTGCCCCTGCGGACTGACTTACATAGGGAAGACAGACCTCCCATTACGAGAAAAGATCCATAACCATCACTCCAGCATCCGGGTGGCTTATTGAGACAATGGCTCTGACTTACCTGTGGCAAAACATTTTCTTGAATTCAGTCATCCATTACCATCCATGAAATTTTTGGCAATCGACCACATACCCTTACCAATACGCGGCGGTGACCGCAAAAAACTTCTACTACAGAAAGAACTTTACTGGATAAGAACCCTTGACACTGTACACCCCAAAGGACTTAACGGAAAATATTCTCTGGGGATATTCCTATGATTTTTATTACAATATACTGTGCCATCATTTACTTGATGACATAATATATGCATTGTTGATCTGGCAGTATGTACTGGAGTGTATTTGTCACTTACTGTACTCAGGCCTTGGTCATATAGTGTATCCCCTCAGCATTACTTGTGTCACTTTTGTAAAATATTTGTCTACAGTTTTTGCATTTTTTGTTGCTACATTTAGTCTGCATGGACTTAATGCCAAACTTTATTCTGTTCCATGTTAATAGCATCTACCAGTCAAGTTAGAAATGTCTTTTCTATGTGCTTGGTTTTTTCTGTACTTTTTTTCTGTACATTTTGTACATTCATTCATTTATGTATTTATCCTTTGCCATTCATTCAATTATTGATTGTATACTCTCACAATAGGCTTTATGTGTGTATATTCATGTGAACATATTTTTGCTTATATGATTGCCATTAGTCCTGTATATACCTCTAGGGTGGTCCAGCTGAGCAGTGTAATTAGGACTTGTTACTAGTATTCTGCCATATTTACTATGCCTAGCTTTATCCATAGTGAGGTACATAACCTTAGCCTCTGTTCCCATTAGTTCAGCACCTTTTACTCTGCCGTCCATTTTATTTAGAGTCCAGCTCCATTCCCTTCCACTCCACTGTTTTTTACTAGAGGTCTGGCCATTCTCCTTTTTTTTTTTTTTTTTTTTTGCAGCTGCAACCAGACCAGCGGTTAATTGTGAGTACAGCAGTTTATTGATTATGTTAATGCACTTGTGGGTTATTTAAACACTGCTGTTTGTATTGCACTGTATCCTGACAAAAGTTCCTTAGAGAACTGAAATGTTGATCTTCTGTGGCAGATGCCTGAATAAAAGCTAAGTTTTTTTCACAATATTTTCGAAGTCCTTGGAGTGCTATCATTACTTTATTTCTCTCTCTCTCTCTCTCTCTCTCTCTCTCTCTCTCTCTCTCTCTCTATATATATATATATATATAATTTCATTCTAAGTGTATTTTGAGATATATATATATATATATATATATATATAAATATCAAAATACAGTTCGAATAAAATTACTTATATATATATATATATATTTTTTTTTTAATTTTGTAAAAATATTTTTACATTTTATTCATTTTTATTTACTTATTATTTATATTTTATAATAATATATATACATAATATATAGTTATCATATATATTATATATATGTGTGCAATTTAATTCTAAGTGTCTTTTTATATTAATATAAAAATACACTTTGTATGACATTGTATATATAAGATATATACATATTACATTTTTATTAATATAAAAATACACTTCGTATAACATTGTATATATAACATATATACATATTATATATATACATATAATATATGTATATTTATATACATATATTTATTATTATTAATTTTTAATTTATTAACATTACTTTTTTATTTTACAGCAGCAGGGAGACTGCCTGACAGCCCAGTCACTCCCCTTGCAGGCAGATACACAGACACCTATTATGACCATGTGACCACTCTTTCAGAATGATCACATGGCCCACGGGGGCCTAATTTGCCAATGGGGGACTGTCTGGGCTGTCAGGCAGTCCCCCCAGGCTGGGAGCAATACCGATCGCTGGCGGGGGAACAGCTACGATAGAGTAAGTAATAAGGATGGCGGGGACGAACTAGGTCCGTCCGCGGTCCTTAACGACCGTTTTTGTTGGATGTACCTAGTACATCTGTAGTTTTTAAGGGGTTAAATAGGGGAAGAAGGGGAAATCACTTTGGGTTGTAAAAATTAGGAAATAATTAAGTGGGAATATCAACTGTGGGGGCAGTGGAGATAAAATATGAATTGGAAGTAGAGGAACGGTTCAATTTATTAAATGGATATATGAGGTGCTTTGTGTGGATGTGGCTTCAGGAAGTGGAGTTTAAAGGGACCAGAACAACTACAGCTTTTTGTAATTGTTCTGGTGAGTATAGTTAGTCCCTACATGAATTTTAATAGAAAAGGCAGTTTTTACATTACAGCCTGGGAACATCTCCAGTGACCACTCCTCAGACGTCTACTAGAAGGGCTTCCTGGTCAGTGCTGCACGTGGTGCAGCACTGACATCCTATGTCTCCACTCTCTACATGGAAACACTGAACATTCCTCATAGAGATGCACTGATTTAATGCATCTATGTGATGAGATGCTGATTGGCTAGGGCGGTGTTTGTCTCTGCCCCCAGCCTGCCTCCTTGGCTGAGATCATCAGAATTAACAATCACAGACAATCCAATTATTTCCAATGGGAAAGCATTGGATTGGCAGAGATCATTACTTCTGATGATGTCAGCCAAGGAGGAGGGTCAGGAGCAGAGTCAAACACCACCCTGGCCAATCAGCATCTCATCAGAGAGATGCATTGAATCAATGCATCTCTATGAGGAATGTTCAGCATTTCCATGCAGAGGGTGGAAGTAAGGCAAGATTTTACTATATTTAGGTGGGCAAGAGGGTGCCAGGGGGGTTAGATAGTGATTTTAACAATATAGGCTCAGAAAAACATGTTTGTGTTCCTCACCCTATACTTTTCTTTTAAGTTGGTCGGACCGGCTCAGTGTTTTAGAACCCAGGTAACCCTTCCAGGGTTTAAGTAAGTATTGCTGAGAATTTAAAGTGAATCTAAAGTGAATGTCAAACTTAAGGTCACAATAATCAGACTGGAGAAATGCTCTAAATCAGCTATGCTTTCAGTTTGGCTATTTTGGTCTTAAATCTGAATTCCTGGAAATTCTCCCATTAGTGAATACTCCACAGGGCTGCCCAATGGGAAGATCCCCAGATGTGGTTGAACTACAACTCCCATTGTGCTTTGCATGCCTTTAGAAAGACAAATCATCATTGTAATTGTAGTTCTACAACATCTGGGTATCTTCCTGTTGGGGAGCCTTGTCTTACTACATCACACAAACATGCACGATATGCCAATGAACCTATTACCTTAAAGACAAAATTAAAAAATTATTCTACCTTAATACCTACCTCAGAAATGTGAAAGGCGGAAAGAGGAAGGGGCAGAATCTCACTCTAACCAGTAGCTACAAAAGGGCACTATGTTGGCTTTCACAGACTGTAAAATTGGCCATTACGTTTGACAAACACTTAAAGGGACAGTATAGTCACCAGAACAACTACAGCTTATTGAATTTGTTCTGGTGAGTAGAATCATTACTTTCAGGTAGTGATGTCTCGAACGGTTCGCCGAACGGTTCGCCATGAATGGCGAACATATCATATGCGCTGTTCGGCCCTCCCCCTATTTGTCATCATTGAGTAAACTTTGACCCTGTACCTCATAGTCAGCAGACACATTCCTGGACAGCTCACTAAGAATGCAGCTTCACAATGAATGTAAAATGGATGCTGTCCAGGAGGTGGGAGGGTCTGGGAGGGAGGGTCTGCTGCTGATTGGCTGGAATGTGTCTGCTGACTGTGAGGTACAGGGTCAAAGTTTACTCAATGATGACATAGGGGGCGGACCGAACAGCGCATATGTTCGCTGTCCGTGGCGAACCATTCGGCGAACCATTCGGGACATCACTACTTTCAGGCTTTTTGCTGTAAACACAGTCTTTTCAGAGAAAATGCAGTGTTTACATTACAGCCTAGTGATAACTTCACTGGCCACTCCTCAGATGGCTGTTAGAGATCCTTCCTGGGTCATGGCTGCCTAAAATGCATACACACATTCATTGATTCAAATTATCTCTATGAGGAGATGCTGATTGGCCAGGGCTGTGTTTGAATCATGCTGGCTCTGCCCCTGATCTGCTTCCTTGTCAGTCTCAGCCAATCCTATGGGGAAGCATTGTGATTGGATCAGGCCACCACTTCTGATGATGTCAGCAGACTGCTTGTTTTTCTAAGTCTAACAGCATGCAGATCTACAGCTTCTGGCTTGAATAGTAAGATTTTGCTATATTTATGGAGGCATTAGGGGACCAGGGGGGCTAGATGGTGGTGTTAACGCTACAGGGTCAGGAATACATGTTTGTGTTCCTGACCCTATAGTGATCCTTTAATTCTGCATTTAAAAAAAAAAAATGTCTAGGTAATATTGGGTATAATGGGTATATTGTATGATCAGAGAGTTCAAATAGCCATTTCCTGTTATCTGCACAAAGAAACGTTGGGAGCTACTTTACAAATTACAGAATTTCATTGGCTGCTAACATTGTATGTTTGATAGAGCCTTCTCTTGTAATTACCACTTATGGCCACTAAGGGCCTGAAAACTGTGATGCACTTCAAAAATGGCCACCTCCACAATGGAAAAATAGGAACCTTTAAGTGTTAATTCCTGCTAAACATACTATAGGATGATTAGATGAAAATAATAGCCATCTGATTTTATTATTGTTTTAAATAGATTTATGGAAAAATGGCATATCTATGTTATGATTTTTTTTTTCATTTCATACTTGCATAGTGTTTAATAATAATAATAATAATAATAATAATAATACATAACATATTGTAAATCTATAGATAGTATCTATATATTCGTTTTCTTCTTGCTTACCCTTGCACAAAGGAGTATTTTAAATTAAATGCATGATCTAATATTGTTCCTGGGTTCTTCATTCATATTAGATTATCATCATGCAATTAGCATAACTGCGGGAGATCAAAGTAAACTGAAAGGCATTGGTGAGAGTGACCTATTATTATCAAGAAGATTACATTTTACGTGAAAATGAAATAAATTCTGGCAGAATGCGGAGCCTTTGAAAGAATAGAACGCACCATTGTTTGTCTTTTAAGGTGTAGAGGATAGCACTTGGAGATAAAGAAACTTTTGTTTGCTAAAAACAAGCTTCTGAATTTTAACTCGAAACGAAATTGCTGTTTTTCCTTATACCAGAATACTAAATGTTCATTATTGGAAATTTCAATACAAGTATATGCACAAAACAAACGACGCTGCCAAGGTTAGTGATAGAAATCATATGTCTTGAGCATTCTGCTTTGCAAATACCACCATCCCTTACTATTACCTGCCTGCAATAGAAAAATGTCTTGTTTTTGTTCCCAATGTAGCTGTATTTTAGAATAATGTAAGGTAGCAACCAATCAAATTTAAAAGTAGGGAATTACATCATTCCACATACCACACTTTTTTTGGAGCAACGAAAGCTGCTACCTTTAAAACTGTCTATGAAATTGCATGAAAATAATTTCATCTATTTTTTTACTGTTAAACTTAATGTTGTTGTTTTTTATTTTATTTTTTATTAAGCCGTCCCCTACTATTCTTCCCTATGTTCATTCTCAAATCACATAATTCCTGTATGCTTCTTTTTGTCTGATAAAAACAGTAGAAACAGCACGCCTGGATTGTTTTATTGTTAACAAAAATAAAAATGATCTTGTGTCTGATTCTAGTAAAACAAATGACAAAACAATTGTGATTCAAAACAACAGGATATAGTGCTTATATTGTTTTTGCTCAAAAGTCATACTGTTCTGTTATCCCTTGTTTTTAAGGCAGTTTTTAAGAACATTTTTGAGTAAGTCAAGTGAAGTTCTAGAGCTATAATTCCTAATCACGTTGTGTACATTATAATTCCCAATTGACTGGTCAAAGTAGATATACTATTATTAGAGTTGAATTCTCCCCAAGAGTTCCTATGTAGGAGGGACAGTCCCTATTTTGCACTCAAATCTTTCTGTGCCACTTTTCTACACTAATGTCTCTCTTTTCTTGGAGCTCCACATTGCTGGTGTATCTGAGTGTATAACAGAGCTCCACGGTAATAATACTCACAGTAATGAGTCTTTAAACTACAATAAATGTATTTATAAATCAGTCTGTGTAAGAAAGATAAATTTTTTAGTTCTAAATTACATTTTAGCTGACTAAATTGTTAGCTGACTAAATTGTTATTAGTATGTCACTTAACATTTCTCAAAACAGCCACACACACTCACACACACAAAATGAAAGTGTTCCTCTTTGGTCATTTGAAATGTTGGGAGGTGTGGAGTCACTCAGCATGAACTGGACTAAATCCAAGTTAAGCTCTGTTAAAGTCCCCCCCCCCCAAAAAAAAAAAAACATAATCCCTTCAACTTTATAAGTTATATCCACAGGAAATCATCAATAGGATACAGGAAGTGACATCATGTTTGCGATGGCCATCATTGTCAACCAGCCTGCTATACATTTGAACCAAGTTTCTAAAACTGTACATACTTCTTGGGATAATTCTGATAAGTCCATTGGATATTTAACTTCTACCTAGCTTTTTACCCCACTGGAGAAACAGCAACACTTTATTCTTAGAGGGTTGTGTCACTTTTATTTCGAGGTAGAGAGATTACAATACATTTAATGCTCGAGATAACATGAAATAGGGCAAATGATTATTTTAGATTACATAGAAGAATATATAAAGTAAAGGCTGTGCTGCTAAAATCTTGTGTGATAGAATAGACGATTTCCGGACAATCAAATTTAAATATCGAGCATTCCACAAGCCCCAATATTAAATAATAATAAAGTGTTCAAAATAACTAAACAAAAAGATGCTTTTCTGAGCCAAAGTCGCAAATTATGTTTGATTTATGCTACTGCATTACCCAAACCGTCACTGATTCAACTTGTCTTAGTGTGTTGCCCTGGAGCCATGTTATGTTTGGGCATCTTTAACAACCTAAACTGCATTTTAAGCATCTGTCATTGTTTTTATAAGGAATATTCGTGTTTAAATTTTTATTATCTTTTTTTCCTTGGAGGAATATAGCTCAATTTGTGGGAGTTTTTTATTTTTTTTCAGTGACTAGTTATAATGATATTTTGTTTCTAACCTTTTTTTGCAGAAGAGGAAGGGGGAGGGGTGGGAGGTTGGAGGGGGGTTAACTGCCTCTCTCAGGCACACAAAGGGTTAATGTGTTTATACAATTGTAAATATGATCTCTAAATAGCAACCAAATAGCAATACCTGTAATTGTGTTCACTTTCAGGAAAATGTAGTTATGTCCATTGGGGTGCAACTCAGCTCACTTCTAATTAGATGAACATAATAGATAAGGTGTTGCACTGTGTTATCCCTCCCAGGAGCCATGGTGGCTAGTTACAGAGTTACCGCTGGCCTCAATTTAATCATAGCATCCACAATACTGACTCGGCAACGCCAACAAATGTTTCAATGAGTGGCCTTTATTTTATCGTGCTATATTTCCCTACTCCCTCCGTCTAGCAGGAGGAACACCCAGTGCTATACTCTGTCTGTTTCTTAATTTTGTTAGAGTAACTGAGTTAATATTGTGGATTCTACATCTAGTTAAGGACCACCTTTTCTACAACTAACCATGTTCTTTTTCATCAATCATAATCATCCCTTTTTGCCCATAAAAGGAGAAATAAAGGAGAGATCTCCAGACCTCTAACATTCTACTGTTCTCATGTATTAAAATCAGGCCTATATTATTATACATTTACATGATATAGCTACCTAACAAGTGTTATGGAAATTTGATCAAATGCTTGATTTTTTCAGCTAAATCTAAAGGAAAAAGGAACAGGCAAGCATGGCCTAATAGTACATTGAGAAAGCATTCTGGACAACAAGGAGTGTCCACTGGAATTGTGCATGGAAAACATTTTCAGCTTTTCTGAAATTATACAGTTCAGATTGTCAAGAATTTTAGGTTCTAAAGAAAAAGTTAAGGTTTGATTCAAAACTATGGATCAGTTCAATACAATTTCAAATTGTACTGAAATTTCCTGAAGCCCCAAAATGAAATACAAAAGGTTCCTATAGTGTTCTTTTAACAAAACAACTACTCTCAAATGGTAAATTAGTGATTCAAATTTGGTGTTAAATGTCAGTGGCTACTAAACTTGTGTAGACTGCATTTTTTCACTGCACAAATTTATAAAATTTAGATTTTCAAACTTTTTCAGCTATGAAGAAGTTTGGTTGCACTTCAAAATTCTGAAATTCAAAATGACACCAAGTTGGTCCAAATTCTGCCAAATTTTAATTCTTACTTATCTGAATCTTCAAGTCTACTGTTCACTTATCTAAGATTGGCTAGGTCGGTCCTCCAGTTTCAAATGAGTTTTCTCGAAGCTCATGAACCCAAGTTGTTGTCAGTTTGCCCGGCTTTTACTTTCCTATGCAATATGTTATATTAATTAGTTATTTGTTGACAAATTACAAAGACATCTGTAGCTGGAAACATTGGCTTGAGCCATAAACTCCGACAGTGAGATTACCATGGGGCTTGAGTCCTATTCTCCTAAAATATCATTGTTTTTTACTGCAATAAATTTAATTGGTAAAACTCCAAATTATAGACATGAATGACTATCCATCTAATTCACCTCCATGAACCTCTATACGTTTAAATGATAAACTGAAATTCTGGTCTTTCCTCCCTCAAGTGTTGTTACTCCTGTGTCTGTCTCCCTCCAAGCCAACTGTGCTACCATCAGCTCCACCACACAGGCTCGCTGGCTATGTGTTCTCTTTGACTCCGACCTCTCCTTCAAGCCTCATGTTTAATCTATTGCCCAATCTTGTCATTTCCATCTCAAAAACATTGCGCGCATCCGCCCCTACTTAACGCCAGATGCGACTAAGTTGTTGGTCCATTCCACTGTCCTTTCTCGCCTTGACTACTGTAATCCGCTTCTCAGTGGTCTTACATGCTCCCAACTTGCACCATTAAAGTCCGTAATGAACGCGGCGGTGAGGCTCATCTTCCTGTCCGCCCGCACCTCCCATGCCTCACCCTTCTGTCAGTCCCTACATTGGCTTCCTATAAAATATAGAGCTCAATTTAAAATTCTGGTTCTTGCTTTCAAATCTCTACATAATGCTGCTCCCACCTATCAATCCTCCCTTATACACAAGTATGTCCCGTCTAGGCCCTTACGATCTGCTGAAGACTTACGTCTGTCTTCTGTCCATACTCCCACCTCTGATGCTCACCTTCAAGATTTCTCATGAGCTGCACCATTCCTGCGGAACTCGCTTCCCTCCTCCGTTAGATGCTCACCCAGTCTCCACTCCTTAAAAAATTTGTTAAAAACCCACTTCTTCAAAAAAGCGTATCAATTAAACTGTTAAAAGCTCCTGACTGATTCCTCTTCTGCAACTGTCACTAGTCTAATACTATCCTTACATTTTTGTGTCATTTTACCCCACTCCCTCTAGCATGTAAGCTCATTGAGCAGGGCCCTCAAGCCCTCTGTTCCTGTGTGTCCAACTTGTCTGGTTACAACTACAAGTCTGTTTGTCCACCCATTGTAAAGCGCTGCGGAATTTGATGGAGCTATATAAATATCATAATAATAATAATAATAACATACACAAGTGATCTAAAAGACTATATTAGGCCATTTAATACAAATGGATCTACATGTATCATTTTTGATCTTTGCAAAAACAACTTTCATGATGATTAAGTTAATGCAAAGTACTTTCCGTGCAGGGATGTACAACAGGATTTGGAGTGGATTCTGTCCAGTTCATTATGTGAGGATATCTAGATAATTTTAAGTAACTGTATGGGATGGTAAAGCTTTAGTTTGTACTAAGCTACAGATGATAGACTGTTTACTTTCAAATCTCCGAGCTTGCTATTTAGGCTCTAACCTGATGTTAAAGAATCCTCTGCCACTATGCGTCTTAGGCTTTTAATGCCAATAGTCTAGTGCTTTGCAATGATTTTCACTGCTTTTGCAATATCAGTTAGTGTGGAATTACATGACACGTGCATTAAAATACTATGGATTAATTTTAGGAATCCTTGATATAATGGGTTTCTATTTAGGATATGTCAATTAAGGACGAATGAAAATGTTATCGGGATGGAAAGAAATTATTGCATTACATATAAAAACAAACAATAAGTAAATACAAATTTAAGGGCAGTGATTTTTGTTGCAGTATTTGACAAAGTTTCCATGCATTTGAGAACCACTCTTCAATATCAGCCTATATGATGGGCTCTCGGTAGTAATTCATCTTTCCACTATTTCCTGGTTTGGACGAAGGTGGCTATTTATCTCCCTGCCAGACAGACTGGGCATTAATGTTAAAACATGAAATCTGCTAAATCCCTATACAAAATGATTAAGTGTGGGAAATAAATAGATGACATTAATGAAATACATTTTTCACTGTTCGAATTGCTTGACACTGGCTAGTTACAGATCCATGGATGGAAAATATCGGGGGGATAAGACGGCAACTGAAGTTCAAATAAATCTTTTTATGATCATTTTGCATTCATATATCCACAGCTAAGAGGTCAGAATATAAGACATAGAATCCAGAAAATAGGATTTGTCTTCGAAGTGCATTTTTTTGCAGTGACTGCACATTTATACATTTTAAAACTTTTAATGTTAGTTGCTAGAAGGTTTACTTGGGGTTAAAGCCTGTTCTTGAACTTGTAAAATTATGTTGGCCTTTAACTTGAACTACAACAAGTAGAATGTATAGATCACCGTTGAACATGCACCAATTAATTAATTTTTTTTTTGTAATTTATCACATACTGGAACCTGTCTAAATGCCCTACTTAATACGGTATCTGGGTGATCAAAAATAGTTATTAATATAAAGATCAATAATTTTGGTTTTTATAACTCTATATTTCTACAGTGTTACAGGTGACATCTGGAATTGGTTGTATTATTATTAAGTTTGTGGTAGAGATGTGTTTATTTGAACCAGTATGCATTTTGGATGGTATTCCTTCTTTAAGTTGAACGTTCACATTAAAAATATTTTTCTTATATCTCATTTTATGTCTATTTTTTTCTTTGGACAAAGCTTAAGGGCCTTGGACACTTAAACAGTGCTTCTTCACATACTGTAAACTACAATTATTTCCCAGTATATGTTTGATAACATATATTGGTGGCATGGTGGCACAATGTCTTCCCCATCTTCCTCTTCCTCTTCCTCTATTTTACGTCATTTTCCACCCAGTTGTTCATACTTTCCCAAAGTCCCAACTTGATAAAATTATGTAACCGCTACTATTTACAGTATTTCAGTATGAAAAGTAGACAAAGGCAGAGTGTGTTTTACACTAAAAGGAATTTATTTTAAAACCGGATCAATGGGGGAGAGCATTAAATCAAGTTTATCTGGCCATCAAATGTGATAATACAAAAGCCATTGAGAATTATCAATGAACGTATGTCTGTTCTTATTTAGTGCCATATAACCACTATGTTTCATGTTTAATTTAAGGAGACGTCGATGTGTTTTACATATGGACTCAAAACAAAGGCAAGCTTAGTTTATAGACTGATAGAATCAATAGCATATGTGAAAATGACATCATCCCCTAAGTGTGACTGTGGTTTGATTGCTTTCAGACTTGCAATCTGGGTTGTTCAGTTTGGCTATAGTTAGTAGCATTGTTCTCAGAGAAACAGTTTATTACAATTTGAAAAAAAAAACCTTGTAATGCTTAATGTTCCCTAGGCTATTGTCCAATACTATGTATAGATTTCCTGGTCAAATTAAAGTTAAAGGAGAACTGTCATATCTCTGGCAATTGAATAGAATATTGGAAATCACATATATGTTGTGATTTTTTCTTTTTCTTTTAAGTGTATATTAAAGATTTAGCAATTGGCATCAAAATCCAGTTCAGGCAAGGCACAGCTGTGGCACACATTGCATTGAAGGTGGAGAAACAGAAACACTATTTATGCTTCTCCACCTCCACTTAGTGTGCTCAATGATAAAAATGGCCATAGCTTATATCAATAATTGAAAATGAGCCAAGGTGGAGGCACCCAGTTTCATAACAGAGCTACATACCCTGTGGATTTCTATATTTAATTTTATTTTTTAGACTTCACAAACACATATTTGTGTAATATAGGAGATAACTAAATATAATATTAAAAATCAGGGGTATTGACAGCATCCCTCTAAATAACATTTATTCACCTGCCAATATAAAATTCATACACACATTTTAATTTCAAATTTTACTTCTCACCTCTTGAAAAGCATTGTAGGTATTCGTGTTATGATACAAATGCATCAAAATTATTTTGGGACCTGGGGATCTTCATGATACACGCTATGTCAAATGTATCATTGGGAGGGTTAAATGTGATTTTGCATTAAAATTGGATATCTGCGTAAGTAACCCAACCCTTGATAAACCTCAACCTTTGCTTCTAATGAAAACACACCAGACTTGCGTTGGATTAAAATAGGCCACAACTTTACTCAAATATAAATATATAAATCTTTAAACTTCAACTTTATAACATAAAACACTATATACATAATTACTCAGTAAATAGTTACATCACTGAGTACCACCTTGCCAACCAACCATAACTTAAAGGGCAGCTGCCCCCTCCCCCCTCGTTCCAACCAGCACAAGGCCTATCTTGGGCCTACCATTGCATAATGCTAACCACTAGCTGGTTAGTTGGCTCATCACTGTATCTGAGGTTAGGGGAGGGACAGCACTACCCATCCACTTCCCACGGTTGACAAGGGCCATATACTGCCACACGCCCACTGGGCGTCCACAAGCCCGCTGGGCTCCCAGTTGTAATAAACCCTGCACTCGCTCACCATTCGACCGAAAACCACCGAGCTGCCTTTCGAACACTAGCTACTCATTCCGTGCCTTACCATAATGCTGCCAAGTAGACTCTGAGACTGAACCCCAAATCCACGAATTCCGCTGGACATGGGAAACCCATCTCGTCCACCTTGGGCTTCGGCGCCCTGAACTCCCACCATTGAAAACGAGAAAGAGCATCTGATTCTGACATACCCCAGGAGAATCCTACACCTAGTGTGGAATCCAAAACCCATCCCAGAAACCCCCAAGGAGCAGCTCTGCCACCCTTCGGTTCCTATAATGGCTTAGCCACAGGAGCATCATGTCAACATCCACTGGCGTCCTCCCCTTTCGAGACCACGGTATCCCCGCGCTCTCTGGCTTTTCCCCGCTTGAAACAGTGGGAAGCTGAGTGAGAATCCCCACACATGGAGCATTCATGCTTAAACTTACATTTGCACTGGTTTTCATTGTATTGCCAACAGCAACAAAAACGCTTGGGTAAGGAAAACATGGTGGGGTGCCCCACGGCGCCAGCCCTTGGAAAAAGGACAACAGACCACCCTGATGCGAGGCCGAGCAAGTCATAATCACCAGCCACAGGCCAAAATTCATTTGATCCCAACTCACCAGCCGCTGGTGAAATGGTTCATCATAATGCCACTGGCTTAGTCCTTCATACATTCGACATGCTGTCCATATGGTATCCTGATAACAAAACAGGGCTGAGCACTTGTCCAGCGCCTTCTCCCCTATAACACTGGCCAGGATCGAGAAAGCCCTGATCCAATTCCCAAATGTTTTAGGAATATTCTGATACCTAAACTTTATATCCTCTGTATCCTTATCAGAGTCCTTGGACTCCTTCTCACGAGGGGGCAAGTCTTCCATGGGGAGCAGGGAGAAAATCTCAACAACTCCTTCCAAATTTTGTCCCACACCTCCTGGCGCAAATGCAACCCCAGAGGGCCTAACAGCACATATAGACGGCAAACCTGCTGTGGGTGTGGGAGAGTCAGGGACCACTGTGGCAGAAGCCCCTGACGACTCACCCAGAGCGGGCACCCCTAGCCCCCCAGCTGAAGCAACTGGAGAAAGGCCCCACCCTAACCTTTGCGTCCAAAGAAGGGACCGCTGAATTCTACTCCCAAGTATCCAAAAGGCCCCTTAAGCACCCCAAATTGAACCCCAGGCCCCCGAACTGCCCAAGTTACACACACACCCTGCCTGACCCTTCACCACTGCAGAACTGGACTTACTGAAGGGAGCAGGAGTCGATTGGAGTAGCGGAGCCGTAACCACTGGAGGCTGGGCCAGAACTGCCACTTTCAATGGGAGAGATACAAGCATAGCACACAATGAGGCCTGGAACATGGCACATTCCTGAGCCAACTGGGAAAAAAACACAGATTAATTCACATCCCTCCCCCCTTGACCCATACTGGCAGGCCCACCCCAGGGAGAAGGGGAAGGCCAGGGGTGCCCGGAAGATCCAGCAGGCACCCCCATGTAGGGCAAAGGGCCAGCAGAGCCAACAAGGGACATCCGCCTCTCACTACTCCCAGCTACCACCCCCGGTCAGGAAGGGAGACCTCTGCCCCCCGGGGAACACCCTTAAGCCTACTTCCCCACCTGAAGGTCTATCCACTGCTCCGCCTTCCTGGACCGAGAGAACTACATGTCAGGTCAGCTGACGGAGAAAAGGCCGCCATAGAAAGGGATTCAGCCTGCACCAGAACCATCAGTCTGCGTAGCCTTGGACCAGCAAGCCCGGGAAGAAGGACTGTGGCTCCCACTGTGTGGGGCTGGAAAATGGGAAGACAAGCAGGTGCGGACCACCGGGGGCCGCCTCGCTGCTTGAGTAGTGACAGAAGCCAGCAGATCCATGAGGTCAGGCCTGCACTCCTGCTCCCAGGAGGGCCATAGCTTTCCCTTGAGGGGCAAAATGTTCCGGAGGCCGAGCTCACCCCCGGGACCTCTGCTACAACCGAGAGAGGAGGCGCAACAGCCACAGAGGCCTGAAGATGAGCCAGCTAAGCCTGCAGGTGCAGACCCCCATCTTGAAAGGCCTCAGCCCTGAGGGCAGAGAGGACAGTTTCAATATCCATACCCTGGCCGCAAACAGCACTTGGAAATCAGGTATGTCGAGCGCAACAACCAGCAATTACCAAGCTGTTTCCAACTGATTATTAAGATGGCTGCTATACTATACTATAAGACATACTTGAAAACAAGAGAATTCTCAATGTATCCTTCCTGGTAAAATATTTTATAAATTAATAAAATAAATAAATAAACTATTTTTACTAGCCCACCCATCTACCCAAACTACTCCACCAACATCCCAAACCACTTTACCACCTTCCTCTGTATACACTCCCCTAACACTCATATGTCCTTGTTCCTACCTAGGCCCTGCCTGGCTTCTCAGGGTCTTGATCATTGGTAGTAGTGGCAAGAAAAAGTCTTGCAGTTAGATTTTTGAAAGTAAATTATTTTTTGACCAAACATTTTGAGATACAAATTATTTTGAAAGTTTAAAGCGAACATAATCCGACTGAGCACTCTTGTGATTTGTCTTGTGTCAATATCTTCTGAACATTAATGGCAACAAAAACACTAAACGTATAAAATAATATAGCCAGACATAATACAAATCTAGACAAGAAACATAAAAAAAAAAAATTAGATATTATAAAAAAAAAAAAAAAAAAAAGACAGGCAGATCTAAATATTTGCATATTAGGCCCATATGCAAAAGAACATTCAATAAACAATGGAGAAATAAGTGTCAAGGGCTTTCTTGTCAATAAATAATTATTATTTACTCAAATATATATATATATTTTTTTTTATTATTTACTGATCTCACAACAACTTTTAGTCTTCATCCCAGTCTTGAAACCTTTAAAAAATCCCTTCAAACTCATCTTTTCAGGCAAACTTAATGGTCTTCTTGTGTAATTTTAATTCCTAAAATTGAACGTTTTAGTATACATAGGTCCATTAACACGCTTTGTGTAGCATGCCTTTGATTGGCAAACCATAATCCCTTAGGAACCATAAATGTCATGATAAGATGCTGGTCCTCAATGGGTTACATGAGACAGACAGGGTCATTCACTAAAGTGATAACTACCAGGAATTAAAAGTTAATTTTAAAAGTTAGGTCAAAATAACTGAATTAGAAAAGCTCACCGATGACATTCTAATTTCAAATTGATCATTTTGATCTTAAATTTGAAATTCAGTGCAAATTCTCAGCAATTCTTACTTTAGTGTATAACCATGAAAATATACTAATATTTTTATTCTGGAAGTATTACAGTACTTATTTTTTTGTGCCTATATAAGTATTAATATTTAAATAAAGCATAGATCTGTAGTGTTATAATGCACAACCTTTACACAACAACAAAATGTATACGTATTTATAGAAATAAAAACACAAAAATCATCCTTCTAGCTGAGTCCAAAAACAAGATAATTTAACTTTTTTTTTTGTTCTTATTTTTTGTTCTTTTAGAATTCCAAATAAAAAGCAATTCTTTGTCATTTGACCGTGGGCGGATTTTGGACTGACTTGTGCTGAGTTTGCAATGCTGACAGAGCTGTGGGAAATTTAACCTCTCATTAGTACTTTTCTGGCAAGTCAAAAAAGTCTCCCCCCCAAAAAAAATAAACAAAGAAAACCCACATGTTTAGTACTCAGTCGAGACGCTTGGCTAGGTTTGTCTGCCACGTCAGAATTCTTTATATATATATATATATATTTTTTTTTTACTTTTTCTGTTACCACAGCTCATATTTCGTCCTTCTCCAAACTAAAACCATAAATGCTTTTAACCCTGTCTAAGGAGAAATATAGATCTAATTTTGTATTAAAAGGGTTAATACGATATATTGTACATTCGTAAAGCAAAGAAAAAATAAATACTACATATATATTTCTTCAAGAACAACTAGACTTTAAAGTCTTTAAATTCGAGGCTAGCGTTAAGTATTAACATATGGTGGGAGATAACAGTTTTCAACTGGTTAAGCCAGCTCATTTTTCATTACAAAGAAACCTTTCTTGAAAGAATAATTCAGCGAGGTACAGCCATGATGTCTGGCAATAATCAGCAATAAAGAATGGGGAGGTGGTCTGTCAGTTTTCCAACTTCAATCTGAGGTTCATATGGAGATTTGTGTTCTTACCCTTAAAGCAAAAAAAAATAAAAGAAAAAAAAGAATGTGTTCGATCTGAAATGCCATTCGTGAAAAAATAAATAAAAAAAATACTTGCTCTGTCTCCCCCGCCTTCCACCCACTGTCAAAGTTAATCCAAGAGAATAAAGATTGAATTTTGGAAAAGGGTTTATCTTTTCTTTTTATCTCTATCCTTTTTTCCTTTCAGCAAATAAAGCTTAAGTAGAGTCCAAATAATGTCAAATATGTCTAGTATTAAATCATAGTGGAAAAAGCAAAGTCCCCTTTTTAGAGTGGCCATTTTCGCTTGATAGTTTGAATTCCTTGACCAGAAAGACAAATTTCATGAAGATCTGAGTGGTTTATTATAAAAAAAAGGCAAAATGTGTTAGCCAGAGAACTTTTACAGATTCATCAAGGAGGAAAAAATAAAACAGAAATAAAAGGTTTTTCAATAACTACCTTATTTCTTTAGATATAGATATCTACAAGTCAAATAGTCAGCAAGGTTTTTTGAAATGAACATGAAAAGATGCAAAGGAAATGGAAGACTTAATCAGATTGTTGAAATTAGTTCATTTTTCAACTGGAAGCTTATAAAAAAGAACCAATTTTTTTTGTGATATTATTCAAACAGAAGATTATATGTTTTCTATAATGTTAAAGGAACACTCCAGACCCCTAAAGCATTTCAAACTTTCTTGTTTTATAAAATTGCATATTTCAAGAGAAATTGGCACTTTTAAAAACCTCCAAAAGTTGCACCACCCCCCCTCACCCTCCTCCTTGCTATCAGACAGTGGGGAGGGGGCTTTTCCTCACTCACTTTTGCATGCTTGTCAAACAATCCCACCGTTGCCCCCAAATAACACACGTCACACATTCTATAGTGGATAAGGGCAACGACCAGAGCTTTATTAACATACCTTTTTTTAAACAAAGTCAATAACTCTGTCAGCTGTTGGGCAGTTCTCCTTTCTTTTGTTCCATTAACCTCAAGAGCCAGCTACTTGCCATCAGCTCTGTGCAGGCTGTCGTCTCCCCAAAACGACGCCGCATCTTGCTCCCTTTTTCAGTTGCAATGTACAGGAATCCTGCCAAGCTATAAAAACACAAAACATACAAAACAAACAAAAGCATTTTGGGTCCCTCAACTTTTCCTGCTGAGTGGTAAGTCTCCTGCCCTTGTTTCTCTTCAAAATCCTTGCAATCCTTGTATAACTTCATTAATCCAGCCGGCTATCCATGGGCAGCAGTCATGCTCCCCCTTCCCTAGTTGTCCATGGGGAAACTGATGTGAAGGGCCCCTCATAGAAAAACACTCAATTAAATGCTTCTCTATGATACGCGTTGCATGAGTTTGGCTATTGTTGCATATGTACTGTAGGACCTCAATGCTTCTTTGTGATTTTGGAGTTGGGTTGCGTTAAGGAGACCCTCCCACCACCAGATTGCACATAAGCAATTACTTTTTTAGTGAACTGTGGAGGGAAATAGAATCAGTTTTTTTTTTAGAGGGACATTATAGGCACCAAAACAACTTGAGCTTGATTAAAGAGCATATATCTTCCGTCTCACTGCTCAATTCCCTTCCATTTAGGCATGTAATTACTTTGCTGATGCAGTCCTAGCCACATTTCCTCAGATGGGACTCAGACAACCTCCCTGTACACTTCCTGAAAGAGTCTAAATGTGTTTGTTGGTTTCCCTTACTGCACAATATGTTTAGTTGATAATTTCTTATCTCCTGGCCTAGTAATTGCTTGTTAGCTCCTGCAACAACCTTCTGAGAGTGATTAGCTCAACTGGTAGCGCAAGAGATAAAATCTCTAAAGTAAACACATTGCGCTGTAAGGTCTGATCGAAAATATAACCATTTTTTAATATAGGCTGTGTAAGTCACAGGCAGGTGAGCTGTAACCAGGGTTAAATAAGCAGAAGCAAAACTGACTTAGCTCCTAAATGGCAGACAATTGAGTAATGATACTGCTGAGGCTTGCTCTATACAGCAAAACTGATTAATTTGGCTACAGTTGTTTTAATGCTTACAGTGTCCCTTTAAAACTCCAGCATTAGAAATACATGTATTTATTGTGAACACTGGTGAGTTCCTTAAAATGTATTCATTTGACTGAGAAGTTATCTACAAATTGTATATACAATAAATTGCAGGACAATGAGATCATGTGATAAACTGTGCAAAATAAATGATAAAACACATAACGTTACTTATGCTCACATTTTGAATGAATATAAAAATGTGATACAATCTTAACAAAAATTACAGGGATTGATAAGTATAAAATGGTGTGATACCTTATATTTTGACTATCACCTTTCTATATATTCATAGGAATTTAGGACTCCCAAATAATGGTTCAGTGGTTTATTTTTAGCACCCTTTGTTATTTCATTTTTTTTTTTTTTTTTTAACTAGCAGCAAATTTTCTTGCATGAGACACTGCCCTTAAAAAAGTGATGGGCAACGGGTCAAACTGATAGAAATTGTTCAATTATAATGAAAAACGCAAGGAGTTCCTTTTCCATTTGCCATCTATCTACTCATTCAGATAATGTTTTGAAAATATTTACTCTTGTACCTTCTGTCGAGAACATTGTATTATCAGGATCTTTTATCTTTTGTCCCATCTTTTTCTCCTTAAAGCATGTTTTAAAAGAATGTAGACAACTGCAATTGTTATAATAAGCACTAGCAATTAGTAATTTTAGTTTGTAGATGCAGTAAATACACGTGTCTGCAGAATATGTAACTATAATGTAGAAAGAAATTATTATGTAGGTTTATTTACCTGCCTGGTGTGTTTACATATTTCAGGCATATATTTTGTCTGTCTGTATTGTGTAATCTATAAACCACAGTTTAAAGAAACACTACAGCGTTAGAAATACAAACATGTATTCCTAACACTATTTAGATTGTGGCCATCCTGCGGTGTGCATTAAATAAATGCTTTTAACTTACCTTCATTGTTAACTTACCTGCACATTGTGCAGGTTTTTGTTCTCCCGGCTGAGTTCAACATCATCGTGTAGAGAGGCATTGAGTTTTCACTATCTCCATGCAGAGAGTAGAGTGGAGACTCTAAAAGTCACTTCTGCAATTTTTGCAGGACCGAACCCAGGAAGTCCTTTTAGTGACTGTCGGAGTGACCACCACTAGAGGTGGTTTTAGGAAGCAGTGAAAGCAGTGCATTTTTTTTTAGAAAAGGCAGCGTTTACACTGCTCAGCCTGCACAGCCTCTTCACCAAAACAGTATGGGGTCTATTAATGTATTTTGAGACTTGTGAATTTGGACTATAATGTGCTCCAGGTTTGCTTCATCTGCATCTTCCAAAATCTTTTCTTTGACCTTCATATACACCAAGGAGTGATCTAAAATGTTCCTGCTGAATACTCAAAGCATACAATATGGTTAAAGAAAAGGCTCTCACAGTAATATGGACACCGATAGAACAGAGCTAATATCACTGGGTACCCTAAAGTTTCACATTCAAAAATAAAGCAGAATGACATGCTAAATATATACTTTCCATCCAACCTAGCAACTGTTGGACACGTGACAGTGTTTTCTTCAAAGTTTCCTGTTAACATTTTGATACACTACATTATCTGCATTAAGTGTTCCGGAAATGGCTTGACATAGGGACACTGTTGAGCATCAGAATGTTGGCAGGTCCTTTATCAGACAGTGTATGAACATTCTAAGCACTTCAAACAGTCATGCGTAGCTTTAAAGAACCTATGATATTGTGACACCATCTGAGTACTCAAAATCTTCTTTAGTAAATGTTAACTTCATTGCATTCATTACAGCACAATACAATGTCACTGTATTAAAAAGCTCACAGCAGCACTAAATAGTAATTCTTTTTCATATTGTCCAGTGTCATTACTGTGCCAGGTTCAATGCTGGACCCAGTGCTATAATGAATTTGGCTATGGCAATGTTCCTTCTATTGTAGGTTGAGGGGTAGTTGGGGTTAGAATGATTTAGAGTTTAGGTTAGGTGTTTTTTAGAGTTAGGATGAACTTAGGTAAGGGTTACGGGGGGCACAACTGAGAGGTTTATAAGTCAAGTTTATTAAAACCAGAGCAGGGCAAGGATTAACTCATGATGGTGTTGTCATGAACGCACTTAACTCCAAGTGTGTGTGTTTAACTTGGTTCTGGTGGTGAAAAGGTTACAATTCACTATTTGTGATAAATGTTAAAAATCCCCCTTAACACCACCCACTCATAATTATAATAACATAAATAATCTCATAATGCTGACACCACTAAGACAATTTATAAATTGTGTGCCTTGGTCCCCCAAGCAAATTTGGAATAATAACAACCAAATACAATTTAGCACAATGCCTATGCAACTTCAAGTTAATAATGAATTGGTCTGATAGGGTAACGTGAGTCTTTACAAGACAAAAGCAGAACTAAAGGAATATATCATGAGCACAACAAATATTACAGTGCATACAAAGACAAAAGATATACAAATTATTTATATCAATAGACAAAAGTAAAAAGGAGAAATTAACAGAAGTCCTAATTACTTGCATAGATTATTAAAGTAACAGTGTCTTCTGCCTGTGGCGACTCCGGCAAGGAAAGATAGAAACTCACCCAAAATTAGATCTTGTCCCCTAGTTAGCACACTAGACATTGTGCACATATATACCTTCTGTATTCTCCACTGGGAGCAATTTAGATTTTGCAAAAAAAATGTTCATCTTAAACAGTTACACAAACCAAAACACAGTTTTTCATCAGAGTAATCCACCCCCTAATAAAAAAAAGTATGTGTGAGTGTGTGTGTAGGGTGCAGAGTGTTTGTGTGGGGGTGCAGTGTGTGTGTGTGTGTGTGTGTGTGTGTGGTGCAGTGTGTGTGTGGGAGGGTGCAGTGAGTGTGTGTGTGTGTGTATGTGTGTGTGTGGCCAGGCTCACAACAGTGTGAGGAGATTATGAGGAGTTCCTTAAAACTAAACTAAAATACAGCCCTGGGTTATACTAATCCTATTCTATGCAGGTTATTAAGAAACTATAAGTGTGAGGCAAGATGTTACAGACAATATCCCAGGCTCTCTAGAATCAAGCAAACGTATAATTTTCTTTTGTATTTAAAATGAGAAAAACAAGCTTTATGTTCCTCCTTCATCTTACCTTTGACTATGGATGATGGATATAAAGCTGCAAACCTAGGTTGTCTAGTGGTAGCGCTTGCAGTTCAGCCTGAAGCTGTTCTCTCTCCCAAGATCAGCTCTGTGTCAGAGCGTTGCCATGGTAACACATGGCAACACCATGACCAGAATGCTCGCGGGTGGAATGACATGTCTCCTGGGTCCTCCTTCTCTCTCCTCTACTGGAAGGAACTGCCCGAAGGCCAATGAGGGAGATCTTTGATCTTACCACCAGCCCAGAAGGCAGATAGCAGGGTCGGCTCTCCATGGGCCAGCAGGGAGATAAAAGGAGCTCCCCTGTTGGCCTCAGCCCATGGGCATCGCGGTGGGGCCCCTATGCTTGTGGGAATCTGGGCAACTGCCCAGCTAGCTTATGTGGAAAGAAGTCCCTGGATGTATAAAACCCACAAAAACGAAATACAAAAAGCAAGAAACACACACACATATATCATATTGAAACATGCTAAACACGATGTCTGTTGTTTATGTGATAAGCCTATATTATTCCGCTTGATGAAACACCTGTTTTAACATTAACATAAATGAAAACAATTGAACAGTGCTTTAAGTGATGGTTTTATTTGCGATAGAGTACACCTTCAAAATTACAGTATGGCATTCCCGGTATTGTTGAAGAAGTAAAGTTAAATCATTTAGTGCAATGAACCAAACATTAATAGACATCCAACATGCATTAAAACAGCTCAGCTATGTCCCATGTAGATCAATAGAAAGTACAGGATGCACAGTGATGCACAGACATAAACATATTGGATATTTTTTTTTATCACAGGCTAACAGTGAGAATTGAAAGTGAATTTCAAATATAAGGTAAAAATGGTTGAATTAGAAAAGTTCTACAAGTCAGCTATGCTTTCGATTTATTTGCTTGGGCGTTAAATTTGATTTCCCTTTGAGTTCTTAACTTTAAAGGTGCATTCTAGGCTCAACAACCTACAGAGGACTGATTTACTCTATATTATTATGTATATTTATATATAAATATTAATAATATGTATATAAAAAGCAGATACAATTTGTATCTTGTAATACCTTTTTTATTGGACTGTTTTTTACATCTGCATCACTGGACTAATACGACTACAATCTCTAATATATATATATATACATATACACACACACACACACACACACACGTACATATTTTTTTACAAGCTGTCTAGCCAACTCACTGTCTGGCTGTAGCTGCACTGGGAAGGAAGCTTACAGGTTACCATATTTTGTATTTAATCTTGGTATCCTTCATTCCTATTTACTATCTGTAGGATTGCTCTCCTGTTAACATTACCGCCATTTTGTCAGATTGGTTCTTGACACAATTAATTTCTTAACTCAACCCACCATGTGGCTATGTTTGTATATTTTCCAGTATTTTTTCACATCTTCTAGCTGCCGTGAATAAGCTTGTTGACAAAGTAATCATAAACCACAACTCTTAGTATTTGTAGGTGTGAGTCTGTGACAGTGGATTGGTGAATCACTGGTAGGAAACCAGTTGTGCAGCAAAAAAGGGACATGTTAGCCTGGCATTAATGGATGCACTGCCCAACCCAAGAGAGCACATTTCAAGCTCTTTGTGCATGGCGTGAAAGATGGGCTACAATAAACACCAAAAGCAAGGCAATGGAACAGGTCCTATGTCCCAACATGTTCCATATTAAGGTCTGTCCCACCCCGAGCAATATAGTTGGAAAGGCATATAAATTGTGCTTATTATTTTTAAACCATCACAAAACAGCATTGTAAAAAACATATAGTAATTGTGAGAAAACAAGTTTGGCACACAGGAAAAATAAGAAAATAACATCCTGTCTGCCTTTTAGGTCTCCAGAACCTTCAGAAGGCCCTATAAACCTGCATGGTTCATACCATGAGTGCAGTCATGTGAGACCCCACTCTCAAATAATATTATAAATTGTGTGTGGGTGTGTATGAATATGTGTATATGTTTTATTGTATATCTATGGATATTTGCTAGTGCATGTATACATGTGCGCATTTCTGTACTCATGTGTCTGTGTGCTAATTTTTGTATGCGAGTCTGTCTATGTATCAGTGCTAGTGTGTGTCTGCAAGTTTGTTACTGTATGTGTTGTGTTTGTCTGCTAGAGTGCGTCTATGAATGTGTATGACCGAGTGAGTTTCCAATTAGGTTGGTTTGTGTGACAATTCATGCGTGTGAGAAATTAGATATGAATGTGAGTTTTATCATACATGTGTTTATATAGAAAATTGGAAGCCATGCAAAAATGTCTTACTCAGGGCACCACAAATTGTAACAGGGACTATTGACTCCGCCTGTAGTGGCAATTAAGTGGCAATTAAGTGGGGAGAGGGAAAACTGATTGTTAGTGTGTGCTAACAATATAAATTATATAAACATTAAATGATTTAATGCAAGTAGAATGTGAAAGGCAATAAAGACAAAAACAGGTGTGGAGATGTTAATGGATAGAAATTAAGGCAGATGTTTCGCTTTATATGGATTTATAGTACCAACATCACATGATAAAGCCATCAATGTTTTCCTGTTGAATCTGAATGGTTAAATGTTTATGGTTTAGTGCTGTATTTGCTAACTACCATAATTATACAGTTTTCTGATAATTCTAGTGCTTAATATATAAAAAAGATATTAAAGTGTATATGTTACATAACACGATTTTGCACATCTTATATAAATCTAATTGTGCAAAACGCTGTATCTAAATTATACATATATGTTGATATCATCACTGTTTTATAAGAGAACTATTTTTATAAACTAGCATAACACATTCTTGAATGTAATTCATTATTTTAACATGCAGAGAAGCAGAGATATAGAGAAATTAAGGAGTAAGACTGGAATATGCCACAAACCCATGAACTCTTTGTTGTTTTTGTAATTTTTTGAATATTATGCAGTGATTCAATTACAAAGTTTGGCATATCAATCATTAAGAGTTAAATATATAGTCATCAGCTTAGCAAGCATACAGCGGAACAATTGCTTATTCTATTCACTTCAAAAGAATAAAGTAACCATACGAATAGCTATAGATAGCAGACAATTATTTTGACTCTTCTACATGCCCTAAAGCCCCAATGCCCAATACTGCAGGGGGCTCTCTTGTAGACAATTATACTATGCTTTCCAACTAAGATACTCCAGGTATTATGGTCTGTCTCTGTAGTTTAGACTAAAGATGTCTAGTAGTTGATGAGGCTAAATCTGCTCTGCGTCTATGGTGCTTATTCCCTCTTGACCTTCTGTGATGGAATGGCGTGGGGATTAATGTCCCTGTGCACCCACCGCTCGTAGAAAGTTCCAACTCCTGTCCAGATCCGACAAGCAATAAGGTCCCCTGGCAGCAACAGAATGATTGCATGGGTGACAGGTTTCAACCTACTCAAAAACCATATCCAGAATGAAGCACTTGTGCAAACACATAGATATGTACATAAAAGCTGTTGCAACAGAATACATGAACACAGTAAAATGATCGTAGAGAGTTCTCTAGGGGCCTTATATGGCACTCAGACACCTTCCACCCGATGGAGATAGCAGCCATTTTGAAAAAGCAGGGCAAATGCAGCTTAATCCAGAAAGTACCAGGTAAAGTCCAAGCTTAAGAAACCAAATGATTAGCTGAAACAAGATATGTGGACCAGGAGAACCTCCTCTAGTGCTATGGGGGTGGTGGGAGGGGGCTTGTAAATTGCAGAACCCATTCAAAAATGGAGAATTGTCTGCCTTCCCTACTTGAAAAAGGGTAGTAGAAGAAACTTGGTAAACACTTAACAATAATTCACACAGCAGGGTAATTAGGTAATGTCCTCAACAGATTCTTGAATAAACAAATGTAAGCTTTGTTGCTTTATTTAGATACATTCTGGGTTTACAGGCTTCACCAGTCGGCAGCCGTCTCAGGCATCAGTGAAGTTGCCCCACCTTTACCTTTTTAAAAAGAAGTTGAGTACCAATGTAAACTGATTACCTTTTAAACAAGCCAAACATGTGACATAGGAGCAATGTATAAATTCCATATTATAACACATAAATGGACAGGTCTTACATTCAGCCCTATAATTTCACAAAAATATAGCGGTAGCAGACAGACTCCATCTTGACCAGAAAGGCTCATCCTTCAGGAATCTGTACTTATCCCATAAATCAGAATCGCACAGGTAGTAGTGTATCTTGCATAAGCAGTTCCAATCCATGGCTTTGATTACTGATAAAATCCATAAATGTCTGGATCACTGTTTAGTGAGGCAGTCTGTATACAACGATTGGTAGAAATATAGATCATACTTATTTTACTCTCTTGGAGATCTCTGCCGGAGCTGGAAATGTGTTGCTTAGAATCTGAAAAAAAATTAACATAGGAAGTCCCGGACCAAGAGATACAGCTGCCTGATTGACAACACTGAGATGCTTTATTTTAACTGCAGCGATTTTTACAAATTGTTGTAGTTATAGGTCAGGTCTCGTCACGTTTGCAATATTGCAACGTTGTTACTGTTTTTAACACAACCTTTTAAGATACAAAATGTCACAAAGGAGTAAAATACCAATGTATACCTTGTTGGTAGCAAAACGACAGAATAATACAACAATACTAATGGATTATGGACCTACTGCAAAGAGATATTACAGATGTGTTAATAAATACAAGTACTCATTATATTAAATAAACACTGTGAGCATTCACAAGGAATATGCCTCTCTTTCAAACGCCATTTAGCATGCTGTGCGAATAATGACAACTTTTAATATGTACACACAAATTTCACACATTGTGGAACTTTGTATTGGTTTTCAGCTAATGTTTCAGCAAAAATTCAATTTTTTTTATCTACAATTGTTAAGTCAACATATTAAAAATCAGACAGCACTTTAAATACTGTCCATATATTGTTTCATTGCCTTACTGGCCCGCAGTGTGCAGCACAGTTGCCTAACCTTGAAATACCGACATCACATTAGGGTCAAATTGATACATTAAATTTGTTTGCAATAAACTGATTCTTCTTGCAATTGTCAAAACTGTGTATAGATGACTGTGGGAAATAAAGTGGTAGTCATGTATACATGGTTTTAGTAGTTGAAGGGACACTCCATACACTTAAAGCACTTGAGCTTGCTAAAATGTATTATTTGTGAAGAGTGTTACCTATATTGGCCCTTTCACAAATCAACCTGGTTACACCCCTTGGCTTTCAAGCAGACAACTTGTCCTTTTACTTCCTGGTTTGTTTAGCTCAGCAGAACTAAACTCAGGAGACAGTAATTGCCTAGAGCACCTGCCTTGCAAAGACTTCTCATCGAGATGCATTGGGAAATCTGTGATTGGATAGCCATAGAAAGTCTGGGCAGAGTTAGAAGGGGAGGGCCTGCAAAGACTGCAGACAAGAGATCTGCAGCATTTACATGGAGTTTTTAGAAATACCCCAATGAATATAATGCATAAATAAAGGCTCAATAATGTTTGCATTTAGGCTATACCTACTGAGCCATGATTTTTAGTTTTGTAGGGGAGTGTCCCTTTAATGCAGACGAAGAGAGGGAAGTGTTGTGGAGCCTATGAGAGCTTCTAAATACACCTAAATGGTTTATGAAAATAACAGGAGTCAACACACACAGGGTTTTCCTACTTCACTGTGACTTTTCAGAGTAACTCTCTAAAATATTTTTTGGGTAATTTTACCTGACGATTCATACAAAACAAAAGTGATAAAGTGTGACACTTCCGAAACCATTATTTATTAGGATCTAAACCACTTAACAAAAATAACTCTGATTAAGGCTCTATAATATTACAGCAAATATGGTTTGTATCAGGACCACATAGGTGTTTAATTTTTTTTTTTTTTTTTTTTTTTACTAATGACAGGAAACAGATACCTTGGGGAGGATATTAAAACTATTGATATGACACACGTGGAATTATTAATAAGATCCCAAGCAAACTATGTGTAGATAAATAGATCATTATAATATACTGTGTGGAGTTTTGTACATATGCAACTAGGAAACTCAATGTGTGAACAGCTATTTACAAAAAATGTAAAACAAATACATGGAAATCTTTCAATGGAAATTTACATAATTATTACATATCGTTCACTCACAAAAACTGAAAAAAAATAAGTCTATCTATTTCTCTATCTACCTATCATCTGTCTGCCTGTCTGTCCACACTTACATCCATAAATATTCAAGTTTCCCAAACATATGATAACATTTCCCACAGATTGACAAAAAAATTACAATTTGTAGTTGTGCATCGCTGTCTTACATAATACATTAAACCTTGAGAAAAGTCAATTTCGAATCAGTATTTATTATTGAGAAATTCTGATTTCATGATTCTCCCAGAATGCCTTGCTGGATAAGCAGATGAGGACAGACAGACATAATGTTTCATAGTTCATCCTAAACAATACAGTTAATGGCGTGTTTGGTCCTTGGTCTCCTTGGATCACAACCCGTATTTAGGTTTAAAAAAGCCCTATTCGTAAGTGTGAAATCTGAAACACGATGCCTGTTTGTTCTTATCTGCATATCTTACAATGCATTCTGGGAGAATTGTAAAAACATAACATAAACTAGTTAAGCTTTTCCCAAATGCAAGAGGGGAATGAGCACTAGGACTATATATGGAGCTCGTCAGAAGAGCTATGTGCATGGTCTGCTTTGATGGGGCAAGTAATTAGTCAGGCTGGCCACCATCCTTGGGGGCAGTCCTGCCCATAAAATAGACAGACATGCCCCTTTGAGAGCAGGCCAGACCCAGGAACAATGTCCTGTACAGCTTGCTATCTTCTCTGCCAACCTCCATCCCAGAAGAATTATCAGGGATCAATGGCAGGTATGCGATAGACAGCATTGACCAAATTGACTGTTGGTCTATTGTAATACCAACAAATTAACTCAAAATGTGGGTGTAAACGTAAATGATAATGCTTTATAAATGAATAGCAGACATTTGAAAACAATACGACAATATGTCACATAATCCACATCCTTCTGCATTTTTCATCATTTTATTAATAATTAAAACATCAGTCATCTTTTTGGAAAGTCATTTATGTATGTAAAATATTCGTAAGTCATTGCAGAACAACATCATTTTGCCATTCCTAATGTTATTTAAAAGAAAACAAAGAAAATCTGACGAATTCTATAAATATGTAACGTTGTCTGTTTTATGACTATGGCACGCTGCCTCTTTTGTAATCTTCGAGAACAAGGCTATTCCTTCATATAATGATTTCCAGCTGTAGAAACAAAATGACTTTTGCTGAGCTGGGCTGCCAGGCAAAGAGAAACAAGAAAAGACAATACTAAGTAAAAAAAAATATATATATTTCTACTAAAGACATGTCTGGCTTTTTACTTAAATACTTTTTTTCGCCTATAAACTGAAAGATCTTTTCAAAATGAAAAGTGCTTCATGGGAGAAACATTTTTATTTTTTCAACATCGTTTAGTATTATTCATCAAATCTGCAGTGACTATATCCTAACCATATCATTTTTTTCTAAAAACTTTTTTCTAGCACATGTCCACTCTTAGTAATATAAAGAAACAATAATGTAGTCTATGTTTCAGTGTTTTAAAGGGACTCTCCAGTGCCAGGAAAACAAATCTGTTTTCTTGGCACTGCTGAATCCTGCAGTGCCCTCCTCCCTCCCAACCCCCATCCCATGTTGCTGAAAGGGTTAAATCCCCTTCAGTGACTTATCTGTAACCAGTGCCGATGTCCCTCGGCGCTGGATCAGGCTCCGCCTATGCTCCTGCCATACCAACGTCAGCCGGCGGAGGAGACCTAACGCGCATGTGCGGCAATGGCTGCGCGCACGCACATTAGACCTCCCCATGGGAAAGCATTATTCAATACTTTCCTATGGGGATTCCGGCCACACTGGAGGTCCTCATGCATAGCGTGAGGACATCCAGCGTCGTTTAAAACACTTTTGGTGTTTTAAGAACCCAGATGTCCCTCTACTGGCTGTCTGATAGAAATAAAAACTTTATAAAAACTTTGTAAAACTTTATAAAAACTGCAATAATTACACCTTAAGGGTTAAGGGTGATGGGAGTTGGCACCTAGACCACTCCAATGGTCAGAAGTGGTCTGGATGCCTGGAGTGTCCATTTAAGACAACACCTATGCAGGGTTTTTCACTAACGTGTGATATTGTTAATTTTAAGTGATATCAGAGAAACACTGGTATTAAAGTGTTCTGAAAATTGTCCTTATTTTTTGGTCTCTAAGCTGTTTGTATTTATTAAATTGTTCTAAAAAATTGTCTAAAAAGTGACTACTACCTCTTCATAATTTATACATTATTGCCAAATTTAAAGTGGCAAAAAAAAATAAAAATAAATGCAAAATAACACTTTGCTGATGGAAAGATTGACAAATCCATTGTGGTTTTTAAAAAGGCCATAGATTTAAAAATGACAGTCTGGATGCAAAAGAAAAACTTTAATTGAACTTTAAGGCCACAATAAGCACCCCATAGATATAGCTAGCTTTTTGGATGTGTACCAAAATGTTAAATTCACTTTTCATTCCTGACAGCACACTATTTTTATTATTATTATTATTACTAGAAAAGCTACAATTTCTGGGGAAATTGTGTGAAGTGTTCTTGCCTCCACCAGTTTATATAGCACATTTAATTGTAACGTTGTTGTCCAAAGTGCTTCACAGTTACATTAAAACATACATTTATAAAAACATTAGCAGGTGTACAAAAGGCCCTGTCTATGACATCACTTGCTGCTCCAGCCTGGCACAGGTCAGAGTATTTTGGTGGTTGCCATCATCAAACGGTCGTATTTTAACAACTATAAATCCTACAGCGAAGTGCTTTATATTGTAAAAATTGTGGATAGTATGTCTCGGAAATATTAAAAATGAAGGCACAGTCATAGTTTAGATATTGCCCTTGAAATTTGAGCTGGCTAGAATGGAGTTTCAATGAATCTCAATTTACGGCGTGAGTTGCAAACAAATGGTCATATTGTGAAAACTATCAGAACTATGGCTTAGCCATGGACATGTTTAGAGGCAGCAGGGATAGCTGAACGTTTTGATATAAGATTTGTGTAGGTGGGCTTGAAAATGAGAAAGTGGTGGCAGTTTCGAAATCATGTCCTGATTTTTCAGCTTTTGCCAGCTCCCACTCTAGTTTTGAACATTTTGCCATTCATTCCTATGGGACAAATTTCCCCAAAAGAACAACGATATTCCGTGAATAGTGATGAACCCGCGAACCGGGCGAACCGCCATAGACTTCAATAGACAGGCGAATTTTAAAACACACAAGATGTTTCAAGGGGACTAACACCTGGACTGTGGCATGCAAACTCCGATCCGCGGCTGCATCTTGCAGCCGCTTAGTAGATAACTCCCTAATTCCCACGGTATTAGGGAGTTATCTACTAAAAGGCTGAAAGACCTAAATTGGTCTTTCAGCCACATTTACTAATACTAAGTAAAGATTACTTAGTATTAGTAAATGATCTGCCCCTACTCGCTATGCAGCGAGTAGGGGCATGTCTAGTAAGCAGTGAGCAGCCAGTGGCTGCTCACTGTAAAAAAAACAAAACAAAACAAAACAAAAACTATTGGCTCCCACCCCTGTGCAACGGGTGGGGGCCATTAATTACAATGGGGGGGAGGCCCTACTGTCCTCCCCCCCGGCCCCCACCCCTGCGCGGTGGGTGGGGGCCCCTAAATACTAAAAAGGGGGGGGACCTAATGTCCTCCCCCCCGGCCCCCACCCCTGAGCTGTGGGTGGGGGCCCTAAATTGGAATAAGGGGGGGACCTAAGGTCCTCCCCCCTGGCCCCCACCCCTGAGCGGCGGGTGGGGGCCCTAAATACTAAAAGGGGGGGGGGACCTAAGGTCCTCCCCCCCTGGCCCCCACCCCTGAGCGGCGGGTGGGGGCCCTAAATACTAAAATGGGGGGGGGACCTAAGGTCCTCCCCCCCGGCCCCCACCCCTGAGCGGCGGGTGGGGGCCCTAAATACTAAAAAGGGGGGGGACCTAATGTCCTCCCCCCCGGCCCCCACCCCTGAGCGGCGGGTGGGGGCCCTAAAGAAAATTTCCCCCCCACCCCCCAGGTGACTAGGGGTCCCCAAACCCCTAGTCACCCCCTCCCCCCCAAAAAAAACATTATCCCCCTACCTACCCCCCTCAACCTAAAAATAATAAGGGGGGGCACCTTTAACTAAGTACCTGTAAAAAGAAAAAAAACAACTTACCATTCGATGTTTTCTTTCTTCTAAATCTTCTTTTTTCAGCCCCAAAAAAGGCCAAATAAAAAACCATAATAACCGACGCAATTAAAAAAAAACAAAAAAAACCGAGCGCAAAAAAAAAATAATCCATCTTCACCCGGTGAGGGCTCCGCGCAGACTGAGCTCTGCAGGGCGGGGGAAGGCTTATAAAGCCTTGCCCCGCCCTGCAATTAGGCTCAGAACACTCTGATTGGTGGGTTTAAGCCATCCAATCAGAGTGCTCTGATAGGTAAATGAAGAGACTGACAGGTAAGTCTCTACATTTACCTGTCACAGCACTCTGATTGGTTGGTTTGAAATCCACCAATCAGAGTGCTCTGTGTTATTTTACACAGCGTGGGAAAGTTCTTTGGAATTTTCCCACGCTGTGTA
>OW240923.1:23370879-23395879 GCA_933207985.1 Pelobates cultripes
CAATCAAAGAGTTATGAGTCAAATTACACAGCGTGGGAAAATTCCACAGAACTTTCTCACGCTGTGTAAAATGACACAGAGCACTCTGATTGGTGGATTTCAAACCAACCAATCAGAGTGCTGTGACAGGTAAATGTAGAGACTTACCTGTCAGTCTCATCATTTACCTGTCAGAGCACTCTGATTGGATGGCTTAAACCCACCAATCAGAGTACTCTGAGCCTAATTGCAGGGCGGGGCAAGGCTTTATAAGCCTTCCCCCGCCCTGCAGAGCTCAGTCTGCGCGGAGCCCTCACCGGGTGAAGATGTATTATTTTTTTTTTGCGCTCGGTTTTTTTTTGTTTTTTTTAATTGCGTCGGTTATTATGGTTTTTTATTTGGCCTTTTTTGGGGCTGAAAAAAGAAGATTTAGAAGAAAGAAAACATCGAATGGTAAGTTGTTTTTTTTTCATTTTACAGGTACTTAGTTAAAGGTGCCCCCCCTTATTATTTTTAGGGTGAGGGGGGTAGGTAGGGGGATAATGTTTTTTTTGGGGGTGAGGGGGTGACTAGGGGTTTGGGGACCCCTAGTCACCTGGGGGGTGGGGGGGAAATTTTTTTTAGGGCCCCCACCCGCCGCTCAGGGGTGCGGGCCAGGGGGGGAGGACCTTAGGTCCCCCCCCCTTTTAGTATTTAGGGCCCCCACCCGCCGCTCAGGGGTGGGGGCCACGGGGGGAGGACCTTAGGTCCCCCCCCTTTTTAGTATTTAGGACCCCCACCCGCCGCTCAGGGGTGGGGGCCGGGGGGGAGGACCTTAGGTCCCCCCCATTTTAGTATTTAGGGCCCCCACCCGCCGCTCAGGGGTGGGGGCCAGGGGGGAGGACCTTAGGTCCCCCCCTTATTCCAATTTAGGGCCCCCACCCACCGCTCAGGGGTGGGGGCCAGGGGGGAGGACATTAGGTCCCCCCTTCTTAGTATTTAGGGCCCCCACCCACCACTCAGGGGTGGGGTGGGGGGGTTGTCAAAGTTAACTCAATGATATGGAATAGGCGGCGGACCGAACATCGCATATGTTCGCCCGCCGTGGCGAACGCGAACATGCGATGTTCGCCGGGAACTGTCCGCCGGCGAACTGTTCGGGACATCTCTATCCGTGAACCATTCAGCGATACGTTCCACAAAGTAATAGCAATCCAATCGGGAACAATCCGCACGTTTCGGTATATTACTGTCTATGTAGTGTAAACACTGTGGGAGGAGTTAGGGTGGTAAATTTGGCTATAATAAGAATAAGAATAATATATATGTTAGATAACAGTAAGTGGTCTTTCTATGCAAGAACACTTAATTATTATTATTTATATTGAGCCAACATATTCAACAGTGTTTTACAATTATAGGATGGGAATATTTACAGGTGAAAAAATCCTTACCAAAACAATTTTAAAATCTATGAGGATTTGAGGTAATGGTAATCCCACCTGAAGGTTTGCAAACACCAATGCTTAAAGTGCATTATGGGAGATGTAGTCCACAACATCTGGAGAGCCGAAAGTTGACCAACCCCACTGAAATGTTTTTGTTACATCGTAGTTAGTTATTTTGAATAAATCTTGGATCATCATGAGTCAGAAAAGCAAATATATAGCAACTATTACTATTGCAGTAATTCAAGTGTTAATCTCCCAACACGGTAAAATGCAATTAAATATTAACCTAAGGCACTTTTATTATATGTAATGCAGCATTTGGCCATGCATATTTATTTTTTAGAAGCTATGGATGTAGATATTCTGTAGCTCGAAAGATGTCCTGAAGGGGATATCACCAAATTTACATACACCAGTGGTTCCCAAACTTTTTAGGTCCAAGGCACCCTTAATATTTGAATATTTTTTTGAGGCACCCCAAATCAAAATTTATTTCTGTTGTATATCTGTACAGATCTGCGGCATTTACTGGCGCTATATTGTAATGTATAGTGTTACTGTTTGAAGGGGTGCTTGTATATAGTTTTAGTGTTTTAATATAGGGGTGTGTTTATATGTAATGTTTGTGTTAGATTGCAAGAGTGGGTTTGTATGTTGTGCTAGTGTTTGACTGCTTGGATGTATGCACATGCACTACCACATACATACTTACACAGATATACATACACATTAACACACAGATACATATAAATACACCGACATACACAAATTCATATAGACGACACAAACACACACACATTGATACATGCACATACCATGACCCAGATACCCACACTGAAATAAAAACACACAACCTGAAACACAGATGCACATAAACAGATGCACATCCTGACACACAGATGTGTGATCACATACAGACACACAGAAGCACACTGACATACACACAGACGTACACACTGATGCACACCCTGACACACACACACACAGATGCACACCCTGACACACAACCTGACACACACACGTGATATTTTTTATATCTCCAGCCACCCTCCTGTTAGCTTCTCTTGTATCTCCAGGAGGGTGGCTTGGAATCCTGCTGGCTGGTGGGAGCGAGGGGTCAGGAGCAGCTCCTGGAATGCTCCTCTTCCCTCATGCTGTGGTTGCCTCCTCTCTCTTCTACACGAAACTGGGAGGATATTAAAGGCTGTCACTTTCTCCCTGCTTGCAGACACTACAGGGGTCCAGTTGCGGTCTTAAAGGTCCACGGCACCCGACCGCCCCCAGGTCAGCAGTTATGTTCCCTGGTGCTATAATCATAGCTCCGGGGAAACATTCCTCGGTGCCCCTGTGTGCACATCCTGGGGCGTCGCGGCACACAGTTTGGGAACCGCTGATATACACTATTTCTCTATATTCTATCTTTTTTTTCTTATTTTATTTATTCGTATTACCCTCTAAAAAACCAAGAAGAATAGAACGTAGGGATCAGCATGAATCAATTTATACAGATATGCTTAGTAAACTTGTCTAAAACAAATCTGGGTTGATGTATATACATAGGCAACTGTTATCTGTGTATATCTTTACAAACTCTGAGTAAAATTACTGTATCTGAGAGTAGAATGCCATATGTTAAAAGTCATTTTTAAAGAACCTTTTATATTCGACTGTTTAATCTATTTTCCTTTGGTCTTTTTCTACAGATAAATATCTCTTTATAGGAAATAAAAACGATGTTCTATTTTTTTTTTTCGTCTTTTCATTTATTTCTAGGTTCCAAGCTTAAACTGGTATGCATGATTTATTAAATTGCGTTTATGTTTTAAAGAATTGCTTATAGTTTTAAAATGTGAACATACTGTGGCTGACCTTCAGAGAGAAGATGATCAGATTATAATACATTTTTACTTGCAGCTTACATTGACCGTGAAGCATTGTAAAGATTACAGAAAAAATAGATAGGCAATCAACAGGAAATAAGAATGTCTTAAAAAAAAAATAATAATAACTATATAGCAAAACAAAACAAAAATCTTATTCAAAAGCAAAAACTAATAATAACTATATAGCAAAAAATATGTTATTCATATATATATATATATATATATATATATATAAATATATATTTTTCAGAGTCAAAAGCAAATTATTATAAAGCAGATAAATATCACAAAATAAAATAAAACAACTAATTTGTATTGTTAGGTACAGCCTGTGTTTTCAGTGTTTTGATATGGATATTTTCACAAAAGAAGTTGGACTCATTAGATAGCCATAAAGATAAGTTTAGTGTGATACATTTCAAGTTTTAATAATGTTTAACAACTGGTGTAACAATAGGGGTCATGGCTGGTTCAATTGTAGCCAGACCTTCAAGGTTCCAGAGCTCTGAAGCTCCTGTGACCTCTCTTTTTTCCTATCAGTCTAATAGGAAGTGGATGGCTGCACTCGGAGATGGCAGAATTTTCCAATACCTACTCCCTCTATTCCTTTCTGTGTTATACACTGAGTGTAAGGATAAGAGCTTGCAGAGAGTGGGCAAGTCCGAGAACATTGATATTAAAACACAACTATTCCATTCACTGTAAGATCACCAATGACCCCACAACTTCTCACCCTGATGGTAAAAATGGTGACAAGGCTATTCAGCAATGGAATATGACCTCAAACATGGCTTATGGCACCATACCGCCTTGATGTACAGTGTGTAACACACTCAGCATAAATAGCTATAATCTAACTTACACATTGCGCCTACTGTAATAACATGTAGTATTTTAGTATTCTCTATCATGATTTATAGAAAACATTAAAGATCAACTATATTGAAAACTTGACCCTTTTTTTGAAAGTCTTATAAAGCTAATGCACTAAAAATATTGTACAAAAAATACTTTTAAAATAAAAAGGGTTTTTTATCACTACTATACTTGCACTGCGGTTGCTCTTACACAGGTATGAGAGAAAGCTCGGGGCAAGAGCTTAGACAAAATTTACATAGAGAGTGTCCCACCTGCCCAATTGACAACCCTGGCTGTCTTATAGTTGCAGCAATTCTTTTTAAAAGTCCTGTACTCACGAGGCACTCTCTTAGCTGAGGTATCAGCTGTAATTACATTTATACAAAGTTACTTGGATGCTTAGACACCACCTAACCCTGTAAAAATCGCACTGCCCTTCCGGGAGCATTTTTTTAAATAAGCATCTCCCTTCAAAATGAAATGCAGCCAAACTTGGTGCCTGAACCTGTCTCCACAACAGCACTACACTTAGTGCCAGAGCCTATGTCCACAACACCACTACACTTGGTGCCAGAGCCTGTGTCCACAACACCACTAAACTCACTGTCTGAGCCTGTCTCTGTCACAGTCTTACCTGGGTTGGAGTCCGAAGTGCAGATATATGTGCTCACCCTTGCAGATAAACACAACCCACGGTAACCAGGTAAGAAGCTACCTAGGCTGTGAATCTGTGCACGGGGGCTTAGAACAATAACCTGGTACGAGGAAACAGACAAGGGTAAATCCAGAAGAGTAGTCAGGTATGGTTCCATAGGTTAAGGCAGGCAGCAAACAGGCAATAATGAAGATTTCCACAAGAAGAGGTCACAAGCCAAGTCAGTCTTAGGAAACATGATACAACGAACTGACATTGCCCTCAGGGAGAGGCAGAGTTATATACATGGATAACGAGTAATATGCCTCATGTGGACTTAGAGTAATAGTCAGCAAATACAGGTGAAGTCCAGCCCCCAGTGCTGCAGACAACAGGGCTAAAACCAGAAATTCTGAAGTAGCTCAGAGGCAGGAGAGATGGCTTAGGATACAGAAGGGCCCAGGTTCAAATCAACTGTGGGGCAGCCATGCCTAGCTGTCTGGATGGCATGGGGAGAACAGTGACTGTACCTCCCCTTCAAGAACACCATCTGGGCATGCACAGGTTATTTGTAGATGTAGTACTCCTCACCATCCAATTCACTATTTGTAGAATAATGTCCCATTACAGCATGCGGCTCCATAGTACCAGCTTCTGATACTGCTGGAGAGTGGTGTAGGTCTTTGAGGATCGGGGTGAAGGTGTTAAGTACTTTGATTCCAGAAGGCACATCCTCTGAACTTTTTGCCTCTGGTACATCAACAGGAGTGGAGTTCATAGCTTGCAATCCTTTCTCAAATGTCTTTAGATCTTTTATACGGACTATAGTACCATTAGAGGCAAAGGTAAAGTCTGAAGGAAGGTCTTCTTTGAGCAGACAGGAAGTAGTGGTGGTACTGGCTTTAACAGGAGTGTTTTCAGGAGGAGGTGCAGATGTCTCTGGAGCAGGAGATGGAGATATTCTCAGGGTGGCCAAGCATGGACAGGCATGATGGCATCTTTGAAGTTTTACAGGCTGGCATGCAGAACTCATAGGATGAAGAAAGGTAGTAGCCAGTCGGAAAGCTGGAGGCCTAGGTGGGCGAACAGGGCAATGAGAGATGAAGTGTCCCCTTTCTCCACAGTAAAAACCGAGGCCATGTCTTCTCCTCCGGTCTCTTTCTTCATGCGTCACTTTGATCTGGACAATTCTTATTTCCATAGGTTCTTCGGAGTCAAGAGGAACATTGGATACCTCTGGAGTCTTCCTATGAACCGGATCATAAGGAGGCAACAAGGAGGTGTGGCATGGTACTGGATATCCCTGTCTCTGTGAATATGGGACCCTCTGGAAGGTGGAGCAGGCCTTGGCACCATAGTTTTACTAGAGGTCTTGCACTGCGAGTCCATTGCAGTCATGAAGGATCCCTAACTGTCAAGGACTCTTAGGCTGCAACATCTGGTGTGCCCATGTTTTGATCCATCCAGACAACAGATTGATAGCTGCTTGGACCATGATGAAGTCGGTGGTATATGTCTGAGGCTTTAAGGCAAATAATGACTCACAATCCGCCTTAAAGTACTGAAAGGATGCATGGCTACAATCAAATCTCTCAAGCATAAAAATGAATGGCTCAGAATAAGCAGGTTCCGGGGCTGGGCGTACTGTGCCTTTAAGAATCTGAACTTCTCACTGCAGCTCCGAAACAGTCTGGGCCAGGCTGGACAATTGCTGGGTGAGCTTGCACATCTCTACAAGCTCCATGATGGTCAGATCGTTATGTCACGGTCTTACCTTGGTTGGAGTCCGAAGTGCAGAGATGGGTGCTCACTCTTGCAGATAAACACAACCTATGGTAACCAGGTAAGAAGCTACCTTGGCTGTAAATCTGTGCACGGGGGCTTAGACAGGAACAATAACCGGGTACGAGGAAACAGACAAGGGCAAATGCAAAAGAGTAGTCAAAAATGCAATCTCCTGCCGCAAAATAGAGAACTGTCTACAGAAAAAACAGCATCCAAATCTTACTTTTATTTTAATTTTTTTCACCTCCTGTAAGCCTCAGATTACCTCCAGGTTATCTCCAGAATACCACCAAGCAGCAACCAAGCTATATTAGCCAAGCTAGCGACCACAACCCTTATATAACTCCTAAAAGCACAACCTGGGTGGGCCTATGCTTATTAACATACAATCAATAGCAATTAGCAAACACCTAACAAATCAAATCAGATTCCTTACAATTACCAACAGGAAACCAAACATTGTGCAATCAAAAAACCTTTTCCTATAGATGACTCTTACCTGTAACAATAAAAAGAAAAGTCTTATCAAAATATTAGACACTTGAAGAATCAGTAAAACTCTCCAGAATATCTCCAAGCACACACTTTGAAGCAGCAACCAAGCTATAACCCCACTTACTCCAGCAGTCTAAAACAGTTTTAGAGAGACTGCAATAGTACATTGAAGGACAAGCCACTAGAGGCACTTCCTTGTTGCTAACCGACTTCTGGACATCTTTCTGACACTTGACATTCTCACCCTATGCATGAGTACATCCAGCATCACTTAAATTCTCAGAGGAAAGCATTGAAGCAATTATTTCCTTTGGGGAGGGCCTAATGCTCACGTAGTGCTCGCCACGCAGGTGCGTTTGCCCCATCATCGGATGATTTCAGAGGAGGCAGAGCACTGACCCAAAACCAAGGTACATCGGCGCAGGAATCTGGTAAGTTACTAAAGGGGGGACCAGAGGGCATGATAATGTAAGAAATACATATGCGAATTCCTCACACTATAAAATTCCTTTAATTAATGTTAACCTGGCTTAGAGATAATTTGCTATATTGATGTATCTTTTGTAGTTTTAAGTTGCAATTAAGCTTTAAGTTTAACATGCACCATAAGTAGCCAATCTCTTTGTGTATCCATTTAAAACTTTCAGGTTGCTCTAAAAATGTGCTTAATTTTAACTTCATTAACTTCCTGTTCTGTCACAATTGTTGAAGAAGAATTTCTTCTAGAGCAGTATTCAAATCAGTTTTTAATGAGCTATTTAATTAAAGGCTAATTGGGGTGAGCCCATTAAAGATTTCTAAATTATGCTTATCTGACTAGCTATGTTTCAAGATATATTTTCTTATAGTTGCTATGCTTGCTCATAAACTATTTGTAAATGACTTTAAAATGTCCGATTAAGATTGACGCTTCTCCTCAGTAAGGTAATGTTTTACTAAAACAATGAATTTTAAATAGAAGTGTTTTCACACACAGAGTTAAATTGTCTTTTTGCAATTTTAATGATGCTATCAATATTTTTAAAGAATAAAGTTGAGTTTTCAGGTAGGTTATCCTGTTGCCACTTGAGAGTATTATCTTAGTTAATTCATTACCTTAGGGTTTTCTGGTGGAATATAGTTTTCAAATAATAGTTATAGAAATATCAGAGGTTTTTTTTTGCTTTAAATATTTTTAGACTGTAACAAGACACTCTGCCTTGATGGACAGAGTCTACATTTTTTATTTTATTTACCCTGATACAAGATCCTTTTCCCTCATTCTTCTATTGCCACCAAAGAGGAAATCAGATCATCCAGTTCGGAAACAATTTGGAAAATAATCTTTTATTGGAACAAAAACTAAGTAAGTGTCCAGTTTTTGCTTTTGATCTAGCATTAATGGACATGACCAAGTGTAACGTCTGAGAACTGAAATAAGGCCACTGTTTTGTAAAAGTCTATTTCTTTTTAAAGTAACACTCTGGGCACCATGACAATCAGAATAAAGCTGTTATGGCGCCAGGAGGTTCCTCGTGCCGGCTTACCTTTAGAGGTTAAACCATTTAAAAATTGTTTAACCCAAAACGTCTAGAATCTTCTTCTCTAAAATACTTGAAAGCCTTGGACATCCTCGGACAGGGCGCCACTATTTGGCTGACAATGTCAGTTGACTATAATCCTAATGAGTAGCTTCCCAGTAACAAAATGGCTTGAGAAACATATAGATTTTGTAGAAGTCAATTTTATAAATGGGGTGCAGCTCTCAGCCAATCAGCAGTGCCCCTGTCTGAGGCTGCCAGAGGCTGTCCGAGACTACCTGTTTCAAGAATCTGAAAGAAGTGGAAGGATGGGGACAGAGCTAAATAGCACTCTATTCAAGACTTTGGGGTTAAACTGTTTGTGAAAATGATTTGGACTTCAGGGAATAACCCATATTATGTTGTGCGAAACAGAGAGTGTTGTTGTCATGCAGTATCTCTTCCGGGTTCGGCACTTCCACATTGCGAAGCCGGCCCCGCCCCCTGCTCTGACAGTACTTAGGGAGACCGCGCCAGGGAGAAGGCGCTTGGTGATTGTGGGACCGACTTCCGGGTATACACGCCGGCTCCACAAGCTCTTACAAGCCGTCCCAGCCTTTGAGCCAATGCAAGGATTGCTGCAAGCCATAGAGGATTACTGGAGAACGGATACTTTGCTAATTTACAAGTGGACTATAACTCTGAACTCTTGGAGGACAACTCACCTTAACCTTAAGTATATCTTTCAACTATTGTCTGCAAAATTATTTATTAATGAACCAATTCCTGCTTGCTCAAATCTTCTCTACTTCAAGTTACTAATTATATGGAGGACAACTCCCATCATGCTTATTTACTATGAACTGTTTCTTGCTTTGCAAATACTCTCTGCTACCTGCTTAATGTTTCTATTGAAGATTATTCCCAGCAACCTAAAGAATCTTATGAAAAACTTCTCTAAGGAAATACTTATTAATGAACTTTGTATTGTTTGATAACCTGCACTTTCTTCTTATTGGATTATTGCCTATATGCAATTCATTTAAGTTTATCAATCATTAAAACTTTGTTTGATTCTCAAATTGCCAGCAATCCTCTCTTTTCTTAAAGCTACAGTATTGATACTTTAAAGATTCTTCGTTTCTTTACTATTGTAATTAAGGAGTTCTACAAGCTGCAGTTGAGTTCCAATCCAAATAACCCAAGTAGCATAACAGTAGTTGCCAGAGAAACCTGTCTTGTTTTTCAAATTTACTTAAAAATTATTTAAAATCCAGGAGGGGGTTGAGCCATAGCCTCTACAATAAGCTGCAGTGTTTATAGTACTTGGAGAGCCTCTTTAAAGGACTACTAAAGGCGCAGAGAGAACTTCATCTTGGAACAGTGGCCCTTTAGTTTTAACCATGCAAAACTAAATAAATAAAATAATAATAATAAAAAAAACAACTATTCCATTTTGTAGAAATGGCAATGTTTTTATTTCAGAATAAAACCACCTCCAATGACTGTCTTCTGGACAACCACTAGAGACGCTTCCTTGTGAGAACCAAAGTCAAACCCAGTTCTCCATCAAATGCTGCTTCTATACCAACATTTGATTGGTGCAGCATGGCGATTTGCCAAGCATGCGCACTAGTCTCTTAATGCTAACCCTAAGAAGGAGCATTGGATTGGCGGAAGTCATCAGAATATAAGATCTCAGCCATGGAGAGAGCACTACGGCAATGGAGAAAAAGTAAGCAAAAACTACCTTTTTACTTCCAAAGGGAAGGGGAAAGGGTTATCCAAACAGCAAACAGGTCACTATAGCTTTTGGAATATACGTTTGGATTCCTTTAAATTGTGATTGTAGCTATTACATACTTTATTGTCTCCAGGCCTAAGCCTGAGCATTTTCTTTTTCTTACTGTTTCATACTATGAAAGAAAATTTCACCCACGCTATATTTTTTTCCTGTAAAGAATTGTGTATCTTGCAGCTTATGGCTCTTAGTACATTGTAACTAAGTTAATTATACAGAATGCTTAGACCTGTAATTTAGGTATTTTATGTAACGTCTAACCATTGTATTGAGGAAATACCAGACAGTGTATGAAAGAATGTTGTATCAAGCTGAAATTCTAAATTCTAAACTTGTAAAGAATATTTCTAAAGACCTGATGGTCAGAAATGCGCAAGGTATTTTTTTTTTCTTGATTTTTTCCCCCCTGTTTGTCTTTGTATCCGGTGGATTCAACTTTTAATTTTGGATTCGGAGTGCTTGTTTTTTTTTGCATTTTTTTTTTAAATTATATTTCTTAAGAATAGACAGATACCTCCCTCAGCAGGAAGAAGCTCAACCAATCCTGAGTCTCTCAATCAGGTCTATTGTATCAGATCTTATCCCATAATCTCCTGCCCTGCCAAAGGACAACTCATGTTTTCCTCAGAAACACGTATAATTTAGGATGAGGGGATCTGCTCTATAAATTGATAACGTCCGAACTGCGGCTCTTATCAGTTAAAATACCATCACCACACAATTTTGTGAATCAGGCTGTGATATGATTGGCAGAGCTACGGGTCATACTTTTGTGGTCTGTGGCTCAGATCTCTCTGCAAGTAGGGCAAGGAGCTTGGTTCAAGTCGTACATATAGTGTGCACATGCTGCATAGACAAAATTGCTACAGCTACCATAGAACAAAGAGTTCCAGCTGCAATACTGACATATTTAGGTGGGGGCTAAAACCATTCCTAATACAGATCTACCGGTTTAATAATATGATATTAATAGTATTAAATGTAAGTGTAATGACCTCCAAAACTGGTTCTTAAGGTCCATTCTTTCAGCCTCTGCATAGTGTTGTATAAGTTCAAAACCTAGTTCTGAAGCCACACCAAAAGTGCATTATAGAGTCCATATCAGAGCAATTATATGTCTCAATTTTCACTATCTTATAATATACCATCTAGGATTATGACATTCCCATTCTGCTCTAATGAGATATTGACAACAATGTGGACCATTGGTGTATCTTGAGGGACTGATTTAAGAATCATTGTCTTAAATCATCAAATTGAACAAAGACATAACCATCTCTAAACTCATAGATTATTTGTACAGAAAAATATTTAAGTGCCCTCTCAAAGTATAATATATTATATATAAAGTGTTGATTTTTTTAATAAAAGGTGTACCAGTAGGTACTAATAGTATAAACAGAACTTACCAGACTTGAACAACATTTGGGTTATTTGTTCAGAAATTGTTCTGTTCCGAATATACAACAACCCACAGTTTTCACTTGGATCCTTGATGAACAAAACAAAGGTCACATACTTTCTATATTTTAGTTACAAAGATAGAAAAATGCATTGAAAATATCTTAAAAAATTCAAAAGCTAAATATGTAGGCAGTGAAAAGCCAAATATGTAGGCAGTGACAGAAATTAAGAAACGCATTATATGAAGCAAAACGCCGGCATAAACGTACAAGATTAGACAGGAATTAAATGAACAGAAGTCATCAAACTTATAAGTGGATAAATTATTAAACAACACATTTAAATATAGTAAGGAGAATCAAGTAAACTTTTTAAGTACAAAAGAAATGTGAGACACCAAAAAAAGTAGAGAGTCACACCGCATCTGGGTTTGAATAAGAACTATCACTTATTTTGAATTTACACTAATTAATACCACACTGAATATCACCTGTAACTTGTGTTAACCTTTTTTATGAGATGATTCATTTTATTTTAAAATTATATTAAAATTAAGCACCTTACATTACGATCCAGCACAGACAAGACAAGCCAGGGCAAACATTGGAAATGAAGAGAAGAAATTGAAACATTGATTCATTTCTTAAAAGGCAGATCATGCCACTGCCATCTCTTAGCTCAATTATCTGCCTTTTAGGAATCAAATCACTTTTATTTCTGTGTTTGCTACCCTGGCTACATACCCCATCCTGAGACTCACACAGTCTGCATGACAATTTTTTTTCATTTTCAATCAGATATTAACTTGTTTTAGAAGTTGTATCTCCTGCTTTGTAAATTTAACTTTAATCACACAAAGGAGGCTCCAGCAGGGTCTAGGCTACTAACAGAGCAGGAAATATGAAACTCTAAATTTAACAGACTGCGCAAGAAATGACGTTTAAACATTAGATGTCTCTTTACAGGAAGTGTTTAGGAATGTTGTGCACATCACATGCAAGTGATTTAACTCCTAAATAGCAGTTAAATGAGTATTGATACTGCAGGGGCATGAGCTATACGCCAAAACTGCTTCATTATGCTAAGGTGATTTTGGTGCCTATAGTGTCCCTTTAAGTTCTCTGCATGCTTTTTCCATGTGGACAGCTTTAAGAAAGCATTATAAATTATGCGTATATAGTATGGTCCAGGGATGTGCAGAGAGGATTAATTTATTCCAAACATTGTATAAACTACAGTTACCAGTTATCAGAGCAATTATATGTCTCAATTTTCCAGATTTTCTAATATACTAACAGTACATGCTGAGAGTAAAAAGAAATCACTAATATGCCAGCTGTTTGGCATTTGGCAGTTATGCATAAGACCATTGAGCTTGTATTACAGTGAAAACATTATGCCCTGGATTTCAAGATAATTCACCTTAGTTAATACTGACCAGTTTACATAATTTCACATTACCCGGAAACCAGTTCCACTTCCACGATCATCTAGCATGATCATCTGACAGCATTTTATGTAAAGATATTTTTCTCAAAATAAACATAATGTGAAATCAAACAGCATGTAGAAATTACAAAGAAACATGCAGTATTTATTTTTAATGTGTAACAGCCCAGCAGATGAAATACACCTTTAATTCTTCAGGCATGCAAGTACTGAATTTTTGTAGGAGACTAATCAGCGATTCTTTACTCCTGACATGTGTAAAGTCACTTTGATCCTTCCGAGAAGGAAGTCATTTATGCCGAAAAGACAAGGGCAATCTACAGCATATATTTTAAAACAATTATCCAAATTTGTGCAATTAAATTGCAACTGAACTCCTCAAGTCAGTTACATCATTGATTGGAGTAAGAGTCTAATCATCATTAGTCAAACAGGCACATAGGCTATTGGCAATAGAAAGCACCCATGAATGAATGCGTGTGTGTTAGTTGCTTTGTAATGTATGCCCTCCTGTAAGTGCATATAGTATGCAATGCTCAGTTCACTAACATTGACCTCTGTCATGTCTATGTTACAATGATCCCCAAATGACTTCAAAGCATTGCTGGCCAGCGTGGTTTACATAGCTTACAAGAAATTAGAACCTTGTCACACTAGTCATGTTTGTCAACCACGTAATAAGGAGGCAGTGGTTAAAATCAAACTATAGATTAAATAGCAAATGATCCTATACGGGAGAACATTTTGTACGTTCCGCAAAACAGTAATAGCTTGAACACACTGAAAGGATAAAAGGCATTTGTGTAATTTGGACACATTATATTCTTTAACCTCTGGTATAAAAAGTAGAACTACAATTTATCTGTTAATCAGGAATATTTGTCTTTGACTTGCAAGATATATGGAGCCATAAGGACACACGCACGCACGCACGCATGCACGCACGCACGCACACGCGCACACACACACACACAGATGAAATTACTCGGATGAAAAACTAACTGAATCCAAAGTGAAATGTTTTTTTGTTTGTTTGTTTTGTTTTTGCTGCATTGCATTCATTTTTTTTAATGAATGCATCTAGCTGCTGGACAGGCTCTCTCATGGAAAGCTATAGAATTTATTTTTTTCTTACACAGCACATGCTGTTGAGTAGGTTATTAAATAAAACTCAGGGTAAAGTGGAATAGTGCGTGGAATGCTTCTCTTATATTTTAAGAATTTAAAATCTTTGTTTGATTCGGCAGGGCATTCGGACTGCGCAAGTCTTTGATGCATTCTAAGTGCTTCCTTTGACATTACAACCTTTCAGTTCATGGGTGGCAATCTCTGAAAATGATAACCACTCACACACGCAAAAGCTTTTATTGTGGTTGCAAAGTACTTTAACAAAAAAGATTAGCTTTAAAAAACAGCTTGCATTAACTATGCTCCCACTTCATTACACCATATGCGTTTAATCTGATGGTGTGGAGAGTCTCTGCACAGTAAGCCCCACATTGATGTTCTGCTAATTGATGATGCTTGCAATCATTTCGATTTTAATGCTTTACTTCCTCCTTTACAAAATGAGCTGTAGCGTTGACAAGTGTTGTTGATTGGGGATTTTAAATGTGTCTTTATAGGTGCAAGTCTTTGTTAACCAGTGCATATTGTTTTCCGGACAAATTTCTACTAACTAAAACTGTGTGACTAAGGGGAGTGCAGGGATGTGCAAAAAAAATGTTTGGGGTGTATTCAAAAAATTATGATTTGAGGAACATTCACAAATTGTAGGTTAAAACAGCTGAAAATAAAACTCAATAAAGATAACACATACAAACACGCACACACTCATACAAAACTATGGATATTATAGTAGATAAAAGAGGTTGTCAGAATTTAATTTAACATTTTTTTTTTCAGGTCAAGTAACATTTGTTATATATAAAAACAACCAAGTGGAAAAACTGCTTTCAGGAACAAATTTACACCAATGAATACATTATTAAATTAAATTATGTAAGCCCTTGGCTGAATTAACCAGCAGAGAAATTATTTATTTTTTAGAATCATTGGCAGATATGGGGTTGGTAAGAGGAGAATGGGAGCAACTTCCCCCCAGACATCTAGCCTAGAGGTGCACTATTCTGCTGCTGCTGATGATGATGATGATTAAGAACAGTTTTAAATGTGTTGTGATGTCTGCTAGTAGACACCAGACAGGAGTTTTGCAGGTCCTCTGCTGATCCAGCACTCTGTGAGTCTATACTGGTCACCCATGATGTTATTGCTCTCCAGGCTTGGATTGGCTCACTGGAATTAGCTCTGAAGCATATAGGGCCAGATCAGGTGCCAGACTAGCCTATGATATAAAAGTGTTTGCAAGTAGTGGTAGGGTGAGATGTAACGAGGCTGAAGATACTCATCGCACATGCAGCATATCTATCGTGGCAATGGAATCTCGAGAAACAGAATCTGCAATTTTATAGATGGCCCCTCATGCTGAGGAGATACTGATGGAGGTTGCAGGAATATAAAATGACAAACCTCTCATGACCCCATAATATTGCTTGTGCCAATTAAGTAGGACCATATACATCGAGATCTGAGTTTTGTGCACAATTAAAAACACAAAGGTTTTAACTTCCCTGTTAAACTCTCTGAATAACTAAGAGGAAAACAGAATTGACTCTTTGATGCCTCATCAAATATATGGATGTTCTTTGCATAACCAGAAGTGAGCCACACTCATTCTACAATCCCTCTACAAAATGAGCATGATGGAGAAGAATGAGGTCCATAATCAAGACATGCTTCTCATGACACTGCACTAATTTAATTACCTTGTTGTTGAACAGCTTGAAAGGAACAGAGCTGCCACCTTAGTTATGTCTCCAATCCATCCCAAGGGCAGAGGGGACTATGGCCTCAATTTAATTATTTTGGAAACGTTTTTAAAATAATCAGTATCTTTCAGAAAAACGATTAAAGTCCATGAGACTTTTTGTAGATAAATCATTTGAATCTATTTTTTTCTAACAGATTGTGATCATTGAAAAAGTTTATCCATAATAATTAAATCAAGGCCATATTAGGAATCCCCACAACTTCTGCTGCCAAGAGAAATCAGATGCAATACAATCCCCTTATTCTTACCTGGAGTAAGGCTTTCATAATATTACCAAGTTAATATACAGTGAGGAAAAAAGTATTTGATCCCCTGCTGATTTTGAACGATTGCCCACTGACAAAAAAATGATCAGTCTTTAATTTTAACAGTAGGTGTGTTTTAACAGTGAGAGACAGAATAACAAAAAAAAAATCCAGAAAAGCGTATGTCAAAAAATGTATAAATTGATTTGCATATCAATCAGCAAGATTTCTGGCTTCCAGGTGTCTTTTATACAGGTAACAAGCTGAGATTAGGAGCATTCTCGCAAATGGAAGAAACACAAAATAACTGTCAGTCTCCCTTGGTCTGGTGCTACATGCAAGATCTCACCTCGTGGAGGTTCAATGATCATGAGAATGGTGATGAATCAGTCCAGAACTACACAGGATGATCTTGTTAATGATCTCAAGGCAGCTGAGACCATAGTCACCAAGAAAACAATTGGTAACACACTATGCCGTGAAGGACTGAAATCCTGCAGCACCCGCAAGGTCTCCCTGCTCAAGAAAGCCATGCACAGGCCCGTATGAAGTTTGCCAATGAACATCTGAATGATTCAGAGGAGAACTGGGTGAAAGTGTTGTGGTCAGATGAGCCCAAAATTTAGCTCTTTGGCATCAACTCAACTCTCCTTGTTTGGAGGAGGAGGAATGCTGACTATGACCCCAAGAACACCATGCCCACCAACAAACATGGAGGTGGAAACATTATGCTTTGGGGTGTTTTTCTGCTAAGAGGACAGGACAACTGCACCACATCAAAGAGACGATGGACTGGGCCATGTACCGTTAAATCTTGGGTGAGAGCCTCCTTCCCTCAGGCCTAGCATTGAAAACTGGATGGGTATTCCAGCATGACAATGACCCAAAACACACAGCCAAGGAAAAAAGGAGTGGCTCAAGAAGAGGCACCCTAAGGTCCTGGAGTGGCCTAGCCAGTCTCCAGACCTTAATCCCATAGAAAATCTGTGGAGGGAGCAGAAGGTTCGAGTTGCTAAATGTCAGCCTCGAAACCTTAATAACTTGGAGAGGATCTGCAAAGAGGAGTGGGACAAAATCCCTCCTGAGATGTGTGCAAACCTGGTGGCAAACTACAAGAAACGTCTGACCTCTGTGATTGCCAACAAGGGTTTTTCCACCAAGTACTAAGTCGAAGCGGTCAAATACTTATTTCACTCATTGACATGCAAATCAATTTATAACTTTTTTGACTTTTTTTCTGGATTTTTTTTTTTGTTATTCTGTCTCTCACTGTTAAAATACACCTACCATTAAATTATAGACTGATCATTTATTTGTCAGTGGCCAAATGTTCAAAATCAGCAGGGGATCAAATACTCTTTTACCCTCACTGTATATAGAGGAAAGGAAGTCACATAGTTCATGAATTGTATGCAAAGTCCTGGCTCAAAGTTTTGGTCCTAGTAATTTACAGAATGGGTTCTGTGACGGTACTCACCATCACTGGGAACAGAAGGACACTTTACATAAGTTCTTGAATTGTTCTTATGTTTTAGTCACCCTGGTGAAGGATGTGTATAATATAATTAGTTGTAGTCAAATGTTTTGTGTTCTCTCTTGTCCTACTGAGGCTTGATACCAACAAGGTGGATTTGGCAATGGAGCCTTTACAGTGCTCTCTGTTTGTAGCAACAGCTACATGCACTAACTGAATAGCAAGGCTTGTTCATTTGCATATTCAGGTAGATTTATTGCTATTTCTGCAGGAAGGAGGGATATTTTGTGTTAATGTTTGCCTTCCCCACCCCCTTATAAATATTTCATTATGTTATTATAAGTTCCTGTATGTGTAGTCACAGTAAAAATAAAGTTGAGTAGGTTAGTTCCTTTTGAAACTGTGTGCCCTGTGTGGACTTTTAGGGAACCCAGTAACAGTCTTTGGAACTGTTGGCTGGCTGCATGATCCTTTTAGCTCTGGGGCAAATCAAAGACAGCAAGGCCTGGGAGCTGCAAGTGTCTTTATAAAGACAAGAGCTATCACATTGCAGGCATAGAAACATAGAGACATAGAAACATAGAATGTGATGGCAGATAAGAACCATTCGGCCCATCTAGTCTGCCCAATTTTCTAAATACTTTCATTAGTCCCTAGCCTTATCTTATAGTTAGGACAGCCTTATACCTATCCCACGCATGCCTAAACTCCTTTACTGTGTTAACCTCTACCACTTCAGCTGGAAGGCTATTCCATGCATCCACTACCCTCTCAGTAAAGTAATACTTCCTGATATTATTTTTAAACCTTTGTCCCTCTAATTTAAGACTATGTGCTCTTGTTGTGGTAGTTTTTCTTCTTTTAAATATAGTCTCCTCCTTTACTGTGTTGATTCCTTTTATATATTTAAATGTTTCTATCATATCCCCCCTGTCTCGTCTTTCCTCCAAGCTATACATGTTAAGATCCTTTAACCTTTCCTGGTAAGTTTTATCCCGCAATCCATGAACCAGTTTAGTAGCCCTTCTCTGAACCCTCTCTAAGGTATCAATATCCTTCTGAAGATACGGTCTCCAGTACTGTGTACAATACTCCAAGTGAGGTCTCACCAGTGTTCTGTACAATGGCATGAGCACTTCCCTCTTTCTACTGCTAATACCTCTCCCTATACAACCAAGCATTCTGCTAGCATTTCCTGCTGCTCTATTACATTGTCTGCCTACCTTTAATTCATCAGAAATAATCACCCCTAAATTCCTTTCCTCATATGTTGACGTTAGGTCTCTATTAAATATTCTGTACTCTGCCCTTGGATTTTTATGTCCAAGATGCATTATCTTGCACTTATCCACATTAAATGTCAGTTGCCACAATTCTGATCATTTTTCTAGTTTACCTAAATCATTTGCCATTTGACTTATGCCTCCTGGAACATCAACCCTGTTACATATTTTAGTATCATCAGCAAAAAGACATACCTTACCATCAAGACCTTCTGCAATATCACTAATAAAAATATTAAAGAGAATGGTCCAAGTACAGATCCCTGAGGTACCCCACTGGTGACAAGTCAGAGCTTCGAATATATTCCATTAATTACAACCCTCTGTTGCCTGTCACTCAGCCACTGCCTGACCCATTCAACAATATTGGAATCCAAAGTTAAAGATTGCAGTTTATTGATAAGCCTTGTATGTGCAACAGTGTCAAAAGCCTGAAATCTAGGTAAGCAATGTCTACTGCCCCACCCTGATCTAGAATTTTAGTTACCCAATCAAAAAAATCAATAAGATTAGTTTGGCATGATCTCCCTGAAGTAAACCCATGTTGTCTCTGATCTTTAAATCCATGTGTTTTTAGATGTTCCGCAATCCTATCCTTTAACATGGTTTCCATCACTTTCCCCACTACTGAAGTAAGGCTTACTGCTTGACTCCTCCCTATTACCTTTCTTGTAAATGGGCACAACATTCGCTAACTTCCAATCTTCTGGGACTACTCCTGTTAACAATGATTGGTTAAATAAATCTGTTAATGGTTTTGCTAGTACACCACTAAGCTCTTTTAATAGCTTTGGGTGTATTCCATCAGGTCCCATTGACTTATTTGTCTTTACTTTTGACAGTTGAAATAGAACATCTTCCTCTGTAAACTCACGTGTAATAAATGACTCATTTATCCTTTTTCTTAACTGAGGTCCCTTTCCTTCATTTTCATCTGTAAATACAGAACAAAAATATTCATTGAGGCAGTCAGCTAGACCTTTATCATCTTCTACATACCTTCCTTCTTTTGTTTTTAATCTAGCTAATCCTTGTTTTACTTTTCTTTTCTCATTTATGTATCTAAAAAATGTTTTATCCCCTTTTTTTACTGACTGTGCTATTTTCTCTTCTGTGTGTGATTTGGAAGCTTTTATAACGTGCTTAGCCTCTTTCTGCCTAATCTTATAGATCATTTTGTCTTCCTCACTCTGGGTTTTTTTATAATTCCTAAATGATAACTTTTTGTTTTTAACTATTTTGGCCACATCTGTGGAGTACCACAGTGGTTTCTTGATTTTTTTGCTTTTACTGACAAGCCTAATGCAATTTTCTGTTACCTTAAGTAGTGCAACTTTTAAATAATCCCATTTCTCTTGGACTCCATTTAAATTGCTCCATTCTGATAATGACTCCTCTACCTATATTCTAATTTTAGAAAAGTCTGTTTTTCTAAAGTCTAAAATTTTTTGTTTTTGAGTGGTGTGACTCAGTCACCGTTCTTATATTAAACCACACTGACTAATGATCACTGGATCCTAAACTTTCACCTACAGTAATATCTGATACCAAATCTCCATTTGTTAACACTAAATCTATTATCGACTCTTTACGAGTTGGCTCCTCACCAACTTGTTTTAGAGACAATCCCAGTAGGGAGTTTAGAATATGTGTGCTCCTGGCATATTATTGCATATTTGCCTGGAAGGAAAGCTGCAGAGGAATAAGTAGAGGGAACGATACCTGCCTGGAAGAAAAGAGTTCCAGAGAGACCCCAGTCAAGCTTCGGCAACTGGGGCTGAAGCGTGCAAAAGTAATATCAAGTGGCTGGGAGTTGGACTAGGCAGAGGTACTCAGTCAGAGTACAGGAGCTCCATCACAGGTTCATAGCTCAGAATTTGTGGAAATATCAAAGTCTCTCTTTTTGGTTGCTTAACCCAATGCAAGGTACCATATGAGATTATGAGATCTAAAGTTAATATTAGTAGTAGGGTGCATGTTTTTTAAAACCCGACATAACTGTGTCTTTAATACTATATATTTTTCATGCTTTTTCCCTTCCCTTATTTTTTGTCATTTGTTTTTCCAGAGACATGTACTCTTTTCTGTCCCCTCTCATTCCCTTCCTTTTTTTCTTCTTCTACTAGACTCTCATTTATGATTGGATGTTAAATGTAGTTTAGGATTTGTGTTCAACTTCATAGCCAGATCTTCTCGACAAAAAAGGAAAATGCCTCAATCCACATTGATAAAGGAACCAGTACATTCAGGGGGGAAGCAATGGATCAATGCTGACGCATTTCAAACCTTTGCCAGCAATTCATTAGAGACTCTCCGATCATCGCTTTCCCCTGCATGTGCAGCCATAATGTCCAATAAAAATAAAGGCTGTTTTTTTCCTCTATCTGTATGGATTTAGGCATTTTCCTTTGTTCTCAAGGAAATCCGGCTATCAAGTTGAACACAAATCCTACACATGTCCTTGTCTACATTTAACATCCAATCATAAATGAGAGTCTAGTAGGAACACTTACAAGAAGTGACAGAACCTGACCACATTGTTCCTGGAATAATTTAGAGTATGTTGTATTGCCGCCAGCTATTTATATTTTTTTTCAGCTATGTGGATTTGACTGAACTTTAACCTCTGTTTTAAATGCACGACCCAGGACAATTCCTACATGCACCCATTATGTCCCCGAAGGGCCTCATTATTATCTTTAAATTTTGCATTCTTAAAAGGTTATTTACCAAATTCTGAATTGTAGCACATTAAAATCCACATGGCTAAATTGAGGTTACAATAGCTGATCTGGAAACATTCCAAATCTGCCTAAACACGACAATTTTATCCTTTTTTGTATTTTGGATGTTATTTCACTACAATTCAGAGTTTATCAAACTCATTTGTCAATTTGACCCCTCACTGTTAGTCTTTTCACCTCTGTACCTCTCCCTAATACAAAACCCTTGATATTCCATGGGCTTACCTAAAATCTTCTCAGTATCTTCCCTACAGCAGAAGTTTTGACTCCGCTCTTAAGATTATTAAAGCAGAACTCTCCAATCTGAAATATTTAACAAACAAATAATAAATGCATATATAAAAGTTAGATTTGTGTTTTTTATATAACTTCAGCTGCCTAAAAACTTCAATACCATTAACTTTTATAAGGGAATCCAAATAATTCGCATTTCTCCTTCAAAGCTATACGTTAAGGCTAACTGCGGTAGATCTGAACGTCTTTTGTACTAGAAGTCCTTTCAAATTGGTCGTCCACTAAATCGTGCGTCACTATTTATGGATTAGAGTTTAAACTTGTCATGTGGTTTCTTTCATTTACTGCCTGGAAGTTAGTGGCCAAGTGATAGTCCTACTAGCTGCAACCAGTTGCCTATGCCATTAACCCAGGAAAACCTTGGGTTAACTCGTTCACTCAAAAATTTATCTACTTAGTGAATCATCAAAACATTAAAATGTTGCAATGAAAAACCAAGTGCTATCACAGATGGCTTCACATACTATGAAAATAACATTTCACATGACAGCAGGTTAGAGAAAACTGAGACGAGTTGTACAAAAATGTTTATTTTCCATCCTCATTTTCAGAAATATATTTTTGTTTGGTAATGTCTTCCTTACAGGGGGTCCCTTTCCTACTGATGATAAATTTGCAGGAAGGAACATTGCAATTTGTTTCAATTGAGAGCTGATGAAAGATTATGAAGCAGGCATTTTGCCAAAGGCCATCAGCTTTCCTGGCTCTCACATTGTAGTGAACATTAGCCTCAATTCAATGCGTCATGGCATAGTGTAAATGTGTTCTGCAAGCATTTCGCTGTACCTTCGTTAGTATTCCAGAAGAATACTCCATGTAGACTTTGCCTACCCACACTCTAATTGCTTTTGTTGCTGTTTCAACAGCCTATAAAATCAGATGACAATTGCCTCGTCTCCATATTTTGATTCAGATTACTGTCCACCCAGAAAGCAATGTATCTATTTTTCCCCAAACACTTTGTCTGAACTATTTTTCTACGATTGTATTTGTAACCTAACAAACGCAGGTATCTCTTTAAACATTCATGCTACACCAACCTTTGTGACAATACTTTCTCCTTGACATTTTTTGAATTGTATTTTTTCTTAAAATACCTTTAAGGTATCTTGAACATCAGATTTCTGTGTCAGATGATTACTGCAGTGATAACACAGGCAAGCTACATGTTCCACAAGAAAATCGTCTTTCAAGAAGGGTTATGTTGTATCCCTGCGCCAGTCCAATTTTAACGTCGGGGGTTCCTCTCTTATTTGGTGTATCAGTGCGAAAGTGGTTAGAAACAAATATATCTTAAATGTTATAATAACGATATTGAACTTGAAAAGTAACCTTACGTAATGTGGTTTCTAATGTCACTTCCAATATATGCCACTATATGTCTTTTATTTTGCAGCGTTATTTCCATGAGAAAAAGATAATATTAAAACCAAGCACCATCATCACTACAACACACTACGGCAAGAACTGTATGTGAAGGCAGGGAATGGTGCCTGGGGGACCCAAGGCAAGTAGTCGAACTGTGTTAAATAAATATCACCTTTAACCAACACGTGAGAGTAAAAAAACATAAATAATATGTGAAAAGACACTTAACTTTAGTATATAATCCAGTCTCCCAAGGTCACCTCACAGCCAGATTAACACTCAAAAATACATACAAAAAGAATATTAGATCTGGCTGAAACACACCTATATAAAAAATAAGAGAAAAATAATATACAATATTTATTACTATGCTTCAAATGGTTGCACTCACCAGGAAGTAAAATAGATGTCATTCTTTGGGTGCCTCCCCCCAATGAAAATAGGGATCTGAAAGCCTCCTTATCTCCTTGAAATAACCCAATGCGGGATGTGGAATTGGGACTCCAAATTCATAAAGTGAAAATGGTTTTATTGTAGCAAATTAAAGCAAATATGAGTAATAGTAAATATATATCTAAAGTGTGGGGAGGGATTTTCAGGCTGCTGTGTCTTATTGATTTATTTTACTTTGTTTTTACATTTTGATCCCTGGGGAAGTTCTTTTTTGTATAGAATGAAGAACAAAACACGTAGGACCTTTGTTTTGTTATTTTATATTTACTATACACACACACACACACACACACACATATATATATTCTACATGTATGTTTATATAATCTTTTTCATAATTATATGATTTTATTAATTACAATTTGATGACAAGCCAGACAGAAAGAGCAGAGGATGAGATTTGCAAGCCCTATATTGACCCTGTAACTTCAGAACACGATACAACCTGTACATGGTGGGTGCTGTTGTACTCTGGAAGACTTCACTGAACACAAATATGAGTGTTTTAAAACAGCAAAAAATATCATGACTATTATATCATCGGTGAAATTGTGTTTTTTTGTGTGAAATAAAAAAGAAAAAAAAGGAACATGAATGCTAACTTTGGCCAGTGTTTGTGACTACTAAAAAAGACTGGACATACCCTATTTTGAATACCCTGGGTTGCCTACTTTTGCAAATAGTCCCCATCATAGGCGTGCGCACGGGATGCAGGGAGGGAGGCAGGAGAGGCCCCGGGGGGGGCTTTTGCCAGCAGCTCCGCAGGGTTCCTCTCGCGAGGTCGGAGCATTGCTGCTGCAACGCACAGATCTCGCGAGAGTGAACTCTAACCCTGCAGGCTAGAGTTCACTCATCACAAGGACCACCAGGGATCAGGAATAGCAGCAAGGATCCCCCCTCCCACGCAAAAGGTAAGAAAGGAGGGGGGCTATTTCCTAATCTGTTCCCCTACCCCCACACAAAATCCCTCCAAACAAATTCACACATACACAGAACCCACACACAGTGGTGTATCCTGCTGCCCACAGACCC
>OW240923.1:23398379-23662756 GCA_933207985.1 Pelobates cultripes
GTGTTACTATGGGGCTTTAATAAAATGCAATTTTGATGAATGCAGATACATTGTGACCTAGTTCCATCTTTAATAAATATCCTAAAAATGACATATACATGTGTGTTTGTCTAAAACAAAATCTCTTGCTTGTAACTTTTTAGCAAAAAAAAAAAAAAAGAGCCAATCTTTGTAAATCAAACCAGCTGTTGCCATAACATAAACATTAATAGAAATGGGCTTTTTTAATAATATGCAGTCATCTTTGTCCAACGCACATTAGCACACATACTGACTGACCAAACAAACAAATCCATGTTAGTGAGCTGAAATACAATGACCAGCTAAAGGTAATACGTCAAATTCACAATGGCACAATCGTATCTGAATAACACAGCTACCAATGAATCAACACGCTCACTAATTATTAAACAATACTAAACAAAGCCAAAAACACAAAGTGAACCAAACGTTGCTTTGAAGAGTCATTCAGAGGTTACACGGTCAGCAAAAGGCACGCAGAGACTTTATAATAAGGAGCAATAACACGCAGAGCTTAGTATATCTTCATATCCCAGAGACATCAATGATAAGAAACATCAATAAAAAAAGGCCTGATTCTTTAAAGCATTATTGTAACCACAATACATAAGTGACCTTTATAATTAACATCCCTAAAATGACCTGCAGTCTGAAAATCTAAGGTGACACTGTCACAGATTCACTGTAACATATACAAGCGCCTAAAGCAGTAAGTAAATATTTTATAAAGATAAATTATGTTTTGAATTACCAGAGTACCGTTTTCATACCCTATTTTAACTCTCAGGCCCCGTCTTCCTCTTGTCCCTTTGTAACATAAATTACCCTAGTTTGAGACATGTTTCCAAGAGTAAAATCTTCCATATTTCAGTGGATCATATTCACTATAGTAATATTATAACACAGTGGGGGATATTTATGAAAGTGATCTAAAAAAGGGAAGATTTTCTTCATTGTAAACTCTGTCAGTTTTCACAGGAATCTAAAATTTTGCAGGAAGGTCATAAAAATCCCACCACTTTTCTGTTGGAAAGAGAGAGATGGAAATATTCATAAATCGATTGCATCGGAGGGGCCCATGAGACTCACTGTGTGACTGTTCCAGGAAATCATAAAATGTCATAAGGAAACATTATTCCTGTGTTTGTTCTCCTTATACAAACACTAACAACACCTCCTCTCTGCACTTCACCCTCAGTCTCTAATAAATGTTAGCTATGCAACTGTGGCATTAAATTTAGTCCGTTGTCACAATTTATAGTTTAGTAGAAAAAAAGCATAAAGAGGGAGTAAAAAGGGCTCTTTGTCTAAGGTGGACAAAAAAAAAATAGATAGATAGATAGATAGACAGATAGTCAGACAGACAGAAATACAGACAGGTAGACAAATAGACAAATAGACAGACAGAGACTGATATTTACTGTAGATGGACAGACAAAAAGACAAACATATAGACAAACAGACAGGTGGATGGACTGACAGACAGATGAATAGCTATATGAGGTACTCTCATCAAAATGTATTTCCAGTCATTACACAAAATATTTCAGAAAACTGAAATTTATAATATTGCCAACATAGACACAGAAGTCCCTTCATCTTTATACAATGACTTTAACCATCCATTCACCACCCCCTGCCAGTATCTGACATTGTCTCTGAGCAACAGGAATGATGTCTTAATAGATTTGCATCAATGACAGTGAAAATCGCCATATACAACTTCCTTAATCTGTCTGGTCTTTCTTTCTGCTCCTTGACCTGTCACATGGACCAAGGTCAGGAAAATCAGTGTTCTCCATCTTCTCTGAAGCAAATTGACCAAAAGATCATTGAGCCCCCTGCACTGCTAGGAGACAAATACGTATGTTTCAAAGCATGCAATCGCAGTGGGTGAAGCTGTACTGCTGGAAATGCTGCAGCCCGCAGCCATGGAGCCCTATAGGGAAAGGAAAGGGATGTGTTTGATGGAGTTAGAAATGAGACTGTAGCATAATTATTATAGAATTAGAAGGGCCTGCAGAAAATTGCTGTGAAAAGTCAGAAGCCCTGTATGTCGCAGTAAGGGTAGAGTAGAGTCTTAAACCGTAACACAAAGATAACATATTTTAGATGTACACTGTGTGTCTATGTGTGTACTGTCAGTCTGTCTGTCTATGTATGTGTTTGTTTGGTTGTCCCTCCGTCCTACCATCCATCCATCCACCCATCCATATGTTTGCAGAATAAAGGTGAGAAACAAACAAACAAACATTCATTTTATTCATTTCCGGTACTGTATTTGAAAGATTAGAATGAACGCCAGTTTGCTCTATAGATGCCCACAAGGTATTTATTTTGATATATGATATATCGATATAGGTACTCATTCTATTATAAATATGATTAGCTTTTCATTTTTATTTGTTTTTTCTCTTTTTAATACTGACCTCTTGAGTGAATATATTTATATATATATATATATATATATATATATACACACACATATATATACATTTCTCCATTTTTTTTACATTTCTATAGTTAAAAAGGACTCTGTTCTTATTATCTAAGATGATATGCTGATGTAAAGGACCATGTGATTGCTTCCTGGCTACAAGGACATTTTGCACTTGAGAAGATTGGCTTTCCCATCACATTCATTGTGTCACCCACAAGAAATGCGAATGCTGTTTTCTACAGAAAATAAGAGGAGAGACTGAATTGCTTTTGTATAATGTTGTTTTTAGTTTTATTGGTGTGTTGGTTTTGTTATACATGTTTTCCTACATATTTGTATATATTTACAAGGCTTAAAATGTAATCTTCCAATCTACTAGCCAAGCTTAGAAGTTACTCATCAACACAAGTCTGTGCAACAAATGTTTCACGTTTTGTTTTAATAATGTGTTATGTCAGCGAGTGTGTGAATGCAAAGGTGTATGTGTGTGGAAGGTTAGCATGTCAGAATAAAAGGGTATATGTGGAGTGAAGTGTCAGAAAGTGTGTGAGTGCATTTGTGTTTGTGTGTAGCAGGTGTTAATGCATGGATGAATGCGTGAAGAGAAAATGTGTGTGGATGTAGTGTGTGTGTGCAGTGTGTTTGCGTGTGCAGAGGGACATTATGTTTGTGTACATTATATGAATGTATGAATGTATGGTTGTTAGTGTTTATAGGGATACACTAACAGGTAATCTACACTATCTTGCTGTGCACAATTTACATTTGCCAACATTTATAAAAATGTATACATATACAATATTTGCAGGCATGGTTGCTCATTAGAATATAAATCGTTGAAAATGTTGAAAATTTGCTTAGAATAAAATGGTGAAAAATATATTTTTTCAGCAATTTAGGCATAAAATTTTAAATATCTTAACAATTCACTCTTTATAGGGTTATTCACTAAAAACCAAACGCCGCAATGCTAAATGGGGCAAAACAATCTGGGCCAGCATGAGGTCATTTGGACTGAAAAAGCTGTTCACCGTATGAAACACTGTCTGGATTTCATGGAGCAAGCTTTGAATGAGCCATAATTTTGTCTGGATTGTTGAAATCCAGGTCCAGGTGCTCAAAATCAGGACCCGAGGTTTAAGAATCAAAAATATTTGCCCTCTGGCAGTGCTTGCCTTCAGTGGGCAGATAGTGAAAAAAATCTCTGGGAGGGGCTAAGTTCTGTGGGGGGAAAAAATAAAGCGGGAGGTGTAATACTTCCCTTATGCCCCTAACTGACATGGCATGGGTCATGTCTACTACAAAGTGAGCAGCCGCTATTGCTGCTCAGTCACTGAAAGGCATCATTCTATGGGGATGGGAGAACTAAATTACCAGGGGTCTTCGGGCATCAGGTGGGGACATAAATTCAATTACAGATGCTGAACAAATCAGTACCCAACCCTTGCCACCACCCTTGGCTAGTGGGTGGGAGATATTTAAAATAAAACATCTGGAACATACTAAAGTTTACTCCAGCCCATGAGCAGTGGGCTGATGGCTCTAAATCCAGGTGATTTATGGAGCATTTGTGCAAATATTAAAATTTGGACTTTGTGACTGAAGTATTTCAATGCAGTCGTTAGGATAAAACAATTATATGGCTATAATGTGATAATGTGTGACTAAAACTCTAATTTTCCTTTTTAAATAGTAGTTCATGTATTGTAAGCGCAATTGAGCAGAGATGTCTTGCCTCTGTTAAAATGCTGTAATTTGTTTGTCAATTATCCTGATGCTATGACTGTAAAGTGCTGTAAAATTTGTAGGCGTTATATTAATAATAATATTAGTTTTTATTTAGCCTTCATGTACATGATTTGTTTGATATAGAATGTGCTAATACCCCCTGCCAGTACTGTGTATAGATTAACTGCACACTACTAAAATGTTTGTCATGTTTTGAGTGCTCCGAACTTGGTTGTTATGTTTATGTATTGGAATCTTGACCAGGATACTGAGTTCAGTGAGTCTTTCTCACCGGAAGCCCTGTCCCCTTAACCCTGCAATGATAATTATTGCAGTTATTGATTAACCTCACCTATAGTGGCTGCCTACCAGACAGCCACTAGAAGCACTTTTAGGTCATTAGGCAACTTTTGGTTACCTAACTGATGATGGACGCTATGCATGAGGACCCCCAGTGTTAGCTAAAACCCTATAGGAAGCATTCCTATGTGGTTGTCCTAATGCGCTCATGGCACTCGCTATCTTTGTATTCCTAACCTATAATTTCCCTTTAAAGAGACACTCTAAGCAGAAAAACCTCTACATTTTTGTACAAAGAATTTTTAAACTGGACAATATATATTGCATATAGCCCAGGATTCTTGCGCCTGATTAATAACAAGAGCCTTTAAAATGTATGTATAGAGAAGTTAATACAGATCCAAATTAGTAGAATTCAGATTCATGCACAGGCTACAGAAAAAAACAATCTCTATTGTATCACAGTATTATTAAAATGTGTTAAACAGTAGGACAAATAAACATTTTAGATGTAAAACTGCGATGGATATTTCAGGAATTGGCCACGTGACCCCATGCTAATGTCAACGTTTACAAAAATTCAAGATTTAGCAGTCAAACCTTTTGTTCCTTCTCCCCATCCATCTCTCCCACACCATGTTCTTTCACAGTTTCCTCCTTGCTAGGCTATGTTTATTCTTTTATAGACAGATCACCAAAAGAAAGCAGTGCACAGGTTATGTAGTACCAACAGATATGATAAATAGCATACACATATTGTATCATATTTCCTTGCCCATAATTACTCATGCATGCTACAAATATGCATCATAAAAGGTGAAATTCAGGAGACTGTCTTCATGTATCATCATAACTTGTAAGGATTATAGAGGGTCATTTGTTTCTTCGTAGATCTATTTCCAGTAGGATTAAGCAGATTGAGGTGCAGTGCATTACTTAGATATACGATTTATGAACTAGTCTTGTTTTATCATTTACATAAAGTTCCAGACAAAGTAATCTTGATAACTGGGTTACTGTATAAGAGTTGAGAATAAAAAAGTCTTCATGACCAATGAACGAATGGATTAAGAAAAAATATATATATTTGTGTCGCTTCTGGTTGACCTTGAAATAGAGACTGGTTGACCTCCCTCTTGATCTCTGATTTCTCCACTAAAGAACCCTACTATGCTTTCCACACTGTAATGTCTCTCACCGCATCTTCCCTCAACCAATTTCTGCCCTCACACTTTGCGAGTGTTAGATACACTTTGTCTAGTTGCCTAGAGAAAGTGTATCCAACTCTCTAGTTCATGTTATGAAGCCCTCACTCATTGTGGACCAAAGGTGTTTTTTGTCAAATCTGGTTTTGTAAATTTTTTTGACAACCTTTATTTTCACATTTTGTAAATACATAAAGAAAAAATAAACAGAAAGGAAAAAGCTAAATGAAAAATATTGACCTGTTTTAGCAGAGACGGCCCTGTTAGGGATATGTTTATCCTGACAATATTCTAATTAAGAATTAAATCTCAAGCTTAATGCTAGAATTCCAACATAAAACATAAATCAAAAAGTATAGCTAAGAACATTGTATGAATAAAAGAGAGGGGAAAAGAGTTTGAAAAAAAGTAGTTTACTCCAATCTATGGTGGTCAGAAGACAGAAATTGGAGAGAAAAATCATCCACGGGAACCTTGTCTAACTCGCTCTGGAGTAAAGCAGTGAGATATTTCATTACTTTTTGTGGAGTATTGCCTCATACACTAAGATTTAGATCAGCTAAAACATTTATTATTTAAAGGGACACTATAGTCACCAGAACAACTACAGCATATTATATTTGTTCTGGTGAGTATAATCATTCCCTTCAGGCTTTTTGCAGTAAACACTGTCTTTTCAGAGACAAGGCAGTGTTTACATTACAGTCCAGTGATAACTCCACTGGCCACTCCTCATATGGTTGCTAGAGGTGCTTCCTGGGGCAGTGCTGCACACTGTGTAGCACTTCCATTCAGTGTCTCCACTCTCTGCATGGAGACACTGAACTTTTTTCATAGAGATGCATTGATTCAATGCATCTCTATGAGGATATGCTGATTGACCAGGGCTGTGTTTGACTTGTGCTGGCTCTACCCCTGACCCTGATCCTTGATAAATTCCTATGGGGAAGCATTGTGATTGGCTCAGATCAACACTTTTGATGATGTCAGCCAAACAGGCAGATCAGGGGCAGAGCTAGCAGCAGCAGACTGAAATTAAAGTATGATTTTAATATACATGTTTCTGTTCCTGACCATATAGTACACCTTTAAGGAGTGGTACATGATTTAAAGGGACACTATAGTCACCAGAAGAAATTACAGTTTATCGTAATTTGTTTGGTGTCTATAGCCTGACTGTATGGACTTACTGCTGTAAACATTGCCTTTTTAAAGTAAAGACAGTTTTTACATTACAACCTTCAGTGACCACTCCTCAGACAGGCCACTAGAGGTGCTTCCTAGGTCAGTGCTGCACAATGTGCATTGAGACGCTGAACTTTCCCTATAGAGATGCATTGATTCAATTTTATGAGAAGATGCTGATTTGCCAGGGTGGACTTTTGCTCTGCCCATGGCCCGCCTCCTTGGCTGAAATGATCAGAATTTATTATTTCAGCCAATATAATGTTTTCATACGAGAAAGCATTGCAATTTGCTGAGATCATGAATTCTGATGATGTCACCAAGAAGGCGGAGCCAGCGCTGGCAGACCAATTCAACACCTGAAATAAGGTGAGTTTTTACTATGTTTATGAGGGGGCAAGTTTTACTAACCCTGTAGTGTTTCTTTAATTTTATCTGAACCTAATTCTAAACAACAGAATATTACACATATGAAGGCTACATTACAATGATCCTTAGGATAAAATGAGAAAAGGGGTTTATGGGATTGGGCCAGCATGTCTCCATTTAGCATTTATAACTAGAGGGCTCCATATGTTTTCTTTTTTAGGCAAAATTAGACACAGGGCTGGCCTTAGAGGTGTGTTAGCTGTGCGGCTGCATGGGGCAGGGGCAGCTATAGCAGGTACCCAGGTAGAGGATTTAATTATTCTCCACCCGGGTCTATGAAAAAAATAGCGAGGCAACGGGAGTGGAGCTTACCAAGCGGCAAGGGTACGCTTGTTGTGAGGTGGAGGCAGGGCTAACATGGCATCGGGGGAGGGGGATTAAAAGTTTCCAGAAGCCCCTGGTAAGTGCTGCACAGGAAGGGGGAAGCAGGAAGGAGTCCTCGCTTCCCCCAACAACTAGACTAGCTGCACTGCCTCGATCCCTCCATTTCAGCCAATAACGAAAAGAGGTGTGTGTGTATGTGTGTGTCACTGTCTGCCTGTGTGTGTGTGTGTCACTGCCTGCCTGTGTGTCTGCCTGTCTGTCTGCCTGTGTGTGACTGTCTGCCAGTGTGTGTGTGTCACTGTCTGCCTGTGTGTGTGTGTCACTGTCTGCCTGTGTGTGTGCCTGTCTGCCTGTGTGTGACTGTCTGCCTGTGTGTGTGTGTGTGTGTGTCACTGTCTGCCTGTGTGTATGCCTGTCTGCCTGTGTGTGTGTGTGTGTGTGTGTGTGTGTGTGTGTGACTGTCTGCCTGTGTGTGTGTGTGTGTGTGACTGCCTGTGTAATACCAAGAGAAGTGGATTTTTAAAAGTTACACTGCTTGGAGTCCAAGAGAAACTGGATTATTTCAAAGTTGTTCTGCTGAAGGCAAGCATAAAATTGTAGGCTTGTCAGTAAAAGCAAAAAAATCAAGAAACCACTGTGGTACTCATAGAATATGGCCCAAAATAGTAAAAAACTAAAAGTTAGCATTTAGTAATTATAAAAAAAACAAAGCGAGGAAGATAGACAGATCTATAAGATTAGACAGAAAGAGGCTAAGCAAGTTATAAGAGCTTCCAAATCACACAGAGAAAATAACACAGTTAGTAAAAAAAGGGGACAAAACATTTTTAGATACATAAATAATAAATAAATTAGAAAAGGAAAGTAAAACAAGGATTATTTAGATTTTTTTTTAAAGAAGGAAGATATGTAGAAGAGGATAAGGTCTAGCTGACTGCCTCAATTAATATCTTTGCTCAGTATTTACAGATGAAAATGAAGGAAAGGGGCCTCAGTTAGGAAAAAGGACAATGAGTCATTTGTTACATGTGAGTTTACAGAGGAAGAGGTTCTATGTCAACTGTCAAAAGTAAAGACAAATAAGTCTATGGAACCTGATGGAATACACCCAAAGTTATTAAAAGTGGTGTACTAGCAAAACCATAATTTACCCGATCTATTTAACCAATCGTTGTTAAGAGGAGCAGTCCCAGAAGATTGGAAGTTAGCGAATGTTGTGCCGATTCTTAAGAAAGGTAGTAGGGAGGAGTTGGGCAACCAGTAAGCCTTACTTCAGTAGTGGGGAAAGTAATGGAAACTGTGTTAAAGGATAGGATTGTTGAACATCTAAAGATCAGATACAACATGGGTTTCCTCCAGGGAGATCATGCCAAACTAATCTTATTGATTTTTTTGATTGGGTAACTAAAATAATAGATCAGGATGGTGCAGTAGACATTGATTACCTAGATTTCAGTAAGGCTTTTGACACTGTTGCACATAGAAGGCTTATCTATAAACTGCAATCTTTATGTTTGGATTCCAATATTGTTGAATGGATAAGGCAGTGGCTGAGTGACAGGCAACAGAGGGTTGTAGTCAATGGAGTATATCCGAAGCATGGGTTGTCACCAGTGGGGTACCTCAGGTATCTGTACTTGGACCCATTCTCTTTAATATTTATATTAGTGATATTGCAGAAGGTCTTGATGGTAAGGTATGTCTTTTTGCTGATGATACTAAGATATGTAACAGGGTTGATGTTCCAGGAGGGATAAGTCAAATGGCAAATGATTTAGGTAAAGTAGAAAAATGGTCAGAGTTGTGGCAACTGACATTTAATGTGGATAAGTGCAAGATAATGCATCTTGGATGTAAAAACCCAAGGGCAGAGTATAGAATATTTGATAGAGTCCTAACCTCAACATCTGAGGAAAGGGATTTAGGGATAATTATTTTAGATGACTTAAAGGTAGGCAGACAATGTAATAGAGCAGCAGGAAATGCTAGCAGAACGCTTGGTTGTATAGGGAGAGATATTAGCAGTAGACTGCCACTGTGTGTGTGTGTGTGTGTGTGAATGTCTGCCTGTAACTGTGTGTGACTTTCTGCATGTAACTGTGTGTGTGTGTGTGACTGTCTGCCTGTAACTGTGCCTGAGTGTCTGCCTATACCTTTGTGTGACTGTCTGCCTGTAACCTTTTGTGTGTCTGTCTGCCTGTAACTGTGAGTGTGACTGTCTGTGTGTAAGACTGTTTGCATGTGTGTGACTGTAACTTTGCCTGTGTGACTGTAACTTTGCTTGCATGTGTGATTGCAACTGTGTGCGTGTGTGTGTGTGTGTGTGACTGTCTGTCTCTAACTAAGTGTGTGTGAGTGTCTGCCTGTAACTGAACATGACTTTCTGCCTGTAACTGTGTGTGTGTATGTGTGTGTGTGTCACAATCTGCCTTTGTGTGTGAGTGTCTGCCTGTAACTGAGCGTATGTGACTGTCTGCCTGTAACTGTGTGTGAATATGTATGGGGTATTTTTTTAGACGGGGGCGAGACCAAAAACTAGAACGATCGTACACACTTCCAACTCGAAACAGTTTCCTAACATTAAGATCTCCGATCAAGGAAAGACCCAATTCAGAAGGACCCCCCACATCAAATCTTAATGCTTTTAATTTATATTTAGATAACCAAAAATTTCTCAAAAAACTAACCATAAAAAGATTTTTTCCAAATAGAAATATTTAAATACCTAGATATCGTTAATGAATTGGTTCAAGCAGACCTAGACAAATTAACTAACAACAGATGTCAACCTAACCTCAATAAAAAGGAGAGATTGGCTTTGAAAACTTTAACAATCCCTAATCATAAAAGAAGCAGACAAGGGGGAGGAACTGTTATTATGGACAGATCCTTCTATATGGAAGAGGCATATAATATCCTAAACGACATTAATACTTACAAGATTTTAATACAAAATACCACCTCTATGTTCCTACAGGAACTAAAAAAAATATTAGATTTTGGTTTAGAAAAAGAGATTCTCAATAAAAAAGAACTTGATTTCATTTTCAATCCCAATTGTAAAACAGCAACTTTTTACTTCTTGCCGAAGATTCATAAAAATCTTCAAAAACCTCCCGGTCGTCCCATCGTAAGTGACATCAATTCTCTATCCTGCAACCTTTCTGAGTATGTAGATTTTTTTCTTCAGCCTTATGTTTCCCTTAGTGATATGTACATTACAGATATCAGACACATTCTACAAGATTTTACTCCAGTTCAATGGAAATCAACATACATTCTGGTTACCGCAGATATAGCAGCCTAATATTCCACACCAAGAAGGCATTTTGGCTATAAAATATATACTTGACACTCATCAACGCCTTTCATCTATTCAAATCGATTTTTTGGTACAATGTATGTCATTTTTTACTCACTAAGAATTTTTTTTGGTTCAATGGAAATTTTTTTACAAAAGTGTGGCATCGCCATAGGTACCAAATTTGCCCCCAGTTTCACCAATATGTATGTTTCCCACTAGGAACAACGTCATGTTAGGCTAGGTGTCCATTCGGGGGGCAGTTTTGTCCTATGGCGGTGCTTCATAGATGATGTACTACTTATATGGGAGGGTTCTATTGAAAGTCTAAATCTTTTTTTCATATACATCAATCTAAATGATTACAACCTTAAATTTACTCTCAATGCCAGTTCAGTATCTTTAGATTTCTTAGATCTCACTATTTATTTAGATCAAAATCAACAGAAAAAACAAAACATTTTTCAAACCAACTGATTGCAATACAGCTATAGATTTGTCTAGTGCTCATCACCCCCCTTGGCTTTCCAATATTCCAAGAAGCCAACTTATTTGCCTCAGAAGGAATTGCTCAGACGATACAATATTTTTACAACAAGCACAAGTGATTAAAACACGTTACATAGAAAAAGGTTATTATAATCGTAACCAAATCAATACAGATATACAGACTATATTAGACACAGACAGATCTCAGCTTTTAAGAAATAACCATAACAAACAACAAGACAAGAAAAATCTTTGCACTCACAACAATAAATTCCAATTTTCAAGCAAAACAAATAAAAAAAATTCTAAATAAATATTGGTACATTCTGGAGAGAGATAGTTTACTTAGAGATATCATCCCTAAGAAACCTACTGTTATCTATAAACGAGCAACCAACTTAAAAAACAAATTGGCCCCTAGCCTTCTTCCTATATACCCTTCATCAACTTCTGATACCTTTCTCAAACCTTTACAAGGCTTTTTTTGCTGCGGACATTGCTCCACTTGTAAAGACCAAAAAAAAAAGATCATTAGTTTTGTTAGTACTTATACAAAAAAAATCATACCAAATTAAAAAACATATCCAGTGCTCCTCAACATTTGTGGTTTATTTACTTCAATGTTGCTGTGGAGCCCAATATGTAGGTTGCACTACTCGAAAACTTCATATCAGACTTCTAGAACACTTCAATAACATTAAAAAAGGAAAACCTGATCACAGTGTACCCAGACATTGTAGTACATATTCTCTTTTTCGTTGGGACAATTTTCAGGCCTTTGGCATAGAGCGCATTACATTAACTCCAAGAGTTAATTCGTCAAGAGGCCTTTTGGATATATAACCTTAAAACGTTACAATATGGTCTCAACGCCGAAATAGACCTACAGGGTCTAATATAAACTAATTCTTGCAATTAGGTCTATGCCTTAGAACTTATGTTTACAGCTTCTTCCTCCTATATCTTTATATGAAATTAAGTTGTATTGCATTGCAATTTATTTTACATTGTATATTGACACTTTAGGTCTCCAGGGTCATATGATTCAATTATTATTACTTTTTCTATATATGTCATAAGTATTTTATGAAGTTCATGCATTTACTGCAAGTTACACCATTTTATGTTTTTTTGGACTGTAATTAGATTTGTAATTCTTATTAAATTTTTTATATAGTATTCTTTATATATATATATATATATATATATATATATGTAAATTTTTTTATATGTTTTATATATTTTTATATTATTCATGCATATGACTTAGAGACATTTTCAGTGTATTTTCTCACTTTGTTATTTATGTGGGGTTTTGCATTTACTGTCTTGTTCATTTCCCTTTAAACTTTTACGGCAACAGTTCGCCTGTATTGTATATTTGTTCTCTTCTGCATAGATTTCATTTGCGTGCATCATAGCACGCTATATGATGATTATGCTTCAGTGTTTGTAACTCTGTTTTGCTCTACGCTTGCGCCAGCTACCCGTCGGATGTCACAGGAAGTAGGTCATTGCGTTCAAGGGTGGAACGCACGCCGCCGGTGAACGGCATTAAGGTGTATTACTACGGATATAAGAAGCTCCTTCATTGAAATAATTACCACACATTCCTGAAGAAGTCCCTTATACTACTTGGACGAAACGCGTCGGATATTGGACTCTTGATTTGTGTTTATTTGTTATTTTATTTCTTCCTGCTTTTTCATTTGCCTGCGGCCAGAGTTGGAATTCTTCCAGTTTCCAGTTCCACCACACTGCAGTTTTGTTCCAGTTGAAGTGGAGATATGCCTGTTTACATCTATCTGTCTGTAAGTGTAATCTAATAAACGTATTTTGTACTTTTTTAACATACTTCACCATGTATGGTTCTTTTCATCCGTTCCTTTGAAGACATTCCTATTACCAGGATCTACTATCAAGTCCATACTATATATACCCCAGGAGGGGTGAGAGGCCTGATTTCGACTTTTGTTTGTGAGTTTGCTGCTAGCACCTCATTTCCTATATTTATTATACTGTGTTATGCTATGACATGTATTTTTTTATTATTCTAGATCCACTATTATTCTTGTATAGAATTTTTCAGCCTTGGATTCTATTTTCCAGGTTGTATTCGAATTTTTGTACGCTCATTGGATGTTGTTCCCCCTTTTGTTTGTTGTGTGTGAATGTGTGCCTGCCTATAAATGTGTGTGTGTGACTGTATGCCTGTAACTGTGTGTGAATGTCTGCCTTTAAATGTGTTTGTGACTGGCGGCCTGTGTGTGTGACTGTCTGCCTGTATCTGTGTGTATGCATGTGTGTTTGAGACTGTCTGCCTGTACCTGTGTGTGTAACTGTCTGCCTGTAACTGAGCGTGTGTATGACTGTCTGTCTGTAACCGAGCACGTGTGACTGTCTGCTAGTAACTGTGTGTGAATGTCTGACTGTAACTGTGGGTGTGTCTGTCTGCCTGTAACTGTGTGTGTAACTGTCTGCCTGTAACTGAGCGTGTGTATGACTGTCTGTCTGTAACCGAGCACGTGTGACTGTCTGCTAGTAACTGTGTGTGAATGTCTGACTGTAACTGTGGGTGTGTCTGTCTGCCTGTAACTGTGTGTGTGTGACTGTCTGTGACTGTGTGTGTGTGTGTGACTGCCTGTAACTGTGTGTGTGTGCCTGCCTGTAACTGTGTGTGACTGTCTATCTGTAAGTGTGCATGTGTGACTGTCTGCTTGTAACTGAGTGTGTGTGACTGTCTGCCTGCAACTGTGTGTGACTATCTGCCTGTAACTGTGTATATGTGTGTGTGTGTGTGTGTGTGTGTGTGTGTGTGTATGTGTGACTGTCTGCCTGTAACTGAGCATGTGTGACTGTCTGCCTATGTGTGACATACTTAGTCTGCCCTTCTGTAATGCAGGGAGGCAGTCTGGCACCTCTGGTCTGCACTTCTGCTGGCTGCAGATCATAAGTAGCTGTCTGTGTTTGTGTTACTGTTTGCCTGTGAGTGTGTTTGTGTGAGTGTGACTGTCTATGTGTGTGTGTGTGTGTGACTGTCTGCCTGTGTGTGTGTGTGTGTGTGTGTGACAGTTTACCTGTGTGTGACTGTAACTTTGCCTGTGTGTGTGACTGTGACTGTCTGCCTGTAACTGAGCAGTCTGTCACCTTTGGCCTGCAATTCTGCAGACCATACCTAGCTGTCTTCCGAGTCCCGGCCAATCAGTGTGTTGCTGTGTATTACCACATGAAAGCTCTGATACTGTAAATGCTTGAGCTAACGAGGCAGTTACTCATAGTCTGCACCCAGTGAAGGGGCAGACCAGATTCCCAGTACACTGGAACACCAGAGATTAGCATTCCCCCTCTCACTGCAAGGTAACAGCCGGAAAGGGAGAATTAATATTTGTTTTTAAATTATTATTAATGTAATAAATCCCCTACACAAACACACATATATGGATGAAGGTGTATGACTGGGGAGGGGAGTTTTTTTGGGGGGGAGGGGCACCTAATGTCCTAAGGCTGGCCCTGATTAGATATCTTTGGTTTTTAACAATAAACTTCAAAATGTAAAAGTCCTTGGAATATACACTTACAGGATTTCAAATAGAATTTCAAGTTTAAGGTCAAAGTAGCCAACCTGGAACAATTCTCTAAGTTTGATTTCTCTGGCTTTAAATCTGAAATTCACTTTGAATTCTCACTTTAGTAAATAATCCTGTTAGAATATCAGGGGCAGGTTAACAGTAACTAATTCCCCTGGACGTGGTTGGATTATGGGTTTCCCGAAAACAAACATATCTTGTTCCATTGCCAGACACAGGGCAACTCTGCACAAGTTACGATTCAGTTTTTTTTCACTAAAGTGTGAATTCACAGTGACTTTTAAACTATTGTAAAATATGTGGATTTGTGAAAATCTCGACTATGTTTTAAATACAGTTACTTTAGTCTGAGATTTGAAATTCACTTTCGATTATTTTAAAATTCACTGCAATTCACACATTCAAGAATAAGCCTGTTTGTGTGTGCTAATAACTGATTAATAGTGTGATTGTCAACAGCTATTCCCATGATGTTCATACATATGTTAATACCACAAAAAAGAATACTTTTAAAATGAAATATTCTGCAGTGTGATTCTAATACCAATCTTTCAGATACTGTATATTAGACTTCTGTACAGTAGAAGAATTTGGTTTACCCAAACTATTTAACTTATAACTTCTAACTTTTTTTTTTGTCCATCAGTTTTTATTGAAATGATAAAAAATATTACACATCAAGCAAGACCAGCTCAAGACAATATAGATGTGTTAATAGCCTAAATCAGGCATAGGCAACCTTGGCACTCCAGATGTTTTGGACTACACCTCATTATGGGTATAAGAGCCAGCATATCTCTGCTGTCAGGCCCAACCCTCTGAAAATAAAATTTAGTTCAGGACCCCTGACACTTGTTTCCCACCATTTTTAAAACTAAGTCTATAGATGAAAAAACAGAGGGGCACACTACCATATTTTAAAAGTTCTCAATGATCTAAAACCATATGCACCCTTTATCCTTCATATCTGGTTAATAACATCAAACGATAGCCAGTTTAACACCTTTTTTTTTTTTGTAAAAAAAAAGGTGAATCAACCTTTCTGTAAGACAAAATGTGGAATTCAGTCAGTTAAGGGATTCCATCTTCAGACACTTTGAAGAACCATAAAACTGAGAAAACCCAGCAACACAAAATGTACCTTGACTGTTGTCACATATTCCATCCCACCTGGCATACCTGGGTCCATTCGGGAAGGCATAAAGGATGATAGTCGCAATACATTTTGGTATTTCAGAGTTTTTATTTTGTCTATTTTTGTCTATATCTAAAATCAACCCTACATATCTGTAATGAATGTTGGAATTGTCTTTGCACATGTTTTCAATATGTTACCTTGTTAAAGAGGTTGCCCAGTACACGCCTAAAACATAGAGAAATCTTAATGTGTCTATTTAAAGTGAAAACTTCCCAAATAAAAAATACTTAAACGTAGATTGCAAATAAACCATTTTATTTAGAAATTCTGTGCAGTTGATGGAAGTATCTGATATACATAATTGTGTTAAATCAGTTTTTATTGATAACAGTTCAGGAAACAGTTTCCCACGCAGGGGATACAGTAGACATGCAATAAACAGTATATGTAGCAGTGAAAGTTTAGTAGTGTCAAAGTAACATTTGCCTATACAGAGGCTTACAATTTGGTAATTGTCAACAAAATAAACTAGTTGTCCCCTTAGGGGAGGCCTGTGGTGTGGTTAGCATGGGACATGGTTACCACGGTTAATGTGGGTTATTCATATTGGCAATGAGAATAGGCGTTTATGAGCATTGTGGCTGACTATGATTGTGATATGCAGCTTGGGGTTGGTTGTTCGTCTGCGGCTTTGCATCCATTTCCACTAATTATGTAGGATAGGAGGTGTGGGTCCACTTCCGTGGAGTATGTCAGAGAGCTACCGTTAGGGTTCGTCTGTTATTGACCTCGTTCTGTGTAAGGGTTAGTGGGCTGGGCCCTGGTTGGAGGGCCAGGTAGGAAAGGGTGGATAGAAAAGGGAGGGAGGTAGAGAGGGGGTGAAGAAGAAGAAGAAGAAGAAAAAGAGAGAAGAAGAAAGTAAAAAAAAGAAGAAGAGAGGACCCCTTCAATCTTGCTTGAGCCATTGGGAATGCTTGATTGTAAGGCCTAGGATTCGGATTTGGAGTGGTTGATTCGTAAATTGGATATGCGGCCTTATGTCTCAAATTCTGTCGTGATCGCTTGTAGGCATGTGGCCAGGTCTTGCACTATGAAGAGGAGGTAGTCTGTGTAGGCAAGGACTTTTTGGTGCATCTGGCCTATTTTCAGTCTGTGTATATTCTTGTTGTGTCTGATGCTATTTAGGAAGTGTTCCAGCATTAGCGCGAAAAGAAGGAGGCATAGGGGGCAACCCTGTGTGTCCCATTGTGTATTTGGAATGTGTTTGAGCAAGCCCCATTGATCCGCAGTCGTGCCATTGGACAGGTGTATAATGCCTCCATCCATGTGATGTACTTTGGCCCGATGCCCATGCCCTGGCTTAGGCAGTAAGAGAGGGTCTCAAAGTCAGCCTTCGTAAGTAAGTTCAGAGTATTGCCCATAGCTCCCCATCTAGCACCATCTGTGCCTCAGGTGAGTTGGATGGGGCCAGTTAGAACCTTGTGAGTGTTGTGATCACCTTGTGATTTGTTTTTTGCATTTAACATTGGTGATGGTCTCGTGGCGTGGTAAGATATGTGCGGATAGACGGTTCCACCCTGGAACCCCATTGTTTGGGGATTCTGGGGGGTTCAGATAGTTGATAGTTGAGGAGCAGTAAGGTTATGTGGCCATTTTCCTTGGCAGCAGGACACGCCCCCCCCCCACGATATACATAATTGGCACCTATTGTACAAGTAATTATTTTCAATGGTGGTTTAGTTTATTGATGCATTTTCAACAACACTCTAGAAAAAATATAACACCCTTTATTTTGCAACCATTTAAAAGTCTCCGGTAGTCAATAAAAGCTCAAAGACGAAGGGGAAAAAAAACTATTTTCAGAAAGAAAAATATATATTTTTTTCATAATAAGGCTTGGAATAGCTCATCTTTTAAATGCAGGATACAGGAAGAGAACAATTAAGATTGAAGATCCCCTTGTAGCAATTCTGGCATTTTTGATCCATACCATGCACGTTTAGTGTAATCCTTAGAAAAAGACGGTCTTCTTTCTTTGAACTTGATGCATATCTTCAGCTTGATTCAAGAGTCTTATCTGCAAACATGGAATGAGATAAGAAGCATTGTGAGGCAAAATAAAAGAGTTAAAACAATAATGAAGCCTTTTTCTATAACAGTGAATAGAATGTCTTTGCCACTGGCAAAGTTGGGTATATCCTCTGTGCCCTGCAATAACATCCTTCCTTGCATCTTCATGTCTCACTGCCATTTCACATCTGCTCCAATTACAGCAGGCAGCGAGTACATGAGTTTAGTGCAAAAAGAACTCTACATGAATTTTATTTTATGTGCTATACATGACTCCTTAAAGGGACACAGTTGTCTCAGTACACCTCGGCTTAAAAAAAAAAAAAATCAGAGAACTGTAAGGGACGTACGTAGACATATTGGTAGGATGTATACTTTTATTTTAATGCAGTGAGTATTAATGTTTTATTTAGGTTTGTCTACTATCTCAAATATATTTTTATTCCTTTGGTATCATGTAATACAGATGAAAAATCATGTTTGCAGAGAATGATCATTTATGTGTCTTCGATGTTCTTACACAATGCCATAAAACAATGTAGAACACTGATGACGGGGTATATACTAAACAGACTCTATTGAAAAAAATTACAGTAAAAGCAAACTGTGGGTAATATAATCACAATAGCGAATTCTCCTTCTAATTTACTTTATTTGTGCCATAACTTTTAAAAGTCAGTAGGTATAACTATTTATAACTGTGCTACTGTGTTGAATACTGAATATATTTATTTTATAGTATATTATAGGTTTTTGTATATCACAAATATCAAACAACTTGCACTCATCTGATAGAAAATTACCTTGATGCTGTCCGGCACAGTGTACACATAAACCATGAATACATTTGGAGCACTCTGTAGGCTTTATAATCCAGCAAGTGAATTGGTGAGTATTACATTAAATTATTAGCATTTGTACTTTGAAATTTTGGTAACAACTTACTGTTTGACTAGTAAATTATCACCAATGTTAAATGCAAAAAACAAATACAAAAAGTAGTAATTATTTATTGACAGTTTATTAGTACAACAAGGGAGGGAGCACATGGTAACTTCATACATCAAGTGTGGTATCTAACATGTGGTACCCAACTGTCCCATAGAGACCACAGTGTGGTCTGTTGGACTTCACCCTAAAATGAAACACACTCTTTTAAATGCTGCATATATTTAACTTTGGATTAGAAGAATAGAAATGATTGCTTTTTTTGTACCTGATCCCATGTATATGCAGGTGGCAGAAGACTGTCATAACACCTCAACCTTGTGCGCATATGGAATTTAAATACTGTTTATGCAGAAACTGGATTTAATGTCTAGGCTCCAGTCCTGGTCATGGGAGATTAACAATGACATGCCTTTTCTTGGAAATCGTATTCTAAGCTTGCTCTGGGCTAATGAAAAGCAAGGAAATTAGCACTGAAATGTTCAATAGAATACTGAACAATGGTTGAAGCAAAATTCCGAGTACTTAAAGGTATACTGAGATGATGTCAGGATGAAATTTTCTACCTTGTAGAATATAGGTCCGTAGGAAATGACAGAAAAGAGTAAGAGGGATAGAAATTACTAGTCTTCAGCGGTGATAAAGCTTAATTAAAGGATCACTATAGGGTCAGGAACACAAACATATATTCCTGACCCTATAGTGGTAAAACACCATCTAGTCCCCCTGGATCCATCATGCCTCCATAAATATAGTAAAAATATTACTGTATTCAAGCCTGAAGCTGTAAATCTGCATGCTGTTAGACTCAGAAAAACTAGCAGTCTGCTGACATGTAGTAGCCTGATCCAATCACAGTGCTTCCCCCTAGGATTGGCTGAGACTGACAAATCAGGGGCAGAGCCAGCATGATTCAAACACAGCTTTGGCCAATCAGCATCTCCTCATAGAGATGAATTGAATCAATGAATCTCTGTGAGGAAAGTTCAGTGTCTGCATGCAGAGGGAGGAGATACTGAATCACAGGATTATGTGCACAGTGCTGCCCTGTGCTCTGCTGACAGCAGATCTGAGTGGATGGAGGCATATTATGCCTCCATCAACTCCGAAGTCCCTCTGGTTCACTCTGAGTGACTGCAACTGGAGGTGTTCCTAGCTTTCAATGTAAACACTGTATTTTCTCAAATTACCCCATAATTTAAAAATTATATCCATGAATATTATGTTTCTGCAACTATTCATCCGGTCACTGTTTTCAACAGTACAGACTGATAAAACCACCTCTCTAGGCAAATAATTCCACATCCTTAATATTACATACATATATTTGTGGACCCAGGACATACTTGAAAACGAGAGAAATCTCAATGTATCTTTCCTGGTAAAATATTTTATAAATAAAAATACATAATACTGCAAGTGTGTGTTAACAACCCCATATGTCAGCATTTTAAGAAACCTGGTGCTGTGTGGGTATTCAATATAAAAATAAAATACACAATTATTTATAATACTCAATAAAATCGAAGTGCTAATGGTATGTTTTTCTTAGTAACCAAACATTTCAGAGACTTCTTTAAAAATACAAAATAATATACATCTAACCATTTTTAGTATGACTAACATACTTCACAATTGCTATCAGTAGAAGTTAAAGGGCTCTGTCAACCCCATCTAAATAAAAAAATAAAAATTAGCATTTTATAAATATTCAATCTTCGAAATACTTGGTAACGCAGTGTTGGAATTATACTTAAATGCCAATCCAGTCAAAAGATATCATGAGACTACTTTATCCTATGTATTTTTCCTATGTTTGACAAATCTTGACAAAAGACAAAGCTATCTGACACTAGTGATGGCTGAGGGGAGCATTATCCCTTACATAATCTTTCAAAACATTTTTTTTTATTTATCAGAATTTCACCTTAAATTATTTGGTTTTAAGATGTTGCCCTAATTTCACTGTGCATCCAGTATACAGAGAAACATTTAAACTCAAACTGAACCAAGAGTGCTTCTGCATATTTAGGGCAAAACCTTTGTCACAAAAAAAAAAAAAGTCTTGGAATGAATCCATTACCTTGCTCAGTTAATAAAAGTAAGACTCAGCTGGACGTGAATCACTATTTGGCGACGCCATTTATAGATAGGACACATTTACAGCCATTTAATGTGGGAATTTTATGGGCTAAATAGTTTTATTTCAATAAAAATAAATTAACTGTCTGCGAGTGAATATCGTTTTAAAGGGGGGGTCATTAAAATTTAAAGCATAAAAAAACAGTAACAATTTATTTCCAGATTACTGAAAAAGAAAAGAAGTTAAAACCTTCTATTTTGAGGTTTTAACCCTTTCAGCACCAGACTTCAATACTATCTTAAGAGTCCACTATGGGGACTCAATAGATTTGATAGACATAGATGAAAGAAATTACTTGAAACAGAACACACTGAACGCACAACAAAAGAAGATTGTTCTCACGATATGGGGATGGAGCTAAATAAATGCAGTAGTAAGCAGGATGGTTAGAGGTCGCTGGGGCAAAGGAAGATTAGTTTGGGTACGTTTCAAGTTAGTACAGGTTTGCACGGGTGAGGAGTCTTTGGCAGTAAGATGAAATGAAGACCAGTTAGGATTCTTCCTGCACCCCATTCTTAATTTTGTTTCAAATGTCTGCTTGCATTGTTTCTGTATCTTTGTTTTACTTTAGCAACTGCACGATTCGAAATTCCCTGTCCAATGCTACTACTCATGTCTAAAATTGACTTATTAACCCCTTGAGGACACAACTTGGAATAAAAGGGAATCATGACGGAATATTTCCGTCATGTGTCCTTAAGGGGTTAATGCTCCAATTCCATGTTCACAGTGGACAGGGTAGCAACATAAGCATGACATTTGCTTTAAACATTAATCAAAGTGGTTAGGTGATGAATAGAATATTAACTTGTTGTGATAAATGCTTATCGTTCTCATGTGTCTCTACACATTTAGATGTACGAGGAGGCGAGAGGAGCTTACTTGTGATCTCTCCCCCCAATAAATCTGTCAGCCTGCCTGGGTGGTTATAGGCTGTTTGTTGTAGTACTATCTGCATGGTATCTGAGTTGGGTTAGAGCTGGTGACTAACAGACAGACTTCTACAGTCTCTACAGAGCTTTATGCTCTTGGTGCCGTGCTATACAGTTGGGGCCTTGCTACATTGTCTTATTTGCCTCAGAAATCAATCGTACAGCTATTGATGATAAGATATGGCTATCAAACCACTCACTGTCGCTTAATTTCGAAAAGCCTGAGATAATGCCTGGGGTTAATGGCCAGTGAGTGTGTGGAGATGTTACGTCCTAGCCATTGCATGTGGTTGCGTGTTAATTAGGTTATTGTGTTTGAAAAAATAAATCTACTTATGAAACACGAAAGTATTGTCAGTCATAATGTACATTCCCATGGCTTGATGTGACTGGCATATTAACTTGATATAGTTTTTTTCTGTGTTTTACATATTCATTATTAAATGTTAATTGGGTTATGATGTTTATTAATGTGGGCTGCAAGGATGTATGATATTAATGTATGATTAAATTAACTGAAACAGTTCCCTTAGTGAGCAGTATCCACTTTTTATTCATAAGGTAAAGACATTTTGAGATCAGTTGTATTTCCCACCTCCTGGCATTCAATGACAGGTGTGTTTTGGACTATAAGATATATTTTTGTTTAAATTCTTGCTTTGGTCAAGTAACCCACTCTGGTTACAAAGGGAATGAAATAAAAAAAGTTTATTCTGTGAGATATGTTCATTTTCTATGTAAATTTCCCTTGTGAAAAAAACTTCAATTGGTATTTGTGAGACGCAGTTGGCTTTTGCAGGAGATAATTGAGTAAAAATGAGGATTCTAGTGGAAAGTCACTGCCTTTGAGGAAGGTTAACAAATAAAAAAGCCTCACTGAATCCTGTGGTTTTTTGCTTTGACCTCCAACATGAACAGGCTATGGCCTTGCCTTTGGCTTATAGAGAAGAGCAAGGCCTACAGAATATCTCTGTGTTTGAGCAGTTAACTAATTTAAAAAAAAATGTATTTAATACATTCATTGAATTTCTAGGTTCTAATAATCTGCTGCTAAAACCACATTAAAGAAATGGTTGCTAGGGTATTTTCATAATTTCTTTTGTAACCTCATTTTATTTGGTTTATTTTTACCTTATTTTTCTATTTGATGAAAGCCACATTAGTTAACATTATATTAGCTTTTCAATGATAACATATTCTGGATCACAGAAGAGAATTGCAATAGAATTCACTGCATTCTAATGCACACCAACCCCGGCACATAGGGAAATGATATAAACAACCATCAGCGAATTCATCTTAATGGTTCCTCTCACTGATTTCGAGGTGTAGCATGTAATAGATAACATCTGATTAAAACCTGTATATTATATATAAAATTAGTATACTGTAATAAAAAGTAAAATAAATAAAAATTAGTCATTCTAAATTACAAGTCGAATATAACAGTCTTTAAAGGACCACTATAGTGCCAGGAAAACATACTCGTTTTCCTGGCACTATAGTGCCCTGAGGGTGCCCCCACCCTCAGGGACCCCCTCCCGCCCGGCTCTGGAAGGGGGAAAGGGGTAATAACTTACCTTTTTCCAGCGCTGGGCGGAGAGCTCTCCTCCTCCTCTCAGCCTCCGTTACGCCCCGCCGGCTGAATGCGCACGCGCGGCAAGAGCTGCGCGCGCATTCAGCCGGCCTCATAGGAAAGCATTTACAATGCTTTCCTATGGACGCTGGCGTGCTCTCACTGTGATTTTCACAGTGAGAAGCACGCAAGCGCCTCTAGTGGCTGTCAATGAGACAGCCACTAGAGGATTAGGGGAAAGGCTTAACCCATTCATAATTATAGCAGTTTCTCTGAAACTGCTATAATTATGAAAAAATGGGTTAACCCTAGAAGGACCTGGCACCCAGACCACTTCATTAAGCTGAAGTGGTCTGGGTGCCTAGAGTGGTCCTTTAAAAAGTGATTTCCATATTGACTATTTTAACTAAAGGTATGTCCCGTACTCTGCTTGTAATCAGTAGCACATTAGATCTGGACCATAAGGAAGACAATTACATAATTAAAATGACAAACTTGTGCTAAAAATGTAGTCACAACACTTAAGCCTTAATTTAATATTTTTGGATAAGCTTTTAAAATAATTTGATATTTTGGATACTATATTATCTAAAAGTAAACTTGCATTAATGTTCGATCTTTGTATAGTATGATAAATTAAATAAATGTGCCAATAAAACGATAATATCACTTAGGACCACAATCTTAACTCTTTTGTTTCTGTACTTTACCGGTTAGCAGCTAAATTATGAGTGTCCAGTATCTTTAACAGCAGATATTATTGCAGGTCAACCAGTACAGCTAGTGATTAGGTTGGAAACCGGTCAGTAAATAGTAGCAATTATTATTACCAACTGTTTTTATTTGCAACTTATGGCAACTATTTACCATGACAGTTGAAAATGAGCCTTCAATGTTTTATTTTTTTGTCACTTTAAGTCAGCAAATATGTAGAATTAAAATGTGCAGAAATATGTCAAGTGAAGTTTAAGTTTGTTCACTACAGATGTTGCTTTAACTTTTTTCACTCAGAAACTCGTCAAAATATAATGACAAATGTGCCAACATTTTTTTTTATTGAATTTTTGTATTTTTTTTATTTTAACAATATAATGAACAATAATAACTGCACATGAAATTTTTATAATATTATATAAACAAAAATAAAACTGAGAAATGATACAAAATAATCATTCGGAAATGTATGTATAATATCTTCAGTAAATTATTATGGTGCAAAATATTATAAATGTTTATAATACCTTAAATATATGTAACTGGTAAAGTGGGATCATGAGTGTAAATTATACGTCTGTCTGATATTCTTTTCCCAAATAATCCACTATCAGGTGGTGGTCTGAAATTAAAGGACCACTCTAGGCACCCAGACCACTTCAGCTTAATGAAGTGGTCTGGGTGCCAGGTCCAGCTAGGGTTAACCCATTTTTTTTGTAAACATAGCAGTTTCATAGAAACTGCTATGTTTATAAATGGGTTAATCCAGCCCTCAAATCCTCTAGTGGCTGTCTCATTGACAGCCGCTAGAGGCGCTTGCATGATTCTCACTGTGAAAAGCACAGTGAGAACACGCAAGCGTCCATAGGAAAGCATTGTAAATGTTTTCCAATGAGACCGGCTGAATGCGCGTGCAGCTCTTGCCGCGCGTGTGCATTCAGCCGAAAGGGAGGAGAGGAGGAGGATCGGAGGCGGAGAGCTACCAGCCCGGCGCTGGAGAAAGGTAAGTTTTAACCCCTTTCCTCTCCCCAGAGCCTGGTGGGAGGGGGACCCTGAGGGTGGGGGCACCCCCAGGGCAATATAGGGCCAGGAAAACAAGTATGTTTTCCTGGCACTATAGTGGTCCTTTAAGTTCACACCTCATATTTTCAAAAAGCAAATGAAGCACTCCTTTGATGTCTGGAATATCAGGAGATCTCCTGTGAAGTGGAATAACTATGGTGGCTGAGATTAAAAGTTGTCCTAACATAATACGTTGGTATTTAGGCAAATTGTAAAAAGTGCCCACACTTGTGTATACAACTTGATGGATTTTCCAAAAGGATGACAAACTGTCACCAACAACCACAAATAGAATGGGATATAATGGCAACAAACTAATAGATATTCATTGTAACAACTCCACACTAATCAACGGATGTCAGGTAAAACATTTATTCAAAAAGATTTAGCAATTTTTCTATAGCAATATGTTGTAGTACAATAACTTTCTGAGATGTTCAAATATGTTAATTGTGTAGTACTAACTGAGAAACTAAGTTTGAGACACAATCGTCACATCCAGATGGCGTATTTAAATGCATTTTTAATGTTAGCAATCAAGTATGTTCTGCACATGTAGTTGACACATTTCAGAAATGTGATTTTCTTTAGTATCATATAATGTGCTAAGTCTATGTTACATACTATTATAGAGCCTGGGGGTGATTTCTTATTCAAGCAATTTAAATTTTTACATATTAATTTGAAAATGAAAAATTGACTCTCAGAAAAAAAAAATGTCTGAAGGTAAATGTCGAGTGGACCATAAGGAAGACTAGACAGCATAACTAAATGTATTGAAATCACATTTAATAAACACTTCTATGGTTGTTCTTGAAATGTGATTTTATACTTTTTTATTTTTTTAAGTCCATTTTAAGATTTTCCAGAGTCCACACAGAACCGGGTGGTCCCATCTTTCTTGGGGCTGTTGGAGTGCTCGAGACTCCAAGCTGGGTCATCTCCAGTATCTCCTTCCGCATTTGCGACATGTCGGTGGACGCCAGCCGCTGCGGATCCATACTATTATACAGCCCCATATCCATCCACGGTAAAGACGAAGTGCGGGTGACATCATGCAAAAGATGCACACACGTGTTTTGGGCTCAAAGGCTAGGTATGGCCAATCAGATCTACAAGAGGGTTATTTAAACTCACTTATTCCTTAAGCTCATTGCACTGTCGTGGTTTCCCTTAGATGGTTATCCGAGAGTGTGTTCCTGACCGTGTTTTTCTGGTTTTTGACTTTGGCTTCGTTTTGACTTCCCTGACTTCTGGTATCCTTGACTATTGGCTTTTCCTTATCGCTGTGTCTTGTTCTGTGTCCCTGACCCCGGCTAGTATTTTGACTATTCTCTGGTACGTTAAGTCCGGCCATTCTAAGGTCCGGTTAGATGTTATCCTTAGTCCTAGGTGTTACACTATTCTGCGTGCTGGATTAACTGTAATCCTGACAGCTAAACCTTGTCCTGTCAGGTTTGGCTAATAGATAAAGCTCCTGGCTCTCTGGCTGAGATAGTGGAAAAGGATGGAGGAACCCAGCGGACAACAATAGTTGTTTGAATCTTTACAATTGGGGACATGTTAAGGCATGGATGTCCAACCTTTTGGCTTCCATGGGCCACATTGAGGAATTGTCTTAGCTGCACATAAAATATATGTCATTCATTTATATAATAACATTTCAAAATATATTTTGATATTTAATTTGTTTAGTAGATAATTCCCTTATTTGTTATCCTTATGTAGAATTGCCATATTTAAGGATATCAAATTAGGGAGCTATCAACTAAAAACATATACATAACCACAGATATACACACACAATCATAGATGTACACACACTTATTTAACAGATTTATACACATACACAATCACAGTGCGATATACAAAGAATCACAGACATATGCACACACACACACACACACAGACATACATATGCATACACATAATCACAGACTGTAATGGCACCCTCAGCATCAAATAGTCAAAACCGCCGTTTAGTTCATCCTCCCCTCTCGCAATAACGCAAACTTCATTCGTACGGACTCCAATCGTACGAACTGCAAGCAGGGGAATGCGTCAACCTCCCGAACGGGACCTGTATGGGTACTCCAACTCCCGAACGGAGCTTTATCCACGACGTTCTAATTGGGATCAAGAGGTTAACCAGCAGCACACTTCTCTTCTGGGTGGCCGTCCGTTCGGTAAGTTCATTCGGTAAAAATGTCAAATAAACGAACAGGGGAATATGGACAGGTAATTCCACGAAAAGAGGCAAAACAGACGAACCAGCAATCTTAGTCTATACAGATGGATCTGTCACACAGACATACACATAATCACAGACATACACAAAAACAATCACAGACATACACAAAAACAATCACAGACCTACACACATATAATAACAGACCTGTGCACACACATCACATTCCTATACACACAATCACACACACACATACACACACAAACACACAAAATCACAGAAATACACATCACAGGCCCACAAACACACACATACAATCTCAATCACAGATCTATACACGCAATCTCATACATACACACATTCTCAAACTTTGGAGAGTTACCTTCATGGTTTGTAATGGTTATTCTGATGCCAAAGCAACTGAATGTTTTGAGGATGCAAACGAAACAAGAGAAATGATAAATTAAGATAAATGATGATACCATTAACATATTTAATTAAATTTATTTATAGATCCTTTTAAATAGCGCCTTTCTTTTCCAGCGGTCTTCAAGAGCTCAGCATACACCCTCAGATTTCAGTAAATTGACAGCTGAATAATAGACAGAGATTGGCAGAGAGAAAGAGCAAAAGTATTTACTGTCTTTTAGAGTAAAAGCAGTAATGAATATGAAATGACTCACTAATTTAGCTAAAATGGCTGTTAGGGCTGGATTCTATAATAATAGGTATACCTAATCCTTGTAACAGTATAGCAGTTTTCCTATTGGCATTTATGTGAAAAATGGTAACCAGTTACCAGAAATATCCTTATCTCTGATAGGGTTATTTACTGTAGCGGTATACCCACAAACAGCTGGATTGTCACTGCCAAGTCCCTTTTCCCTGTGTAATTATAGCCCAAAGTGCTTAAAGTTATGCTGTATATCGCTTGACAGGTGCATTGTTGCCATATGGGTAGGAGGAGCTGTCTACTACCCTATACCCACCCACCCCTAATAAAACACTGACACTCTTAGGTATGGGTCAATATGTCCACAGCTTTGATTTTATAATAATAATAATAATAATAATAATAACATATAACTAACTTTGAAAGTCATTGCCCACTCCCAAATCCTCAGCCATCCAACATCATCACTTCCCTGCATATCAAATCACAAGGCAATGACCCATAATATATAACATAACATAGTACAACAACACGTAAATATTATATAAACAAGATCCAACATTTTCCACACGATTCTGGCAGGGGTATACCTGACACCCAGGTTCTGAGCTACCAACGAGCCCAAAACCCACTAACATCTTACCAACAGGTAACAAAGCATATTAACCAGCCAACTAACTACTCTTGCTCTTCTCCTCCCTAAGCAGGCTCGTTACCCACTTAACCTTCCTTATAAAAGCCTGCCACTGTGACCAAGCGGGCAAGACTTAACCCATGATTAAAGGGAGAGAGAGAGGGACCAACTCAGCCTTGTAAGTCAAATTAGTAATGGGGATTTCTAAAACGTCAACATTTATATCAGCCCAACCCCTAAACCCTACCCCATCAATCACCATCAGGCTACCCCTAAGCCCACCTCCAAGCCTTGTCAAGGCACCCTCTGCTAAGCTGCGCTTTTCTCCTTGGGGCTACAGTCTCACTAAAACACTAGCCAAGACTTAGTAAAAGGTGATGAACTGATATTATTGCCACACTGTTACCTTTTTATACCTGGAGCTTTAACAAGAGGTCACCAGAGTGAACAAATGAATTTACAATGGTATGTAATTTAAAATTGGAAAATAACCGGTTGCATACACTGTATGCAGCCAGTGCTAAAGGTGGACAGACCAGGGCTGTCCCAGAGCTTGTGCCTAATATTATGACCAGTGAGACTAGCTCACTAATGACAGCGGTGTACTAAGGTTTATTTTACAAAGGTGCGCTGGTGCCCACCTGGGGTATGAAATCAACTATTAGAGCACATTAGAGCACAGTTTGACAACTATTAGAGCACAGTTTGACAACTTACCTGTCGACTGGGGGGCACCAGTCACATCTTTTTTTGGAGCCGGAAGCTACTGCTAGAAGCTCATGCACTGAACAAAACTGATTTTTGACTACCCAAGGCAATCCAGACACCATGACCACTACAGCGAGCTCTAGTGGTATTGGTGCTTGAAGTGTTCCTTTAACCAGATTAGGCAGTGCCTCAATTACAATAAAATATTACATTATACACCCACACTGTGCAAAAATGTAGACTACCCTAATAGCACAACTTTAAATCATCTGATCTTAGTAAAAAATATTTTCCTTGTAATACCAATAATTTTAAATTTTTTTATCGTATATAAGACCCCAAGGCCCAATCACACAGTTTCTTTACTGTCTAGAGATCCATTGTGAAGGAGAAATTACATCTCTGTCTGACTGCTCCTTTTCCAGTATTGCAGACATAATTGATAAAAGAATTGAATGTGACATCTTTCTTTGTTTCGTTATACTAAGTGTTTTGATGTCCAGGTCTGAACAGTAACCTCCATAGATGGATGGCATGGTCACAAGATCTCCTGTTGAGGCATTCCTCTCTAGATAATATCAGCAGCATAATCAGACTCATATTTATATTATCTTTTCATTTTTTTTTAAAGACTTTAGACAGAAGAAGTAATTTTTTTACTGCAGGCGAAGCAGCAAGCTTGGTGGTCTTGTTTGCACAGTGTACCAAAATCTATTTTCTCCCTATGCTTTACAAAACAAAACTTCAAAGCTACTTAGTGAATTGGTTATAAATGAAGATGCACATTCTAGGATCTAAGGACAATGGCCCTTTGGTAATATGGAAAACAGTCTTCGTCTCCACACTAACAGTGCCCCCATGACGGCTTCCGCAAACCTTTTTCATTCTTCGAAAACCCACGCAGAGAGAAATTAGTTTCTTATGTGATATCTTCTACATCAATTCTAAGGCGATGTGGGTCGTTATGATTTCATTTTTGAATGTTGTAGAAAAAGTTATTCTAAAAAGAGTGGACTTTAATGACAAAACAGTTTACAAGGCAGGTAGCTAGAAGCAACCTTAGGGTCAGTCTCCCATGTTTCACATTTTAATTTCTCTAAGGTTTTACGTGATACAGTAACAAGCAGAAATAGCAGGATCATTGAATTTCTGAAGCCTGGTTGTGAAGCAAACTGTTTTTTTCTTTTTAGTGTAATGGTTACCATGAACTGTCAGAATGTATCTTCACCTTTGAATAAAGTTACCTGTAGATAGACGAGGTCTGTGAAATGCAAAGGAGGTAGAGGAATAAAGTGGTCGTGATTTGTCATTCCGTTGACAAACCAAGCTAATGATAACAATGATGATATGATGGACAGTTCAGGTAGCTCCTGTGAAAAATATGAAAAGGAAAGCAAGGGACGCTTATTTAATATAGATGTGCATCTTGTAGCTTGCACAAATGCCCCGAGGGAAGATTTAGACTGACTAGTTATTAATCTATTATTAATATTTATAAAGCACGGACAAATTCCGCAGCACTGTACAATATGTGGACTAACAGACAAGTATTTGCAATGAGACGAGTCCGATACACATTAACAGAGGGTGTTGAGGGCCCTGCGCAAACTAGCTTCCGTTCTATGTCGTTTAACCAGTCCTGGTCAAACAAGGTAACAGTAAATTGTACATAATATTTAGGAGGTCAGAGACAGGCTGAGAGCATGTAATAAAAAAATAAGAAATGATCCCAAGGCACACCACGGTTTTGCACATAAAAAGAGTATTTATTCATGCATAGAAAATACAGCAAGATATCATTATAGCAGAGAGAAAGTGCATAGTATAGTGCTAAACCAGTATATAGTACCAAAACCACAATGTAAGTAAAGTGCTAAAAGCAAAAACCCATTAAAAAAGGTATACTGACCAAGAGCAGGAGAAATGAAACCTCAACGTTTAGGCTGTGAAGCCTTCCTCTGGGGGACCTCCTCAGCCTTCTTCAGGCTGAGAGCATGAACTGATGCTCTTGGTCTTTCACCGACCACATGGCTAAACTGTCCTCATGCTGCAGCGCAGAGAGTAAGGAAGTCATGGGGAAATTGTGACGGCATCTGCAACGGAGCCCCAGCCAGCTTCGGGGTTAAACTGTTGCAAAATTGTTAAAAATGCATCCAGATACTCCTTCCCCCGAAAACAACTTAAATTAGCTTATGTTGTTATGGAGCTGGGAGTGTTCCTCTAAAAGAACAATAAAGTGAGCAATGTGTTCATGTGTGTAAATGTACAAGTGAATACATATTTCAAATACTTGTAAAAGAATACAAAACCATCATTGGCTCTTATATATAAATTCCAAGTTATTTATATGGAGAACATATGGATATGTACTTGATTGTTGTATTTATCAGAGACCAGAGGTCCTAAAGGTATAGATCAGCCGCACATAAATTGGTAATAATGTTCCTGATATTAAACATGAGCTTCACAAAAACAAATATCCCTCACATTGGTTCTAAAACGTTGGTAAGTTCGAAAAATATATATATTGCAACACCTGGTGTGTGTCAAACTGATTAAGAAGAGTTACAGTTGTTTTGGAATTCAGACCTTTATACATACCACCTCTAGAATCACTGACTTGTAAAATGAAATATAGGTTTATAAGCATTTTTTTATGAATGCTTAAATGTAATTGAATGAAGAAAACAACAACTTTCTTTTCCTGTTCTGCTTAATTGTGTGTGTTGTTACTTTGCTGATAAGTATCAGCTCATCCCTTCAATAAATAATGAATTTGGTAATATTTCCCAAAACTATGAGTATGGTGGTGGTATAAGGCCGATGAGCTAATAGTGTTCTTTACGTAGAAGGCAGTAATCCTATAGTGTTAGGAAGACAAATGTGTATTCCTAATAATATGGTGCCCTGTTGACTTTTTAGGTTCCTGGCCATCATCTGCAAAGAATAAAAAAAGAATTTTACTTGTCTTCCACCTCCTTGGCTGAGATCATTGAGATCTGTGATCTCAGCCAATCCAGTGCTATTCCATTGGGACACAAGTGCACTTGCAACTCCAACCAGATGCTCCTATAGGGTTGAAGAGCCTTTGCTAAACACCATTAGCCTACATCCTGAATATAACTTCTTATAGGTCTTTCTTTTTTCACAAGAATTTATCTTCCATGCAGTGCTTTCAAAAATGAATTCCTAGTAAGGCAAGTATGAAGTGTTAAAATGTGAAGCAGGTGCTATGAGAGATCTTGAAGTTTTTCATACACTATTTCCAGCTGTTGTCTTACCATTTACTGATACAAAAGAATGTATGTGGTGCTTGAGCTAGTCACAGTGCATTGGGAAATGATTTATATGGTTATAGTACCTTAGCTGGCTTTATCAGGCTTCCTGCAACTTATAGTGGGCACTGTAACGACGCTCAACAAAACATAAATTCATAGAACGTTTGTGAAAGTACTACGTAAACTTATAATGAGATATGGCAAGGACAGCAGACTACACTGTAGACCTGATACTATTATAAACATTATAGAAGGCATTGGAGAATATGCAAAACTAGCATTCTTTTCATTTTTATTGACTGTTTTTGGTTTTGTTTACAAAAAATCTACAATTATAACATTTCTCAATTTTTCAAGATTTTCTATTGAAAATATAAGATGTATGTTGTTAGAGATTAAATTAATGCCACGGCAGCAGTTTAGGGATTTATTCACCAAACTGTTTCAAATTTATCTAAGATATTGTTATTTTCAGATGAAGTTGGGTTTTGTAAGCAGAAGCTCTCAAACAGCTCATTGTGTAAGGGTTAGCCTGCACCTTTGACCTTGCTTAGGTTTATTCAGAATATCTTGATAGCTGCCTTAAGTAACTAAACGTGACTTTCAGCTTGGTTCTCGAGCTCTGTGTAACACAAGTTCTCTCAAAGACTAATTTAAAATCCAGATCTGGGTCGAATATTAGAAATACACAAATTAAGTCACAATTCTCTTCTGCACTTAAAGCACGTCTGATTCTAAAACATAAATGCATTCTGCAAAAAAGGTGTTAGATCTCTAAAACACCCCTAAAATGCAGCAGAACAACAACTAATTGTTTAACAGATGGGAACTAATAGAAAAATGTGTAGGAAAAGAGCAGACTGAAAATGGCACATTCTATTTTTAAGAAAGGAGGTAACAAATTTAAAGTACTCATACTTATTTTGTAATGCATTTGTTAGTACGTGTCTGTATTTAACCTTCTTAATTTTACATATATATAAAATTATTTGAAACATGTACTAACTATAATGCACACTCTATAAGGCAAAAGAAACAGATATACAGATATGTGACTAAAAATATTTTCATTTATTTTGATTTATAATATTCACAGTAGAAAAAAAACACCTGCCCTAACAGGCTTGGCCTGGCTTACTTGCAAGATGGCAGCTTAACATCTTAAGGACTGAGGCAATTGTACAAGATCTGATCAAAACCCAAAAACAGGAATTTGAGCTATATGCCTGTTCAACCACAATTTACCTCTTTCATATTAAAGGGACACTATAGTCACCTGAACAACTTTAGCTTAATGAAGCAGTTTTGGTGTATAGAACATGCCCCTGCAGCCTCACTGCTCAATTTGCTGCCATTTAGGAGTTAAATGACTTTGTTTATAAACCCTAGTCACACCTCCCTGCATGTGACTTGCACAGCCTTCCATAAACACTTCCTGTAAATGAAGCCCTATTTAGGCTTTCTTTATTGCAAGTTCTGTTTAATTAAGATTTTCTTATCCCCTGCTATGTTAATAGCTTGCTAGACCCTGCAAGAGCCTCCTGTATGTGATTAAAGTTCAATTTAGAGATTGAGATACAATTATTTAAGGTAAATTACATCTGTTTGAAAGTGAAACCAGATTTTTTTTTTCATGCAGGCTCTCTCAGTCATAGCCAGTGGAGGTGTGGCTAGAGCTGCATAAACAGAAACAAAGTGATTTAACTCCTAAATGACAGTGAATTGAGCAGTGAAATTGCAGGGGAATGATCTATACACTAAAACTGCTTTATTTAGCTAAAGTAATTTAGGTGACTATAGTGTTCCTTTAAGTGCTTCCACACTTATTATATATCATCTTGTTCAGGAGAATGAGAGCTATCATTTCACATCAAATATTTATATATAAAACATAATTTTATTGCATAAAATCTAAAAACAAAATGAGAAATAAAGACATGTTGTTATTTTCTTAGTTCTGCATGGCCTTTTATCTGTGAATGTCATGATACCTTTAGCTTTTACTGCAATAAAATGCACATATTTGGGTTCAGTGATTTCTCATGAGTACAACGGTACCCCTTATGTACAAGTTTTATGGGGTTTTGGAAACTTACAGGGTTAAATATTGGCTTTCCCCTTATCAGTTTTTACACACTGAAATTTGCCAGAATGATTATGTCGCTTTTGAGACGGTATGACAGCCCATGAATTAAAATTAACCCCATCATGGCGCACCATTTACAAAAGTAGACAACCCAGGGTATTCAAAATGTGGTATTCCCAGTCTTTTTAGTAGCACTTAGACACAAACACTGGCCAAATTTAGCGTTAATATTTGATTTTTGCATTTAAAAAAAAAAATGCCCTTTCACTGATGATATTATCAGCATATGTGTTACTGCTCTAAAACACTCAAATTTGTGTTCAGTAATGTCTCCTGACTCAGTACCCCCATGCCCAGGTTTTATGGTATTTTAGTAAGTTACAGGGTCAAATATAAGGCTTGCCCATTTCATTTTTTGCACATTGAAATTTGCATGATTGATTATTTTGCAAGTGAGACCATATGGCAGCCCAGGAATGAGAATTACCCTCATCATGGCATACCATTTGGAAAAGTAGACAACCCAGGGTATTTGGAATGGGGTATGTCTAGCCTTTTCTAATAGCCACTTACAGACAAGCCCTGGTCAAGGTTAGCAATATTTTATTTTTATTTTTTTGCATTTTTCACACACACTTTTACTGATGATATCATTATCATGATACATTTTACTGTTTTGAAACACTCACGTTTGTGTTCAGCAAGTCGCCCAAGTAAAACATTAGGTCTGTGGACTTACCACTGACAACTGTACAAAACTGGCTGATTCACCTCATCTCCCTACCGTTGAGATAGCAGAGAACGGGGACCAGGAGGTAGCTGCCACCCTACTACCTGTTTTCTAAGCTTAGTGACCCCGAGAAGATCTGGGGTCGGTTTACTGAGTGTTTTGTCCATGTTCAGGTACTTTAGATGAAGGGCTGGATGGTCGCACATCTTTTTGGGAGTGCCCAGTCCTCATCTCATTTTGGAGTAGGTTGTATGACGTTATGACTACAGTTGCTGATGAGGCAGTGGAATTTCATCCAGCACATATGATTTTGAGTCGTAATTTTACCCTCTTAAAAGCTCACAGATTTACTAGGTTTTAAAAAACAAACAAACACCTAATCTAGGCAAATATATATATATTTTCCCCCATGTAAGTGGGTTAATCTCATACATGCAGACATTAGGTTGTTAGAGTAAGACCTGTAAGAGATGGGGTACATTGACGTTGTGGCAGGCTTATGCAATGTATGATTATATACTGTAACTAAACCCGCATTATTTTTGCCTAGATAAGTGTTTTTTTTTGTTTGTTTTTTAAATACTATCTGTGAGCTTTTAAGTTTCTGTTTAGTGGATAAGTAAGTGCCCTGGATCTTGTGTAATGTACAGATTGGCACCAGTAGCACCCCATTTAAGCATGTTCAGGTGAGTGTAGCCCCCTGGATTCATATGTGTGTCTTTGTCTGTGTAACCCTCCCTGAGAGCCCCAGAAGGAATTTTTTTTTTTTACCCATGTAAGTGGATTAATCTTATAAGAGCAGACATTAGGCTGTTAGAGTAGGACCTGCCAAAGATGGGGTACATTGACTTCTGGCAGGCTTATGCAGTGCATGATCGTATAATGTAACTAATCCCCCATTATTTTTGCCTAGTTTAGGTGTTTAAAAAACAAAACAAAAAAAACTAATAAATTCTGTGAGCTTTGACGTGGCTGCTTAGTGGATGAGTGAGTGCGCTGGATTTTGTGTATTATATATATATATATATTTACTGCTCCTCTTTTTTTTTATCCCTATATAGCTCAGTTCTCACTTGATCTGTTAATAAAATCAGAATTTAGTGACTGTCCCTACTCTATCAATGGTCTCTTTTTTTGGTGCAAGAGGCGTAATCCAGAACTATAAATGAAAATGAACATGCTTGAGAAATATTTGGTTGGTTCATGATTCAGGTACATTTTGGCTCAGAATTCGGGAACTCAGCCGATCACCCAATCAGTCCATATTCGGACGAATTGCAGCACAGGCTAAAACAAATATCCAAGTCTAGCGCAGACTAGAATTACTGGTAGGGATATTCACTATTCATGTGATACTTGTCAGAAAACTCAAAGAGAACTTTTTTAAATTTTAAAGGGTATGCCAAAATTTTGGAAATTGGAAAAAATAATTAACTGTGTATTTTAGGCTAAATTCACTTTGAATTCACTTTAAATTCACACTTAATGAATAGTAAGTCTTAAACTCCAAAGGTGAAAGTGATACGCACAACCAAGGCCGCCATCACGGGGTGACAACCATGACGGTTGTCACGGCTCGGCGGTCCTGGGGGGCCCGGACTGCTCTGGCAGTCCTGGGCCCCACTTTCCCTCTCTGCACATATAGATGGCGAATATCGCTATCTATGTGTGCAGCCACGGGCCCCCGGCTCGCTGTTACCGCAGAGGGGGCCCAGCACACAGCTACTACTCTTCTCTTCTAATAACTCTCGCGAGACCCGGTTACCATGGCAACGCTCAGCGGGTCTCGTGAGTGTTATTGGAAGAGAGGAGAAGAGAAGAGTAGAGGCAATGTGCTGGGCCCCCTCTGCAGTAACAGGGTGCCGGGGCTCCCCATGCCACCGGACCACCAGGGATTATGGAAGCTTCCCCCTCCCTGGACACAGGTAAGCAGGGAGGGGGGGAGAAACATTTAATTTAATGTAATATAAAATTAAAAAATTAATGGGGAAATGCCCATCTCCCCCCTAGTTTGCACATTTACACACACACACACTGCTTACACTAACACAACACACACACTGCATACACTAACACAACACACACACTGCAAACACTAACAACACACACTCTGCATACACTAATACAACACAAACTCTGCAGACACTAACACAACACACACACACTGCATACACTAACACAACACACACACTGCATACACTAACACAACACACACACTGCATATACTAATACAACACACACACTGCATACACTAACACAACACACACACTGCATACACTTACACAACACACACTCTGCATACACTAATACAACACACACACTGCATACACTAATACAACACACACTCTGCATACACTAACACAACCCACACTCTGCATACACTAATACAACACACACACTGCATACACTAATACAATACACACACTGCATACACTAATACAACATACACTCTGCATACACTACACACTAACACACTCACTGCATCCACTACACTGACACACACTCTGCATTTGCTACACATTAACACACTCTGCATTCACTACACTAACACACACTCTGCATCCGCTACATATTAACACACTCTCTGCATTCACTACACATTACACTAACACACACTCTGCATCTGCTACACACTAACACACTCTCTGCATTCACTAGACATTAACACATTCTGCATTTACTACACTAACACACACTCTACATCCACTACACATTAACACACACTCTGCATTCACTGCACTAACACACACACTACATTCATTACACTGACACACTCTGCATTCACTACACACTAACACACAATCTGCATTCATTACACACTAACACACACTCTGCATTCACTAAACTGTGCACACACTCTGGAATCACTATACTGACACACACTCTGCATTCACTACACTAACATACACTCTGCATTAACTGTACACACAGCATCCACTACACAAACATCCTGTATTCACAGTACACACACTACATCCACCACAAATTGAAACACTCTGCATTCACTATACACAGACACTGCGTCTATTACACACTACATCCACTACAGACACTGCATCCACTGAACACATTTCATCTAGTACATACAAACACTACATCCACTACACAAACACACACTACATCACTGTACACACACTACATCCACTACTCAAACACACTCTGCATTCACTATACACACTGCATCCGCTACACAAACACACACTCTGCATTCACTGCACAAACAGTATCTAATACACACAAACACTACGTCCATTACGCACATTCTAATTCACTTCCACTATACACACCACATTCAGTCCTGCATCATTGTCAGCGGACTGGGTAGTGCGTGGGCGGGTCCGGGAGGGGCCCCAGACCTTGTGCTTTGTCAAGGGGCCCAAAATTTCTGATGGCGGCCCTGCGCACAACACTCCCATTAAAACCTCCTATCCTTACTCCTATCCTATGACCTGTCTGGAACACCACCATTTGATGAAAGCACTCCATCACGACAATATATCCTTGTAAATCATATGCCTATATAGGATATGTGTTGAAAAAACTAAAATGAATGTTGTTTTCCTGTTTGAAAACTAAAATGAATGTTGTTTTCCTGTTTGAAAACTAAAATGAATGTTGTTTTCCTGGCATCCAATTATTTCATCTGTAGCCTGTTAAGTCTGTGAATTTATACAGCACATTGTAAGAAGAAAAAATCAAAACCCTTTCTAAAAGCCTTATAAATGTTACCGATTCAGATTGCAATGTGCTCAAGAAAGGGAGCTAATTTTTCAAATATTTTATAGGTTTTTGTAGTAGAAGGCAAAAACCTCACAGCACGAGAGGGTTTTTTCATCTTAAACTTTGTATTGCTCTGATACAAAAGGCATTCACTTGTTTATGGTCCATTTGATTGAAGTGTTTTTGCGAGATAGTCTCAAACGAAAACTGCACTGTGTATGTGTATTGCTTCTGTTGACAGTGAATCTTGGAGTTCACAGTGTGAATAGCGATTATGTAGGTACTCATGTGAATAGCACAATTTCAGCCTTGCTCTGCCATACATTTAGCAGACGGAGGAGCCTTGTTGAAATGAAGTCCTGTCTCTGGGCATATGTCTCAGCCAGACATCCAGTGGTTTCCCAGATGATTACACAAATGAAAAGCAGATCATGTTGTGTATTCCACTGTGGGTTCCTGTAAGAGTTTAATCAATAAGATGAATAGCGCCCAGTCTATGTTACCATTCCTTGTAAAAAAGTGAACTCCAGTTAGTTTATTCCCTAAAGGACTTGAGTTTGTTATGCAAAGTCAATGCCAGTTAAGTCTTATCTTCTGCAACTTTTCCTTCCAATGATCCCCAGGTGGATTAAAATGTACAGGAGGGATTTAACTTTTTATTTTTATCTAAATAAATAGTGTTCTGGGAGATGGAATAAATCAGTCCTGGGATGTTTAAGAGCTTGTATACGCAACCATATGTTGCTATTAGAGTCAGAAAAAAATAGATCTTGTACTTTACATTCTGTCTCAAAGTCCTGCTATCCCAAATGGAGAAACATCCATGAAAAACAAAATTCTCCTGTTTTGTAAAGGTTCAGTAACTGTTCCATAATTTCAACTTTTCAACAAGCCTAGTTAGTCAAACAGATAGATAAATAGAGAGGCATGCTCTCATAGATAGATAGACACACATAGTTAAACACATTTACTGCCACACAAGCATGCACACATCTTAACACACACAGATTCGTATACACTGAAACACAATGATAGATATTCGCACACATACTAACACACATACACCCACACATACAGATATAAAACTGACACTCATACACACTGACACACACATGTATGTCAGAATTTACGTACTTTTTGCTATCCTCTTGTTTTCATATCTTTTGGGTGCAGGAGGATGGCTTTTTCAGGGTTCAGTGGGATCTGGTTGTTGACTGAGACTGATGAAAGCCTGGGGCTGGTCCTGGTACTTCTGGACATTCTGCTCTCCACCTCTATCGGCCTCCTTTTAACCATTCTGTAAGTTTGGATGAAGTTGCCTGTACTAACTTCCTACCAGCACTGATGGTTTGACTAAGAACCATTTGCACTGTAAAAGGGCTGCGGCATCGGACCGAACCCCTGATCAGAGATGCCCATTGGTTGGCTCCAAGTGTGAGGGCCACTTGAGGCTTTCCTCAAGCTGGCAAGCCCCGGGAGAGCCACACCGCTGCCTAGAATACATTTTCCGTATCTCTCTCATATGATCAGTTTAATACATTTCAGTATAGCTCAATGCCTTCACCCAAGCATCCAGTGCCTCTGTGCGGTTGATATTACATACTTAATTACCCACAATTATTTAAAACTAGGGAATTCATTAGGGGTGCAAATGTGTTTTTATATCTTCATTAGTTAGAGTATTAAAATAACAGGGTGAGCCTATACCGAATAGGATGCATTATAGTTTTTTTGTTGTCTGATATGTTAAATTGTTAAAAGAGAGGAAAAGACCGAAGAGATAAGCTTGCGTATGTGTTTATAATATCATCACCTATGTTACTATACAATTTTCAAATTACATGCCTACCTTTCCATAACTACTGCTATGTGTATTCTGATAGCATTTACATGTATATTCGAGTTGGTATTATGTCCTCTGACATTTACACTAATTGTGGTAAATGATGCTTAATATGAGTGCAGATGTGTACAATAAATTCTTCAGCAGGTGTTAATGCCTTGTTATAGGTTTATTATTCATAGCACATAGCAGAGCCGGAGATGGGCAATCATTGGCGGTACAGCTGCCGCAGATGCTTAGCTAGTTGAATATTTTGGCTGAGAATAGCAGGAATCTTAGATGAGGGAAGCTAGCATTTCAAAACTTGCCTGTCCCAGAAATAAGGTATATCATTGTGATCCAATTGGAAGAGAAGTGTTTTATGTAGAGTAAGAAAGGCTTGCATGAGGCAAGCATCTACTTGAAGCAGAGGGTCAATGTCAACCCTGATCTCCAGGATTAGTTCAGACTATTCATCTTGCCGGATCAGAAGACTTTCCTTTACAATGCTTTACACTCTTATCAGCTGTGCTTTGGGAGATCCAGTAGAGAGTAAAATAATACATTTACACATCAGTGATTTATCATTTGCCACAGGGGTTCAGAGGATGATTAAGATCCACAGGGCCCCCAGAAAATTCATGGTTTTCAGGGCTCTTGTCTAACTTTGGGGCCCTAGTTAAAGTTAATCCTGCTCTGGTGGGGCTTCATTAGCACATTGAGCTCACCTGTCTAGCACCCAGCTTTACACATTTGAGGATCATGTTTGACACCTCTGAACATGGACTTCTCAATATTCCTTACCTTGTAACTCATGCCATTGGTGATGTGCCAGATGGGGACAGCTCTTTGGAATCCATTGATACAGTACAACTGGGAACAAACTCAAGATGATGAGAATGTGCCAATGAATATCGAAACAGTGTGGAAACCTGCTGTTTTCACATATCTTGGAATATTTAGATTCTGCTGTACACTTCCTATACCAAGGATAGGCAAACTTTGGCACTCTAGATGTTGTGTAGTGCATCTCCCATAATGCTCTTACAACCATAATCCTTCCAAAACATCAGGTGAGATGTAGTCCACAACATCTGGAGTACCGAAGGTTACGTATACCATCAAAAATACAGTGTTCCCTGGCAATGCATGTACAGTTCTTACCCTGTATAAATAGGCATTAAATTAATATAGGCATAGGTTATGTTTAATGCACCATTTTGGATTAATTGTATGTGAACTGTATGAAACAGTATACAGGACAAGCAATATAAGGACTTTGTATATATAAAGACAATATATTTTAAAGTATTTTTTTGTCTTTTAGAAGACATACAAAATAATATCCTCACATTAGTTTTATGGAATAGAGACAGAGATATAAAAAAAAAGATAATGTGTACAAACCATGTTAACATGTGCCTTAGAAGTCCAAAACCAGCGCAACATCTTAAAAAATGGAAAAAAAAGAACCGAAGCTTAACCATTTATACTGCACGTCCTTCAGAGAATGGCAAGATACAAATTACATTGGTCAAATGTTAAGTCCAATAATGACAAAAACAACTGTAAGTTACAAATATTACCCCAACAGCAACAGTATAGCTATCTTTTTGAATTGTGGCTCATGTCAAAAAGTCCAATGTGTGATAATAAACTTTGCTTCTGCACTGTTTCAGTTCTCGAACGGAGCTTGGAATGAATAATGATGGAGGTTTGGGTCTACTCATTAAGGATGCTTCTGGGCAGTGTGTTGTCCTAAGATATACCTCTTCACTGCCGGCGCTGACAGCCATGAAATGATGGCATTGCGTTGGTGTCCTTCATTGCTGCTTGCAGTTGAAACTGTCACATACTTAAAAGAAAACCGCTGTCAGACTAAACTGTATTTTTGACACATTGTTTCGACTCGGGGCATAGAAATCTTTTTGACTGCAAAGGTGTTAAATACTCTGTTTATTTCCCCTGCTGTTTCTATTCTAGTTGCGGCTTCTGTGATTAGCCTACCGTGATTACCATAATCATGATTCCATAATGAATGTGATTACATTAACCTGTTATGTTCCAGAAGTCAACCATAGTTTTAATTCCTGAGCTCCTCTCATAGCATTAAGAGTTTAAGTCATTACATCGACACTCATTACTCAATAAAACGCATAACCTTCACAAACATTCCGCACATTGTATAAGTATAAATAGTTGAAAGGACTAAAACTGAGACTCGAGATTCAGTTTAATGGAAAACTTGCTTCGGCAATGAGAGTGTAAATGAATATTTGCTGTTACTGCAAAATGGAGATCAGTGTTGCACCTCTCACATCACAATACAGATTATCAAAAGAAACATGTTTTTCAGATGCAGTGTAAACAAGCAAGCATGTAAGAATTAACAATCTTAAAAGGCAACCTGCAGTTGATCTGAATGATGAGAGCAGAGCTGGAATTTCAAGAGCTTTGATCTTTTGTGCTTGTGAAATTGTCTGCATTGGTTGCAGATGTGTGCTTGGATGCCTTGTATACCTGGGGATTCAATGCTTGTCTATTTATCTATTTAACCCCTTAAGGACAGATGACATGTGTGACATGTCATGATTCTGTTTTATTCCAGAAGTTTGGTCCTTAAGGGGTTAAAGGATCACTATAGTATCAGGAACACAAACATGTATTCCTGACCCTATAGTGCTAAGCCCACGATATAGGTGGCTTGCCACCCCTTAGCCCCCTATAAAAGTTTAAAACTCACCTTATTTTCAGCGGCGCGTGGTTCTGCCGGCACTGGCTCTGCCCCCTTTGTGACAAAATGGACGATTTTTAGCCAATCCAATGCTTTTCCTTAGGGAAAGCATTGGATTGGCTGAAATCGGCACGGGGCAGGGACAAACACCGTTTTGGCCAATCAGGACATCCTCATAGAGATGCATTGAATCAATGCATCTTTATGAGGAAAATTCACTGTCTCCATGCAGAACTTTGCAGCCCTGAGCCAAGAAGCCCTTCCAGTGGCCATCTAAAGAGGTGTCCCTCCTTAGATGTCCCTAGGGGCAATATAAATACTGCCTTTTCTCTGAAAAGGCAGTGTTTACATGAAAATGACCGAAGGGAGCGATTATACTCACCAGAACAACTACATTAAGCTGTAGTTGTTCTGGTGACTACAGTGTCCCTTTAATATTGCTTTTATAGCATTCTTATCACTTGTGATCAGACTCTAACTCTAAGTAGCATCGTAACATCTCTACGTGTGTGCAAAACATAAATGCACATAATTAAAGAGACGCTCTAAGCATCAGAATAACTTTAGTATAATATAGCAGTTTAGGTCCAATGGAGATAGCTCTGATTAGCGGAGAAGGGCACATGTATTAGTGTGGGTAGGTATGTGTGTGATTGGTTGGTTTTGTATCTGTGGGGGAGTCACTTGAAAGTTGAGGGGGTGGTAGCTAACCTCAGAGCCATTTAGTTGTCTGGCTAGGAACAGCTTCCCTCCACCCTTCACTTTGCTCTTTGATTTTAATTTTTTTTGTCAAGGCTGGCCGAGGGGTGTGTCCTTGCCAATCAAGTGGGGAGGCAGTTTACAGAAATAGGGATAATGTGGAGAAGGGCCAGGTCTCAACCTCCATGTCTTTATATGGTAAATGGTGAAGTTACCAATTTGGACATGCCCTCTGAGTCAAAAGCCAGCTAGTAGTTGGCATTAAAAAGGACGTGCCCACTGAGCCATAAGTCAGCTAGTAGTTGGCATTAAAAAGGACGTGCCCACTGAGCCATAAGTCAGCTAGTGGTTGGCATTAAAACATTAAAAGGGAATGGAGGGGAGGTGAGAACACAGTGGTGGCTATGAGCATATGTATTTGGTCGGTATGAGATTGGCAAGGAGCTTTAAGTTAATTCAAGTTTAATTAGGGTCATGCAGTATGACACTATGTGTTATTTATTGCTGCTGTTTATATGTAATAGATTTACATGTTTATAATAAAAGAAGGATGTGTTAAACAGTATTTACATGCTTAATAAATGCTGTGGACTGTCTGATCGAAGTTGGTATCTGTCGTTATTGGGGGAAGGTTGCGCGTAGGTTATGGTTGGATTGCGATTGATCTCCAGTGCCCACTATGTACATACATGGCATATAGATCATGCCTCTGCAGTCTCACAGCTTAATTCTCTGGATCCGTCGGGTGCTGCTTCCTGTAGGAGGGCTTAGCTCACTAAACTGTAGGGTTTAGCTCAACAGAGCTCAGGAGCTTTTGACGTTCAGTCAAGAGAAGTGACGAGCAGCGCCTGATGGACCTAAGATAAAAAATAAAACTGTTCTAAAATGATTTCACTACTTATACTGGGAGGGCGCCAGGGCACTTATCGTACCATAACTACTACAATGCACTGCAGCAGTTAGAAATTAAAAGAAAAGTGGTTGAATATTTATAGCAAACAGCCCTTCTTAACATGTTACCACCCAAATGACTAGGTACATTGCATCCAAATTTTATAAATAGTGTTTCTGCACTAAGGGGTTATAGTTGGTTCTTTAACACATTGTATATGCATTCTAATATATACATATATATATATATATATATATATATATATATACATATATATATATATATTTATTCACACTGTGTTTTGTATTAATGGTTTGTAATACACAGAATAAAATGCTGATTGCATTTATTTCTATTATCTTTTTATTCTTTATTAATACATCTTAAAATAAACAGACATACACTGATTTTAGTCTCCATGTTTGATAGTTTAGATTTTATTTTATATCCAGTGTAAAGAAATGGATGTAAGTTTAGAGAACACCTGCTAAAAAAATGAAAAAAGAACACAATATTTATTGAAAAGTTAAATTCAGCCATTTGTAACAATCACAGTGAATACTGGAGTAATTACATGTCTGGGTGAGACAGAATGGGGAGATTGAAGAAGGAGACTTGGTGGAGGGAGTGAGCAGACATGGGTAAGGTGAGTATCGAAACACACATATATATTGCATTATACTGCTGTGTATATGGAACACAAGTACAGCACCATGTATGCATTATGGGAAGTCCAGCTATGGTATGATATTAATTTTAATGCAGATTTAATGTAAGTATAATTTTGTTTAGTCTGATTGCATGCAAATTAAAATATTACATTTGCCTTTCCATTAATACAAAATTTTATCAGAGGAATAATTTATAGCAAACATTAATTTGCCATAGATTTAAATAATAATGCGGTATACATTATGTTAAGCATATTAAACATGAATGAACATAAATCTTGGCGTTCATGTATATGTATCTCAGTAATTTGCATTAGAATCCATGTTTCCATTTATAGAGAAAATTATGTTGTCGTAGAATGATTAAGATTGTAAAAAAAGACAGAGAAAGGCAGCATACGTTGAACCAGTCGATGAGATTCAGGATTGGCTATTCATAGCTTCGGATTATGCCAAATCCTGTCACCTTCTGTCCATTTGCACACTAATCCTTACCTCTGATATTATCAAAAGCACGCAAGCGTCCAGTTCTTCCTGCACTGCAAGATATTTTGTAGAGATAAGTGTTGACCTTTTCCTTTTCTCTTGGCAGATCTAGTCATTAATAATAAAAACATGTGAGGATACAACGTTTCTTGTGTTTCAAAATGCATTACAAGATATCTTTGAGCAGAGTCTTTGGATTTTTATAAATTTGAAATTATCCAATTAAATATTCAACAGTATTATTTGAGAACTTAAAAGTTGATTGAAAACCAGAATGAAATGTCACACCATAATTTCCTCTGTCAACCAGAATGGGGATTTAAAATAGACACGTGTCTAGTACCATCTAAGAACAAAAAAACAAAAACAGTTCACCAAAAACCCAAAATATATGAGTATGTGTTAATATTTTTTATACACACGTGTACCATAGGTTACTAAGCAATAGACATTTCCTGTCCAGCAAATTGTGTTCTATAAAGAGTTGTTATACTCCTCTTAGGGTAGTTGACTGTGTTATCTCTTGGTAAGTTGGCTGTGATCATTCCTGAGAAGCCTTTTTTAATATCCAAATTTGACCTTGGCTTACCTGATGGGAATATGTATTAATCCGTAATATTTTTTTTTTTTTTTGTTCCAATGTAGCAGTGAACCTTGTCTAAAAAAAAAAATAGTTTTGTTATTATACGTTTTCCAAATTATAGAAATGTAATTATACAGCAGCTTTTCAGTTTTTATGAAAATATTCCTTTAAGCAGCAGTTCAAAAACCACCATATATCCCTATATATAAAGCAGAGCATGTGGTTTTTATAATTAAAACATATTTTTCTGTCCGTGTTGTTTAGAAAACTTCAAGCTAGCAATAGATTAATAAAAAAATAGCCCTAGGAGATCTGAAATGTTGCATGTCTTCAGAAACCTTTGCCGTCTACCACTAAGCGTCTGCTTTCTTTCCCTATTTATAATCTGGAATCACTGTAATGTAAAGCCTTTCAGAGAAAAAGGCAAATGTATACTCATATATTATTCTATTAATATTATCATCATTTATTTAGATAGTGGCAACAATTTACTTAGTGCTTGATACAATACTTAGAGGGAATTACAAACTCAGTTAGATCGAAAGACACAAACCAACCAACGCAATAGAAAGGAGGCTACAGTGTAGATAATTTGCTATTTGATATGTTGGATGGCACACTGCTATACAATGTCTTTCCTTCCCCAGATGCTGTAACTCTCAACCTACTTACCGGGATACATAGTCCAATAGAAAATAAGGCAACATTTTTAAACTGAAATACAATCTAGAAATAAAAATAACAAATAATGGTGAAATGTCATAGAGATAAGAATGATAGAATAAATAATTCTCACTCTATCACTAAAATATCCAGTAAAACTCACTATAAAATTAATAAGGGATTCAATTCCACAAAACCTAAGAGAAAAACTGCCCATTCTTCAGTTAACAGAAATCCCTTACATGACAAAATAGATTGTTCTCTCTCACCCAAAATCTACCAGTCGTCAAATAAAGGCAACCAAAAGAGAGTCTCCAACACTCCCCATGGGTCCAATAGAGAACTTAATAAATCCAGAGAATTTAATCCAAAATTTAAAACTAATCAGGAGAGTTATAGGGATGTTTAGACCAAGGTCACAATCCCAGAAAAAAGAAAGAAATAACTCAATTCTTCTCCCCAAAGCTTCGAAGAATGGATCCAACCAATTATTTTGCTCCACTCAGAGATTGGAATGCTCCGGGGAAAAGGAGACGCATGAATGGAGATATAATCGAAGAAATCTAAATGATTTAGCTTTGAAGAAAGGTATTTTTTATAATTTCAGATGCAAAATTTAATTTGATAGAAATAAAAGTATTGGCCGAGGAGTTAAAAGTTGCCCCTAGTGTCAAGGAAAATCTTTCAATCTTTTTATAGATGTCAATAAATTTGTCTGAAAACTATCTCTAAAGAGATTTTTTGCTAAGAAAGAAATGGAGGGTTTCATTAGACCTCAATTGAATTTAATTGATCAGAAATCAGATAAAATACCGATTAAAGCCAAATCTACTTTTTACCCAAATGATAAAGGCAGTCAAATAGATAGATAAAATGGTAAAGATCTAGAAAATTTTAATCCACAAATAACTAATTTTAACCTCACAATAAAAGAAAACAAGATGTTAAAGAATCTTAAAAATAGAGATGCGGATAAAGGGGGAGGAACAGTAGTTATGCCCACTCACTATTTTTTAAAAGAATCCAATGGACTTCTGGGAGATGTATGCACTTATACTAAAGCCGAGGAGAACCCACATTTTAAATTCAATATAATATTGAAAGAATTTATTTTGGACTTTTTTTTTAGGTTTTTAATACAAGAACTAGAGTGTATAGCATGAAGGGAAAACTATATTTGGGCAACGCTGAATGTCAGTTCTCTCTACACTAGTAATGATCATGAAAAGGGATTTAGAGCCACTAAACGTGTTTTGGATTCCAACAATGGCATTTCCCCTCTCTTTGGTCAATTCATTTTAGACAGTATTACATTTATTTTAACTCATAACTTTTTTATCTTTAATGGTGAGTTTTATTTACAGGTTAAAGGTACCGCCATGGGCATGAAGTTCACACCCAGTTATGCAAATATTTTTATGGATAACTGGGAGACTTTCAATATTTGGAATAACAATCCTTTGGTGCTCTGGCTTCAAGTTTTTAACAAAAAAAAAAAAAGGCTGAATTTTAAGAGCAAACAAACAGGGGAACTTTTTAAAATTAAAGAACATATTAATTGTAATCGCACCAACGTAGTCTATTTATTAACACGTGGGTGCGGTATCCAATATGGAGGTAGGACAAGTAGAGCTCTAAAAATTGGATTTATGGAGCATTGTAATAATATCAAGAATAAATTGACAACTCACTCAGTCCCCGTCCATTACAATAAATGTCCATATTTTAAGTTTGATACATTTTTAAGTATGGGTTTAGAGAGGGTAACCCTCCAAAGAGAGGACTTTTGGATCTTTACGTTAAAGACCGTAGCTGAATAGGTCTTAATGTGGATTTCGACATGGTATGTTCTTTTATGACCATCTTTTTATCATATCAATATTTGTATTTTTACATTCTTCATATTTGATCTATTACTTTTTTTTATACCATAAAGATCCAAATCCACATCTTTAACATTGTCTGTATTCTAGTCTCATCCTCACCTTCTGGAGGTTCTCTCTCTCCACTTTATTTCAGAATATATCCTGTTTAGACTCCTTTTTTGCATGACTTTTGTATATTTAACATGTTTCTGTATTGTGTATATATATTTTTAACATTTGGTATTTTAATGTCCAGTTGTATTTAAATGTTCATTTACATTGGTTAAACAATATCCCTTTTGCTATATTAATATAACTTTTTTGTCTTTTATGTTATTTTATTTTATGCTTACCCTTTTATTTGTCAAGTCTGATGAACCTTCAGGTGTATCTATTAATGTATTATTATTTTAGCTCAAGCCATTATAGTTTGAGCTAATACTATGTTTTTATTTCCTTTTTCCATTCTAAAATGAATCATATCCCCTTTACGTTGGTGGACTTATGAACCTGATCAACTAACTGCTCGCGATCTGGAACGCATGGTGCGTTCCACACAATACCGGATGTTTTCTCAGTGATAAGCATTCTAAAGAGGCGTGGAATGCAAACATGCAAAATAGTGAACACAGGTGAATCGAACCTTAGCATTGCATTCCAATTGGCTGCAGGCACGGCGGAAAGGAGCGAAAACACCTTTAAATTACGAATGAAGGAGAGCAAGTCACAACTTCAATTCCCCCTGATAAAGTCCGACCTAGGAAGAAAAAAGCATAGGGCGGAGAGACTCATTCAGCACTTTAAGTTGTTTTTATACTGTCTTTTATTTGTGTAAGTTTTTTTCACTGTTCCACAACTCGTTCCAGACCCCAAGGAATTTCATCCAAGTCTGTGGTCCCTATGGATTGGTTTTGTGATATGCTGGATTTACATATTGATTCTGTGAGTATAATCTAAATAAATACTTATTAAGTTATTTTATTGGTGCACTATATCTGTGTCTCTCTCTTAATCCCTATTTAAGGTCAAGAGAGAAGAAGATCAAGCTCCTTGTATCTTTAAGATTACTTATACGGCTGCAATCAATTATTATCTTGTGAGTGCATTTTAGCCTTCAGCGTAGTATTGGTGTTTTTATATACTGCACCATTATTTGTTATTTTTATTTCTAGATTGTATTTCTTACATTTATATTAAGAAGACTTAAGGGAGCTTCTTACAATCTATTGTACTACAAGGGTTAATTTTATTTTATATACTTTTTACCCACTTTTGGGGAGCACGTGTGCTATATAGATATATATATATATTTGTAACATTTTAAACTGCCATCATTCTTGGATCTTCACTGAGCTTTAAAGGAACACTATAGGGTCAGGTACACAAACATGTATTCCTGACCCTGTAGTGCTAAGCACTGCCCAAGAAAGCAGCTTTAGCAGCCATCTGAGGAGTGGCCAGTGAAGTTATCACTAGGCTGTAATGTAAACAATGTATTTTCTCTGAAAAGACAGTGTTTACAGCAAAAAGCCTGATGGGCATGATTCTACTCACCAGAACAAATGCGATAAGCTGTAGTTGTTCTGATGACTATAGTGTCCCTAAAGGTTCACAATGACCCATGAGATCTGTAATATCATCAAGATGTTGTTTTGATATAATAAAAGTCTCCTGAAAATCCTACAGTGTGTTTGTAAGAGGCAGACTTTCCATTAAAGTGTTTCCCAAACCAGTCCTCAAGACCCACCAGTAGTCCAGGTTTTGTCAGTATCTCCATAGAAATAAAACAGGAAAATGCATAAATCCTGGACTGTTGGTGGGCAATGAGGAGTGGTTTGGGAACCACTGGTCTAGAGCTATCAGGAGGCAGTTATTGCACAAAGCATGGAGACAGTGGGTGACAAATCCAATTCCAGATCTGAACATGCGAAGAGCAATTACCGTAAGACTGTAGGTATTAAGAGAATTATTCCTGGTCTAAGCCAGACAACTGCTACCAAAAAAAAATTATGGTGAGTTCTACATGATCTGTTTTTTTTTTTGCTTTTTTAATGAAACAAGGAAACAAGACATGGAAGAAGATAACTAGATGTGTAGATACATGCAAATAAAATTATATACATGTGACAAAAAGAACATAGTAACAGATGAGGAACATACTACAGCAGTGTAGCCCCAACCCATGGTTGATTCAGAAGATGGTGTGGAGTAGAACTCATATCACTTTCAGCCTATAAAATCATGGTCATCATGGTTTGCTGACTATTTTGAGCACATACCCTGTGAACATGAATTGCTAAAACATTACTGTTAAGAAAATGACATTTTAAAAGCAGTGCCAGTACACCATCTCTTAAGCAACATACTCCATTTTGAACAAGTAGTTCTGCTGACAATTTTTTTAAAACACGTATCTTATTTTAATTCATGGTGTACCTCAAAAAGACAAGTGGAACGATTTAATACACATTTGATTACTTTTTGGCATTTTTTTCCCCTTATCGTTTGGGGCATTAAGTAATAAGGAGAATTGGGAGGCCCATTTTAAATGAGCAGGTAAATATTTCAGCATTGATCATTTATCCCTGCTTTCAGTAATAGCAGCTGGTATTTAAAAAGATAATGGTAGTTCTCTGTTAAAACAAGACTCTTTTCTCTTTAAGATTTCAGCGGGAAGCTCTTATTTCATTGTTTAGTCATGTCAGATATCTCTCCACAGTGTTGCATTTGACTGTAATAACAGCATAAAAATGGAACTAAATTGATGTCTGCATCAGATTTTTCTCATTTTCTGGGAGTGGAAAACAGACAACCTGGTTAAACGTAAATTCAATTATGTCAAGTGGAAAAAAATAATGTATAATTAAAGAAAACTTATCACTTACAACCAGGCTGACTTTGGATAAAAAAAAGACAAGTTTAAATATAGATTGTAAGCAAGCAATGTTATGCATCAAATTAGAAGTCTTATTTATAGGGTTGGGACCTTAGGTAAAACAAATTTGCATCCGGTTTGTGTCCTGACAGGACCCCATCAGCCACAGTGATGCATTAAAGGCTTTATAGACCTGGAACAAAATATTATTGAGGGTCCAGTAAAGGAAAATTACAAAGAAAACAATGTCTGTGGAAATTGTTGAGACAAAAACTTTGCTAATATCCTTTGCCTTTAACTATTAATGTCCTCTCTACTTACTATTCTGCTTCCCATCCCCTATCTTCTTAAGTACAACCTATTTCCTGATCCCTTTCTTTTCCTCCTCGTTTAGTCATATGTCCTCATCCCTCACATTCTCATTCAGCCATATGTTCCTTCAATCCACTTTTCCCAGTCATCAGAATTTACTTCAGCCTCATTCAGTTCTCTGACAGCCATAGAGTATGTCCTCCTTAATCTTCACCTCTCCTAGTAAGCCATATCTCTAATATTCTTCAAATATCTCCCTTCCTAACCAGTCATATTCCCTTCTCTTCCTAGCAAGTCATATCTCCTGTACCTTCAATTACCTTCCCAATCAGCCATATCCCCTGCTCAAAGCTATCCTCTGACCCTCTAGTTATATCTTCTGCCGATTCTATCCACTGCTCTCAGTCATAACACTTTTACTGTTGTCCTCTAATTTCCTAGTCAGATCAATTACTCCCTGTCATCCAATGCATTCCCAATTAAATGTCCTACCTCCTGTTGCCTGCTGACTCCCCGACCATATATATAGTACCCTATATGGTTCCATATATTTCGAACCCGTGCCACCTCTCCTTCCACAGTCATATCTACTGTCCCCAATCCCTATTAGTAATATGTATTCTGTCCCTTGCTCTCCTCTGCTATCCTATCCATGTATAATATCCCTTAATTTCTTTGCTTTCCCAATCATGCCTCCTGTTTCCCCCTCCAGTCATTGATGTTTCCTGTCCTCTTCACATTCTGCCTCATCAGTTATACCTTCTGTTTTTCCTTCTTCTGTCTAAGAAATCAGTATTATCTCCTGTCTGCATTCCACCACAGTCATCTGCATTGCTTAATTTTTTTCTCTTTCTCTCCTTTCTAAGTGTCACATCCTCAATTACTATCCACTTGTACTCCACTTCAGACTCATTTGTATACATAGAAACATAGAAACATAGAATGTGACTGCAGATAAGAACCATTCGGCCCATCTAGTCTGGCCAATTCTTTAAAATACTTTCATTTGTCCTTGGCCTTATCTTATAGTTAGGATAGCCTTATGCCTATCCCACGCATGCTTAAACTCCTTTCCTGTGTTAACCTCTACCACTTCAGCTGGAAGCATATTCCATGCATCCACTACCCTCTCAGTAAAGTAATACTTCCAGATATTAGTTTTAAACCTTTGCCCCTCTAATTTAAGATGATGTCCTCTTTTTGTGGTAATTTTTATTCTTTTAAATATAGTCTCCTCCTTTACTGTGTTGATTACCTTTATGTATTTAAATGTTTCTATCATATCCCCATATCCAATCAGCCATACCCCCTGCTCAAAGCTATCCTCTGAGCCTCTAGCTATGTCTTCTGCCGATCTTCTGCCCATTCTCATTTCCTTTGCCAGTAATAGTAGCTATAAAGAAAGCTTGCTTACTTTTCTAAACTGTAGCCTACCTCCCTATTTTATGTCAAAATCCTTCTGTCTCTCCATACTCCATATTGTTGGTTTGTTTGAGCATATAACAGAGCTTCACAGCAATAATACTCCCAGTAGTGTGTCTTTAATAACAACAATAAAATATGTTTGGAAATCAGTCTGTGTTAATAAGACACATTGATCTTACTCTAAATTACATCTTAGCTGCATACATTCTCATTAGTAAGTCACTAGAATTCCTTCCCTACAATTAAAGTGTTCCTCTTTGTCCAGTTGAAATGTCGGAATGACAAGAAAGTATATGCCAATAACTTGTGCAAATTTAAAACCAGCATGGACAAACCACATGATGATTTCATGATATGGGTGGGAGTACTGGAATTGTCTGTGGAAATTGTTGAGACAAAAAGAGGATGCAACATTGTAGGAGATACTCAGTTTTATACAATATACTGGCAATGCTCACATCTGTAGGGCTCTCACCAAAGCATTAGGCTTGTGAGAGCTATCCTGCATGTTTCAACCACAGTCAAATGTATGACACCAAATTCAACCAATATAATTTAGGGCAATTCTAGATACTTGAAACCATCAGAAATCCATCTGAATTGAAGAACCTAAACTTAATTTATTATTTGGAATTCAATCCCCTCCTCCCCCACAAATTAACATACATATGCCCAAACTAAGGCCAAATAACATAGGAATTAATTACCTTTAAACATTGATAGATTAATAAACTGTATAACACCATGTCAAGGAATCAGAGCAACATGCTTAAAAATGCCACTGGTTCCCATAAACCCCATTATATAAGGAGAGAGCTCCCCTCACGATTAGCCTCCATTAGCTTATTAGTAGAACTCAGCAACTTCACTCGCCATACACAGGCTAAAAGAGGTCCAGTGGCCACCCATACCCAATGTCAGTCAAATGGAGAAATATGAGAGGAAAAACTGGGTACTCCTGATTAACAAAATAACCTTGAGATCCATGTACAGCTATTTGCTAAAAGTTCTTACTTCTTGTAAAATAAATGGGGAAGGAAGCTAGACAATTGTTGGGTGCTCCTGCTGCATCACCATGGGCCCTCTTAGACATACTTAGGACAGGGGTGTTTAGCAAATGTCCTGAGGGTCAATTATGGCTCACTGGGCATTTCAATGTCGCTCACAAAGCTGTAATAAAAACCAATCAACTGGTGCATGTTTTGTTTCATCACATCAAAGTTTTATAGATAAACTTCTTTAAGTGTAAACTTCAAGACTAGAACTCCTTTCCAAAGCATGTTGAAATTGTTGAAATTGAGGCCTGCAGAAAAGGCCCTCAATATGCGACTGCAATAGCTAAGCTCAAAACAAAGCTCTACACACAATAGACAAGTCTTTTTTGTACTTGTAGTTTTAAGGAACTATTTCTGTGATAGCTACAGTACAAAAAAAAAAAATTGTGTATTGTGTAGTTATGTACCAAATTCGCAAAATGGCCCTCAACTTCCAAAAAGCACTCCTGGACTGAAGGTAGAAGATTAGAAGCATCTGGGCATGAGCAGTAGCTCATAACACTGCATATTGACATTGGTAATATGTCATCTATCATCTCTAAATTACAGCAGTCTACAAAACTTATTCTGAAAAACATCCTATTGATATCAAGTGGTTTGTAACATTACCCTCTGCAGAGTAGCAGAACATTTTGATATTTTATAAATAAAAATATTAATGCATGTGTCTTCCTACTCTAAATTGACCTTGACAATGCATCCTTGTGTTTCAAGATTTCGACTTTCTCGTCTCCCATATGAGAGTCTTGAGGTTTAACAGCAGTTAGGATCAGAAGTTGAAATGTTGACAACTAATTACACATCTGTCAAAACAGACAGGGCCATGTAAATGGGATTTTTGCAAATGGGACAGGGAATTAAATGCGTGACATCTAACATAAATTATTAGAAAATCTTTTCTTATGCTCAGCGCACCAAGCAATATTTAGCTGCATTTTCTTCCTTAATTACTGTAGTGTGTGTTCTAAAAGGGGTACATTTAAGTTGTCATATGCTGTGCACAAAGCTGGGGAATGCATTGGTTTATTGAAACAAATTTATCATCTGTGTTAACTGAACTGGTTCAAAATGTTTTTGACTCAAGCTTTTTTACCTTAGCTTATTCTATGTACACACATTAATCACTATGATGTTATCTAGATAGAATATATGTGATGTGAAAAAGGATACAAGTTACCAAATAAAATAAGCATGATCCTAGCATGAATGCTCCAATCAAAACCATGTCCTAGTGGGATGCAGTGAGATAAACAACACCCAGCGTAAACAGGGTGCCAGATTAAGGTTCCCTCCTAGTGCCCTGGCCTCTGTTTCTGTGTGTGTTGTGTCTGGGGGCAAAGTGTTGTATGTGTGTTTGTGGGAGCAAAGTGTTGTATGTGTGCGTGTGTAGTGGCTGAGTGTGTATATTGGAGAGAAGCTTAGTGTGCCTTTGTGTGGATGAGTATTGTGTGTATGTTTGTGATGTTTGAATGTGTGTGTTTTTCCCCCATTCTGCTTATCTTTCCTTTTTGGTTCAGTGGAATCCCTTCCCTGGTAAGTCCACTAGGAGAGAAATGTGGTCTACATCGATATCGGGTGCAGACCACTTTAGGAGCTCTGTTAATGACTCAGAGTCCTTTTACAGAAATCTGCACCTGATAAAGGTGCAGACCACAATGCTCCCTTGAACAGGTGATGTAGTTGTTTCCTGTTTTTTGAATTCAACATATGGTTAGTTCATGATTGGCCTTTCAATAACATGTCATGCTAGCTTCTTGCTTGTATGGTGAGTTCTTTAAGTAACATGGGACATTACAATTTTATTTTGTGGTCTTTGTTTTAGTTCTCTATTTGTATGATAGATAGATAGATAGATAGATACATCGTAACTTTTTGTTATAGTGCAGTTGCACACTGTTTACTCTGTATACTTTCAGTAATTCTGATTTTATGTTTTGTAGTTGTATACGCTAAAACATTGCCATGTATTCTGCTTTATTTATTATACCTGCTTCTGTCTCTTAATAAGTTTTTTTTTTTTTTTTTTTAAAGAGGACTGTTTCTGTAGAAACAAGGGAAAAAGCAAAAAACACTGAATGCATTTTCACTGTAAATGGTATTTCTTTAATGCTGTTTTTTCCTAGCTTTTTAACACAGATTCAATATATGTACATGGCATTATCTCCCATTCCCCAACTGAGCAACTAGTCCTTGGTCCCACTCCTCATATATAACCTTAGAAACATAATATCTTAATCAGACTTTGTCAAGTGTCTGGTGGATCTCCATTGTAACAGGGAAGATAGCACCGCTACAGTCAACAACTTATGGTGGACACATCTCTAGGGGTCTGAAGAATATGATGTGTCTGCTCTACTGGAGGGTATTCAATAAAGGACATGGGGACCCATTTTAGACTCTAGAGCCAAAGGTTATAAACTACTATTTTAGTGAATAGATAAAAACTAAATAAAATCAAATGAAAAATGAAATGAAAAATGTAAACAAAATGATAAATTAATAGAAAAAAAAATGTGTATCACATGAGTCTATTATTTAAAATTAACAAATATATGATAAAGGTTTAACATATAGACTGAATATATAATAGGCAAAAAAAAATGTGTATCACATGAGTATATTATTTAAAATTAACAAATATATGATAAAGGTTTAACATATAGACTGAATATGTAATAGGCAAAAAAAAAAAATGCTGCTCTCTTTCAGCAGACCTTGGAGAATAATTTTTGCATGTATTCTATATTTCCTGCTGAGAGAAACAGCAACCCTTGGATAGAAACACGACAGAAGTGCACTTAACAGCACGTGCACATGTAAATGCCTTAAATAAATATACAGAAACTTTTGAATATTTAAAATTCTTTTCTGTGATATTAGCATAACTGTCGACACTTTGGAGATCATTCTTCTTTTTAATTTTACTTTTGGACAATGATGAGGGTATTCTTCTTGCCTCTCCCTAATGAGGTAACACTTGTCTAATATAGGTTTTTTTTTTTTCAAGATGTGAATATTAGAGTAACATGCCTATAATTTAAGATTTAGTTTCAAATAACTTAACAGTTAGCTTCATGCATGTGTGAAGCACAAACCCTCTCAAAGAAAGATCAAGGTATTTTAGAAAAAGTATTATTGTGTAGTTTTTCCTTTGCAGCAAGATTGAGAATTGAGAAAAAAAAGGGAAGTAAGATTAACTTTAATGATGTTGAAAATTTTGGCAACGATGCATCACAATTGAACAGACCCTACTGCTGGGGACCGACTGTCTCCCCTTTAGATACACAAAAGTGGACTTTTTGTATCCCAACCTGTATGAGACGCTTAGACATAAAAGGAACTCGGAGCATCCCTTTGAGATTGTACTCACGATACCAATATTAAGTCGAGACAGCTTGATCATATTAACACTGTTCACTGTCGAGTAGTGTTCCAAGTCTCATCAAATGACTAATTAGTAAAAAATAAACCTTAGTTTGTTTATTGGCAAGCTTGCAGGTATTTTCTTTTAACATGTGCCTTGTTTATTTAATTTGTGACAATGTGACAAGGAAATAAAAATTTGCCGGCACTCATTAGCTTTTAGAGGAACCTTGCCAAAGTAACGAGCCAATTTTTGCCAAGACTGAGTTTTGCTGACACATTTGAAACTACAAGGATTCTTGTAGTTTCCCTGTCATTATAAACACAAACAAATGCTTGTTTGTAATGCTCGTTATTATCCCTGTGGTATCTGTGTCATGCATTCAGCTTGCTGGTGCTGCCATTTAATGACGGTAACTGCTGTTTGTTTTTATTCTGCGTTTGTACTCTGATACCTTCTGATTGATCAACATCGGAATTAGACCCACAGTTATGTTCCTGAATGACCGTATCAAGTGGAAGTAGAGAGAATCTATCTCACAGTCTCACATACTTTGCATTGATTTTGTTCCTCTTCAGTCACTTAATGATATGGACAATAATGATGTAGAGCTGGGTAGAGGGAGGTAGAATTTGGAAGATGCAACTGGATACATTATAGGATCTTGACGAAAGTTCCATTAGAGAACTGAAACATTGATTCACCATGGCAGATGCCTGAATAAAAGATAAAAAATGTTTCACCATAGTTCTAAGACCCTGGAGTGCTATCTTTACTATATGGACTCTATATACATAAATATATATATATATATATATATATATATGTATATATATATATATATACATATATATACATATATATATATATATATATATATTGTAATGGACCGTTTCAGCACACAAGGGGTTAAAAACGTTTAGGCGATCGTCCCCTTTCAGAGATGCAGGCACAGCTACTGTAGAACACCAAACTCACGAACCGCATGTGAGGGAATGCTCCAAACTCCCGAACGGCATTGTAACGGCACCCTCAGCATAAAAGGGTTAATCCGCCGTTTAGTAGATCTTCCCTTCCAGATACACAGGCACAGCTACTGCAGAACACCAATCCGCCAAACAGGAAACCATATGAATGCTGTAAACAGCCGAATAGGAAAAACCATACGAATAGGTTTACACTCCTAGCAGTCGAACTGGAACAGCATACAATAAATCCCCCCAAGAATGAGACAAAGCTCCGTGTTGAGGGTCAAGCAGTGAACAGACAGAGCTGTGGGTTTATTGTGCTTATGTACACATTCTTACACATTAGTACCACCCACAGGGTTTTGGAACACAACCAATAAACACATACAATACACTCAAACACTCCCACGCAAAATCCTCCCCTCTGCCTGTGATACAATTACCTTACACAATAGGTAATGTATTTATAACAAGCAGAGAAATACAATTTTTCCACATTATTCATAACTTGAAAAGTATGCATCACATTCACATAAAACTTACATTTTCAGAATCGGCATACTCCAAATACAAACATATGTCAAAATCATCCAAATTGGTCCAGTGGTTCAAAAGCTAGATCGTAGTCCTTTGTGACCAAAGGAAGCATGGCTTTTCTGCCCAAAACCAGTTCCACAGAGTCTTCTATCCTGGAGATAATTGTGAAGTAATCCAATTATCTCCAAGGACAGAGGCAAAACTCCATTGAACACATGGCCTCAAAAGGCAATAAAACACATAAAAACATATAACTGTGCAGCCATTGTACAAAACAGGTACATTCAACATATCCCCAGATAGCTCAGATCTGAGCGCACATTATTACTGAATGGCGCTCAGAGCACACACATACAGTTCAATTGCCATGGAGCCAAAGTCTTTCCCATGGTCTTTCATTATACGAATTGGCTCCATGGCATAGCTATCTGGGGTATCACCGCTCAAACAGGGCAAGCACCAAATGACCTGGCTTTCATGTCTTTGCAGGGAAAAATCAAGCCTTTTAACATGGGGCTATAATCCAAAGGCAACAGGCGAGCAACCAGGCTTCTCCAATGCAATGTGGCGCGATTGGTCTCGTCACAGGCATACAATATAACACTCCAAACTCACGAACTGGAACCATACGAATAGCTGCTAGCAGACGAATAGGAAAAGCATCCAAGTGGCTTACACTCCTAGCAATCAGTCTCTATCAGCATACAGTAAATCCCCCCAAAGACGAGACAAGGCTCCGTGTTGAGGGTCAAGCAGTGGTCTGTTTAATGAGGGTCAAGCAGTGGTCAAGCAGTGGTCTGCCCAGTATTTATGCAGGTATCCCACCTGGTGGACACTCCCCTAGGGGACCAAATGGGAGACTGTGACAAAAGACAGACAATCAGCCAAACAGGACACACAGTCACATTATATTCCCACAATGCATCCTGGCTTCCTCCCCTCTGCCCTGGAGCTAATTGAGAAGTAATTCAATTATCTCCCAGGACAAAGGCAAATCGCCATTATGCACGTGGGGATACTAAAACATGAATTACTGTTAAAATACAATATGTGACACAAGTTACAATAAAACTATACATTTAACATATCCCCAGATAGCTCAGGTCTGAGCGCACATTATTAACCGAATGGCACTCAGACCACACGAATACAGCTTAATCGCCATGGAGCCAAAGTCTTTACAAAGTCAGTTCTCATACGAATGAGCTCCATGGGATTCCTATCTGGGGTATAGTGCAGTCAGGTACAACTACTGAATACTGGGCCATTTGTGTACTTCCACCGAACAAGAAGGGAGGTCGGCGGCTTCAGCGGTGTTCGCGCCAAATTGTGTCCGACCTCGTGTTCGTTATACGAATGGCGGCCACCCAGTATTCGTCAATTAAGCTGCGGTTAACCGCAGCTTCTTGGAGGCTAATTGTCGACACACTCCAGCTCCCAGGTGGTCTAGTCATTCGTGTGGTTGTTCGGTAGATTGAATCTACCGAACACCGGGCAGAAAAGCACGAATAAGTTTTTTCTGCAGGGGAAACAAAGTCTATAAATATACATTGCTATTATCTCATCTATTTTGTTGCAAAATGTACGTAAACCCCACTACTGTGAACAAGTGTTAATTTGTATTTAAAGAGAAATTATATGCAAAAAAAATATTTGACATAATAGCATTTATCAGATTTGTAGTATCTCTTGCCAGGAGGTTATCTGATTAAGCAAATCCATAAACCCATTTTAATAACTCTGTATTAAGTTATCATTGTCACAATTATCCCATACACGAAGAAAACGGTATAAGATAGCTAATTTGTTCCTGCTGCTACTGATCTGATAAAGATTGGGGGTATTTATTGTTAATATATCTCCTAATATTTAATTTAAGTTGCTGTTCCACTTTTAAGTACTCGCAAAATGATAACTTGTTAGCTTGATTACCCAACTGTAGAGTCTTTTCAGTCTTTCATCCACCTCAAGTTGTTGAATGAGTATCACAATGCTACCATTCATAAACATACAGTCCATGAGCATACACCAAGAGTTTTAAGACCCCCTTGGAGTAAAAGAGCAACATTTGAATTTGATTATTTTCTGGCAGATATGATGAGTTACTGTTCTGCCCACCCCCAGGTTAAATGTTTTTTGGTTGATCCTCCGAGTCCAAAAGATAACAACACCGTTCTCAATGTTCGCAACACTCTGAGATACAGATGTAAAAAAAAAAACTAACACATTATCTTGTAATACATTTGTGTTAAACTTTGAAATAAAGTGCTTTTTGGAGAACCCCCCCCCCTTATCAAGTCTAAATTATTTGGATATTTGGAAATATGAGCTAAAGAGATTCCATTTTGCATTACAGTAGTGTTCTGAACATGCTGTCTTACACCACTCCTGTATATATATATATATATATATATATATATAAACCATTCTGAGACGTGCAACCTATACTCTAAAAAAGTGTTCTAAGATAATTGTATTCTGAAATAATCTCACTCTATTCTGTCCTAAGATTAAAGAGCTATTTCTGTTTCCTAGGTAACCTTTCAAAATCAGGTTCTAACAACATGTGGTAATTGTTTTACGTAATAGCAAATAACATCGTTAAGCATATACTAATGTTATCTCAAATATTTCAAGGGATTGTCATGCTTTGGTTCAATTATGTATTGGCTTGATCTGACAGAGGTCAACAACCCAAGGCACATGTGCCATACATGGCACACACAAGGCTGCCAGTGCCAGACCGGCTGGAGAGAGTTGAGGATCTCCCTTGAAGATGGCCTAATGGGGGTTCCAGTGAAACTTCTTCAGATATCTACTAGTGCTACCCAACCATTCAATATTAGTGGTGGTTGCAGCACGTGGTGGTGGGTAGTCTTTAATTCCCTCACAAATCTACAGCTGCTGCCTGGTGACCTGGAGTGCACTGAAATAACACTTGGGACAAAGTGATAACCTATATATTTCATATCTCACAGCGGCATCATAAAAAGCAAAATGTAGCTAACAACTTTTGATATGACAGGCATCAATCCCTTGCACAGACAGATATTCTCCCAACCCTAAATAAAGAGGCATCATTTCAAACACCACAATTATGATCAACACTGCAATGATGTTACTATTTTATCAAAGCAAGCAGCAATCAACATTTAAAAGGATTACTCCAACCATAGAGATTAACACTTCAGTGATTTGAAGTAACCATGGTGGTAAGAATCTGTATGTGCAGCGTTTCAGCTTTAAACACTGCACATATGGAGTTTCTGGTGATTGAGTGCTCGGGGCTAGTTGCAACCTCTGGATTGAATGAAGTTGGCAGCCCAGCATAGAATGCTGTGCATATATTACATTTATAAATTAATCTTTTATTAAATCTTTAAATATATGATTAAATCTTTGTGAAATGCTCACATTGGCTGTACTGGAGTTTCACAGTAATTCCAATGCAGTGGAAAGATATCATAAGACAAAGCTGGGACTACTTTGCCTTATGTATTTTCATCCGCTTGACAAAACTTGACAAAAGCAGAGCTACCGCCACCAAGTTTTGTAAAGTCCCCTAGCCATCACTAGTGACAGCTGTGAGAAAAAGGGTAATATCAATGGAAGACAGCAAGGTCTTGCCCATAGACATTATTGCTCTAGCACATGCACGAGAGTACAGCAAGGACATGGGCACCAGGAACTGCAGAGGAGATCCCAGATGGACATTGAGGTGACTGCTTCAGGTGAGTAAAATCTACCTTCTCCTGCACCCCCCAGGGTCTTGACAAAAAAGGACAGAACTGATTAAGTAAAAATATGTTACTTGTGACAAGACCAATCTCGCCACATTGCATTGGAGAAGCCTGGTTGCTCGCCTGCTGCCTTTGGACTATGGCCCCCTGTTAAAAGACATCTTTTTTACCTGCAGAAAAGCTTCATTTGTGCTTTTCTGCCTGGGGTTCGGTAGATTTGTTTGAATGTGTTATACCCCAGATAGGAATCCCATGGAGCCCATTCATATGAAACTGACTGTAAAGACTTTGGCTCCATGGTGATTAAACTGTATTCGTGTGGTCTGAGCGCCATTCACTTAATAATGTGCGCTCAGACCTGAGCTATCTGGGGATATGTTAAATGTATAGTTCTAATGTAATGTGTCTTACCTGGTGTATTTTTACAGTAATGCCTGTTTTGTGTCACCATGTGCATAATGGAGTCTTGTCTCTGTCCTGGGAGATAATTTAATTACTTCTCAATTATCTATTGGGCAGAGGAGAGGAAGCCAGGATGCATTGTGGTAAAAAGGAAGAGGTAATTGGGTTACCTCTCAGGATAAGGGGGAGGGAATCTGTGGGTTGTAACTAATATGTTACTGGATATTTTATACCTCCCTGTGGGCGGTCCTGTATTTGCAAGACTGTAATAAAAACCAGGCTGGGTGTGCCAGCACCTCAGACCACTGCTTGACCCTCAACACAGAGCCTTGTCTCGTTCTTGGGGGGATTCACTGTATGCTGTTAGAGACTGATTGCCAGGAGTGTAAGCTGATTGTCTGCTTTTCCTGTTCGTCTGCTAGCAGCTATTTGGGAGGTTCCAGTTCAGGAGTTGGAGTGCTATTTTGTATCCAGTTCGGGAGTCTGGTGTTCTGCAGTAGCTGTGCCTGTATCTCTGGAAAGGGGGCCGATCGCCTAAACGTTTTTTACCCCTTGTGTGCAAAACGGTCCGTTACATTACTCTTCCACTATTTTTTCTTTTCTTTGTAGAATTATTTTCTAGAGTCCTAAACTAGACTACATTGTGTAAATTATGGTGTGTAAAACAGAAAGAAAGCACAGTGCAGGGATTGACTCTTTAAAGCAGTCCTTTCCAAACCAGTCCTCAAGGCACGTCTACCAGTCCAGGATTAAGGGATTACCAAGGTTTGTTAAGGTGGTGTTTTTTTTTCTTTTTCTAAAAACACCTTAGACACAACTGGGTAATCCAGTGTTGGGCATGCCTTAAGGACTGCTTTGAAAACTACTGCTTTAAAGTAAACCAGTCATATAAATAAATGCACCAAAAAAAAATGATGCAAAAGCTGCATTGTTTTATCAAAACTAAACAGAATTGAACGATAACAAAAATATAGAATGTCTATGAAACCAAATCCTATCAAATAAATTTTGCTAATGGCCCTTTAAGGAGATTAGCATATTTCACGCAATTAAAGTTATCCATCTTTAAAAACTATATATAAACACATCTCACATGAGCTATAGGAGTGTTTTAGCATTTTGTGTACATTCGTGTACGCACATGGTCACATACATTCACACTAGCGGGTGTCCTTGCATCAAATGTATTTGAGAATTCCACCAAATCCAATATCAATCACAGATTTATATCATTAAGCAAATAGTATCGCATGGATGAAAAGGAAAATGAATGCTAAAACATTTTAATCGAGAGAGTAGCCAGAAAGATTTGAATGCTCTGCATCACTGAGACAGAATTATCTAAATCTCTGCAAGATTCGTTGCGCTGAGGCTATAGCATGTCCCGATCATTGAAAGCTTCCATTGACAATGAACCCGTTAGGCTTATTCACACATTCATCTTGGGATAATTACCTTGTCCACCTAATTACACAGTCAGGGTTTTGTCATGTAAATTTACATCTGCTGGAGTTCAGATATAAAGAATCTATTTCCATCAAACTTTTTTTATCCATGATATCAGTAGCAATAGCATCTCCTGGAATCCATCACGCAAACACACACGCACAAAAATAAATAAATTGCTAGGGGTACTATGGAGATAAATAGGCAGATTTATGTTGACAGGCAGTGTGTCTTTAAATTACAGCCCGTCTCCTCTTTGTATTTAATGAGAGATTATCACTTTGTTACAAATTATGTTACATCAATGTACCAGAGTTGGAAAATTACCATGACATGTTTCTGGGATGTAAGTGAAGTGTAATTTAGCTGCAGTGTATATTTATGGCTTGAAATATTGGACGTGCGCCAGCAAACGCTGCCATTTATGTTAATACACTTTTGTTTCTTAACTCAGTTTGCAAAAGCCTAGTGACACTTTACAACTGTTGGAAAATGCACGTTGAGTGTTCATTGTGTTTGGTGGAACTGATGCTGTAAAGCAAGACTGACGAGTGTGGAACAGGTAAGTATAAGTTTGTGTACAAACTAAAATGGTGCTTTAAACATGAGCGATCACTATTAAAGAGGAACTGTCGCTGTCACTAGGTGTTAGCTATTAATTGTGCTATTTTATTTATAGAACGCTTTAAGTGTGCACGTGCATGTATGGAATTTCTCTGTTACAAGTCATGAGGAAACCTGAGGCATCATGGGGCATTGAAGTTTCTGCAACACTGAAGTACCTTGGAGGTACGAGAGTTTTTTGCTTAACTCCACTATGTTATTCACTGCAGTAGACACTGTAAAAACAATAAAGGATTGTTGGTCAATTCATCTTTAAAGAGACACTATTGTGACCAAAACAACTTTAAGTTAATGAAGCAGTTTTGGTGTATAGATCATGTCTCTGAAGTCTCAGTGCTCAATTCTCTGCCAAAGTTAAATCACTTTGTTTATGCAGTCATAGCCACACCTCCCTACATGTGACTCACACAGCCTTCCTAAACACTTCCTGTAAAGAGTCATCTAATTTTTCTGTTAAATTTAGAATATCTTATCTCCTGCGCTGTTAATGGCTTGCTAGACCCTGCAGGAGCTTCCTGTGTGTGATTAAAGTTCAATTTACAGAGCAGGAGATAAAAAAATGTTTAAAGTAGGTCATATCCGATTGAATATAAGGTTTACTATGGCTGACTAAAATGGTTAAGTTAATGGTAATACATTATATGTGATTTGAAATTATTATTTGATGTTTTTTGGTTGAAAGCCTCTTTAATAAATGTCACAGCCTTTGCACCATTCTAAAAAACGAGTCTGTCCAATCATTGTGTGGCCTCTTATTTATGCTGTATACACCGCACATGTAAAAAATTACATCATTAGTCCAAGAATCCTTGACAACATAAACAAAGTGGAATACTAGTGACAAACTCACAAAATTCTATAAACAACAAGGTTTTCCAAATCACAGACTTTACAGTTATGTCTACAATATTTTGTATAACGTACCTAAAACCTGACTACACCTGACAAATCCGTTATCTGGAGTGAAATAATGGCAATCTAGGTTCCTCTCCTTTATCAATGCACTATTAAACCATCCTAAGGTGTTCAGATTAATCGTAATTTACTTACTGTGCACAAACACAGATGGTGCAAATAATGAGGACCTAAGGAATGGTCTTGAAAGCATAATTGCCTTGAAGGTGTTCTCCAGGCAGGGATCTCAACATTTAATCTGGCACAACTATCATGTATTATTCGTTATATTAACGTGAACGGGTATTACATAATTCATATTGGTGTTTCTTCTGATTGATAGTGTGGGGTCTTGAGCTTCACTTGTTTTTAGAATTCTTGTGGAAGAGTCTCCATTGTGACCAATTTACACCAATTCTGTATAATCATATGCCAATAATTAGTGTATTCCACTTAAAGGCTGTTTGAAAATGCTGCCGCTGTAATGAAAATCATAACAGTTTGTGGATGTGTTGATTGTTTTATGGGTGAGCGACCTGATTGCTTTGCTTTAGTTCATAGTCTTTGTTGTGTTTCAGAGCTCAGCTCTCGTTCATCCAACGAATGCTACAGATTGTTCTCTATACTTAGTTGCGCATCCCTTAAGCTATGTAAGGATTGTAAACAAACCACTGCCTCTCAAGTATGATAAAGGGGTTATGGAAATGTACGCCAAGGGGTCTACAAAGATCATCACAGAGTTGACATTATTTTGAAGAAAGGCCAGAACAAGACACGTCCCATAGATTAAGAGAAAGTTTGAGCTTTCTAGAGAAAAACCTCTTTTTCAGAGTCAATGTTTGAACTTTCTCACATAAAACTATATCCTTGGAACCTTTCTTTTCTGCTCCAATGAAGTCACCACAGTTTTAAATAAATCCCTTTATATCCTCAAATGAAAATGACTCATATGCGAGGCTCTGGAGTAACATTGAACGCAGTGCTAACAATCATATCATAAAAATAAATATATAGTTTGCTTTATCCAAATCATTTTCACTCTTGCTTTTATAGTGGAGTAGCAAGACTCCCGGGGCATGGTGAAAGCTAATTACTGAGAGTCTTTTTTTTTTTCTCTGCTTTTCAAAATAATACCCTTTTGTACCACGTCAGAATTTCCAAATGACAAAAGAATGAGTGATCATATTTTCTTGTTCTTGGCTTCTGCGGTTTGTTGGGCTAATCACAATGGGATTTTTAATCCGCCTTTAGAAGTGACACAAACTGAAAGTGACAGAGAGAAAGGAAAAGAAAGACAGAGAAAAGACAAAACATGTCCATACCATGCAAGTACTAGGATATTAGACAACAGCAGTATCCAGTTGGGCACCTAACGGGTTACATGGCTTTAATTATATTTGCTAAAATACATTTAGAACAAAATGGTGACTACTGAAAATATCAACTATCTTATTACTCTTTTCATTCATCATCTTCATTTTATGGACACAGTGTTGCAGATATAAAAGGAGATGAAAATGGCACAGGTATCATCACATAAGGTATTCAGTACACAAACAAAACTTTAAAAATTCATTTAAACTATTTACATAAACAAAACCTTAGAACAGTAAAGTTACATTATTAAATTGTTTGTCATCTGACTCACATTACTTGAAAGCAGACTCTATTAAATAGACTCTTTCAAGTAGGAGTTAGAAAACCAGGAGTTGAAACTAACAAGGGGTTTAAACTAACAAGGTAACTGTTTTATTGTTCTGTATCTGGGGAAATGAGTGTTAGCAAGATTGCTGGTTTGACTCAATGCACATCTTGTTGCATGTATGGATGCCTGGATGTACCTGTCCAGGGTCCATACCTCTGTGATGGTTGTGTGCGAGTGGCTTCTCTGGAAGCTCAGATTGGAGATCTCGAGAAGAAAATCGCAACTTTGAGGGAGATTGACAATCTTGAGAGGAGTCTGTTGCTCACTGAGCAGGGTTTAGTGGGGACAGGAAGTGGAGAGGGAGGAGATAATACAGATGGGGAACAGGCATGTAGTTGGGTGAAAGTGGGGCAAGGAAGCATGGGGAGAGGGAAGAGGAAAGGGCTAGCTAGTCCTGATTTGGTGCAACCTAGCAGATTTGCCTGTTTGAGGGAAGATGTTGGGAGCATCAGCTCAGGAGTAGCTGTATTAGAAGAAGCTGTTACTTCTAACAGCCGAGGTAACAGCCCCCCTAGTATGGGTGGGTATCAAAATGTAAGGAAGGCAAGACAGGTTGTGGTGGTAGGGGACCCTATCATTAGGAGAGCAGATAGGGCAATCTGGCACTCTGATCGGCTCAACCGGACAGTTTGCTGTCTCCCGGGTGCTCGGGTCCGGCATTTTGCTGACAGAGTGGATGGATTATTGGGAGGGGCTGGGGTCCATGTTGGTACCAATGACAAAGTAAGAGGAAGATGGAAGGTCCTAAAGAATGATTTCAGGGAATTAGGTAGCAAACTTAAGAAAAGGACCTCTAAGGTGGTATTCTCTGAGATATTACCTGTGCCACGTGCTACAGTGGAAAGGCAGCGGGAGATTAGAGAGGTCAATGCGTGGCTTAAGTCTTGGTGCAGGTAGGAGGGTTTTGGGTTTTTTGAGCACTGGGCCGACTTTGCGATTGGGTACAACCTTTATAGTAGTGATGGATTGCACCTAAACAGGAGAAGGTCTGCAGTGCTGGGGGATAGGATGGCTAGAAGGTTGGAGGAGATTTTAAACTAGTAGTAGGGGGGGAGGGTCATAGCAATCTACAAAATGGAGGTAGGACAGAAAGGAGATGGGCTTTAGCACAGTATAAGGGGGGTGGAGACGGGGGGAGGGGCAAGCTCAGAACAGAGAAGCTATGTAATGTTGATAATTCACCAAAAATACAAGTGACTCATGATATTAAATGTATGCTTACTAATGCAAGGAGCCTAAATAATAGAAAGCAGTTGTTGTTGGGGAATTCCATCATAAGAGGTGTGGAGATGGACAATGGTGGTCTTGTGAGGTGTCTTCCTGGAGCTACTGCTCACAGAGACAGGAGACGTATCTGTAATATTGTTAAGCAAGAAAAGCAGGAGGGGGAATTAGATGTACTTGTCCATCTAGGGACAAATGACTTGGCTTGCAATGAGGTTTCAGAGGTTAAGGAAGTTTTTAGTTTTTTTGTGCCAATGATATACGGCAGGTTGCTTCCACACTTTCATTCTCTGAAGTTCTGCCTGTGCATAACACTAGGAACGACAGGCGGATGCGTATTAGGGACTTTAACTTGTGGCTTGGTGAATGGTCTCGGGAGCAAGGATTTGCCTTTATTTCTCATGGTAGCTCTCTTTGGAATGGAAATAAACTGTACAAAAAATATGGTTTGCATCTTTCTCAAAAGGGAACAAATGTTCTTAGTGAGCAGTTCAGAGGTTTTGCAAGGATGTATTTAAACTAGGAGGGCGGGGGGCAAAATGGTGAAAAAACATCAATCCAATTGTCCCCCAAAACAAGGACAGAAGGTGCCTATAACAAGTGTGTTAAAATGATAAGCTTAGAGTCATGTCTACAAATTAATATAAAACAAAACAGACTATCTCAAAGAGATAGAAAGTGTTACTTAACAGTGCCTAAAAGATAGAAGCTGCTCAACACTAAAAGTAACACTTACCCACAATAAAAAACAAATACAAAAATAAGGTATAAAAGTTATACCAGACAAGTGGAACGCTATAAACTATCAAAGATAAAGTTGAAGTCCAATTTAAAGTCCAAAATATTCAGCTAAACGTGTTTCACTCTATGAGCTTCCTCAGTAGCTGTTTGGACTTCAACTTGATCTTTGATTTTTTATTTTCTAGTATGTATTTATTTTGTTTTTACTGCTAATAAATATATATTATTATTAGTTTATACTTTAGTCCAAAGTCCTTTCTAGCCATCATGAACTCCATTGGGGAGAGTGCTATTCCCCCCTAAAATAGCACATTGCTTTCTAACCTCAGAGCCGGGATTTCAGGGCTCTGGAAAAGGTGAGCACTACTTTTTATACATTTTATACCAATATAGTATGTGCCTTTCTACACAGCTGCTTCTCTGTTTTCTCTCTCGTTGTATACTCCTGGAGTGATACTGCCGGGGACAAAGGGGTGTTTGCTGCCCAAAGAGCATAAAGGACCTTCTTTACGGAGTAAATACTATATAGGCTCCTGTCCATGTGAGTGGTTTAAGCCATTTATTACTATCAACTGCCTATCTGGATAAACCGTCTGCACTATATCTCCCTGTTTTTCTTGTTCCCCTTTTTATGTCTATGCAATTTTCTCAAGATTGTCACTGCACTTAAAGGGGGTGAGGAAACCCCTTCATTGTTTATAGCGCTCCACTTGTCTGGTATAACTTTTATACCTTATTTTTGTCATGTCTACAAATGCTCGCAGTTTAGGGAATAAGATCCATGAACTTGTGGCAATAATGGCAACTGATAGTGTAGATTTAGTCGCTGTTACTGAGACATGGTACAATGAGAAAAATGACTGGGACATACCAAGGTACTCTTTATAAAGAAAAGACAGGGAAGGCAAGAAAGAGGGAGGGGTGGCCCTGTATGAGAAGGATTGAATAAAATCTAGCCTAATAAAAGTTAGTGAGGCGAACATAGAGTCCGTTTGGGTTACGTTATAATTTGTAATCACACAGTAACTCGTGTAGGTGTGATTTATAGGCCCCCAGGACAAATTGAAGAGTTAGATAATCTACTAGTTGAGGAAATAGCTAAAATGCCAATGAAGGGGGAAGTTATCATCATAGGTGACTTTAATCTTCCTGATGTGAATAGGAAAACAAAAATAGCTGCTTGTGCCAGGAGCACACATATTCTAAACTCCCTACTGGGATTGTCTCTAAAACAAGTAGTTGAGGAGCCAACTCGTAAAGAGGCCATACTAGATTTAGTGTTAACAAATGGAGATTTGATATCAGATATTACTGTAGGTGAACGTTTAGGATCCAGTGATCATCAGTCAGTGTGGTTTAATATAAGAATAGTGACTGAGTCACACCACACAAAAACAAAAAGTTTTAGAATTTAGAAAAACAGACTTTTCTAAAATTAGAATATGTGTAAAGGAGCCATTATCAGACTGGAGCAATTTAAATGGAGTCCAAGAGAAATGGGATTATTTAAAAGTTTCACTACTGAAGGCAACAGAAAATTGCATTAGGCTTGTCAGTAAAAGCAAAAAATTCAAGAAACCACTGTGGTACTCCGCAGATGTGGCCAAAATAGTAAAAAACAAAACGTTAGCATTTAGTAATTATACAAAAACCCAGAGTGAGGAAGACATAATGATCTATAAGATTAGGCAGAAAGAGGCTAAGCAAGTTATAAGAGCTTCCAAATCACACACAGAAGAGAAAAAAGCACAGTCAGTAAAAAAGGGGGGACAAAACTTTTTTTAGATACATAAATGAGAAAAGAAAAGTAAAACAAGGATTAGTTAGATTAAAAACAAAAGAAGGAAGATATGTTGAAGAGGATAAAGGTCTAGCTGACTGCCTCAATTAATATTTTTGTTCGGTATTTACAGATGAAAATGAAGGAAAGGGACCTCAGTTAATAAAAAGGATAAATGAGTCATTTATTACACGTGAGTTTACAGAGGAAGAGGTTCTATTTCAACTGTCAGAAGTAAAGACAAATATGTCAATGGGACCTGATGGAATACACCCAAAGCTGTTAAAAGAGCTTAGTGGTGTACTAGCAAAACCATTACCAGATTTATTTAACCAATCATTGTTAACAGGAGTAGTCCCAGAAGATTTGAAGTTAGCGAATGTTTAGCCCATTCACAAGAAAGGTAATAGGGAGGAGTCGGGCAAGTATATGCCAGTAAACCTTACTTCAGTAGTGGGGAAAGTGATGGAAAAGGTGGTGCAGTAGACATTGCTTACCTAGATTTCAGTAAGGCTTTTGACACTGTTGCACATAGAAGGCTTATCAAAAACTGCAATCTTTTAGTTTGGATTCCAATATTGTTCAATGGGTAAGACAGTGGCTGAGTGACAGGCAACAGAGGGTTGTAGTCAATGGAGTATATTCGAAGCTTGGGCTTGTCACCAGTGGGGTACCTCAGGGATCTGTACCCATTCTCTTTAAAAAATGTATTAGTGATATTGCAGAAGGTCTTGATGGTAAGGTATGTCTTTTTGCTAATGATACTAAGATATGTAACAGGGTTGATGTTCCAGGAGGGATGAGCCAAATGGCAAATGATTTAGGTAAAGTAGAAAAATGGTCAAAGTTGTGGCAACTGACATTTAATGTGGATAAGTGCAAGATAATGCATCTTGGACGTAAAAACCCAAGGGCAGAGTACAGAATATTTGACAGAGTCCTAACCTCAACATCTGAGGAAAGGGATTTAGGGGTGATTATTTCTGATGACTTAAAGGTAGGAAGACAGTGTAACAGAGCAGCAGGAAATGCTAGCAGAATGCTTGGTTTTATAGGGAGAGATATTAGCAGTAGAAAGAGGGAAGTGCTCATGCTATTGTACAGAACACTGGTGAGACCTCACTTGGAGTATTGGAGTATCCAGTATACACAGTACTGGAGACCGTATCTTCAGTAGGATATTGATACCTTAGAGCAGGTGTTCTCAACGTTAGTCCTCAGGACCCCCTACGAGTCCAGGGATTAGGGATTACCTGGGTGTGTCTAAGGTGTTTAGAAAAAGAAGAAAAAAAACACCTTAGAGTCTAAGGTGTTTTTTTTCCCTTTTTCGAAACACCTGAGACACACCCAGGTAATTCCCAAATCCTGGACTGGTAGGGGGTCCTGAGGACTGGGTTGAGAACCCCTGCCTTAGAGAGAGTTCAGAGAAGGGCTACTAAACTGGTTCATGGATTGCAGGATAAAACTTACCAGGAAAGTTTAAAGGATCTTAACATGTATAGCTTGGAGGAAAGACGAGACAGGGGGGATATGATAGAAATATTTAAATACATAAAGGGAATCAACACAGTAAAGGAGGAGACTATATTTAAAAGAAGAAAAACTACCACAACAAGAGGACATAGTCTTAAATTAGAGGGACAAAGGTTTAAAAATAATATCAGGAAGTATTACTTTACTGAGAGGGTATGGAAGAGCCTTCCAGCTGAAGTGGTAGAGGTAACGCAGTAAATGAGTTTAAGCATGCGTGGGATAGGCATAAGGCTATCCTAACTATAAGATAAGGCCAGGGACTAATGAAAGTATTTAGAAAATTGGGCAGACTAGATGGGCCAAATGGTCCTTATCTGCCGTCACATTCTATAAGTGGTGCCCCTCAGGGGTCTCTTCTGGGACCCCTTCTATTTAACATGTTTATAAATGATCTTGAAGACAGCATTGAAAGTCATGTTTCAGTGTTTGCAGATGACACAAAACTTTGTAAAATAATGCAATGTGAGCAAGATATTACTTTGTTGCAGAGGGATTTAGATAGACTGGGGGACTGGGCACTCAAATGACAGAAGAAATTTAATGTTGAAAAATGCAAAGTTATGCACTTCTGCGTAAAGAATACACAAGCAATGTACCCTTAATGGTAGCGAATTAGGGATAACAGCACACAAAAAGGACTTGGGAATTGTTATAGACAACAAACTATGCAACAATGTGCAATGTTAATCAGCAGTGGCCAAGGCCAGTAAGGTATTGTCATGCATGAAAAAGGGCATTCATTCTTGGGACGAAAATATCATTTTGCCTCTTTATAAATCACTGGTAAGACCACATATTGAATATGCTGTGCAATTTTGGGCACCTGTTCTAAAGAAGGATATTATGGCACTAGAAAAAGTGCAGAGGCGAGCTACAAAATTAATAAAAGGAATGGAACATATCATCTATGAAGAAAGGTTAACAAATTTAAACCTATTTAGTTTATCAAAACGTCGCCTGAGAGGGGGTATGATAACATTATACAAATATATTCGGGGCCAATACAAACCATTGTGTGGAAATCTATTCACAAACCGGACTTTACATAAGACACGAGGCCATGCGTTTAGACTGGAAGAAAGAAGATTTTGTCTAAGGCAAAGGAAAGGTTTTTTTTACTGTAAGAACAATCAGGATGTGGAATTCTATTCCTGAAGAAGTGGTTTTATCAGAGTCCATACAGATGTTCAAACAGCTACTAGATGCATACTTGCAAAAACAGAACATTCAAGGATATAATCTTTCAATGTAGGGTAATAACTGCTTGATCCAAGGATAAATCTGACTGCCATTCTGGGGTCAAGAAGGAATTTTTTTCCTAGCTTGTTGCAAAATTATGCTTCAAACTGGGTTTTTTTGCCTTCTTTTAGATCAACAGCAAAAAACAAATGTGAGGAAGGCTGAACTTGATGGTAGCAAGTCTCTTTTCAGCTATGTAACTATGTAATTATGTGACTCCAGTACATTTGAAAAAAAATAATAATATCCAGACACACCTAAAGTTTCTTCTAAAAGACAACCTTTATTTGAAACAAGAAAGTGGAGACAACTGGAAACTTGATAAAGGTTCAGAAAGGAGCCAAAACGTTGTCTCCACTCAGGTGTGACTGGATATTGTTTTTTTTTTCCATTTGAAGTCTTCAGGGATTGGAAGACGACTGGGTCAGAGCATCTGTAAAACGGCAAGTCTTGTGTGTTGTTCCTGGTATGCAGTGGTTAGTAACTACCAAAACTTATGATTACCAGATAATCTAGCATGGGATGCCTAGCTTTTAAAACAATTACATTCCCCCCAAAAAATGTGCAAAACACCAGGGGAAAAACTGAAATATGTAACATGGAATTTATTTTAAATATTTCCGTACCTTTATTGAATTATTGATTTTTTTAATGTGAGAAATTGCATATTTATATATACTTAAAGGTGAGGTCAGGAATCTTAGATAGGTGTATATCCGATTCTTCTAGTCTCTCCAGTGATAGTGTATAATTTTCTAACAGATAACTGCGTAGTTTAATGTATACTCCCTGAGGGATGTTGGTTTTTTTATGCAACGATGATAACACCGTCTGTTACCATACACCTATGATAATACAGTTGGTGTAGTATAGTAAAAAAATGTTTTAGTTTATACTATAGTATGCTATTAAATTATATAAAGATAGTAGCTTGAACAGAAGTCTAAGTTTCTTATTCTGAGAATACGCTCTACTAGATAGCTGAATTTATGGTCTCCAGGAAAGGCGGTGAGTGCAGAATGACTTTACTGTGATTGAAAGCAATAAAGGATTATATGGGCAATGCATGATGAGTGGTAAACTGATCAGAGAGGTTATGGGGTGTGGATGGTTCTTTAAAAATACAAAATATAAACTGTGATACTGATTTCAAAATGCAAAACTCAAATTTACATTGACTAAGAAAAGTTCCAGTTAAAAAAGTTTGCAAAGAAAAAAAATTGTGATTGTTAAATTGGGGATATAGCACACACATTCAAAACCCTTTGAAGTCAGAAAACCAGATTGGCTGGGAATTGTCAAAATTAAACCTTTGCTTTTATTTAAGCAGATCGGCCACCTTTGTTACAGGAATATTGTTTTAATCTATCAAATAAAATAATCCATTGCTGAATATTTTATATAAATTTATCTCTAAGTATTGATTTTGACACCCCTTTTATTATATATATCCTTTATTAATATTTTTAGCAGAATTTCAAGACTTTAAAAAATATATTACTTTAGAAAAAGAGCAGAAATTATTTACCATACAATTTCAGCAATTTGAGCTACAGTAGCTCTTCTGTGTAATCAGAAGGGCTCTCTAGCTGCATCACTGCTTCACTTGATGTCCTTCCTTGCACCCCTTTTGGTAAGTACTAACCACTGGAGATGCTCTGACACAGTTGTCTTGCTATTACTATTTGGTGTTTTTTAAAGTCACTCAGATCTTTTTGCTTGCCCGTTTTTCCTGCTTCCAACACATGAAATTCAAGAACTGACAGTTCTTGGTTCCTAATAAATCCCACCCCTTGGCAGGTGCTATTGTGACAATATGATCAATTAGTGTTAATTAGTGTAGGACCCACCGATATTGGGGTATTGTGGCATAGTGGTGGGCTTAACACAATATGGCCATATGGTGGTACTGTGTTTACTGATTTTTATTTGATATAGAGCATATATATGATATGCATTGTGAGTATATACAACAAAGTACTATCATTTAACTATTTAGTTTTGACACAGTATTTTTTTTAATTGTGTTTTTTATATCACATTTATTTTACATTATATATATTCACAAGTGGTCTGGGGGCCTATAGTGTCCCTTTAATTAAATACACTTTAGTTCATTTCACACCAGCACTATTTAATTTGTCTCTTATGTTAAATTTAGTATAGGACCCACTGATACTGGGATAGTTTGGTGTGGTCGTGGGCTTACCACGATACTGCCATATGGTGGAACAGAATTCCCATATTTGTTTCCTAAGATAACTGATTTTAAGTACGTATGTAAAATTTAAAAGTGTATTTTTTTTATTGTGTGCACTGGTCCCTATTCTGTATTTCATACATAAGAACAAAACACCAAAGTAAGTTACAGTTTAGCAGACCTGCACATTGCAAAAAGATGGCAGTAAAACGTACAACAATGTTTGCGTTCGCTATACAATCTTGTAATAGATGAATGTGTGTTGGACAAGTACAGAATAGAACATTAAAACCTGTATACCAAATTGGACACCACAAGCTGTTGGATGGATAATAGATGGATAATAGACATTAATGTTACCGTTCAACACTGACTGCTAAAAAGAAAACCAGAAGGAAAGAATAACTATTCACAAACCATTTAAAACATGGTCCAATATATTAAATGTCAGGAAAAATAAAGATATTTTACAATATACCAAGATAAAATGAATTATTAAGTTTATTTATTATAAAGAAAGGACTGGATGAATAAAATGTAGGGATCCTTAGATAATGAGATGAACAGAGTGAAGATTTGTGGAAGTGTTTAGTAACAAGGATAAAAAAAGGAAGCCAAGCATTTGGAAGAGTTTATAATAGAGGTTATGTAGCGTAAATGTTTTCTTCATGGATGGGAAGATAGTAACAGATTTTCCTAAATGGAACTGTAGTAAGATTTGAATGTGTAAAGTAGATGATGGGCTGAGCATCCCATTGATCCACTACAGGTGACCCTTTGGAAATGACCACAAGAAAGCATAAATTGAGGAGAGTCTTCAGAAACAGTTTAAGGAGTAAGTATTGAAATTAACATGTTAATCTCCCAAATTGGAATTAGTTTAGGACCCCCTGATATTAGGGTACCGTGATGAAGTAGTGGGCTTAGCATATTATGACCATATGGTGTACCAATCCCCATATTTGTTTGCTAAGATAGGTATTTTGAGTAGTCTTGTAAAATATTTATACTGCATCATTTTTTGTGCACTGTGCCCTAATCTGTATTTTGTATATATGTTGGTCTTTATGACAGCAGCACTACTTATAAATGCATAATACAAAAGAGCCCTAATCCTTTTTTCCAAAGTAGATGAGACCAGTATAATAATTCTGTGTGGGTTTCAATGAATAGTTAAGCTAATAAGACATTCACTAAGAAGTAGGAAATAGCAAGGACAGGAATTAGGGCATAACAGATCATTGAGTATTGGATATATTTGAGCATTATTGTCAACTCAAGGTAAAATTGGAAGGGGTGGATATGGACGTTAAGAAGGATGGATGAGACTAGCTGGAGAAGATGTTGAAGGAGTTTTGATGATTGGTTCAGATTACGAAAGGTAGTAAATAGTAACACATTCACACATTAATACATTGAGAACACGATCATGGTTTGCACTGAATATGGTCTCATGGAATATGCTCCTGACACTTTTATGTTTTATGTACTAATATAGAGCCTAATGCAGTGAAATATGTGGTAAAGATATAATAAAATATTTACAAAAATGTGAGAGGTGTACTCACTTTTGTGAGATAACAGTGTAAATTTGTTGTCCCCTCAAAAAAACTCAACACACAGCCAATAATATCTAAACCATTGGCAATAAAAGTGAGTACATCCCTAAGTGTAAATGTTCAAATTTGGCCCAATTAGTCATTTTCCCTCCCCGGGGTCAAGTGACTCATTAGTGTTACAAGGCCTCAGGTGTAAATGGGGAGCAGGTGTGTTAAATTTGGTGTTATCACTCTCACACTCTCTCATACTGGTCACTGGAAGATCAACATGGCACCTCATGTCAAAGAAAAAAAGAATTGTTGCTCTACATAAATATGAGATAAGAAGATTGCCAAGACCCTTAAACTGAGCTGCAGCATGGTGGGCAAGACCATACAGCGGTTTCACAGTACAGGTTCCATTTAGAACAGGCCTCGCCATAGTCAACCAAAGAAGATGAGTGCACGTGCTTAGCATCATATCTAGAGGCTGTATTTGGGAAATAGACATATGAGTGATGCCAGCATTGCTGCAGAGGTTGAAGGGTTAGGGGGTCAGCCTTTCAGTGCTCAGACCATATGCCGTACACTGCATCAAATTGGTCTGCATGGCTGTCGTCCCAGAAGGAAGCCTCTTCTAAAGATGATGCACAAGAAACCCGCAAACAATTTATTTGCTGAAGACAAGCAGACTAAGGACATGGATTACTGGAGCCATGTCCTGTGGTCTGATGAGACCAAGATAAACGTACTTGGTACAGATGGTGTCAAGCGTGTGTGGCGGCAACCAGGTGAAGAGTACAAAGACAAGTGTGTCTTGCCTACAGTCAAGCATGGTGGTAGTGTCATGGTCTGGGCAGGAAAGAGTAATGCCGGCACTGGGGAGCTACAGTTAATCGAGGGAACCATGAATGCCAACCTGTACTGTGACATACTGAAGCAGAGCATGATCCCCTCCTTTTTGAGACTGGGCCACAGGTCAGTATTCCAAAATGATAACAACCACAAACACACCTCCAACACGACCACTGCCTTGCTAAAGAAGCTGAAGGTAAAGGTGATGGACTGGACAAGCATTTCTCCAGACCTAAACCCTATTGAGCATCTGTGGGGCATCTCTAACATCCACCAGCTCCGTGATATCATCATGGAGGAGTGGAAGAGGACTCCAGTGGCAACCTATGAAGCTCTAGTGAATTCCATGCCCATGAGGGTTAAGGCAGTGCTGGAAAATAATGGTGAAAATATTGACACTTGGGCCCAATTTGGACATTTCCACTTAGGGGTGTACTCACTTTTGTTGCCAACGGTTTAGAAATTGATGGCTGTGCGTTGAGTTATTTTGAGGGGACAGCCAATTTACACTGATATACAGGCTGTACACTTACTACTTTACATTGTAGCAGAGTGTAATTTCTTCAGTGTTGTCACATGAAAAGATACAATAAAATCTTTACAAAAATGTGAAGGGTGTACTCACTTTTGTGAGATACTGTATACCTATATATTTGAGGTCGGAACCATAAAAGCCGTAAGCATGTAGACTAAGGGTGGTGCAAGTCGGTTGCGGTGTGCCGAAATTGACGTGCGGGTAAAAGAGTGTCTCCCAACATAAAATTAGGTAAAATTAATTAAATAAGGGAGAGGGGAGTGCTGGGTGGGTTGACCTGAGATGGAACAGGCCAAGTAAGAGGAGAAATAGGGTTTATAAGGCAAAATGCCTCCCACAATTACAACATAAAACATATACTTACATGCTGAAAACATACATACATATATATATATATATATATATATATATATCCACGCAAAGTAGTCATTGGAAGGAAGTGTGAATTTCTGAAAGGATTAGTAGAATTTGTTGAGAACTATATGGGTTATTCTTTGATATTAATGCTAGTCTTATCCACTTATCCATTATCCATTTTACCAAGTCTTTGCAATTATATCACGTGCTAATCATACATTTATTGTTTGTACTATCTATTGGTATCTTCATTGTTCTGTTGTGTCGGCTATATCTTGGGTCAACTTGTCTTCTCCATATACAGTTGGGTAAAATATGGTACCTTATTCATATTCCGAGTGCACCAGAAATCACTGGAAATCAAACTGTTCTGAATATCTATACTAAAGTAGTCACTGTCACCCATTAACTTTTTCCAATGTTAATACTTCATACTAATTTAGTAGCAATTTAATGAAAAGACCATCTTTCCAAGCTGGCATATTTAGGAGTGTGAGTTTTTTTTTTTAATATTTTAAATAAGTAACTTTTTTTAATATAATTTCTATGTAAGTCAAGCTTCGATATTATTTCTTGGTGTAAATTTACCTAATGGTTTCTGTTTCTACAAGTCTGATTTAATAAACTCCATTAAATAAGAGATGTTGAGGCTTTTTATATTCGCATGAGAAAAGATTATACATCTTGAAAAACTGTGGCTTCATTCTCTACTTCATCTATTAGATACATAAATATGTGTTTGCTTAAAGAATCACATAAATGACTGAAAGGAGATGAAAGAGACTGCAAGTTCTTTACGTAAAAGGACACTACTGCTACCGTCTGAAATAAGCTTATTTGAAACACTGAAGTGTTTAATTAGCTAAATAAAAGGTATAAAATGTTGAACTTTTCTTTACCATTCTTTTCATATACACACATTTGCTTTTCTGAACAACATGGTGCCTTGTTGCTTAGAAACTAGAAACTATAAGAGAAATAGAAGTCATTATACTTATTGTATCTCAATCTTTCTTTTCAAATAAGTAAAAATTGTTTATTTTAGCAGCATATCATGAAGGTGAGGCCCCAACAGAGATTCAATGAAAATAGATCTGTACTGTGATAAGCATTTGCAGAATATTTTGTCACACAAGACTGGGGAACAAGCAACAGATGAAGTCCTTTCTAAAGACCAGTTTTGAGAACGTCTGCACAGTATGTGGTATAATCACAGATGGGATTAAAACACAGGGAATTAAGTTAAGGATCACCAGTCATTTAAGGACAATGCTTCCTGATAAAAATGCATGTTCCAAGCAGAGTTGTACTGATTTTTGTTGTTACCATTAAACATTTCTTTATCAAAACCTAGCTTTGTTAGTTTGTTCATTTATTTGTCTTGTAATTTTTTTTTTTGTTTATTTAATTCACTTTTTAAATGTATAATCAAGGTATGGAATGAGCTATTCAAAAAAATTGCACCAAGTAATTTGTTCACATGCTATCACAACAGTGGGAGAACTTTCTTTTTTTTCCATCCCCACCTTTTAAAAAATTCAAACACATGAGAAAAAATATCTCCTTAGTAAAAACTCATCTTCCCAGCCCGCCCCCTCCCCCCCAACCTCCCCTAGACCGGAATGTTAACATCCATTACTTTATTGTCATGTTAAGTGGATGATTATGTAGCTACTGTTATTTGCCATTTGTCATTGAATTTTCCAACTTCTTTGGGTGCAGGAAGACATAGGGGGCAGTAATGGGTGAAGGGATGGTGCATAGGGGAATAGAAAATATGTCTCTGCCAGGCTTCAACTCCTTATCATCATAGTGTTTACAGGCCATGAGCACTCAGCAGGAGAGGAGAGAGGATTATGTGATGTCACTCTTCCCCTCACACAGACTGAGCATTGCACAGGGAGAGCATGGTGGAAAGATGGTAAGAAGAGCAGGACTGCTGCCAGGTTTCACTGAGATGGTGGGGGTCACCTAAACAATGATAGGGTGCAGGTACAACCTATCACTGGAATGGGTGTGTGGTATTATAGCTTTCTGGCTGGGGAAATCTCTGATCTGCCAGGCCCCTGATAGCCTTGGGCTTTCGGATCATGACCGATGTGCCCAAGTGGTAAGTCTGCCCCTGTTGGACTCCATCTTGTCTGGATGCCAAATATGCACAGGAAAAAATGAGGAAGGGAGGCACACCCAGAACATGCATTTCTTGTCAGTGGTGCTGCTGTATAATCCAAAATATATTTACAACATACGAATAAATGGAACAGCACACACAAAAAATACAATCTTAAAAGGTTACCTAAAATCATCTGTCTCAGCAAACAAATATGGAGATTCAGTTACACCATTTGGCTATCTCGTGTTAAGCCCATCACTACATCACAGTACCCCGATATCCGTGGGTCCTACAGTAATGGTCATGGCCAAGCATGTAGTGTAGTTTACATCCACAAATACACACAGTAGCTACATATGTGTGTGTGCAATCATTTACTTCCCTCCTATGCTCGCATTGTTAAGGCTAACCCATAAATGAGTAAGTAAAAAAAGGCACACATTGTTTGTGAGGTGGACCTCCAATTTAGGGTTATTCACTAGAGTGAGAATTCAAAAGAATTGGTATTTAAGTTGGTATTTGGTCCGAAAGGGGCTATATTTAACAAGTTCGAAAGGCCCTGAAACTTACTGCTGTCAACAGGCAGTCTTTTTGGAGACGTTTCTATTTTTGAATGTAGTATGCCTTTCAAGACACTTTTTATTGGGTTGAGACTAGAAAAGGTTTTATGTTAGGGTAGGTGATTAACATGTGGTGTTGAATCCCGGTTAAATACAATTTGATTGTATTATATGCTAAGTTTAAGGAAAAGTGGCAAAATGTTGTAAATGTGACCAGGGTTTCAATAGCAAACATATTTATTATATGAAAACCACACAGAAATTTCTTAAACAGTTTATACAATGTAGAATATGTAGTCCTTGTGTTAGAGGACAGACCCGCTTGGGCCAGGATTTTACTCTGGGACAACAGTAAATCTAGTCCATTAACAGGTCCTTTAATTCCAGAGGGTCCTTGGAGTGAGGCTCGGCTGACGGGTGGATTAGAAAGAACTACTTAAATTTAGAGCGTGATGGCGCGTCAGCTGCCTTTTTGCAGATACCAGGTACACAAATACATTCAAGGTAAAACTGGCCAGATGCTGCTAACCAAGTTAGTTTCCTGACAAGTCTCATGGATGTGAGAGACTGAGACCTGCCCTTGTTTATTCTATGAGCTGAAGACTGGCTGTCACTGAGGCATCTAACCGCTTGTCTCTTCCATTTATGACCCCAGAGAAGGGCCGCCACCACAAGAGGGAATATTTCGAACAGAGTGGAGGAATTCAGATTATTTGCCAATTGAGAAACCTCAGCAAGCCATTACGACTGAACCCATTCATTGACAAATATTGCCGCGTAACCCACCGAAGCAGCTGAATCAGTCCAAATCATTGGCAAACTGTTTGAAATAGGTGGAATTAGTAATGATTTTCCATTCCAAGATGACAAAAACATTTCCCACATGTCTAAGTCTGCCCTGGCGTGTGTGTCAAGAAAGATTCTAGTACCATCATCAGGGAGATCATGCAAAAGATAGAGTAGTCGTGATTTAAGGGAATGTCCCTGGGGAATTACTCTCATTGCAAAGTTAAGTGCTCCAATCAACTACTGGATTTCCTTCTTTGTACAGGAACCCTGCGTACGACAAATATTCACATTCTCCACAATCCTGTTCACCTTTTCCAACGGTAAACTGGCCATCAAAGTCTCGGAATTGAACTGAACCCCCAAGAAGGTTGTAGCGGACTGTGTGTTACTACTTATTATTTTATTGTTGGCTGTCCCTACCCCAATTGTTAAAGTATTTTATTCCATCCTCCACGGTTCAGTACATTGAGAAAAGAACCAGGTAACCCCCTATCTGTTGTGTCATTCATCTGGTTGTTCGGTAAGAATTTACTTTGAACCATCTGAAGTTGTGCCATTAGACAAACGAGCAAACTACCGAACAACCAGGCCACCCCGGAGAGGAGCGTGGCACTAATTGACCTCCCCTATCATTATTCACTTTACCTCAATTGACAATTACCCAAGCGCACTATGTATTCCCTGGGTGGCCGCCGTTCGGCATACGAACACGTGGCAACGGCCATCTTGGCATACGGTGTTTGGTCATCAAGTGTCTGGAACCCAAATCGGACACTCAACCACGCGAACACCACAGAGACCTCCATACTTCCACCTGTTCGTGGGGAAACACACGAACGGAACGGCGTTCGGTGAAAGTAACCATGTGAACGAGGGGAATTATACGAACACAGGCAAAGCCCAGTATATTAAACAATTTCGTGTTTTTCACCTCATGAACGGAGACCGACCGCAAGGCCAAAACACATGGAACTCTCTTCGGCTAACACCCCTTATGTGCGGTCGGTAAAAAGAAGACCTCCAGGAAATTCACGAACCCCTGAACCGATATGGGTTATTTTTCAGTATGTTGCTCACCCAGATCGGGGCTATCAGGGGATATGTAATTTATGGGTGTAAGTGATGGTTTTGGGGTACATCCAGGAATTGGGTAAAAATGTATGTTTCAAATGTATAGATAATTGTGTTATCTCCCAGGCTAAGGGGAGGGAACCTGTGCACTGTAACCAGCTAGGGATTGGGTAATTCCTAATTTTCTGTGGGTGTCTCCCTTGCATGGGAGGATTGCATAAAAGCAGAGTGTGTGGCATTAAAATTCAGTTCTGCTGCTGATACTGAGTGTTGTCCAGTTATTGGGAAAGGTGATGGGATATTCGTGGATTACTTTATTTACTGCTTATGCTGTTCTTCCTTTGTTAACCTGCTTGATCCTGAGTAACTCTTGGAATACCAGCAGAGAAAAGTCTATGTTAAACTAAAAGGTTATGACATGACTAGGGCCCTCAGTTTTCTCTAATGCTACAGGCACCCCAAGCTATCCAATAGCTGGAGTGACTGATGTAAACCAGTGGGAGTAACATCCAAGTAATGAATTACCATCGGACATCTGCAGGAATTATGTAAGAGCCAGCACAAAGTATCCGTGAACATGTCTAAAAGCTTTGTGCTGCTCTTGGAACCAAAGGTAAGCTTAGTAGCGAAATAGTACCTATTGTTCCTTTTAACTCCATGCAGATGCCAAAGTGACTTGTGTATAGGAAGGAGTATAAAAGCATTGGAGATATCAGTTTTATTCATCCAAACATTGTGACCTAGATAGAGTATGACTTTTATGGCATCGTCTATCCTTGCATATTGTAGTGAAAAATCAGTAGATGAGATCAAGGAATTGAGGCTCGGTGTTGTAGAGGAATGAGGAGCTGAGAAATCTTGTTAAATTTGCCAGATGCAATACCCAGCGGACTGGTTCTCCAGCTGGAAAATGGTAGAGACAAAAAGTGGCCAATCACAAACCCATTTTCTATCTCTTTGTTCAACAGCAAAGATACAGTAGGGGAATCTTGCAAGGGAGACTGTAAATTGGGACACTCCAATGTACCAGTGGGAAAAGAAACTAAACCCGTGTGAAATCCTTCCGAAAACCCAATGCTCAAAAACTCAACCAAATGTCTGGAGGGGTGAGTAGACAGGAGATTTATCAGTACGTCAACCTTTACTGGGAATAATCATTGCATTGGGAAAGAGCAAGTTTGGGCACATGGTTTTAGCATGTGCTCTCAAACACCTTGAGCATACGTGTAACAACCTACAGGCACCATACCCGCATCCCCCGGTGTTAACATTGTTACAAGCTTGCGATTTGCCAAGAAAAACAATGGGCCGACCCAGCTTGTCTTTCAAGTCCTTCTGTGGTGGTTTGTAGTTGTATGGTGCCGCTGTCTGGCCAGTGGATGGCAAGCTAACATCCATCGGGCATAGATTGGTGGCATGTGAAGCGAAGCGCAATTTGCGCAACCTGGGACCTTGAGGCCTGCGAAGTGCCTGCAAAATAATTCAGTATCATATTAGCTCCAATCCATGTGCACATTAAATTGTGCTAGGGCAGCCGCGGCCTTAGCGGAAAATGACTTACGATAGTCGAAGTATGCGAACCCGCTGTACTTATGCCCAAGGTCCACCAGTTTGTGCAAATATAAATCTAGCTCTTGCCTACGATGTGGGTGAACAGTGCAAACTAAATCCCTGAATAGGCCAAAGGCCAGCACAAACTCCGGTATACATAATTTTTTGTTCAGCCTAGGATCTCTAGCTTTCATTACTACTGAAAGATCACAAAACGAATAAGACTTAATGTCGATAACGTCTTGGGAAGCTATAAGCAGAGAGATCAAATTAACATCCTTACCTTCCAAAATAACTTTCCTTAAGTTAGGCGGGACAAGGTGGGCTGGAGTAATAATGTGGGAAGGAGGATTAGAAACAGTAAGAGAAGTAGGTTGGCACTGTTCATTAGGGGCACTAGGAATACTGGCAGTAAAACCGGAACCACTGGTCAAGTTGTAATTCTCCATAGTTTCTAAACGGTTATTGATCGTATTAATGGATGCCGTAAGAGACGACATCATATTATGGAGTTCGAACAGGCTAGTCTGAATAGTGTCCCCATCACTAGAACCAGGTGTATCATTGTCGTTTTGGGCCTTCATTAAAGGGAATAACTCGGCTTTCTTAGCAGTGGCAGGGAAAGGCACATTTTTCCATTTTAATTCAGCCGTGATTTTTTGAATAGTCCAAGATTTGTAACTTGAAGCTGGACTCGGAGGATCATTAGGTCTGCCGGGGGAATTTGTCCTGGCATGAGTGCTTGGAAGTGATAACTCGTCACCCTGGATTGAAGCGCTAGACATGCTAAGAGGAAAGGATATGTAAATGATTAACTAACAACCAATAACTAGGAACTGGCAGCCTAGTAAGAATGCCAAGTGGCAAAATGATATTAAAATAAATGGGGTAAATTAGGCCCTAATAGGTTGCCCAGTGGCTTGAGAGTCTCTACCAATGATTTGGCCTGAATGGGGAAAAAATAGGGGGGGTGTTGGCCTCTCGATGGCATCTATGAAATACAAGATAGAATGGACTGAACAGGTGTGAGACCTAACTATGCAATATGCAAGGCAAATAACTGCGAAATGGGCTCAAAACTGACTTCTAAGGACCGCGGGACCTCTAAGAAATGAAGGAGAAAATTGAAAATACTCTTTGGACTAGTATTAACCAAACGAGCCAGTTCCTACTAAATGTGTATAACCAACGGGGAAGCAGGGAGAAACAATAATTAACCAAGAAAACAATTCTCTAATATCTGAAGTCCTATTTGTACTTAAGGAACTCCAAGCAAATTTCGATCTATGTGGTGCTGTTCAACCTATGCGAAAACAACCATAAGTATGAAATACCCTAGCAATACCCAGTTGTGTGTAGTGAACTTGTTTCGTGTCACTGGCCCACCTTCTTTTACCCTGCCCAACAATGTCCTGCTTCACAGGACACCGATTCTGGGATATGGATTTGATTGTGAGATTAGCATAGAGAATGTGTATTCTTCTAAATCAGTGATGGCTAACCTTGACACCATACATTGTTTCTGGACTACATTTCCCATGATGCTCAGGTAGCTTTTAGCCTTTGGAGCATGGCCGCACTCCAGAATGCATCATTTTCTTGCGTCTGTTGCAGTATTACCATTCATGGGTGGCCCAGACTGACCCAAATGACATTACAGCTTTCAGGTCCACTTTCCTGGGAACTAGCACCCAAGGCCATTACCTAGGTGGCATATTCAAAGTGCCAGCCCTGGGCGTAAGCTGTGTTATGCAATCCGGGACAGAGAAAATGGTGGTATACTGAGTGTAAATAAAGTGGACATGCCACAATGTTAGAGAGATTCACAAACTGAGGATACTGCACTCACACTTCAGGTGCTTATGAGGGTCGGGGTTGGCAAAACCCAATTTAGTAGAAAAAATAAATTAGTCCAGACACTCAGGATTGATGCAGGAAGGCAGGCTTATTGGAACAAAAACTGCAACGTTTCGGCCCTCAGACGGCCTTTATCAAGAGCAATCCTGAGTGCCTGGACCTAATTGATTTCATACACTGTTAAAAAGAGGAATTTTCACAGTGTGCAAGTTCAGCTTTATCTTAAATAATTTATACTCAGTCAATCCACTCAAGGGATCCCCTACATCCCTACTAAGTTTTATTTTTTTTAAATCAATGGGCCCATTCTCGTAGCTTCAGCTCCATTAGACCCTATTTTAATCTGGTCCTGGTGCCAAAAACAGCCTTATTATGATGCCGTACTCTTCTGAATCTACCACCATTGCAGCACTGTGACAGTGACATTCAACTTATTTTATTTTTTTTAAATGTCAAAAATTTTAAACTGAATTCTCTGTAATGACAACTGCTAAAAATAGATAAATAATTTTTACGAAAATTCTCAAGAAATGAGGAAAAAACCTTAACCTCTTCAAACTGATAAAAAAAAAAAAGTAGCGTATAACCCACATTTCCCATAAATCCTAAATCCTATGGGACGCCTTAAAATACTCCATCTATACAAGTAGCATTCAAAGAAGTGGAACTGTGGGAATCAAATCTCCAAAATTAGCTAAAAGAAAAGACAAACAAGCAAACCTTTCTTGAAAGCTATACCAAAAGAAATGTTCTCACACAATAAATATATCAAACTGTCTCAAACATCTTCCCCCTAATATATAGGAGCAGAACTCCCATATATTTAGCTTAAAACCTGTTGCATGGAAATAATTCTATAATTGTAAAGCACTGAGGAATATATCAGTACTATATAAATTCTAATAATAATAGCAACTCATATATTTAACGTAAAACCTTGTTGCATGTTGAGAACGTGACTTAGTCACCTGGGATCTAGTGCAACACATATTTTATTGCACATTCAGGCTAACATTTGTTTATAATCAAGAATTTTAGAGATATCCTTAGTATTAATTTGGAAAAAAATTGTCTGAGATGATTTAAAGGAACAGTCAAACTCCTATAACAACTTCAGCTCATTGAATTGTTCTTGGGATAGGAGTTTCCAGGCAATGTCCTACCTTGAGGGTTAAACCGTTTTAGAGCAATTTAACACTGAGGTTGTTTGTCTAAATCATTGTCCTATGACTTCCTTTCTCCTGACTACTGGCAAGGTTTTACCGGTCCAATGGTGAAATGCTGAGAGCATTTACAAAGGAACAAAGTCTCCTATTAGATCAAGACTAGTTGCATATTTAACAATCAAAAATGATCTAATACAGGGGTGCCCAAAAGGTAGATCCCCAGATTTTTATAACTACAACTCCCGTGATGCTTTGCATGCCTTAAGAATGTCTTTAGAATGACAAAGCATCATGGAAGATGTAGTTTTAAAACATTTGGGGACTCTTTGGGCACCCCTCATCTAATGGTTTAGCATTTTGTGTACTCATGTACAAAGAAACAAAACTAAGTAAGCTCAGTTTAAATATTTTTAGTAACACAACTCAAATAAGAATGGAAGAGGTCAGTGGAAGAAGAGGTGAGATGATATAGGCAATACTTTGGACTCTTTTTACTATAGGTCTGCAGGGCCGCCATCAGGGCGTGACAACCATGACGGTTGACACGGGCCCCTCATGGAGCGGCGGAACTGCCGCAGGTGCATCTGCGCCAGGGCCCATCAGTCACTTCCTCCCAGCTTTCTCTGCGTGGGAAGGAGGATGCAGCCACTCTCCTGCAATGCAAAGGTAAGGAAGACGAGGGTGGCTGAAAAATTAATTGTATGTATGCCTGCCTGCCTGTATGCCTGTATGTATGCCTGTCTGTATGTCTGTATGCCTGTATGTTTGTCTGTATGTCTGTATGTCTGTATGCCAGTATGTGTTTGTATGTATGCATGTATGTGTATGTATGTATGTATGCCAGTATGTGTCTGTCAGTATGCAGGTATATATCAGTATGTGTCTGTATGTATGTATGCCTGTATGTATGCCTGTATGTATGCCAGTATGTGTATGTATGTATGTATGTATGTATGTATGTATGTATGCAAGTGTGTGTCTGTCAGTATGTATGTATATATCAGTATGTGTGTGTGTTTGTATGTCTGTCAGTATGTATGTCTGCATGTATATGTGTATGTCTGTCAGTATGTATGTCTGCATGCATATGTGTGTGTGTCAGTATGCGTGTATGTAAGTATGTATGTATGTCAGTGTGTGTGTATCTGTATCTCCTTATGCATATTTGTGTGTCTCAGTATGTGTGTGTCAGTATGCCTGTATGTGTGTATGTCTGTTTCAGTATTTGTATCTGTTAGTATGTGTGTATCTTTCTGTGTGATCTGTGTCTGTTTGCGTCTGTGTGTGTATTCCTGTGGGTGGGATTTGGAGGTTGGCCCTGTGGGCGGACTTGGTGCGGGCCCCCAGGGGCCCAGACCTTGAGCTGTGTTAGGGGCCCCAAAATTTCTGATGGCAGCCCTGTAGGTCTGTATATACATATTCTATTATTATTTAAAATAAATATTACATTGGCCTATTTACTTGCAGATTAAGACATGCAGGCTATCATCGCTTTAATCATCTTCTGTATGTATTTATTTATTTCTTTTGCAAAGCATTTGAACAATAATGTATTATCTGTTAATCTGGGATAAATAATTCAGCTCCCTCTTCATTGGAGCTAAAATTACATGTGAAATATCTACACGGTTTCACTATCATTATTTTACTTTAACAAATGAATTCTGTTAATATTATGATAACTTCAAAGGAATTGTTTGATAGTGTAACCGACTGATAATTTGTTATGTTTTCTTTTTACTGAAATTAAAGGAAAGGGGAGTCTGAAAGGTTTAAACACAGATTTATACTGATAAATCCTTATTGAACAAAAAGATGTACTCTGCACAGTAGTAATATAAAACAGAAAATGTTTTGGCTGGTTTTCGAACAAAGCAGGGCTCTGAAGCACTTTAGAGGTTAACCGAACTCTCCTCCCTCTTCCCCCCCATTCCAATTCATAAAAGTGCTGATTTCAAGAGAAATCTATGCATTTATTAATTGATTTAGGAACGCCCCCTTGGCAGTCAAGATGACATCCAGAATTCACTGGACTTGAACAATTATTCAACCAGGCATGCAAGCTTCCATAGGCCAGCATTTTTTGTGGTATAAATTAAGTTATAGTATAATAAATATATATATCCCTAAGAATACCAATTCTCAATAAAGGCTCTAATATAGATTTGATGCAAAATGATTGATTTAGGTATACTACAACAATCCATCAACCCATGATTGTCTTAGCATTTAGAAAGCCAAACTAAAAATAAACTCCTATGGACAAGGTAATTAAATTTCCTGGATAAGTAGATATAGAATACGCATACAGTACTGTGTTCGCTGCAATATACGGTTCTTCTCAGAGACTGGAGAAAAATAGATAAGAAATGGCAGCTGTTACCTTTCCAAATTGGCATTAGAAGTCTGTAGCTTGACATAGATTCATTAGCCAAGCGAAGGAATCTAATGATGTCTGAGGGGATTGGACAACGCATCAAGGCTCAAAGATCTGCTGAATTTCTGAATATTTAAACATACATATATTCAACAGATAATAAGACAGTTTTTGGAGGGGGGTGGTGGAATATAAAGAAGACTGATTAGGTCATCTCCTCATTTCACATATATTTAAAATAACTCAGATTGATGCCCGGTAAATACCGAATGGCTGGTGACAGAGCGATTTGGTCGAACAGATTGAGCTCAAAAGTGTATTGCTTTAATCCCTCACATTTAACCCCGAACTAATTGGTTCCTGTCTGTTTTTAAAACGACCTTTGTAAAGAACTTGTCAAATAGTTTTAGCATGAATTATAAAATATCAATGAAATTATGTATTTCTTTTAAAAAAACAGCCATGTTTTAGAACCCTCGGGTGCCTGTAGCTTAGGTCCTCCTTGCAATTGCCCTAAAGTTGCAATGGGACAACAATTTGTGCTAAGTTTTGTATGATCCAGTTTAGTGTGAAGTGCTTGAGTGAGAGAATACTATGGTATATAAGGAATCCCCAAGGGAGCAATAACAAGGTCTGAGTTAATCCATAATTTAAATCCATAATTTAAATAAAGGCTTTTTTAGGTAACAATAAAATAATCAAAAACAGCAAACATTAGAAAGTAACACATGTCACCTGTACAATTGTTTTTTGAGTTGTCAGTTACCTTGATATTTATGCTGTGATTCATGAACAACCTATCTCTAATATAGTGTATCTAGAATACATCTGGGGCTCCCACACACATGATCAGAAGTAGATCAGTTTTTTTTTAATAGTTAACAGCCAGAAACTTCATATGAAATATTCTCTACTTCTGCATAAACATGATACGAGTGCAGTAAAAAAGTATTAACACAGTGTTAAAGCACTATATATATATATATATATATATATATATATATATATATTACATAAAAGCATTAAGTTGTAACTGGATTCTAACTTTTCTACCTGGAAAAAAAAAACAGTGAAAATGAAAAATCCATCAAGTTCATTTATGACACAAACACTGTTTTCAACAAAACAAAACAAAAAACACAACTTGAAAAGATTTATAATAGTGCCCTTTTTGACAAAAAAAAAGGCGCAATCAAATTTCTACTTTGTTAACTCTTACAACCCCGTATATCCTATTATACCAACAAAAAAAAAAGAATAAAAAGAAAATAAACAATTGGTAAATTGAATTAAACAACATTTCAGTTCAGAAAATTCCAAATCATTATTGTTTTTACTGTGAGAACCTTTTCTTTAACTGTAGGTGAAACATCATCTTTTTACATATCTAAGAAGATAACCTTTTATTATTTGTAGAGAGACAGCACTGTAGTGTTTGTATTGGCATTGTTTGTAGTTGTGGTTCCTGGCATGGTCAATTTATCTTTTCTTTCTTCCAAGATCAATAAAACGAATAGCATTGTTTTTGGATAAAGTCACCCTTGCCCTGCTGCCCAGCCCCTACACACACTTAAAAAAAAATCAAACAGCTAAATATTACCTCGCTCTTCAACTCCGAGATGAGATGTTCTCCCTTCATACATTGTACCACACTAGTGATACTTAACTGCCAATGTATCCAGATAGGGTGCAGTAGCAGCTACGCATGGAAACTTCACAGGTGTCTTGCAATGTAGAATGCAAGCAAACTACCATCTGTAAGGCATGTTCTCCCAAAGCCTGATCTTCCTCTGCTGATTAAAGGACAGGGGAGGCATGGAGATGAGCCACGCCACCTGTCACAGAAGTCTTGACTTATAATTTATACTCCCCAAGTTAACCTTCTCTAAATCACCGAACCCCACCTGTTCCCCCTTTTGTTCGGTACTTTAGAACTACTGAACACAGACCACCCCCTGGTTCATTAACTTCATAGAAACTGTGTTCTCTCTGGGCGGCCAGCATTTCATATAACCAAATACACGTGCACTAGCAATTGGCGTCCATTTTGTCTCCCGAACGCACCTTGCCTGCTTTGTCCCCAGACAAGCCAGGAGAGCACTGTTTGGGAAAAAGACTCTCCTGAACGGGAAGACCATTCGCTCCCTACGAGCCAGGGGGAGCCTTCGGTTAAAAGCGTATAGGAACTCTTTTCTTATGGAACTATTTTGGGCAGCAGCCATGTGTGCGGTCAGTCAAAACTTTAATCCAGTGGCTATTTGGCTATACTACATGGATATGAGCACTATTTGGACAACTTGAAAGCTCATCAGGGAAATAACATATATATGATCAGAAATAATAGTAAACAAATAAATATTAATATATCATTCTAGGAAAACACTTTGATATTATTATTATTAAAACCATTTATGTTTATATGTTGCCAGATTTAACGGCCAATCTAAGACATGGACATTTTACAAAAAAACACCATCCATCTGCACACAGCACAACGTAAATCGCAAACCTGACTCCATTCTTTAAGGATTTTCTTTTTTAAATTCCCCTGCAGATTAATAAACATTTACCACACTTTTCCTGCAACAATCTTCGTTTTGATGTGCCTGCACAAAACCTTATCTCAATGTGACATGTTTGGAGAAATGACAATGTTTAAATAATACCTGAAATGGAGCATAAGAAAAACCCTTTTTGTAGCTAAAATAGACATTTTGAGAAATCTAATGCATTTGACCCCTCTTTATTTCCTTGCTATTTTCTTTTTCAGAAACGACACTTATTCATCATCGTCTTGGTAATGCATCTCTTTCAGGCTCGGGAATATTTTGACTGAAGGCTGTGATTGTGCTCTATCAAGTCCTTTGTATTTAAAGAAGCATTTAGTTGTGATAACCAGCTATACTTTAGGAAAGTATATAGATGACTGAATAAAATGAATGAGTTCATACTCCATAGCCCCTGGGTTTTTGAAATATTAGCTGCGTTTCAAATACTACTTGTTAGGCTATCAAAGGGATATTCTAAACACCATAACAACTTAATGAAGAGCATGCCCCTGTAGTCTCACTGCTCAATTCTGTGACATTTAGGAGTTAAATAATTGTGTTTATGATAGTCTTATCACTCCTCCACTTACTGTGACTTACACGGCTTCCCTACACATTTTCTGAAAAAGATTTTTTAACTTCCCTTTGTGCACAGTGTTTAAATTAAACTCTCCTGCTGTGTTAAATGCCTAGAGCACCTTCCTATATGTGAATACAGTTTAATTAAAGGAACACTAGAGGCACCCAGATCACTTTATCTCGGTAATGTAGTCTTGGTGCCGTGTGGGAAAGCATTGGTTTGGCTGAGATCATCAGTCTCGATGATCTCAGCCAAAGATTCAGAGCTTTAATGTGCAGACTGGCACTGCAACATCAAAAAATGAAAGTAAACTCACCTTTTTATCCCTGGCAGCAATAGTGTGGTCATCTAAATGGAGACTAGGGCACTAACACATTAGGAATACATATTTCAGAGGCATTTACTAAATCATGAGCACAAGATAGTACAGCAAGCACATGATTTTAAACAAAATTTACATAAAATTCCCCTTTCACCTCTGGAGCTCCGTCCACCGTCAATGTCACTGGGTGACCCCGGGACTCAAAAACATATTGAAATACATCATCCTATATTATTGTCAGTGTAAGGAGATGATAAAATGAGGGGTTATCTCCTTAATACATTGTTCCTTAAAAAAATAGAGAGAAATTCTGTAAAAGGTTGTTTTATTGTACATTAATTTTAACACTAGTCTAAACAACAGATTTCTAAAATTTCTATTAACTGGATGTCCGTAGTGCATTTAAGAAGCTTGTCTGTTTTTTGTACAACAATCTAAAGGTATTACTGTGTCTTTATGTGCTGCTAGGTAGGTGATTTGTGAATGTATACATACTCTAATGTTCTGAGAGTGAAAGGATGTTGTGATATGTATTTTAATGCTTGGCTGCTATTGCATTTAAAAAGCTGTATGGTTTGAAGTTACCCAAGATTTATAATAGAGTCTGTAATTGAGATCTTTGACAGAATATACTATAATGTTCAACATATTCTGTGCTTTCATTTGCACACAAAAGCTAAAGGTCTGCAGCCGTGTTAAATGTTAAATGCCTGCTGAGTGAGATGTAGTCAGTAAGAGTTGTGTGATTCTAAACTTAGAATGTTATTGACACAAACTCTTAATTCTCAATACGGCAGTCTTTTATAAAAGGGCTCATGTTCTGCCGCATTAACTCATTAGCTGCTAGGTTTATGTGAGTAAAGGAAGGGTTGTATTCTTTAAAACAATGAGAAAGTAAAAATCTTTCTTTAGAGGGACACTATAGTTCACTCTTTAATTTATATTTTTGTTGCTGAAAATGCAGATTAGGGTGTTTTAGATTTCAGAACCCCTTTTTTGAAAAAATAAACAAAAATAATGCTTTACCCACCTGGAACCAAACACTGAGACATTCTCTTCTAATCAGCCTGATCCACCTATCTGAGGTCATCAGGCTTGATGCCAGTTTCTCCAATCAGATGCTTCTCACAGAGAAGCACTGTATACAAAAGGTGCATGTACGGCAATCACCACTCTTCACCAGTTAAATGTTTCTCAGGGCAAAGGATTGTATCCATGTCTTTTCTATGAGAAGCATCAGGAGACATGCAATACTCATGGACTTCGTGGATGTTGAATGTCAAGAACCATGTCTGACTCATTTCTAATCGGGAAAGCACCATATAGTGTCTGTCAGTGTAAAATTCACTATAAAATTGACAGAGTATGAACTAAATGTATTAATGTATTATAAAAGATAATTTATTCTAAACAGTATAATCTCAATTAACTATTAATTATGGAATTTATTATGATTATATGTTGGATGAGAATGTCTCCAACAATTATATATTGCCATCTTTAATGTATAAACAGATTTTCTCTTCTTCTAATGATACATATATATTCCAGCTTTAAAAAAAAAAATAAACATATATATATATGTTCTTTCTCTCATTAATGTTTGCCCATAAATAAAATGGCTGATGGCGTGCTTACTATATTGCTTAGCATACTCCGCCTATTGATCTACAAAGCCATCACGCCACGCACCGTAACGTGAGGAGGGAGGTACCAATACACGTGAAAGTGACATGCACACGACCTAGATCGGAAGCAGGAAGTAAGAAGCACACCGGACCGGGATAATTGTATTAACTGCTTATATAAACATGAACATTCTCCAGTGAGGTCAATAATGCAACATACAAAATACAATAAAGTTAACTGTTACAATACACCCCTATTTCTATTATTTTACCTTAACCTGCTGCTGTTCTACTCCATCTGCTTCCTGCACATTCTAGGTGGGGACTGTACCACCATAAGCATATACTACCAGAGCAAGTCATTGCTCTGGAAATTGTAAGTAGGAAACCTACCTGTTTTTATATCTTATATCACTTACAATTAGTGATGTCGCGAACCGTTCGCGAACTTGCCGCGAACGGTTCGCCGCGGTTCGCCACGAACCTGTACCTTTTTAGCACACAAAAACTGCAAAAGAGTAATAGTTACAAAAGTACAAAATACAGACATGAAGAGTAAAGGGTTAAGGTTATTTAGATAGTTTGGCCTGAAATTTGATGAAGCTGTCATAATGCCCATGTGATGTTAGAAATATTTTCATTAGAGCTGAATAAAAATGCATATATTGGAAAAATATATATAATGAAACAATCACTTCTGTGAACAAATGACCTTATGAAATCATAAGTCTTACAGTGATATACTGAAATAATTTCTAAAATGATCACAAATTTTGACACTCCAAAAAAACCTCACTGCTCTTTAAACATAACTTAAGGGAAAATGATTGGTGGAAATGCAAGCTAATACAATGCCGTGTGTAATAGATTATATGATATTAAGGCTAATCATGAGCTAACAATCAAAAAACTAAAAAACTGCATTTAGAAAGATTGTAGGTATTAAATTTTTTACTTTTTGGACTTTTAGAACTCATCAAGGTCATATTTAATAGAAAAACCGAGAAGAACATAGTGCAGGCTAAGACTGTATTGCATGGTGAGACCTTAACAATATACCGTATATACTCGAGTATAAGCCGAGTTTTTCAGCACATTTTTTGTGCTGAAAAACCCCAACTCGGCTTATACTCGAGTCAGTCTGTATTATGGCAATTTACATTGCCATAATACAGACTGGGGGCTGGCAGCGAGCGCTTACCTCTCCTGCAGCTCCTGTCAGCTCTCTCCTCCTCCGCGCTGGTCCGGTCAGCACCTTGATCAGCTCCCAGTGTAAGTCTCGCGAGAGCCGCGGGGTCATAGTGCGGCTCTCGCGAGACTTACACTGGGAGCTGAGAGAAGAGCTGCACGGACCGGCGCGGAGGAGGAGAGAGCTGACAGGAGCTGCAGGAGAGGTAAGCGCTCGCTGCCAGCCCCCCTCCTCCCCCCACTGAACTGCCAATGCCACTGGACCACCAGGGAAGGAGAGCCCCCCTCCCTGCCATGTATCAAGCAGGGAGGGGGGACGAAAAATAAATAAAATTAATAATATATAAATAATAATAAAAAATAAATAAATAAAAATAATAATATAACAAAAAAATTAAAATAATAAATAATAATATTAATTTTTTATTTTTTTTTATAAAAATGCCCAACCCCTACCAAGGCTAGGCAACACAAACACACACACTGCACTCATACACACTGCATCACACACACACACTGCATCACACACACACACTGCACTCATACACACACACTGCACTCATACACACACTGCATTCATACACACACTGCACTCATACACACTGCACTCATATACACACACACTGCACTCATATACACACACTGCACTCATATACACACACACACTGCATTCATACACACACTGCACTCATACACACACTGCACTCATATACACACACACACTGCACTGCACTCATACACACACACTGCACACACACACTGCACTCATATACACACACACACTGCACTCATACACAAACACTGCACTCATACACACTGCATTCATACACACACACTGCACTCATATACACACTGCACTCATACACACACTGCGCACTCATACACACACTGCGCACTCATACACACACACTGCATTCATATACACACACTGCACACTCATACACACACTGCGCACTCATACACACACACTGCATTCATCATATACACACACTGTAAATAAATATTCAATTAATATAATTTTTTTAGGATCTAATTTTATTTAGAAATTTACCAGTAGCTGCTGCATTTCCCACCCTAGTCTTATACTCGAGTCAATACGTTTTCCCAGTTTTTTGGGGTAAAATTAGGGGCCTCGGCTTATATTCGGGTCGGCTTATACTCGAGTATATACGGTAACCTGTTTCTATATTCCTAAAATAAGAATGCCATTAGAGTAGTTAAAGGATTACTGCAATGATTTCTAAGTGACCAGAGTGCTTGAAGTTTGTATCACTAATAAATGCTTCACATACAGAAATGTAACACTTTGTTGCCAGAGGTGTAACTGGCAGTATGTTGGCCGATCTTCAGTTGCCACACTGTGTCAATACAGTTACAACAACCAATGCTGGCACAGCGACCTACGCAGCTCTAAGTCCTTACTAAGGATGGAATGGGTACGCCATGCCACCATTGGTCATTTGTCAGCATGATATGTGTACTTATGGTGGACACCTTTGTAGGCTCTGGCTTTCATGTGGTTTGCAGATATGTGCATGTTTTTCCTTCTTTTTCTTCTTTTTTAATGGGGGCACCATGCTAGCAAAGTTACCCCAACCTAAAAAAAAATATTTTATTTAAAAAACTTTTTTTGATTGAAGTAAAGGTCTATTTGGCTTTCCACAATTTTTGAGAACATTGTGGAGTCTAAGTGCTATTATTGACTTATTGGTACTCATTTGATTGACCTGAGAAGAATGGACCACTGAGTTGACTTTGCCTGGAATCAAACCTGTGGGATACTGCAGCTAACATTTCTAACCACTGATCTATCTCTCTCAATGTTTTTTCATAATGTGTTTTTTCATATAATCACTATGATGCATGTACATTATGAAAAGGATCAATTCGTCATAAATGCATGAATTGATCGAATATTACATTTTATAAACTTGAGAAACCAATATATTCTGACCTCTTCTTTAATTGGCCAGTTGTCTGTGGCAGTTTATATGTGACATAAGAAATATTATAAATTTAATTTTCTCTCTATTTTTCCAGCTTTAAAAATAAAATAAAAAAATAGTTACTTATATAATAAAATCCAACTTCAGTTGAAACACTTTATCAATACATTTACTTACATCTGTAGCAGGAGTTTTGCAAATGTCTCTTGTCATTTTGCATTAATTGTCAATTGATTGGATTCTGTTTTTGAATTGGAAATGTTTGTACGGGTTTGTACATTTCATTGATATTTTTATAAAACTTGCCATGATGGTTGTAAAGTATATATAAGCACATTGCCAATTGCTAGACAGTGGATAAATGCACTCAGTCATTCAGTGTAAAGAACTAAGAATTTTTTCTTGAGTAATATTTCAAGGTTCGTGAAATTATATTTTTTGCTCACATTCCAAGAAATTAAATTGCTCCCGAACAAATGTAAATGTTCATATTAATTATTATATAAGTGAATAATGTATTAGGCAAACAGAACTAAATGAGTGCATGTAATTAACATGGCTTACATCGAAAGGCATTATGTTCCCTTCACAGTGTCTCCTAGTCTCATAAGTTATATTGCCCCAGGAAATTGAGTTCTTTGACATCTTTTATCTGGTTGTCTACTGGTATAGCAATTAAGATTGAAAAATGAAAATTATAAAAGATCAGGCAAGTCTGTTTTTTCTTTTGGTAAACTAAAGCTTTATCCCCACATTAACCATTAACCTACAGGTATGCTCTCAGGATTTGCAGGGGTTTATCAGCAGGGGTTCTGAACAGGGCTTACAATTTGAAGTACAATGCTACAAATTGGCAAGTGAAACTTTTAAACCTTAATTCCAAAGATTCTTGGCAAATGACAACACCAACTAACTCAAGAACCAAAATGGTACATCTCATTCCAGAATTTCCACCAGGGTACCGTAGCCTATATCTTCAGGGTACTCTATTTCAGGTAAACCCTATAAATAATAGTGAGTTCCAAACAATGCATGATTATTTTGTTGACCCTGTGTTTGAATGTGTTAACAAAAATGTGTTTATTCTTGTTTCTTCCACTGGTCAACTCCACCATTGCAAATGTCCTGAATAAGAAAATGGAAAATGTGCAAGTTTGCCTACATTTGCCCTATGTTTTTAACCCTTCTGAAAATACAGATCAATAGAAAGATAGCTAGCAAACAAAAAAGCATACATACACAAATAATAGATCGGTTGACATCATCATTCCTGCAGTACAACATTAGTGAAGTGATCAACTCATCGAAGTGTATATATTTTGACTGATGGCCCAACACAGGCTGTTATGCAGAACTAAATAAAGAAAATACTTGTGTTTAATTACAAATGAGGAATTGATAATACAATATGTAACATAGCTTTAAAAAAAATCTCACTTTTCATATTAAATTTAATTTAAATTCACTTGTTGGGGTTTACATTTATTCTTTCTAGACTACATTATTGATTGTGTAGAGAATACTTTCCAAAATCTCTGAGTAGTCATGACCATTAATTTGGTTCATTCCAGTACTGATGACAGACTAGATAATCCATGATCCAATAATGGTTAAACGATACCATAGATAGTAGGTATAAATGTCGCCTACAGCAAATCATGAAAATCTATGAGATCCCCAGAGAACTAATTTGCTTCTTTCAATAATAGTGTGCATATCAAACAAAAGCGAGCATTTCTCAGATTTCAATCATTTCATTTACCACATTCTTGAGTCTTAGTCATAACATACTTTTCCCTTGAAAAGCTTTATACCCATTTTTGGAGGATTAAAAAGTATTCTTTTTCGAGTTCAATACACATTAAAATGTTTTTGTATACTGTTTCACATGTTCATTTTCGTACAATCAGTTAAGAGATTTAATTTGTCCTTGCAAATTTGTCTCCTGTTGCTCGGTATTTTTTTTCCTACTATTATAACTTAACCAATTCCAATCCATCTTTAATCACAAAATTTAATAGCTCTGCCATCTCAGTCTGTTGTAACACGATACATTTAAAATAGATCGAGGTTTTGTGAAATAATCAATTCTCAATCTCAAAGGGTAACACACTAATACACTTGCTAAACTTTAGTTAAATTAAGCAACTTTTTAGTTTTGTAGAAGTGACCTAAGGGTTTAAAAAAAAAAAAAAAGTGTTTGGACATATAAACAAAAGTGCAAACTAAAAGGTATCATCCTAGAGAAAAATTAAAGAAAAACTGACAACTTCAAAAATTAATCCCCTTCTTTCTATGCTCTTATTACATTGTTGGAAGGACATATGATGCCCTAATTATGTACCCCCCACCCCCTACTTTTTATAGTTCCCTTTATTTTTTGTCATTAATATGTTGCCTCAAACATTACAACTATTTTTGTAAATAACTGGTATTTTTGTTTTATAGAATTATCTAGTGTTCAAATGAAATTTTTCAAACCACTGTTGCACCTCATCTTGTAAGTTCACACCAGCCTCTAGTGGGAATATAAAATACCAAACATAATAGATTTGTTATAATTATATGGAATGGTTACTGCATTAGGGCTCAGCTTGAAACCTGGAGAATGGCAACTGTTCTTGCTATGTTTTTCAATACACACTGATCAGCCACAACATTAAAACCACTGACATATGAAGTAAGTAATATTGATTATATCGTTACAATGGCACCTGTCAAGTTGTGGGCTATTTAAGGCAGCAAGCGAGCACTTAGTTTTTGAATTTTGTGTTTTACAAGCAAAAAGATCTGAGTAAGTTTGACAAAGACCAAATAATGATAACTATACAATTGGGTCAGAACATCTCCAAAACAACAAGTCTTGTGGTGGTGTTCCTAGTATGCAGTGGTTATCATCTACAAAAAGCGGTGCAAGGAATGACAACCGGTGAACTAGCATCTGGAAAAGGGGTGTCCAAGGCTCAATCATGCACATGGGAAGCAAAGGCTAGCCCATCTGATCCTATCACACAGAAGAGCTGAAATTACTGAAAAATGTAATTCTGTCCATGATTGAAAGGTTTCAGGATACACAGTGCATCACAGTTTGCTGCCTATGCGGCTGCATAGACACAGACCAGTCAGAGTAACCATGATGACCCCTATCTACTACCTTCAGTGGTGATGTGGGCATCAGAACTAGACCATGGAGAAATGGAAGAAGGTTGGCTGGTCAGGTGAATCAAGCTTTATTTTATATCAGGTGGATATCCGAGTATGTGTACATCATTTAACCAAGAGATGGTAGCAGGGTGCACTATGGGAATGTGGAAGGCCGGTGGAGGCAGAGTTAGGCCCTGGGCAATATCCTGCAGGGGAATGTTCTGATTGGATCTTGGCATTCATGTGGATGTTATTTTGTCAGGTAGCATCTAGTTAGAAATTGTTGCAGACCACGTACACCAATTAATGGAAGAGGTGTTCCCTGATGGCAGTGGTCTCTTTCAGCTGGATAATGCACCCTGCCACAATGCAAAAATTGTTCAGGAATGGTTGAAGGAACATAACAATGATTTCATGGTGTTTCAATGGCCTCCAAATTCCCCAGATCTCAATCTGATTGAGCATCTGTGGTATGAGCTGGCGCAACAAATCTGATCCATGGAGGAATCACCCTGCAACTTCCTCTATATGTCACATTATCCCACCAGCCCCTCCATGTGCCTCAATCTCCCCCAGCTCCTCCATGTATTTCATTCCACCATGTGTCTCATTCAAACCCCCCAGCATCTTCATGTGTCACATTCTTTAACCCCTTAAGGACACATGACATGTGTGACATGTCATGATTCCCTTTTATTCCAGAAGTTTGGTCCTTAAGAGGTTAAACAACATTTATTTAAATAACAAATGAAATAAAATTAAATTCTCCCCTCCAGCTTATCATATGTCTCATTTTCCCACCCAACTCCTCCACGTGTCTCATTACCCCCAGCCCCTCCATGTGTTTTATTCTCCCACTCAGCTCCTCCATGTGTCCCATTCCCCCAACACCTCCATGTGTTTAGTTCTCCCCCTCTGTCCATTCATGTTTCTAATTCTCCGGCCTACCCCAGCTCCTCCATGTGTCTCATCCTTGCCTCCTATACCTGCTCACCTCTGAGTGGACCACAGTACCCAGTCTGACAGGAAATGCTTGTTGCTCTCAGTGATCACTTCCATTCATACAATGGTCACACTACATGCAGTGACTGGCATGTCGGGGTCGGGGAGTGCTGTGCTGTGTGCTCCCCTCCTGCTGGCTACTGAGCATCCTGAGCCGGGGCAGCCATGTACCGGCGCTGAAGTAATGTCGGCACACCAGTTGCAGAGATTGACAGAACCCCCATGCCACAGTTCAAATGTGAAAAATTCCATCAAAAACAACTTTGTTTTGAACAGCCATACACATTAGTGTCCTTTTGTAAATATGCATCTGTTCTTTGCAGCTTACCTACTTATTTGAAACTTTGCTCCCTAAAGGAGAGAATTCAAATCCTGCTGTCATGTAATTCTTCACAGTAAATATTCATCGGTCTTGAAGGACCAGCTGTTACACTGTATCACTCTTGGTACAGTATTTTTTTTCTTTACTTTCAATCAACATCCTGTCTAGAAGTATGAAAAAAAGATGTTTAGAAATCAAATAACTGATGCCAGATGATTTGGTTGCATTGTACTTAGTGAGTCCCAGTTCCTTTATTACTTTGCATTCCAAGGCAGAACATTTCATTGTTTTCTTGTCTAGTGTGATAATATAACTCATCACTTATGGTATTTTATAGAGGGGATGGACCTGACACTGCCACAAGGTCAAATCCAGCGATATGACATTTTTTATAAAATAATTACATTACCCATTTCGGTCGAGGTCTAGATCCAATTTTCCATTACATACATGGCGCAGTTGGATCCTGTGGTGTCCACCAGTTAGAACATATTTCTTTCTCGATGACAGTGACCCTGAGCAGTGTGTTTCCTTGTATAACATACTCTGCGCCACTAATAAGCCTCTCCAAGGTACGATGGCAGGCAATCTCTCATTCACTTTTCTGACTAAAATTATGACACGACAAGAGTCTGCAATCATAGATCTGTCTGTTTGCTTATTGTATTGCAAACACTGCTGATATTTTCTTTACCCAATAACCCTTCTGCTGCTAGGGGAAAGACTAATACAGTAGTCTCTTATGGTTAGCATGAGAAACGGGCACAGAGAGAAGCAATGCTTTACCTCTTGTGGATTGCAACTCTCATGATACACAGCAAATTACTATATCTCAAAAACAAAAGCTTTCCATTGTTACAACGTGTGCATGAGTTAAATTAGCAGATTGGTGTAACAAGAGAGGCTGTTGTGGCTTCCGGTTAGGCAATGGGGTATAAAGAGTTTTAAAGCAGCCCAAGCAACTACTTTCCTTGACAAAACAGACTTTTCTACAAAAATAGATAAAATGTATCTTTTTTTAGCACAATACATATTTCATAGTGATAGAAAGATAGATGATAGACAGACAGGCAACCAGACAGAAAGACAGACATTTATATGCAGACAGCTAGATAGACAGACATATATATTGACAGACAGATGCAGGTAGGCAGGCAGACAGACATATTGATACAGACAAGTAGATAGACAGACAGATAGACAGACAAACATACAAATAGACAGATAGACAGACAGATACAGACAAGTAGATATACAGACAAATAGACAGACAAACAGACAAATAGATAGATAGACAGACAGATACAGACAAGTAGATAGACAGACAGATAGACAGACAGACAGACAGAGGCAGGCAGGTAGGCAGGCAGACATATAGATACAGACAAGTAGATAGACAGACAAACCGGCAGATAGATAGACAGACAGACAGATACAGACAAGTAGATAGACAGACAGATAGATATATAGATAGATAGATAGATCTGGAGTGAAGGCTCTTTGTATATTCTTTGTCACAGCTGCTGGTCTGCCTCTCTTCACTAGGAATGAAGGATCTAGATATGATATTATATATTGAGACTTTCATTATTATTAGTTAGTATTGTGATAGCTCCCTCACATTTTAGAGAGCATGTAACCCTTCTAACCCTATCGTGGGATGGTAACATATGGGGCTAAATTGCAAAAATAAATGTCTCCAGAGCTTAGCCACAGCTGCTACGTTCCACATTTGGATTCACAAAGTTATTTATATGTTTTAGAGGATTCCTAAAACTCTCTGTGTATGGGCACAAATCCCAATGACTCTTTTGGGTATCATCCATATGTTAGGAATGTCTAAACCAGATGCTAGCTCATGACTATCTTGAAATCCATAACAAAAAAAAACTATATTAAATCTTATGTATGTTGCTGTAGTTTACAGTAACATTGTAATCTGCTGTAAATGCTGAACACAACAACCTGATCGGTGATAATAATATCCCCAAAAAAGCATTACAATAAGCAATTGTGTTATTTTTGTTATAGATACCACATTATGGTTAAAGAATGAACACCTAGTTCACACCGGAGTCACTTCAGATATATGAGATTCCTCTTCATCCACTCACCGAGGTCTGCATATCCAATATTTATTGTAGATCAGTTTGGGGTAATGGTAGAATATGAGGTCCTTATAAGTGAAAGAAAGAATTTAAGTGGAACTTTCATGTCTCTTGAATTTATACTGCTGAATAAAAGATTGAAAATCACCTACTAACATGAGTTAACATTTCTCCAGATACGGTCCATTTTCTTCAAATTGATATTAAAGATTTATCAAATTGCTTCATAATCCAGTTCAGACAAGGCACATCCAGGGCAAATATTGAAAATAAAGAGGAGAAATAGAAACATTGTTTAATTTCTCCTCTTCTCTGTATGTTGTTGACTGACAGATGCAAAGGACAGCGTTTATAACAATGATTGACAGGGAACTAAGAGGAAGGCACCCAGTTGCACAATAAAAGTTGTGAATATCAATATTTAATTTAATAATATAAAATACAGGCATGTGTTTACTTAAATTATTAGAAAATTTCTGTAATTTATTTTTTTAATCTCACCACAAATTTACAGGAGCTTTTCTCAGTTAAAGTTACCTTCGGCACACAAACAGATTCTCTAATTTAATATCTACTTCACGATTGCTTGAAATATTTATATAAACAAACACAGTAATATACACTGAACATTATCATTATGTAAAATAAAAATCATAGTGTCATATAAAAAGCATCGCACTCTGATGAATATAGATTTTTTTATATAAATATATATATATATATTCCAGTCGTAGTCTCCATGGTGGGCAATGCATCTCTTTGAGATATATATATATATATCACAGAACACTATAATAAATATAAAAATTTATAGTGCTGGCCATCCAACCAGACACTGTGGTGGCAGACAAGCAACGAAAGACTGCAGTTGTGGTGGATGTGGCAATACTCAGCGACTATAACATCACGAAGAAGGAACATGAGAAGGTGGACAAATACCAAGGACTGAAAGAAGAACTAGAAAGGATGTGGAAAGTGAAGGCAGTAGAAGTCCCAGTTGTGATAGGAACACTTAGGGCTGTGACTCCCAAGTTGGGGGAGTGGCTTCAACAGATTCCAGGTGGAACATCTGAGATCGCTGCCCAGAAGAGTGCAGTTCTAGGAACAGCTAAGATACTGCACAGAACCCTCCAATTCCCAGGCCTCTGGTAGAGGATCCAAGAATGAGGAATAAACATACCACCCAGGAGGGTAGAGAAAAAAATAAATAAATAAAATATATATATTCACTGGCTTTGCAATGCTTCCTGAATTGTATTTCAAAGTTGTTGTATACAGCAAACATAAACTCCAAGGAATCCATGTTTAAAATGGAATGAGGCAAAAATGTGATTCTTTGTTGAACTAATTTGCATATGCCCACCCAGAATCCCTTACAGTAGTAACATCATTGCAAACTTGAGATTTCTCTGTGAAAAGTAAGTCTTATAGCTTAAATGGTGTGCAGATCTGTGTTTAACACTGTATTAATTAACTATCCACTGACCTCTGTATGAAGGGCTTTTTAATCACTATATTTCCCAACTATATATATATATATATATATATATATATATATATATATATATATATATAAAATTAGAGAGAATTCCTTACACTCACGTAATCCATATTAAAGCCAGGTGCATAAGCCAACTGACAAATGTAGATAAAAAAGAAACAATGATGAAGGCTGCACTCTTCGGTCTTCTTAATAAAAAACTTTTGGTGTTTCTGATCCTGAAGAAAGCCCAAGATAGGGGCTGAAACGTTGATCTTTTTTTATTGCATATCGAATAAAGCATTTTGCAATTTTTATTAAGAAGACCGAAGAGTGCAGCCTTCATCATTGTTTCTTTTATATATATATATATATATATATATATATATATATATATATATATATATATATATATATATATATATATATATATATAAATATCACATAACACTACAATAAATATATAAAATATATATTCATTAATATTATTATTTATATATACATTGTGAAATCTGGCTTCTGGGGCAATTATAAAAAAAAATAACACAAACAGCTCTTTGCTGTACGAATATTCAAGATTTTATTTTTCTTTTCATCTAAATTGTTATAATTCCATACTGCCATCCTTGGGAAGGTCACTCCGATGAGAGCCAGAAGCAAAGCATCGAATAAGCCAATATGTCTGAGATCATTTTGATATTTACAAGATAGCAGTGTATTCTGTGAATGAAAATAGTTTATATCCAACACAGCAGACAAGAGAGACAGAGAAAAGCAAAGAAATCAAAGGAAACTCCAAAGTCACTCTCTGAGAAATGGATTGTAAAATTCTCTTTGAATCCTTATAGGGTAATTTGTACTCATGTGAAAAAGTGGGCATGTTATCGTCATATATTTAGTAAGGATCAAGCTAGACTTTTTCACTATGGGTTTATGAGGACTATTATGATGATTATTACATACTTGCTATAAGAAAAACTTCCAAAAAACTGTTCTTTATTTTATTCCATAAAAACAATATTCTTAAAATAAAACAATCCCTTCTAAGGAAAAAATATAGTTTAACAGCTAGCTACAAGTGTGTTGTGCTTTGTATTACTTTTGTTTATTTGTTTTAATCTCTAATTTTATTTATTTTTAATCTCTAATTTTATTTATTTTTTTATACGTATATAGATGGATTCTAATAGTACAAGGCCGAAATGATCGTTAAGCTGTATCTCTTGTGCAGAGAGAACCTGACTGCACTTTGTTCTGGACATTACTTATGGGTGGGATCAGTCTGATATGCAAATGGTATAGGTTCACCCTGTAATGACACAAGCGAGCAAAAACTGTTTGAGACCTGAGCTGAGACTAACCAAAGGTCAAGCTATAGAGTTCCTCTAAGCTTTAGTCTGTTCTCAGAGTTCTCATATTCTCTGTATTTGTTGCAATGCATTAACTTGGCTCTCCCTAAGTTAAAAGGGTAATCCAGACGTGGACCCCATGTTCACTGTGCCTTGAGAGGTATCAGCTACACCTGGCTAATGAGTTCTAAAGAAGGCCAAAAACAATCATCCATTTTTGACGTCATTGTGGTTCTGGACTGCCCTTATGGGTGGAATCAGTCTGATGTGGAATGGTATAGGTTCACTCACTAAAATCACAACTGAGCAAAACCTAGCACACATGTATATGTCTGGGGCTGCTTTGTCTCTCGTGCAGAGAGAACTTGCTGGAGTTTCGGTTTTGGACTTACAGGTGGGATTAGTCTGATATGCTTTAGAACATGCTCTCTATGCAATGGCACAAGTGGGCAAAAAATATTTTGAGACCTCTGCTGGGATTTACCGAAAGGGCAAGCTATTGACTTTCTTCAAGCTTTTGTCCAATCTCAGAGTTCACATATGCTCTGGTTTTATCAACCAATTAAAAGATGACAGTTCCTTTCTAAATATGCTCAGTTAAGTAATACTGTACTCTACTGAGAAGCATTTACAAAGAATGCCCAGGAAAATTACCATTTATTGACTGGCAGCTAGATAAACAAAAGGTTAATACACTTAATCAAAATAGTGAGAATCAGGAAGGCTGATTAGGGACTGGTGACTCTGGGGGCTAGTTTGATACAATGTAATTTTACGGGTCAGTGAGCTGCATAAACATGGTTTTAATTGCCCATCATTTGTTATATTATAATAGCAGAACATACATTGAGGTGTCAGTTTCTCAGAAGGTAAACAACTGAGTTAAGCACAAATTCCACAATTTTTTTTCTGTAAACAGCTATCAGAGAAAAAAGTGTCTATTGGTATCTGCCACGTGAGTGACTTTTAACGCAGAATTTCCCAGCTGTCTGTGAATATTGCTGCTTTGTGGAAAAGGGCAGAATTATACAGGGAGTGCAGAATTATTAGGCAAGTTGTATTTTTGAGGATTAATTTTATTATTGAACAACAACCATGTTCTCAATGAACCCAAAAAACTCATTAATATCAAAGCTGAATATTTTTGGAAGTAGTTTTTAGTTTGTTTTTAGTTATAGCTATGTTAGGGGGATATCTGTGTGTGCAGGTGACTATTACTGTGCATAATTATTAGGCAACTTAACAAAAAACAAATATATACCCATTTCAATTATTTATTATTACCAGTGAAACCAATATAACATCTCAACATTCACAAATATACATTTCTGACATTCAAAAACAAAACAAAAACAAATCAGTGACCAATATAGCCACCTTTCTTTGCAAGGACACTCAAAAGCCTGCCATCCATGGATTCTGTCAGTGTTTTGATCTGTTCACCATCAACATTGCGTGCAGCAGCAACCACAGCCTCCCAGACACTGTTCAGAGAGGTGTACTGTTTTCCCTCCTTGTAAATCTCACATTTGATGATGGACCACAGGTTCTCAATGGGGTTCAGATCAGGTGAACAAGGAGGCCATGTCATTAGATTTTCTTCTTTATACCCTTTCTTGCCAGCCACGCTGTGGAGTACTTGGACGCGTGTGATGGAGCATTGTCCTGCATGAAAATCATGTTTTTCTTGAAGGATGCAGACTTCTTCCTGTACCACTGCTTGAAGAAGGTGTCTTCCAGGAACTGGCAGTAGGACTGGGAGTTGAGCTTGACTCCATCCTCAACCCGAAAAGGCCCCACAAGCTCATCTTTGATGATACCAGCCCAAACCAGTACTCCACCTCCACCTTGCTGGCGTCTGAGTCGGACTGGAGCTCTCTGCCCTTTACCAATCCAGCCACGGGCCCATCCATCTGGCCCATCAAGACTCACTCTCATTTCATCAGTCCATAAAACCTTAGAAAAATCAGTGTTGAGATATTTCTTGGCCCAGTCTTGACGTTTCAGCTTGTGTGTCTTGTTCAGTGGTGGTCGTCTTTCAGCCTTTCTTACCTTGGCCATGTCTCTGAGTATTGCACACCTTGTGCTTTTGGGCACTCCAGTGATGTTGCAGCTCTGAAATATGGCCAAACTGGTGGCAAGTGGCATCGTGGCAGCTGCACGCTTGACTTTTCTCAGTTCATGGGCAGTTATTTTGCGCCTTGGTTTTTCCACATGCTTCTTGCGACCTTGTTGACTATTTTGAATGAAACGCTTGATTGTTCGATGATCACGCTTCAGAAGCTTTGCAATTTTAAGAGTGCTGCATCCCTCTGCAAGATATCTCACTATTTTTGACTTTTCTGAGCCTGTCAAGTCCTTCTTTGACCCATTTTGCCAAAGGAAAGGAAGTTGCCTAATAATTATGCACACCTGATATAGGGTGTTGATGTCATTAGACCACACCCCTTCTCATTACAGAGATGCACATCACCTAATATGCTTAATTGGTAGTAGGCTTTGAGCCTATACAGCTTGGAGTAAGACAACATGCATAAAGAGGATGATGTGGTCAAAATACTCATTTGCCTAATAATTCTGCACTCCCTGTATATGCAATTATCAATTCTTCAAGGCCTTTGCTAAACATAACACTCCGGAAAATAAATATAGTGTTAGAATGTATGTGTGCAAACCTGACGATGAAATAATTCTTTAAGCAAGTGAAATTTTGCTCCATATTTCTGCGTCATATTAATTCTAGGCTATAGCCATATGAGAAAGGGAAAGGAGAAGGCAGTGATAGGCTGAATGCTGTTATTGTAGCAAATCAACATGTCTGTGTTACCTCAACATTAGAATTGAGCGGATACCTGGATGTTTGGGTCCGGCGGGTTCGGTCGAACTTTGAAAAAAAGTCCGGGTTCGGGCTCAAACTTGACCCTGAACTTGACTCCGAACCCGAACCCCATTGAAGTCAAAGGGGACCCGAACTTTTGGCCACAAAAATGCCTCTAAAAAATTCATGGAATGGCCTAGAGATCTGCAAAAGCAAGTAAATGGAGGTAAGAGTAGGACAAGTGCCCTGCAAACAAACGTGGATAGGAAAATCACTTAAAATAACATAAAAATTAAAAATACAGCTGAGCCATAAAATAGCACTAGATGGAATCTTTGATTTTAGCTTTGGAAGAACATAAATCAAAATCTGAAGCATGGCTGTCAGGAGGATCACCAGAATTATCCATTTGAGAGACGGTTGGAGTGCCGGGTATTCTCTTTCATTGGTCAAACTGAGCTCAACTCCTGATGCATAGAGAAAAGGCCTTCACAAGCCTCTGCTATTGTGTACATAGTTTATACTAAGTGACCCATAGGTTGAGGAGGCGGTGACCGTGGCGGTGGAGAAGGGAGGATGAGGTAGCCAACACTGTATTTTTTTTTTTTTATTGTGGTAGCCCACAAAATATTGGGACATACAAATAAACATTTGCGGCCTGCGGTGCATTTCTTGCAGTCCTGATGCATGGAGAAATACTCAACTCCTGATGCATGGAGAAAAGCCCTTCACAAGCCTCTGCTAATGTGTACCTTGTTTATACTAAGTGACCCATAGGTTGAGGAGGCGGTGACCGTGGTGGTGGAGGAGGAAGCTGCGGTGGAGGAAGAGGATGAGGTAGCCAATACTGTTTTTTTTATGGGGGGTTTTTGTAATTGTGGTAGCCCACAAAATATTGGGACATATAACAAAATAAACATTTGCGGCCTGCGGTGCATTTCTTGCAGTCCTGATGCATGGAGAAATACTCAACTCCTGATGCATGGAGAAAAGGCCTTCACAAGCCTCTGCTAATGTGTACCTAGTTTATACTAAGTGACCGATAGGTTTTGGAGGCGGTGACCGTGTCGGTGTAGGTGGAAGCAGCGGTGGAGGAGGAGGTAGCCAACACTGTTTTTTATGGGGGTTTTTTTGTAATTGTGGTAGCCCACAAAATATTGAGACATACAACAAAATAAACATTTGTGGCCTGCGGTGCATTTCTTGCAGTCCTGATGCTATTGTGTACATAGTTTATACTAAGTGACCCATAGGTTGAGGAGGTGGTGACCGTGGCGGTGGAGGAGGAGGATGAGGTAGCCAACACTGTTTATATATATATATATATATATATATATATATATATATATACATATACCAAAAAATGAAAATAAATTCAAGGGCTGCACTCACGGTCTTAATGATGAAGATATAGTTTTATTCCATAAAAACAAACAGGATCGATCCTGTTCGTTTTTATGGAATAAAACTATATCTTCATCATTCAGACCGTGAGTGCAGGCCTTGAATTTATTTTCATTTTTTGTAATATAGCTATTTCCTCCTATGGACTAGCACCAGGCTACTTTATCAAACACTGTGGGTATTTTTGTACACACAAGTTTTATTCAGCGTGAGTGCACGGACTCTATCTATTTTTGTATATATACATATATATATATATATATATATATATATATATATATATATATTTTAATTGGGGTAGCCCCCAAAATATTGGGACATATAAAAAAAACACAACTCTGTTCCGCAGAGTAGCTGTTGACATTATAGTTGCATTGGAGCTTTGTTGACTCTAGAGAACCTCGGGCAAATCGCACATCCCCGTGACGCGACTTTGCATGCGGATGTCATCCATATCAACTTTTGATGCCAATTTCTGAGCCTACCATGATGACCACAGGTAACGGGGAATCAGGGTTCCATTCCGTACAGGGACACTGAGAAACGGCTACCACATGCAAGGAAGGCAGCAGGCGCGCAAATGACCCACTCCCGACGCGGGAAGGCAGTGACAATAAATAACAATACAGGACTCTTTAGAGGCCCTGTAATTGTAATGAGTCCACTTGAAATCCTTTAACTCTGATCAATTGGAGGGAAGTCTGGTGCAGAGCCACTGACTCGTTCGTGCTGCAGCTGAAACTCCACTATCGCCTGCTGCTGCTCGCACAGTCTCATGAGGCAGTGAGCGGGAAGGCCGAAGTTACGCTGCAGCGCAGACAGGCGAGCAGCAGCAGGATGACAACGACAAAAGCGCGCACAGCCGCTACAGTGAATGTCACATCCTGTTCCAAGTTGTGGTTCAGTATGGTGATGGCTTCTGGTATCCAGTACTCTTTTTACTGAAGCTGCATCAGGGTCCTGGTATGTGGCCACACAAACACTGGTGCTCAACACCAGGGGGCATGCGCTTACCCTGCACCAGACCCTGCTAATTCATTCCACACTGTGACTCCTAACTTCAACATCAGGCATACTGGGTCCCGGTCATCCGACCGCTGACCAGACAGTGTCTGGGTCCTGGTCATCGGACTGCATACCTGACTGTGAAACTACGAATGGATCGTTATATCTGTTACGAACCTGAACTTTGCAGTTCAGGTTCACTCAACTCTATTATGGATCTTTTGATCGCTACATGTATTACTTGGATAATTGGTAATTCTCAAGCTAATACATGCCGACGGCTGCTCCGCTTTTGCACCCTGCTCCCTCTTATGCCGTGCTGGTGCCTCTGTGCGACCAGCGCCTCTTCCTCCAAACTGCACACATCACTCGCATGACCTTGATTCCATGTGGGGTCTAGGACCTCATCATCCTTCACCCATTCCTCAACCCTGCCCTCCTTGTCGGTATGCACACTGCAGAAAGCCACAGCAGTTGGCACCTGTGTTTTTTCAGCATGTAAAGTCTGCAAAGGACATATGGAAATTGTTTTAGAATTTCCTCCAGGCAACAGTTTTCCCTATAAACTGACCTCTCAGTTTGACTTGTGAGGGTATTGCCCCAGAATTACAATATTGTTGAAGTACCTCTTATTGATCACTGGTTTGAATATAGCAGCTTGTTATCTGGTAGTTTCTAGTGTAGAAAATATCAATCTGTTTTCTATCACTTAGATCTGTGTAACAAGTGTTGTAGGTGTGAAACAATATTACAAGTGACCGATGTAGTAAATTCGAATCAAAGTTACGCTTCGATTTGACTCTCAGATATGAAGTGAACACCCCAAATATACTATTTAGCGCCCCCCCCCAAAAAAGACTTTTTAAAACTCCAATGTAAGCAGCAGATTAGCAGCAAAACTATTAGAATGTTTACCACTGCACAGTAAGCGCACTATTTAACGCTTCTATTTGACTCTCAGATATGAAGAGCACTGCAGGCCCCAAAATGTATTTAGCAGATTAGCAGCAAAAAAAATTAGAATGTTTACAAGTGCACAGTAAGCACACTATTAGACGCTTTTATTTGACTCTCAGATATGAAGAACAGGCCCCAAAATTTACTATTTAGCAGATTAGCACCCAGAAATTAAGAATGTTTACCACTGCGCAGTAAGCGCACTATTTGACGCTTCTATTTGACTCTCAGATATGAAGACCAGGCCCCAAAATGTACTATTTATCAGATTAGCAGCAAAAAAAATAGAATGTTTACAAGTGCGCAGTAAGCACACTATTAGACACTTCTATTTGACTCTAGATATGACGAACAGGCCCCAAAATGTACTATTTAGCAGTTTAGCCCCAAAACAATTAGAATGTTTACAATTGCGCTGTAACCACAGTATTAGACGCCTATATTTGACTCTAAGATATGAAGAGCAGGCCACAAAATGTACTATTGAGCAGATTAACACCCAAAAAATAAGAATGTTTACCACTGCGCAGTAAGTGCACTATTTGATGCTTCTATTTGACTCTCAGATATGAAGTGCACCGCAGGCCCCAAAATATACTATTTAGCAGATTAGCAGCAAAAAAAAATTGAATGTTTACAAGTGCACAGTGAGCACACTATTAGATGCTTCTATTTGACTCTCAGATATGACGAACAGGCCCCAAAATGTACTATTTAGCAGATTAGCAGCAAAACTATTAGAATGTTTACAATTGCGCTGTAACCGCAGTATTAGACACTTCTATTTGACTCTAAGATATGCAGAGCAGGCCACAAAAGGTACTATTTAGCAGATTAACACCCAGAAAATAAAAATGTTTACCACTGCGCAGTAAGCGCACTATTTGACGCTTCTATTTGACTCTCAGATATGAAGTGCACCGCATATTAGCAGCAAAACAATTAAAATGTTTACAACTGCGCTGTAACCGCAGTATTAGACGCTTCTATTTGACTCTCAGATATGAAGTGCACCCCACTAAAATACTATTTAGCAGTTTAGGACCCAAACATTTTTTAAGTTTTAAAACTGCAATGTGACAGCAGTATTTGACGCTTCTATTTGACTCTCAGATATGAAGTGCACCCCACTAATGTACTTTTTAGCACCCAAAAAAATGTAAGTTTTAAAACTGCAATGTGACAGCAGTATTTGTCGATTCAATTTGACTCTCAGATATGAAGTGCACCCCACTAATGTACTATTTCGCAACCAAAAAAATTTACTTTTTAAAACTCCGATGTAACCGCGGTATTTGAAGCTTCTATTTGACTCTCAGATATGAAGTGCACCCCACCCCACTAATGTACTAGTTTGCAGAATTCTTACCTAAGCTGTCCCTATCAGTGGCAGCATCCTCTCCCTACACTAATAAGACCACATGTGCGTGCGGCGCTACGCAACTCCAGCTTATATATAGAGGCTGGGTCGCATGCTGCACTGGCCAATCACAGCCATGCCATTAATAGGCATGGCGGTGATGGCTTCTAAGGGCACACGAGCCAAACGCTTGTTGATTGGCTGCCCTCTAGCCTTTGAAAACGCGCCATTAATTTGCCGAACACCGAACTCCAACCCGAACATACAATGATATGTACAGTGATATGTCCATGTTCGGGTCCGGGGTCCAAAAAACCTAATATTCGGTACGAACCCGAACTTTTCAGTTCGGGTTCGATCAACTCTACTCAACATGTCTAAAACTACTGAATAAAATATAAATGAACAGATCTACTTAATTGAAATTATTTAAACTCATATACGTTTTAACATATGTATGATAATATTTATATGACTATGCCAAAACAATATTTCAACCACCTTACGTTATTGTTTTGATTGTCTGATTCATACCTTAAAAGGACATTATTGACACCCAGACCACTTACCTCATTGAAGTGGTGTGGGTGCACTGTTCTTTCCCCTTAAGACAGCCTCTAGAGCTGTCTCCAAATCAGCCAATAGACGAACTTCCTGGCCTTTCACAGAGTTTGACGTTGCAAAATGATGGTGCTTGTACTCAGGCTTAGCATGAGTGCATCCCGCATCTTCCAAAACCTTTCCTGTGGGCAAGTTCTAATGCACGCACTGCACTCGCTGTACAGGCACATTAGGTCACCCCATCAGCTGATGTCACTGGAGCCTGACGCAGCACCGAAAGACTAAGTGTTCAAAGGTTTTTTTTTCACCATCTCTGTATTCCTAACACTAAAGTTTTCCTTAAAAATTTCTAAAACAATATATCTCAACATTTTCTCTGTATCTATCTTCATTATATCTCTTAATGGATTACTTATGTATCTATACCAGGTATCCCTGATGTCGGCATTTATGCAACAAATGACCCTTAATATTTTAGGTCTAATTGTCAACAAACTAAACCTTAATCTCTTTAAAAAACACATTACATGGACACTAAATACTATAACTCCTAATGTTATTTACTATGGTATTTATAGTACTCAAACAATCCTTGGGTACCAAGTCCTATTCCTCGGCTCTCCCAGGACCTAAAGCCCAGTCCATCAGCTGCCACAAACATAACATGGAATTTTCAGTAGCTGTACACATCCATCCATCCAAATGTGCATGGCAATATTAGGCAACAAACTCTACTGGACAAGGTGACCAGACACCCGCGAGAAAACCTAAAGGTTGCCCACCAATGATAAACTATTTAATTGCTAATTTTGGATTCAAGCTTAGTCTGATTAAATATTGCTCAGTCAATGTGTACTCAATAACTGGTCTTTTGCAAATATGTTGGTTGCACCCAATAGATTGAGATATTCTAATCTGAAAAAGTAGAAGATGAAATTGGGTAGTTGTGGTTGGGAAATGGTGTTAAACTGCAATTCACAGATGTTGTTGAACTAATATGTTCTGCAAGACTATGATTTCTAGTGTTTGGTCAAACGTCAGGCGGGTGGAAGGTATGCAACTAGACAACTTTACACTATAAGATGGCAAAGAAAAAGTTCAAGTAAAGCCTCACGTGGCTTCAGGAGAATTCAAACACATTCCATACTCTTTTCAGGTTTTGTTACACTAACAGCTTACTGCCATATGTTATGCTTTGATCTGCTTTGAAGTGATCACCTTGTTTATTGCTTGAAACATATTTAAAAACTGTTTCAGAACATGTTAACACAACATATGGAGATGTGTTTCCCTTATGTTCTGTTCAGTAATGTTGCGGCTCTTTGGTGACCAGGCCAATTTAGTGATCAAGAGAACAGTCTGTGTTGATGCTCAGTCACAAAAACATAAACAACAACATTTTGACAATGGAGTTTGATCCACAATGTATTGTTGTTGGCTGCATACATTCTACAGTTTGATCCTTCCAACATCACAAACTCAAGGTCTTATGGAGCAAATTATTATTTTTAAAATGAATATTTATGAACTGCCAACAAATTTAACAGTCGGACAGTGGGTGGACTAACAAACAGCAATAAGACAAGTTGGATGCACTGGAACAGAAGGCTCTGAGGGCTCTGCTCAAACAAGCATATATTATTAATGGAGTGGGGTAAGAAGTAAGGGCAAGATGTACTTCATGTAATGGAAAAGTAGGTTGCTAGAACACTTTACAGTGAAGTCTTAATTTTTAGATGACAGTTGCAGGATAGAAATGGGGGTTAGTGAAATGTGGGGAGAGAATGATGTTAACATCATAAATTCATAATACTTCACTGATAAGAACATATTATTCTTGGCTTTGTCTTATAGCATTTGTTTACTTAAAAGGACACTATAGTCACCAGAACAACTACAGCGTATATAAAGCAGTGTTAACATTACAGCCTTAGAACACCTCCAGTGGCCACTCCTCAAACAGCCACTAGAGGTGCTACCAGGGTTTAGCGCCTTCACACTCTGCTTGGAGACACAGCACTTTTCCCACAAAGAACATTGATTCAATGCATTTCTAGGAGGAGATACTGATTGGCCAGAGCGACGTTTGCCTCCAACTCCCCCCCCCCCATCCTGCCTCCTTGATTGAGATCATCAGAATAGACACTCTCAGACAATCCAATGCTTTCCTATGTGGCTGAGAGCATCAATTTTGATAATGTCAGTCAAAGAGGTGGGTCGAGGGCGGAGTCAGTGCAAGCAGACACACGCAGACTCACGCGGTCCTGGGAATAAGGTGACTTTACTATATTTAAGAGGGGAAAGGATGACTAGGGTGACTAAAAAGTGCTTTAACACTATAAGGTCAGTAATACATGTTTGTGTTCCTGACCCTATGGTTTTCCTTTAAGGAAGGAGATCAATATACATCAATTAATTGCTGAATTTAGTCAGAACCCATTGTAATTACCCACATTGTATTTTGTAGATTTAAGTATATTTCTGTTACATTGGTTTGCTCTTTACCCTCCCCCTACCCCTAATAATTGCTGCAGACTTTTTCAACATTTATGAAGTGTTTTCTTTGCAATTTTTTCCAGTGGTAAAAAGTGGGTATGGTGCTTGGAATCCATCTCAAATACCATCACCATATTTCCTATCCTTGTTACAATTCCTTCCTAACCATATCTATCTGTCCATTGTTTACTCTGCATCATCACACTACCACACTACCCCATAGCCACATTCACATTTTTTTTCCAATACCCCTACATTTATACCCACTATTACTTGCCAAGTTTCCATTTTCAATCCTCCATAGTTATACTACTCATTCCTAATAAATGAAAGGGTAGTAGAAACATATTGTCCATCCTATTGCCTTCTTGCCTTCAAGTCATTTGCCCAGTCCAGCCTAGTCATACACTCTCTCCTGCTGTGTATGTCCCAATCATGGTCCCCCTACAATATTACTCCAATTACATTCTCTTTGTAATATTACCCCAATCACATTCTCTTTGGCCTTGTGCTTCCCTCATCTCTGACACTCCACACAAATAATATCTGCATCCACCTGTACTTACACTCTACTCAAATACACATAGCATTCATGCATACTGAAATTATACTCAAATATAACCCACTCAAATATAACACACGGTTTCCTGGCTTTCTACGGAGTCAACTCTTTGTGGCAGTGATTGTCACTCACAAAGGAAGAGTCCTTGTTCTGGAACTGCTTGTTCCACTCACTTCTGTGAATTCAGAAGTAGATCTATGAATGTACCTACATTGGGTATCTTGTCCTCACTTTGGCTAAATAGTCCTCTGCCTCATGCCATCGAACCTCCACAGCCTCTTCCACCTGTACAAAAAGAATAATTGTATTTATTAAAGATTGCTCGGAAACATTTGAAAACTGCAAGAAGCTTGCAGAAGCACATTTTGAATTGCTGGGTGCACACCAGTGCAAGTTCTTGCATTGAGAAAAAAATATACTTAGAAAATGTGCTTGTGAATTTTATATATATATATATTAATTAGATGGAATGTTTAGTTGGTGTCATGAAATGCTTTAAATAGAGGTGTGTTTCTGGCCATCTAATAGCACTTTCTTCAAGTATACCTTCGTGAAAGCCGTGACCCATCTCTATCCATAATTTTTTACATGGTTAATCACTAAAGTGAGAATTTAAAGTGAATTAAAATCGAATTTCAAATTTAAGTCCGAAGTAGCTGAACTGGAAGAACAGCAAATTCATAGCATTTGACTATTGAATGGTTGACAATTTTGGCCTCAATTTGAAATTCGCTTTGGATTCTCACTTCAGTGAATAACACTGTATGTCTTTATGATTTATTTACTAAAATAAGAATCAACAGGAATTCAAAGTGAATTTTCAAATTAAGGCCAATGTTGCTGTGGCAAACCAAGCCACTTCAGACTATATTTCCCACTTAAGACTGTATTTAAGTTTGTGTGATATTGTGGCTTTAAGACTACCTGAACTGTCCATGTTCCCTAGTTTATATTTTATGTGAATGAGAGCATTCGTATGCTGACGGCATGAAAGCCACCAGCATTCATGCAGTAGTTTCACAAACAGTGAATTTCAACACTGTTCGTGAAACGAACAAACTACCGAATGGGAGACCACACACAGGTGGTCGTGTGGCTCCCATCAAGGACCGCAAAAATGTATCTTTCAGCAGTTAATAGATGTTCAGGGTGGCCACAGTTCAGATATCGACCACGCGGCGGCGCCCATCTTGTATCCTTTGTTAGCCCAGCGGTATTTGGTCATCGAGTGCCTGGAACTAAAATCGGCTACTCGATGGCACGAGTACTGCTGGACTTCCAGGCCGTTCGGGAGCCCCGGTCTTTCGGTATTTTATCTCTGTATGTGTATTTGTGTCTTTGTGAAGAATGTGTGTTCAAGTGCATTTCGTGCGGCGTTCAGCTAATTGAGCTGGAATCTGAGCGGTACTTTCACGAAGTATGCGCTCAGACCCCAGCTATCTGCCGAGCGGTCATTCGGTATAATAGCACGAATAATGTTAAAGTTATAGATTTTTATGTAAAAAGCCAGTTCTGCTGCACAGAGGGATAATCCACTTAACTAGATATTCTAGTGGGAGTATCCCTCTCGTACAGCAGTGCATGGTGGGAGAAATGTTCTGGTTGTTACGTTCCCCATGTAGTCCCCTACTGTACAACCCCTGTAAAGTCAGTAAGGAAGCCCCTTGCATGGGGAACCACATAAATACTGTGACCTGTGATTAAAACCTCAGTTGACTCCCAGACTATGTGTCGTCTAGTTCTTGGGAAGGAAGGATCTGTATAACGCTACCAGGATTACTGTATGCTGTACCTGTTTTACCTGGATTATATGCTGCTCCTGTCTACCAGCGGAGATATTGTGGATTATACTGCCTCTCCGCTACAGGTGCAAAATTAGAAAAAAAAATACTCAAAATAATTCAGTTTCAGTTTCTAAACTGCTCTGCAATCTCAAGATATATTTCTAATTATACTATTTGTTTTCAACCCCTGATATTAGGGTAATAAATAATAAGCAACAATTTATATTTTCAACACTTTTCTCTCTAATGTTTCAGAAGTAGATGCTTAAATGACTTGATAATACCTTTAAACATTTTCTCAATCTCCAGCTTCAAAAGGGTGGATTACACTGTATTTATGTGTAATAATGTTTTGTCTTCAAAGAAAAGAACAAGTAAAATGACAATAATAGATTTGTTGTTTCAGATTGGAAGGTCTCACGGGCCAGATGTTACATCTCAGGAATGATGCCCCCTATAGTGAGCTATAATGAAGTAGTGATACCCAGGGGCATATGCAGAAAAAAAAAATGCTCTCTGTGTGCGGAGATACTATTTTATTGGAATTCTATAGGCTTTTGCCTACAGCATCGCAAGACTAGAAGAGAAAGGAAAAAATACAGAGAGAGCTGAAAGTGATAGACTGGATGTAACCCACATTGGTATTCAGTCACAGTCCAGCCAGCAGAGCATGTATGCTTCTAATTAGCATAAGGAGGAAAGCATGAAACCAGTCTTTGCCACCAGAGACAGTGCAGCCAAGCAGAATATCAGGCTATCCGGAAGCAACTGACACAAAGTGTGAAAGCTCACTGCAATGCAGAGAATGGAATCTTGTGGCACATATCTAGAAATTATATCCTTTATCACTGATGCTCAAAAGCTCATTAGCAAAATGACAGGAATGAAGAAGAGACATTCTTGTCTTCATTTGTATGGGTGTCGTGAGCTTTCTGGCTCACGGTTTTATTTTCTTCCTCTAATAATAGTGAACCCATGGTCATTATCATCGTTCAATAAAAAGCACGGCTCAAAGGGTGGAACACACAATAAGACGTATTCTACAAGAACACTTGGCTTTCAGTAGAGGCTGTATTGAGGAACAGGTAAGGGGTAACCATTCCCTTTGACTTGCTATCAAAACCATGCCTTTGCAGAACTGGATTGTTTAAATTGAGGGATGGAGGGATCCTGTTTGTTCTTGCTGTTGGGCTTTCATTGAACGGAAACTCCACGGAGCAACTTTTTATTTTATTTTAATACTCAAACAACTGTTATCTGCAGTAGATAGAAGGAAGGGCAAAAGAGAGAAAGAAGATCCATCTGGAAATTGAATCTGGCTTCTCTATCTTTAGAAAAGTGAAAACAGCATTATTCTATATTTTGAAGGTCACCATCAAATTCTCTTCAAATCTCCAAAGAGTTGATTTATGAGCAAAGGCTTGCAAAGCTCTGTAACTCAACTGTGAATTACTACGGGTCACGTAATATATCAGCACCCACAGACTGATCCCTCCCCACATTTTTTTAATGCTTTTATCCTCTTTCAATTAATTTTGTTCTGCTCTGTGTCATAGCCAAGAGAGGACAGGGACATTGACATATATCGTATAAAAGGATTTTGGACCGATTTTTTTTTTTTTTTGATTGGTTAATGGGTGGAATCTGAGCTATATTTTAGCCTACAAATATCTGTTCTATTCCTGGAGACCAGTTTGGGAATATTCATAGTTCTTTGGAATGGACCATTATGTAGATTAAAACACCTCACTGAATAATGTCTTTGCTAGCAGATGTACTGTTATTATCTGAGTACAAGAGTTTTTGCACCATCATAGAAAATAAATGACTTTGCTCAATAAAACATATTTTTTTATTAACAGATCTGCAAATTATGTCTGTTGCACCCTGAGATTCCATCAAACAGCTTTACTACGTATATTGGGGGAAGGGGAGACACAAGGAAATTCCACATACCAAAACCACTTCAGTGTGCTACAATATTTATGGTGATGGGCATGTTCCTTTAATTCATGGGATCTCAGGGTGCAACAGACATAATTTGCAGATCTGTTAATAAAAAAATATCTGTTAATAAAAAAGTATATATTTACATTCATGGGATCTCAGGGTGCAACAGACATAATATATACACAGGAAAGACAATTATGTTATCTTACAGGCACAATAAATATATGTCACCCAGCTCAAGAATACAATATACCTATATAACTTCTCTGAAGTGTAGAACACTCCAAGCACCATAACCACTACAGTGTGTTCAGTGGTTAATGAGTGAAGAACACCCTGGCATCCTCTTAATATAAGTAGTCAAACCATGTAGTAGCTGTTGACATGGGGTCCGCTGGAGCTGGTCCCTGCCTCTCTGCTGTCAAGAGTAAGAACCCAAAGCTCCTGTTAGGAGCTTCCGTTAAAACTCCTGAACTAACAAAAAGATAAAGCAACGCGCTTACAGCAGCAGTAGCTCAGTATCCAACAGCTCAAAATACATAGCAAAAACAAAGAGAACGTTACCTGCCCTCTGCCCTAAACCCCTATTTCCTCCATTTTGTTTAAATGTACAGAGGGATTTAGGCCAGAGCGCAGGTAACATTCTCTTTGCTTTTACTCCTGAAATAAACCTTGCCGTGTGGCGCAGGATTTAGGTCATTGGCTGAGAGCGATCAGCTAACTCTTGCAACCAATGAGCATCGTCAGGCTTAGCTCAATAAAGAGTGCTCCCAGGGACCTCCGTTAAGAAGTCAAACCATTAGCAAACAGCTTTACTACGTATATTGGGGGGAGGGGAGACACAAGGAAATTCCACATACTAAAACCACTTCAGTGTGCTACAATATTTATGGTGATGGGCATGTTCCTTTAATTCAAATTACAAGGAAAAAACAAATGCTTAGATGATTTGGAGGACTACATACAACTCCACTCTCCTACCTTCACAATACCCTTTGCATGGAATTCTACTCTGTCTTGTTACAACGTCTGCATCCCCTTTCCTAAATTCTGTTAGCATGAATCTCTAAGCATTCACAAGCACAGCCCTCTACGATTTACACCAGATGGTATTCGCATGCCCACTGTTTGTAACTTTCTCTCAAATTGAACAGTTATGGAATATGTTAAATAAACGTTAGTAATAATGATAATGGTCCCAGCGGTATCTGTCTTCGATTAAATTCCATTTCAATAGAAAGCAAAATGCAACATTTACATTTTTTTTTCACAGCATGAACCACATCAAAGGGCTTGGTAATTAGGATAAAACACGGTTCTTCATATGCATACAAATATAAATTTTAAGTATATTGAGTATAATAATATCTGCTTCCTGTGAAGAACGGCTGTAGGGAGGTGAGTCATGCTAAAGACAATGTTTTAATTAGCAGTACATTGGTTAAAGTGGTCTTTAGCATGCTTAATGAATACGATAGATAAAGCACATATATACGTGAATACGCACATTAACCAGAGAGTGGAAATCATACTGCAGAATGTTTGGTTCTTTCATTCTATAGTGAGGTTCTATTCGTGTTTATCGATAAGTGGGTGATCATTTTCCTAAAATCCAAAAAATAGAGACTAACAAGGCTTTTACCTAAATTGAGAGTTGTTGGGAATTCAAAGTAAATTGGGGATGTTACTGTAACTCAACATCCAGGGGTTGTTACTATTACCCAATTTAATAGGACCCATTGTATCTACCTCAGAAGAATGTAGAGCTGAATCAACTCACACTCCCTAAACATACTTGCACTAACAGAAACATGGCTCTCTCCCTCTGATACTGCTACACCTGCCTCACTGTCTTTTGGTGGTCTTCACTTTACCCACAACCCAAGACAAGCAGAGATTAAAGGTGGCGGTGTAGGTTTTCTTCTCTCACCCCACTGCACCTTTAAAACCCTGTCTACCCCCCCTTCCCTCTCTTTCCCATCATTTGAAATTCATTCAATTCGCCTTTTCAAACCCTTCTCTGCTAACATTGCCGTAATCTATCGTCCCCCTGGTTCCCCTCTCCTCTTCCTTGACCACTTTGCTGCCTGGCTACCCTACTTCCTCTCTTCCAACATCCCATCCCTAATTCTTGGAGACTTCAATATTCCCGTTAACCCACCTTTGACCCCAGCAGCCTCTAAACTACTTTCAATCACTTCCTCCCTTGGACTTTTGCAGTGGGCTAATTCTCCCACTCATGTAGCTGGCAATACCCTCGACCTTATTTTCTCTTCTTCATGTACAATATCTAATATCTGCAACACCCCATTTCCTCTCTCTGATCACCACCTCTTATCGTTTGCTCTCAATTACCCCCTCACCCAACAATCTCAGCCTAACCCCCCTCAGCTCAGGAGGAACCTTAACTCTATTGACCTCAAGCAGCTGTCAGCTGACATTGATTCACAACTGCTATCCATCCCTTCCCTCTCCTGTCCCTCACTGGCCATCTCCACATATAACACTACCCTCACATCTGCCTTGAACGCTGCAGCCCCACTCAAAACATGCACCTCGAGGAGGACACGACCCCAACCTTGGCATAATAAATCAACACGCTATCTGCAGAGTTGCTCCCGTTGTGCTGAACGCTCCTGGAGGAAGTCCCGCACCCAGGCAGACTTTCTCCATTATAGATTCATGTTGCTTTCATACAGCGCAGCCCTCGCCCTCGCCAAACAGTCATACTTTTCCTCTCTCATTAGTTCATGCTCCCGCAATCCCAGACGCCTCTTTGACACCTTTAATTCCCTTCTCCGCCCTGCTGTGGCCACCCCCCAAACTAACCTTACAGCTGATAGCTTTGCATGCTACTTTACCGACAAGATTGAACAGCTAAGGAAACAATTCTCCCCTCCTTGCCGTTCTCTTTCTCAACCACATGTAAATCTTGCTTTCCCTACCCTCCAGACTTTCTACCCAGCTACTGAACAAGAGGTGGCTGCGCTTCTCCATTCCTCTCGCCCCACCACTTGCCCGCTCGATCCTGTCCCATCTCACCTCATCAGATCTCTCTCCCCTTGTCTTGTGCCTACCCTAACACACATCTTTAACTGCTCTCTCTCTTCTGGCACTGTTCCTGCTGACCTTAAACATGCCACTGTAATACCTATCCTGAAAAAACCATCTCTTGACCCATCCTCCCCTTCTAACTATCGTCCCATATCCCTGCTCCCTTTCTCATCAAAGCTTTTGGAAAGGCTTGTCTTTACCCGTGTGTCCCGCTTCCTTAATTCCAACTCTCTCCTTGACCCTCTTCAGTCTGGCTTCCGCCCTCTCCACTCTACTGAGACTGCTCTTATCAAAGTGACTAATGACCTAATCTCCGCTAAATCCAAAGGTCATTACTCCATATTAATTCTCCTTGACCTCTCTGCTGCCTTTGACACCGTTGATCATGCTCTCCTCCTTCAAACTCTTCAATCGCTCGGTCTCTGTGACTCGGTCCTCTCTTGGTTTTCCTCCTATCTCTCCCAACGCTCATTCAGTGTCTCCTTTTCCAAGGATACCTCCTCCACTCGTCCTGTCTCGGTTGGAGTTCCCCAAGGGTCTGTCCTTGGTCCCCTTCTATTTTCTCTTTATACCGCCTCTCTTGGTAAACTGATTGCCTCTTTTGGATTCCACTACCACCTGTACGCTGATGACACTCAGATATACCTCTCCTCCCCGGACCTCTCCCCTGCTGTCCTGCAACGTGTCACTGCTTGCCTTTCTTCCATCTCTGACTGGATGTCTTCACGCTTTCTGAAACTTAACCTCTCTAAAACTGAACTCCTTGTTTTTCCTCCTCCTAATACTGATCCCCCTCTCTCGCTCTCCCTTCAAGTCAGTGATATCCACATAAGTCCATCCCTGCAAGCGCGCTGTCTTGGCGTCATACTTGACTCTGGTCTCACCTTCGAGTCTCACATCCAGTTTGTTGCCAAGTCCTGTAGGTTCCAACTCAAAAACATAGCCCGCATTCGCCCCTTTCTTACGCAAGATGCTACCAAGGAGCTTGTCCATGCTCTAGTAATTTCCCGCATGGATTACTGTAACCCTCTCCTGATTGGTCTCCCCAAAAGCCGTATTGCCCCGCTACAGTCTGTAATGAATGCTGCAGCTAGACTGATTTTCCTCTCTAGTCGGTCCTCTCACACCTCACCCCTCTGCCGGTCCTTACATTGGCTCCCTGTATGCTATAGGAGTCAATTCAAAGTGCTAACCCATACATTTAAAGCACTGAACAGTTCTAGCCCCGCTTATATCTCTTCACTGATCCATAAATATGCCCCTCCACGTACCCTCCGCTCTGCCCGTGACCACCTCCTGACCGCTGCTCGCACCCGTACGGCCAACTCGCGCTTGCAGGACCTCTCGCGGGCGGCTCCTCTCCTATGGAATAGCTTGCCTACTGCCATCAGACTCTCCCCTAGTCTTCAATCATTTAAGAAGGGCCTTAAAACCCATCTCTTCAGGAAAGCTTATGGCCTCCCAGAGTAATCTCTACCTTACATACCTGTCTCCTGCTCTCTCCTATGGGACAGTGCTTTGCTCTCTCCTCCAGCTCTGCTTCACTCCTACTTGATATTTATTGTCCTAATGTTTCAAATACCCCACCTCCAATAGTCTGTAAGCTCGTTTGAGCAGGGTCCTCTTCAACCTATTGTTCCTGTAAGTTTTCTTGTAATTGTCCTATTTATTGTTACACCCCCCCTCTCAAAATATTGTAAAGCGCTACGGAATCCGTTGGCGCTATATAAATGGCAATAATAATAATAATAATAATAACTCAGCTAGGATTTGAATCTGCAAAGCAAGAGTTCTACGTATGATGCATTAGCCCACTGAGCTATCCCTACATAGGTTTTAAATTAAAATAGCTGACTTGGAGACTTTGTCCAATTCAGCTAATTTGACCTTAATATTGAAATTCACTTTGAGTTCACTTTAAATTCTTGACAGTTCTCACTTTAGCAAATAACCGTGCCAGTTTAAGTATTGTCCAGTTAGTGGCTCAGATAGTCGTTTTAATGTCGAATGTGACAATGTCTAAATTAAATTGAACTGGAAAGGAGGTAGTGGTTTGCACAGAGAAGAGATCCGGAGAAGAAACGGGACTGACAGGGTTATTAACTAAAGTGAGAATTTGAGGTGTATTCAAAGTGAATTTCAAATTTAAATTCAGAAGCACTGAACACATAGCTGACTTATATAATTTAAAATTAAAATTCACTTTGAATTCTCACTTTATGGAGTGGACAGGGTAACATGAGAAGAGAATAAGGCAAAATGCAGAGAAACGGAGAAACAGAAAAGCGTTTAAAGGTGGATTGAAGCAGGTAGAAGGTGTGAGAGGGGAAGAATGACAATATGGAAAAAAAGGATGAACAAATGGATGGGGAAGAGCAAACAAAAGAAAACAAATGTGCAAGGAGAGTTGCACAAGATAATGAAAAATGTAAAGAAGAAAGGAAAAGCAGTAAATGGGAGAGAATGTAGATGTTAATTTTGGGCCATAAAGCTGTAATGCTTGACTCTTCTGAGGTTTTACTCAAAACAAAAAATGTAAGCTCTCCAGCTTACATTTCTTCAACCTAATATGAACTCTCGATTCTCAGCTCAACTGCTCATATCCTGTTATATTTCTGTCTAGTACAGTCTGTCAAATCAGTCAGTACCCTGCCAAACCACAATCTTGTTCACATCAGGTAATGGTTCGTTTGCTAACAAGTAACTAACACCAAATTCCTGGGCCCTGCCTAGTCTGTCTAGACCCATTCCTGGAAATTTAAGGCCTGTTCAAATTTCATGGTACAGATCAGTCTGCTTATATACCCACTAAAATATGGCAGTAAGCAGAATAGGCACCAGCCTCTGGGCTCACTTGTTGTAGGGCCACCTGTCTCAGGTCTTAACCCACACATTTTTAACATTCCTTCCTTTTTATAATGTTACTGGAAGCTACTGCTAGATTCGGTAGCAACCACTAGACCTCAGAGGGGGATTAGCACTTGTTGCAGGCTGTAACTCCTGCCGATTATCACTACAGCTGTCTGCCCAAATAATAGCAGTTGGGAGCCCCTAAAAAGTGTTTTCATCTGTTTGGAAGGAGACAAAAAGGTTTATTGGTTAAATCCAGTGATTGCATGACATGCTTGTGAAAACGTTTAAGTACATGATTTTTCCAGAACAAAAAAATGTAAATGGGTACATGATGCTTGCTGTCTATAAACATTTAGTACAAAAAGTATATGATTCAGAGTATACACAAGTTAATTAAAATACACAAAAATAAGTCCTGCGCTCAAACTCCCCATACTACTAGAATTGTTAGTGTAGGACCTACCAAAGAGGTTTGCCTTGACGTGGAAGGTGGGCTTCCATCTAATGGCCATTGGAGTTACTGGATAACCTCCATTTATTTAAATATGCACAGGAATTTGGGCTAGTGCGCAGGTAACTCTTTTTCTCACAAGTTAATTAACGTTTGTTCCAATACGGAGTAATTGATCAAACAAACATACTTGTAGAAACAGAAAAATGTAGTTTGCCCGAACCACTTTTTCAAAAAATGTAATTTAGTTAGAGATTTCTGACACCCTTACCTTTGACAGTTCCCCAGCCCAGGTATATATATTTAGGTGTATTTTTCCAAAATTTTTCCCAACACAGGGAAAAAGAGTAGGAGCAGTAAAATAACTATATAACACAACAATAATTACTTTTTTTGGCTGATTTTTTAAAATCAAATTTCAGCTGAATTTAATGCTGGACAAAACTGAAGCAGCCAAACTCAGCAAATCAGTTGGCTGCTCAAAATAAAACCACCCAAAATGTGTCTCAATAGCACAGTTACTGGCCTTTTTTAAAGACTTACCCCGTAAGTCATTGAAGAAATAAAAAGCATTGATGTCACACCTTGACATTCCAAATAGTGGTCTGCCAGCCTTTAGGGAAATGTACTCTACAAACATCTGCCATTGAGAAACAAAAATTTTGTGGAGTTAGTACTTTTTTTTCCTTCTTTTTCTCACACTAATAAGTGTCCATCATGCATTGTATCTTGTGTTACTTTTGTTGTATTTGAAACATACATGAAGTCAATGGAACACACGCATGTACCTCCTGCCTCTCTTATATGAAGCACTTTAAGACCCCGCTGTGCCTTATAAAAGCATCACGGCTTAAATAAAGTTGAGCTAAATACTGCCTAATGATAATCCAACCTCACATAAGACTTTACATTATTAATAAAAAATGATTTTTTTTTTAATTAAAAAATTCAGCCAATTTATACCCTTGTAGTGAATTGTCTTAGTAGACATTATGTAAGATCATCCTTAGTAGTTTTTTTTTTTTCTAAAATGTTAACAAGGAAAAAATAAATACTCTTTATATTATACAAAACCGTATAGTTGCACAGTAAATTATTATAATTGGTTGCATAATTATGGAACAAAAATAAACTGACTTTCTCTATGTATGGATGCAAAATCTAACCTCACAGGGTGACCCACAACCAAACTAAAATCACAAAACTGTTTTAGCTGCGGGAAATATATTAGAAAGGTGTTGTTATTTTAGCTTGCTAATACTGTGCTTAACCCTTTTTTGTTTGACATGGGTAAATGAAGCAAATCATATTTCTCTCCGCTGACCCCTCTTACAACATTTTATATTTTTTTCCATGGTAATTGTTGCTATGGTAGTTGCAGTGCCATTTACATACAGGTGGTCCTCACTTTACAACCTACCTGTTTTACGATGGCTCGCACTTACGACCAGCTTTCTGGCGTGGAGATTCAAGGGATTCCCCACTTTAGAGAGCTGGTCTATGTTTGGGGAATTTTCCCCAAACATACAGCAATTCCCTGCGCTATTGAGCTAATCTATGTTCGGGGAACTTGTCTATGTTCTGGGGAATTTTAACAGATACACTGCATGCTCCATTGGCAAGGGGAATAAAGGGAGGCATAAGTTCTGATGGTTGATAAAATTGAAAAATGTTATGCCATGTACAGCACAGTGCAGCATGATATATTTGTTCACTAAACAGCGAATTGTGGAGAATTGACAACTATTGTAATTTTTAGGACAAATTTGCAAATTGGTAAATAAAACCATGTGCAAATCATTCACAGATCAAGTCATTCGTTGTATGCCCATGATATTGAAGGAGCCTTACTGGTGTGAATGTTGCACATGCACACATAAGTCAGCACACTAGTTGCTGTCCTGGGCCGGACTATTTCTCAAGCCGTAACAGTGAAGAGAGTGTGGGCATGAACAGGTTAACAGCAGCCGGCATTTGGTTAGCTCATCTCTATTCTCTTACCAGACTGTAATGCAACACCAACTTAATTCCCAAATCCTACCTACACCATCCTGAATATCTCCTCTCTCACCAACCAAGAACTTTTACTCCATGGTATCTTGGGTTACCCTAAGCATATTGCTCTTCCTCCTGAGAATCGATTCTGCAATGTTTACAAAGCATAATAATGGCTTTGGTAAGGTTATTGCAAAACTACCTCACTGAGGGTTTATGAGTTTTGATACCAGATCCTAAAGACAGTTAGATAAATAATAATTTAATAAAAAATAAAACACAAGAAAACAAACCCTCAACAACACATACCTATTCTAAATGGTATAAAATAAGGAGTAACATTAGCTCTTCTGTCAGAGGGGATTGGGCTGTGGACCATTGCTTTAGAATCTCAGGTACGAACCTGTGTTTGCAGTACATTATCACCATCTTTTGGAATTGATGAGGCTATACAGTTGTATTGCAAGCTCTTTATTAATAAAGCAAAATCCAAACAGGAAAAGATACAAACAAAAGTGTGTGTATATATCCTGCTCCTCGGCTTGCTGATCCTCTTCAGACGCATTTCCAACTACCCAACCTCATGCCAGCCATTCCAGCCTGCTTCCTCCTGTAGCTTGATGGAGACTTATCCGGAAGTGCCCACTGAACCGGAAGCTATAGGCCCAGCCGTCGTGCCTCAGTTGCATGCCACAACGAGACAGGTAAAATGGCAACTTGTGAGTGACCGTAAGTAGTCTGACTCAATTCGCCAGACCAGTAATGGTAAGGGAGAGAGGACCTAAACCCCTCCCACAACTACAGGTCTAGCATTTAATATATGGTACCCATGGTATAACCAGAAGGGATTATCCAGGTAACCAAAGCAGAAGTCAGGACCCAGTATCAATCCAGAAACAGTAATTGTAAAAAGCGAGGGGATTATCTAAAAGGTGGATGCATCAAAATGGGTGAGTGACCGTACAATATCCCAGAAGGTGGCCTGTTATTAACCTCTGCATGACATTTCTAGAATGCCACTTTGCCTATCTGTTTCTTCTCCTGAAACCAGAGCACTGTGGTATGTAAATTTACCACAGAAACTGGGCTCCATCCACCCAGCTTTGGTGCTCTGGAAGATACAGAGTATTAATAATAATAAGCAATACCTATCAACAAATATCTGGTTCCTTTCCTATAAGATCACCTGTTAACCCCTGAAAGGATGATACAAACAGGTAGCCTAGTTAACGTTTGCAATACTGCGACAAAATCATGCATTGTGCCTTATAAATGCTATTGAGCCAACCCGGTACAGCTTAAGTGCAGATTGCTGCTGAAATGCTAAGAGTATTTGTCATGCCAAAAGCATGAGTTGGTGTTTGATGTGTGTTTATATATGTTAAGAGTTGTTTTTTGTAAACCTTGGGATGACATTTATTGTGGTCTTTGATCTTGCACCAGGCCTAGACCATAAAACATCTAGATAGCCATCACCAGAGCTGGACACAAGGAATTTCATAGAGTGGGCAATAGACTGCCAGACCAGCCCCCTCTGATCCCCCCCCAGGGGTCTGCCCACAGAGAAACAACTAAGTTTAGATATATTGAGGGTGCCGGACTATCCAGGGGGGTCAGTTATTCATTTTTCTTTTTTGTCAGTAACTTCTAGGAGATCTATACCATCTATGACTCCCACAAGAATTCTATATGGGGTAAATATATGTAAGGAATTTCTTGTGTTTTCTCCTATTTTATTTTATGTACTGTTTTGCAATTTGTTATCTGTATGTCATTTATTTCTGTATTTTGTACTCAGCACTGTGAATCCCTTTTGTCAGATTAAATGTTTACTTAATCAGCTTGTGTCTCTGTTCTCTATGAGCTTCACTCTCCAGAGGAAAGCTCAGGTAAACACGTTACCAAAAAGGGTTAACTATATATGCTTTATCAGTAAAAGTAGAACTGTGATACTATAATTCTCCTGTGTGTGGGGTAACCTAAGACGCCCGGGTTTAAAAGTCTTGGTGGTGGCAGTAGAGTAAAGTGAATTAAGGGGGTTAGTGTAGAAGGGATTGCAGGGGTTAATTGAGTGGTTGCTGGGACTAGCAACAGGTAACCAGGGGTCTGGTGTCATTAACCCTGTCACTTCCACACTCTCCCCACTGTCTCGGCTGGGCCTATAGCCCACGCTCGTGACAGTATTCTTATGCTAAAACTATTCTCGCAGTTTCCTGAGTCATGTATCCCCAAGAGGACAGACCACAGAGAAATAAAGTGTGGAGTATAGCAAACTAGTTTAAAAATAAAAGTACAGGTATTAAGTGGGTGCTTTGTGCAAATATAAAGTACTCTGATGTCTAGGTGGGGTCCCCTTAACCTTCACCAGTAATAGAAAGCACGCTTAAAAGGAACACCACTCACAGGACACAAAACCAGCAACCGAGGAAGCCTTCTGGAGAGGCGAAACACGTTTTGCTACATTTTAAAGGACTTACCAGTACAGACTGTAAGGTTTTTTATTTATATTTGTTTTTTCACTGTGCACTTTATTGAATAAAACACTTTTTACCTCTACTGCATACCTGTGACTGCAATCAAAGGAGAAAATGTTATATACAGAGGAGGGAGTGGGACCTCTGATATCCAACAAAGATAAACATCTGAGCCTAATATCTATTGGCTCCATACTTGTGAGTGTAAATATATCGGATACTTGGCATTTTAATTTAAAGTTCAGAATGATATTGCACCATTATTTGTCTTTTTTTTGTAGGGTAGGGGTTTTACCTAACATAAAGATCTGATCCTGTATGTCCATGTAAGATACTCCATCTAATATATACTTGTAGCAAACTAGGACTGTCCCACCAGATCCAGGACAGTTGTCAGGTATATACTTTTAAAGTCTCCACACCTTCCACTTTAGCTAATCAACTTCTTACTGTACAAAAAAGGGCAAAGGGAACTACCTTGGTACACTGGATATTGTGTCCTAATCCAATCCTGCTCTATGTTACGATATCTTCTGAGATATCCCACAAAAGGGTTAATAGGAAAACCCGACCCTATGCTTTAAATGCACCATGCTTACTATATACATTATTAGATAAGCAATGAATTGTGTCTAGGGAGGAAAATGAAGCAGTTCTGGCTTATAATTAATTCCCTCAATTCTCCTATTTATATAAAATTGACATAAAAAGATTTAGCTAACCACTGCTCCGGCAAGAGAGCAGCTAATACCCAATCCCCTGCCAGCGAGCGTGCCATGTGACACAGCAGGAGGCGAAGAAGGCCGTGCAGGCAGAATTAATCATACCCTAAGAAACTACATTAGCACAATATACATAGGTTTTCAAGTAATGAATTCTGACAATGCAGCCACATTAAAACCTGCAAGAATTAATTCTATATTGTTTTTCAGCCCCTTTCGATTCTTCCTACTATTGTATAGGAGCTTGTGGTACACTGCTTTTAAGTGACTGATATTCTCTCATTTAATATTGTCACTATAAGCCATCACCTAAATCGATCAATTTAGTCATATCAATCATAGAAAAATTGAATTTTGATTACCCATAATTACACCTACGCACAACATTTACATTAGAAAACCTTAACCCATACCAGCTCTCACGGAGACATTAACATTTGAAAACATTTTGTATTGTTTATCTTGAGATTGTTGTTTATAATTAGCAAACATGTTCAGAATACTTTGTGTTTTCATTAATGGAACAGTGGAATAAACAAACAAAAGGAAACAAACAAGCAAAAACAATGCAAACAATCCAAAAACCCAACTATTATTTATATTATTAGTTCATATTATGATGGTTTTAATTATGCTCTATGTATTTTGTTAATGTAGATATGGTGCTGCATTTTACATTTTAGAAAAAAAGAAACAAACTAGATTAGTCTCTAAAAGAGTTGTAGTGAATTTAAAGACGATTGGCAAAATATAGGTTAAAATAGCCAACACTTGATTATAACTGAAATGAAGATTTTTTCCAAATCAGCTATTTTACCATTCAGCTTTAATTTGCTACAGTTCATGATATCCAACAAAGAATATGTGAACTAAAGGCACAGACATAAACAATACAACATAAAAAATTCCAATACAGCAAACTCAAATTTCATTGGTAACACACAATGCAGTGAAAACAAAATCCAATTCTATAAAGGTTTTATTTTAACTACAGTTCATTGTTTAGCTTAAAAAAAGAGAGAAAAATATAGTAAAATAGGGGCTAATCCAGAAGCCCCAAAGAACAGTAATAGGGGGCTAGTGGATTAGCTCCAAAGGGAAAAACGCCCACTGTCACTATCTCTAAAAAAGGGGAATAACCCACAGATAGTGTGAAAAAGAATAATAGTGGACCAAAGTAAGGTCCTAAGGAGAGAGTGACAAGAAAAAGGAGAGGATGCCCTACCTTTAATAATTCTAAGGATGAAAAAATGGGTAAGTAAAAATCAGTATATTGGGAGAAACACAAAAATACATATGGTGAGATGTGAATATAAACTAGCTAGGGTTCAGCTGGAAAGACACTAAAAGTGTCTAAAAATCCAATTAAATGTCAGAATCCCTGGCTCAACACAATTCCAGCATGTATACTAGCTGCAGGTATAACAGGACGTAAAAAACCCAACAGGGAAGAAGGTGGAGGGACGGAGCCTCAATAACCATAAACCAAAAGAAAAAAGGCTTCTGAAGGGCCTATCCCTATGTTACCTCGGCACCGTGGACTAGCCACTAATGTCTACCTGAACCAATTCCCCTGCCTGAAACGGAAAGACAAATAACTAGTGCATACTAAATAAAAAGTGCTACCAAGTGTCGGGAAAACAAAAAAGGAGAAGCTCAACGCGTGTTTCGGCGTGTCATCATGCCGTCGTCCGGAGCAATGTCTGTGGTCTGGCCAGCCTGCTTGTATATAAACCCTTGTCAATTAGTAGGACAGCTTGCAACTGATGAGGGGTGTTTTCTCATTTGATCATTGTTCATTGGTAATTACATGGATGGGCCGACTGGAGGAAAGGGGTGTGTGCATATGTCCAGCCCCCTTATGCCGGTCGGGTATAAGCCGCATAATGGGCGTGGTTATATCGGTCATATTCATGCAATTGCTAGGTAACCAGTAAATAACCAGTAAATAAGTAACAAACTATCAGATAAACTATCCAGCTGAGCATCTTGGTGGTTCACCATGCCGCCTGGATAGTAAATCGATGGGGGTTGTCTCAGTATAAAAGTGAGACGGGCAAAATATGTACTCACATGGGACGTTGGATGTTCCACCTATATTTGGGCATGTTGGAGATCCGAGGTTCCTTCTGGTGTCTCCTGATTGGTACAGAGGATCCATGTGTTAGAAGGACACGGGCATGCCCATACAATCACTTGCCCCACTATGTGTAGTGTAAAGGAGCAGTGAGAAGAGCATCTATTATATATCCCAACTTATCATCTGACTCAGAATCCACTGTGTCAACAGGGCTATGAAACCAGTAAGGGACCAATCAATCCGGTGTCTGAGAGTAAACATACCCACGTGGGTCGACATCTGTATGCATATGGGTGTATCGAAAAACCAACACTCCCATAGACCAATGGATTGGGCAGATTGTTCGTGGGTTTGGAGCATATATTCCCACTTACGTTCCCATTTTCATATGTAATATGCCGAGATTATGAGTGTACCTTGCCAGATGTTGGACAGATGTAGGTACAATTGTAAATATTAATAACGGCCAGCATGTTGGGGTGGGGGGGAGAAAAATAGGGTATACCTCACAAGATCCTCAAAGTATACAGGACATTAATATGTGAGCACCAACTAAAAAATAGAGATATACCTTATGTCCCCAATATATCACTGGATACACGTTATTAGTAAAAATCAATGTACCCTGATTCTAAATTTAGAGGGATGAAAGCTCTTCCCAACATATTTTTTAAGACCTGAGCAGGTGAGTAAGTAGATAACACCCTCCTTTCGGCAGTTGAAAATGGAACGGACATGAAAGCTTTCCACATCACTGCTGTCTGAGAAGATTTTTGAATTCCTCTTAATATATGTGCAGGCACTGCAATGTCGGCATTTGTAGGTGACCTTGGGTAGATATTGTTTTATTTGGTCTGCCCAGGGGAGCCAGATGGCTCTGTATTAACATGTCTCTTAGGTATTTGCCCCTACATGCGGTCACAGACAGAAAAGGAGTAATCACTTGTTTGATATGAGAGTCGGATGTTAAAATTAGTAAATAATGTCAAAAGATGTTCATCATATGTTGCTAGCCGGTATCATATGTAGCTATACAACATATTGGGTTAGAGTCAGGGATTGTGGTCTGTGAGGAGTGAATCTCTGTCACTGGTAATTACTCTAAAATAGACTCTCCTCAGTACTCTGTTCAAAACCCTTTCTCTTTGAAGGATGTCCTAAGGTCCCAGGCTTTGATTTTAAAATCCTCCAGGGTGGAACAATTTCTGCATAGCCTCAGGTATTGGCCTATAGGAATGTCTGCTTTTAATGGTTGGGGATGATAGCTAGTCAAGTTTAATAGCCCATTGGTGGCAGTCTTCTTTCTGTACAGTTGAGTTTCGATCTTGCCTCCATTTTGTATAGAGATCTTAAGATCAAGAAAATGTAGCTGTTTGCTGCCGAATTTGCTTCTGAATTTCAAATTACAGTTATTTACATTGAGAGTTTTAATGAGCCCATCAAAAACTGCATTGATCCATGCCAAATAACAAAAATATCATCTATATATCTTTTCCAGTAGTAAACCAGGTAAAAGAAGGTTTTTAGGGTGGGATCTGCCATAATGTGCTCCTCCTATGCAGTATAGGTTTGCATAGGAAGGAGCACAAGATGTCCCCGTGGCGGTCCCCCTGACTTTCTGGTATATAGTGCCGTTAAATAGAAATATATTCTTTGTGAGGACTAGTCTAAGGAGTTCAGAGGTGAAATCTATGTAGGGTGCTGGAGCATTGAGTTCTTTCTTTAGAGTGGTTCTGATGTTATATATCCCTAATGTGTGGGTTATAGAACTATATAGTGACTCAATGTCAATGCTTCATAGTGAGGCCTGTTCCGGTACTTGGGCATCCTTCAGAAAGTTCAACATTTGCTTCGTGTCCCTAAAGTATGAAGGTAGTTTACAGACAATAGGGGACATTATTTTGTCCAAGGAAATGCTGATGTTCTTTGTAATATTGCCACACCATGACATTACAGGTCTTCCAGATGGATCAACCAATGATTTGTGTACTTTCTATAGAAAGACTATAAAATGTGGAAATTACGGGCTGTTTAATCAGCATGAAATCAAACTCATTTTTGGTAAGGAACTTGTCTTCCATGGCTTTTATTAGGATTGACTTTATCTTAGTGAAGTACTGGGGGGTGGGGTTCTGGGTCAGGGTTTGATACGTGTCCCTGATGTTCGGTAACCTGTATACAATCTGTATATATTTCGGGTAATCCATAAGTACAATATTTCCACCCTTGTCGGATGGTTTTATCACTAACTCATTACTAGATTTTAAATGATTTAGTGCTGTTCTTTCTGCTCTAGAAAGATTGTGACTAAGTTTGAAATCCGGCATGTTTGACTTAGTTTTTTCTGTATCCCTACACTCCATTTCTAGGAATTTTGATGTTTTTAGAATCTTTAAAGGGTGGTGTGAATTTGCTCTTTGGGGCAAGGTTAGTATTGAGGGTATTGCTTGGTCTAGTCCCATCACTAAAATCGAGAAGGTCAACCAGAGTATCAAGGCAGTCTAGATCTTTTGTTGTTAATTCCATATTTTGGGCTTTTTGTTCTTTCTTGTGAGTGTGATATTTATGGAGGGCTTACTTATGCGTGAACAGGTGCTAATCTTTGGTCCAAGTGAATTTATTAAACGGGAATGTTGGGACAAACAAAAGGCCCTTGGTATGAGTCTGAATGTCTGAGAGGATAACTAAAGACAAGTTAATGACCTGTTTAGTGACGGGACTTTCGCTGGCCTCTGCCTCTCTGGGACTGTCTTGTTCTGGGGCCCTGTAGTTCCTCTGCTTGTCTCAACCCTAAAAAGATCTACCCCCTTATGTAAAATGATCTTAGGGGGTGTCTGAATCAGGTTGTTCACAATATTGGGAGTTTCTCCTTCGTTATCAGTGGATTTATACTCGGAAGTGCTGAAATGGTCATTGTCTAGCCTCACTTTTCTTTTTGTTTGACGATAGACTCTGCCAGTTTCAAAGTCAGCTATATCTCTTATAAATGTATTATGCTTCTTAAACTATTTGGTGGGAAAACATATACAGGTTATTTTTTTAATTTGATTTCCAGACTCTGGAATTGAGGATCCTCTTTAAATTTTTCGATTGTCTCAATTTCAGTGTCTAGTTCTCTTTGGGTGTCTCAAGATGTTGCTTTTCAAACCTGCAAATTATATAAAAAACAACAACTGGCTACTCCAAGCACCATGACCGGTTAGTGATTTAAAGTGCCTGAAGTCGGTATGTGCAATGTTTCTCTATGAAACGCTGCATATAGGAAGTTAACCCCTTTGCTGCCAGAGGTTTAACTCCACTAATGGCAATGTCAATGGGACACCATTAGCCAGCCAGGAACAAGAATTTCATGCTGGCTAATGTCCATTCTGTGTGTATTGCACAGATTTGCATTGATTGGTTGAGCATGGTCAGCTGACATGCTCATCAAATAACTGGTCAGCAGGATAGACCTACTGATTTTGCAGTCCTGCACAAACCAGATGCACATCGGCGGCCATGACTGACCCTCAGGAACTGGCAGGGACACAGTCAATAGGGCAAACCAATGCAAACCAATTTTCCCCATTACCAATAAACAAGGCCAGTGTACTCCTCGCGTCAGCTGACTGTAATGGTTATGATGCTTGGAGTATCCTTTAAGAGTAGAGGGTCAAGCATAAAGTGCAGAAAAAAATAAAATGGTAAAAAAAAAGGATATTAAAGATGGTTTGTTTTTATTCCCTGATCTTGATATTTGTATCCACGCACTGACGTGATTTAATAAAGATATTATTTGAAAATGTCATTTTATAGGTGTAGCTTGAGACTCCAGACTGCTTTCTCTAATATAAAATGAAGGCTATGTATAGCTGTGTGTGTTAATAACATTCTCTTAACCCTTGCACCACAATATCAAGACTTCATCTTGTCATTTGTTAGGCTATGAAAGATTTATAATACTGCACTTAGCTTTTCAATTTATTTTTGAACCAACGTGATGTTCATTTACCAGGTGCCAGTACAGTATGTGTTCCTGCTACTGAAATTTCTCAAGCCCATGCTTAAGATATCCCCTTCTTTCTTCCAACTAATTATGGACCGACCAAACAAAACAGGAAGATGAGTCATATGGAAAGCTATATTCCAGACTCCAGAGTGGTAGAACCACACAGTTGAATAGAGCTAATCAACATTTTCTCCAACAAGTAAAGACTAGTTTAACCCATTGGTTTAAAATCAAAGAGTTCTAAAGAACAAATATGTTGTTTAATCATTTAATAATACATTATTTCTAATGTTAAATAAAATGTGAGGGGCTCATGATTATGACCATGAAAACATTCACAATTGTTTTGAAGAGCAATAACAATTTGTGCATATATGTTCAGAAATATTTCCAAGGTACAACTGAAATGTCAATATATAAAATAAAACATAAAATGAAAAGAGCTTGGCAATCTTCGAACTATAGGACATTTAAAGCACCCATACATTTTTATTTTTTAAATAAACAAGTCCACTCTAGGCTTCAGTTATCACATACACACAATATTCATGAGGGTCTATAGGTCAGATGGATTCTAAAATACATAAATTACATTTATTATAATGGAATACATCTTATCTGGCCTCATTACAATAAAGCTACCAGTGACAAATTATTACATTACAGTAGCCAATACTTTGTGATCATTAAAAGATTATCTCTTAAATCTGGGCTGTGATGTTTATACATTTTTTTGATTTACTTGTTTAAAACACATTAGCAATCGAAACTATTTATTATCGTTATTGAGATCATGAAATATGACACTAATTTCACGAACACCTTGCCAAAGTTCATTGCAATAAATACATGAATGTATATAACTCAATTCTGTTTACGCTGGAAGTAAAATGAAAACAAATTAAAATGGGATGTGAGCAGATTTGGTATTTCAACCTACAATTTTCAATTGGGAGTCTACCCATGGGACACATAAAACCAGTTATCTTAATCTGACTTTCTGTTTTTTTTTTCCATATCTTCTGGCAATAAATGATTTAATCAGACATTCATATAAGAATCAATGTAGTTTTAGATTCACCACCTCTGGTAGATGACCCTGCGCAGAAATAAGACAAATTGATCTTTCTAAGAGTAAATTAATGCAGATAACCTAAAATTACCTAGATATTTTGATATAGAAAAAAAAGTTATTACAAAATAGCTTACGGCCGCACAGATCACAATATCAGCTAGTGTCCTACTTTGTTAGAACATAGGAAGAGTGTTTAAATGGGCAACATCATCACATTATTATAACAATAATTTAGACAATACATTATACAAATATAACAAGAATCATATAAACAGAATACCCCAAGCGGTATTACACAAACACGTTTTTCTTAAATACATTATAAAGGTAATGCTTTAGAAATAAGTCATATGAAACGAAATGAAGAATAAAAAGTATGCATGCATGCTTAGAAATTTCTATTTCAAGTCAGTGAAAAAGGAAGTTGAACAGAATCACTCACAGCTTCTCATTCAATTGAAAAAAAAAAAGAATGGTAAGCGCTTTCAATGCAGCTGCTTCTATATACACGTGAATGGATGTTGCACATTTTTTCTTCGAGTTGAAACCATTCATGACTTCATAATAAATGTTTACAGTACTCCCCAGACTCTGTGTTAATGATACTGATAGCGGTGTTAGCCAGACGGAGTTTGAGAGGATGTGACGCAACTGAAGTACGTTCAATTGGATATATAGGGAACTGCACTCGCTCCCATCAGTCTCAGCCAAGGTGCTTTGCTGTACCAGGAATCAAACACCAAATTCCAAAATATTGAAGAGAAATAAATGTCCAGGCACTCCTTGGTTCAAAAAAATAGGCACTTTAATGGAACCACAGCATCGTTTCGACCGAAAAGGTCTTTAGCAAGCTTGATCGAAACGTTGCTGTGGTTCCATTAAAGTGCCTATTTTTTTGAACCAAGGAGTGCCTGGACCTTTAGTTCTCTGCAACTGAAGTACGTGTGATGTAGCTGCAATGATTACAGGTCTCCCAAATGTCCCGATTTTGGCAAGGCAGTCCCTATTTTAGGGTCCTGTCCTTTTTTACCGAGATTATTTGGGAGACAAGGAAACTGTCCCCAGAAAGCATACACTAAAGGCCCTGTAACAGCGGGTCCACCAACTTGGTGAGGCCAGTGACAGAATTTACACCACTTGTACCGTGCCCACTGTTGTCCCACTTTCCAGGACACTGCTGTTGGGGGCAGTGTATCACACTTTATCAAACATCACTTTGTTCTGCCACGATTTTGATACAAAGATGCAAGCATGTCTGCATAACAGGGCAGGAGCCCAGCTTTCTCTGCATGGTCCATCCTTAGTGAAATGCATTCATGCCCGACTGACCTGCCAATTCTTTGGGACAAACTCCCTCTCTGGGTGCGTCTATCCCTTTGTGTGTCTCAGGATACAGGGAGTTGGGTAGGTGAATATTATGAATCATAAGTGTAAAGAAACGAGAAAGCAAACATTCATATAGCTTTTTGGGACAGCAGCAAGATTGAAATAAAATAAATAAATCAAAATATACTGTCTAAAAACTAGATAAAAAAATATTGACACTACTATTGCGGTACATTTTCCACAATGAGTTGTGCAATAGTGGCACAGGTACTGGGAACTTTATGATAAAGATCAGAGCAGATAAAAATAACCAATTAGTAATTTATCCCATTCTTTATGTTTCTGCAGAGTTTTTAATTCATCGACGTGTGTGGTGCAATGCTCTGCAGTATTGCTAAAAAAAAATAGCTGTGCTCTGCAGTTGTATCTGATGTGATACTCTGCGGTTTAGTTGTTTCTCTGTCAAGGAACTCAGAACCAGAAGAACTGTTTGCTGTAGTCATCAACAGCCTGCGGTGCAGACTAGTAATTTACTCGGCTTATTTGGCATTTAGTGAATAAACCCCTTAGTGTGAAAAGTACGGGTCATTTCAAAGTGAAGGTTCTCATAACAATTTCCTTAGCTGTAAAAAATTGCTGTGCCGGAAAATCACACTCAACAAAACTCTAAAATTGCACATATCATAACGGGCAAGGGCTTAATGCCGTTTTATACAGAGATCAAGTAAAAATAATGTCTGGCGTTTCTAGGGACAAAACTAAAGTGTTCAAAATGTTTATTCACAAATTAACGGTTGTATGGTCTTAACCATGTGACCTGCCAACCCCAAATATCAATAATGAAAATGCATTAACAATGTATTACTTGCAAAGAGAAGAATAATTTGTAAACAGAAATCCAACTTACATTGAACAGAGTGATCAATATTACAGATGCTCTTTCTCAATGTGATTAATATTTTAAGATACTCTTTAGCAGTAGGGGCTGTTATAAGACACACAGCTGAATTGTTCCAGCATGGCTCTACTGAGTGTTTTAAAGTGACCTCTTATAGCCTTTCAGCATCTCAATGTAACACACATTTTCTAATTGAGTTATTTTGCTAACAAAATAAGAAAGCGATTGACAAGATGTACGATAAAGTTACATACAAGATTAAGAAGAACACAAGCAACAAAGAATGTGTTTTTCAAACATATTTCCAGTAGTCTAAACCAGTGTTCCCCAACCCAGGCCTTGTGGACCACCAACAGTCCAAGATTTATGTGTGTCCCTGTTTTATTCCAATGGAGATACTGACAAAACCTAGACTGTTGGTGGTCCATGAGGACTGGGTTGGGGAACACTGGTCTAAACCGATGTCAATGATGACTTGTGCGCATAATAACCGTCCATGCAATTTATGCATAAAAATGGCCGCATTACAGTAGTTGTTTCCAGCAGTAATTCTGAGTAAACAAACAAAATGGATGACAATAAGGGTAGTGAGACTATGCTGGACTTATTGTGGACTTTGAAGCTGTGTTGGCCCTGAGGAATTCTGAGCACTCAGATGAAATGCTTATTTGAAGATATGCATCTTTAGAATTTCCTGCAAAGTGAAGTGACCACTACTTTTATACTCTAGTTAGTTTAACCAATACATTGAGCACTATTTGACATATAGCCTATATTACCCAATATATGTCTTCTCTTCTGTATTTGTAGATATTTTGTGGTTTTGCCTCCTGAATTATACTTTCTATTGGGCAGCACTTTTATATGACTTTTATATGACCCATTGGTCAGCACTTTTATATGACCCAGTGGACATGTATGAAGAATTGATACACGAACAGGAAAGCACAGTAGATCTAGCAACCCAAATCAAATACCATCAGCTTTTAGGACTATTGTAATTCAAAATTGCTGAGCGTAATTATCTGTCTAAGTCTGATTAACCCATCTATTAATTGACCCAGTGGACATGTTTGTGCTATCGGAATAGCTACAGGCAGTAGGCTATGGGTATATTTAGAATGCTATATTTTTCGAAAACGTACAATAACAAGAACTTCTTATTCTCTAACACCAGTGCAATTAACTTAATGTTATATAAGGAACCATGGCGACAGAAAGCCATGTTAGTAATTAGAATGTTATTCTCTAGGCTGTTGTGTGTTTTAGCTGTCATTGAAAGCATGGAAGGTTAATGTACCAAGGTAATACATATGATAACAGCTCTGCCAAGGGACCATTATTAGAAAAGCTTGACCAGCCCTTGGTCTAATCAACAAACCACTTTCAGCCAAGTAACACATCATTAGTGAGATCTACAAAATGGTACTTTTTGTATGAATGGACCAGCTATGTTTTACCTGATGGACAACTATAAAAATAGTATATTTCATGGAAGGGTGAGAATTATAGGCACCGGCCTGTCTATTATTCTCTACTATCGCTCTTTCTTTCTTTACTTACTCTCTTTATCACCTTGCTTAGCATTTGTTACTTTAACCAACGTTCTTTCAAAAACACAGTCTCGCATGATGCCATATTAGAAAATGTGTATCTATTCAAATGCATAACTAAGGGACAAACAGAGTGCTCTGATGGATGTACATGATTTATATTGTGCTTGATGTAACTGAGCATTTCTGTGATGATCCAACGTCTCATTATTTGTTGTAATGTTTACATTATCTGTGCATCATTGGTTAACTGACCAAAATAAGGAATTTAAAAATATATTGTATATTATGAGATCAAAGCAGCATATTACCCCACCACAATCTATTCCCCTTCTTAATGTAATATTGGATGTTTTATACTAATAGAGTAAGAATAAAATAATAATAATAATGCTGTTAAGCAATTTGTTTTAGTATTATACTGGGAGGCAACAGTCACCACTCTTGTTATACTAGTGGCCAAGGAGACAATTGCCCTGTGCCCCCCTTGTTAGCCTGCCTCGACTCTCACAATTATTTATCAATCTTCAAATTTTAGTAAATTTAATCAAAATGGATATAATAGGCTTTGAAAACAATTGTCTATTTCAGCAGTAGTCACAATTTGGAATTTCAACCTCCTTTTCGCAGTTTGGAGTTCATTCACTAGTTTCTGAGTTTAGTAAATAAACCTGCAAGATTTTCCATAATTCTAATGCAGAGATTGCAATAATGTAAAGAGCTGCACAGAGAGCTATTCCTGTATTAGTCAGCATTGGGATCACTTCCAAAGTAACTGTGTAGCTAAATGACTTAAAAAAATGGTTATAGTATATAAATATGATGGATTTATATTATGGCTGAAGTCTATGATCATTAATCAATCAGCTCCATATCTTAGCATGCGCTATATTCACTATTATTAAAGTAAGGAGGTCTGACAATTGAGCAACACAGGTGAGCTTTGGCCTTGTTACCCCTTCGGAGTGGTGTCCAAGGAGAATTAAAATCCTAGTTAATTTGTTTCTCTACCAGAAATTTATGATTCTGCTATTGACACTTGGAATGTGGCAATGAAGAGCCATTCTGGGACAGAGTACTTAAAGCTGAGCAATGAATCTCACTGTAAATGTATGGAATGTTCCCCTTGTTCCAATTTCGGCACTTGGCGTTCTACTTAGCTCCTGTCTTTACAGTATAGTTTGATGAATTCCTGAATACATGAAATTGGCCTGTGTTCCCTAGGCCAGGTACGATAGTTTGTAGTAGTCTTAATATAAGCTAGTAAGAACAGTGGTGACATTACAGTTTTAGAACCTGAAACAGATTTTAATCCACCTTACCAGTAAGTGCCTTTGGACAAGAGACCTAACAATATTTGTCCGCCGACCTCAAATCCTCATTTTAGCAGTGTGTTTTTTTACCTATAATATCCCCTTTTCATAATTGTAAATTACTATTGAATATGTTAGCCATACAATTATAATTATATTAATATATTTTGCTTGTCAGTTGGGTTTATTGTTTAAATAACAAATTGTAGTGAAGTCAAATCCAAAAGTTCAACTAAAATATATTTGATTATAGCTAAGTTTTTCCAGCCTAAATTTTATCATTTGGATTTCAGTTTGCTATAGTTTGAAGTTTAGTGTATACACTTCAATGTGTTTTTAACATCCATTGGGTATCTTTAGTGTGTCCTCCGATTACCTCATTGTTTACTTACTGCCAAGCACATGTTTAATAGTAATGAAGCCTTGGACAAAAAGTACAATAAAAATGAAAAAAAATACAAATACAATAGAAATTTTCACAAAAGTGTTAATTGTCAGGAATTCAAAATTAATTTCACAGTTTTGGCCAAAACAGTCAAATTGAGAAATCTCCAAATAATCTATATTTTAGTTTTTTTGTGTTTTGGCCAAAACCTGAAATTCACTTTGAAATTTCTTAAATTTCCGATGTTTCACAATTTCGTATAATTGCTCTATATAGTGCTAAATTATAACTCTTATACATTGGTCATCTACTACATTTAAAGAATTATGGGAATTATAAGCCAATAATATCTACAAGAGGGGGCAGAGTGTGAGATCCCTGCTTTAGTAAACAACCATTTGTGGGTTGAATTACAAAAATATAAGCCAGAATAATGTAGCTCATTATGGCTTTAATTTAATATTTTTGAATAATCTATTCAAATGATTTAATATTTTTTGATAAACGTTTACATTTCTTGTCAATGTATTAAAACATAAAAATATATCATATATTAAAAAATAATCTCAACATATAAAAAAAAGTTCAAAATAATAAAATATTTGTTAAAATATGAAATCATTTTAAAGGTTTAACTAAAAAATATAAAATAATTTGAAAACCTTTTCCAAAAATAATAAATCAGATTAAAAAAAAAAAAAAATCAGTTCACTGTAGGCTGCAAAATGATTTTCGGTCTCTACAGTTTATATGCTAAATATAAAACTTTGATAATTTGACCAAAATTATGGTGTTAAAAAAAAAAATCTGAACTCTCTCGATTTAAAATTAGCAACTTAGCTTTCTAGTCTACACAATTCAATGTTAATAATTATTACTTAAACAACAACTGCCACTGTGATGTACAAAGTATCCAGTAAATATAGCTACAGAAAAAGTTCTCATTTTTTTTTGTCTGCAATTTATTTAAATCAAATGGAAAAAAAAATAATGATGAAACATAAGTGGTGGTATATTTAAGTAGATGTTGCAATTAATAAAACAAAAATTAAATCATAAACTGGTGACACGCAATCATTCTTTTCCCCCAGATCTATTTAAATCCATGTTCCATGAACACCAAGGTTCCAAATTAGAATTCTAAGACATTCCTATATAAATCAAATTTCCTTTAATAGCTGCCCAATAGCTGATGTAATGGCAGCAATAAAAGGATATGTTAAAACATATTATGAACTGGAACTTTTGCTAATTAATCTTTCTATACTGTATATACTGTGAATTCCTTACATAGAGCTCAATGCCCAATCTCTATAATTTAATAGATCTCACTGGTAACCATATAAAGATAAAAAAAGCGATTTAATTTATAAACCCTGCAATTCCAATTCACTGTTCAACTGTAGGAAAGAGAATGCATGCAACTCAATAGGATACGAGTCGCGTTCTTGTTTTAATATTCTCTACGGGATATTTAATATACTAAAGAAACCTTTCAGTGGCAAATTATGACAAATACCTTTCATGCAGTAAATAAATAAAGCTTGTACTACAGGATTTGCGAGAGTAAAACAAAATCTAATAGAAAGTATAGGTATATACACATTCATTTATATAAACAACATACAAGATCTGTATACTCTTAGATCTTCTAAAAAAATAAGCTATGATTAAATACAGTCAAGGTTTTAAAAGTAGATACATATCCATAGATATTGCTTTTTTTTAGATTTATAGAACAGAGAAAGTTCATAAATAGTGTAGAATGCACAATAAACACTGTAGCCTAATGTAACGGTTATGATGCTAGAATGATATAGCCAGTATTGGGCAATTTTTTTGCAAGTGGTTTGACAAAAACAGGTGACATTGGTGGCTCATCAAATTCCTTTTCTAAACAATTTTAACAGCATATGTAAGCTTTCCATGCGCACACCGTACAGTGATAGTTTGGTAGTGCTGGTTGATAGAAGCATTTAGTATGTTGAATAAAACTTAAAGGGACACTGTAGGCACCCAGACCACTTCAGCTCATTGAAGTGGTCTGGGTGCTGTGTCCCTTTTATACTTAGTGCTGCAATGTTAAACATTACAGTTCCAGAGAACTGTGATGTTTATTTTGCAGCACTAAGTCTGCCCTCAGTGGCTGTCTACCAGACAGCCACTGGGGGCACTTCCGGAATCGTAACTCTGGACATCCTTAAGCTCTGCATGAGGACCTGCAGGATAAGATTTTTCCCCGTAGGAAAGCACTGATTAAATGCTTTCCTATAGGGAGGTCTAATGTGCGAATGCCATTTGCCGCAAATGCGCATTAGACCCCACTCGTTGCGTGATGGAGGAGGGGGCGAAGGGGGCGGAGCTTTGACCCAGTGCCGAGGGACATCGGAGCTGGGATAAGGTAAGTAAATAAAGGGGTTTTAATTCTTTATTTAGCAGGAAAGGTTGGGGGCGCGAGGGAGGGGGGAGGCAGAGGGATGGGTAGTGCCAGGAATACAGCTTTGTATTCCTGGTAGTACAGTATCCCTTTAATTCTTTTCTTGCCATCTTTGTAATTGACACAGTGAGCCAGGGTCAATTTGTCAATGCCAAATGGGTTAATTAAGATTTAATTGTCAGTAGGGACCGCTCCCCAAAATTGTACTTACAAATAAAACTTTCTAATTTTATACTTCTCTATCCCTATTTTCTATCCTAATGTCTTTCTTATCAATATTGGTGTTCTGTCTAAGTGTACAACAGAGCTCCATAGCACTAACACGCAATTTAATTTGTCTTTAAACTACAATACATGTGTTTAGAAATCAGTCAATAAGTTACATTATTATTTTTCTAAAATACATTTTAGTTCTATAAATTGTTACTAGCAAGTCACCTAAAATGTCTCATGCCAGCTCCACCTCTTGGCCAAACACACTCACTCCCCTAAAATTAAAGTAACCCTCTATGTCCTTTTGAAATGTTGGGAGGTGTGCCATTTTTATGTCTCCTTTGCAGAATTCACTAATGATTGTTATTTTAAACAGTGTACTTGTAAAACTTGATCTTTAAGAGTGTTCTAAAAGTTGAGCAATCACCATGGAAACAAGGGGATTTTTCAGCTGAGTGATCCATATTTAGAACTGAACTCCCAGGATTCTCAATTGTAATTCTCATGTAATTTGTCTAGAAAGGGTTAATAATACACAAACATGACATAAACAAAACAATTAGGAAAATGGGTCAGGTGAAACGAGTCTTTAGAAAAGATCCAATAAATAGTTGGGTTTTCATAATAAATAGTATTTTTTCTGTCTTTAACTGAGGTACTATATAAACATAATCTTAGCAAAAGATGTAGGCTTGTTGTATATACACTTTAAAAATTGTTAAATAAACAAAAGCTATTTTGAGTAAAGTTATTTTTATATGACAAGCCCACTTTAATAAGTAAAAATAAAATTGTATAGCCTCCGTTCCTATCTTAAAATGCGTTGGTAAATTATTAGTTAACGACACGCCCTATGTACTCTGAGCTGAAGTCAATACTAATTTGCAAACAGATACGTTCTCTGTTGGCTTTGTCATAGTATATCTTGAATTGATATGAACATTTTATTTATAGGATACAAAAATATTCTGATGAGACGTATTTTCTAGTTTGACAATTTTATTTTAACGTTATTTGATATACCTTTCAGACACTTGGGAAATCAATGCAACATTTCACTTCCCCTACTTATGTCAAAAGCGTTCGCTTTTAGCTAACAAATTTTCTTTTGCAGGATCTTCAAATGTAAGATGCTTTTAGCACTTGTTTGGAGTTGAATTTCATCATTCAGTGGTGAAATCTAGCATGCTAAACAACTACCGTATCAAACGAGAAATATCCGGGAAAGATATTTGGTAATCTGTTTTCTTCGTTCATTTTTTTAACCTCTTCTTTTTATCCAGTGCTTCTGTCCGTGGCCATTAAAAGCTAGCAGCTAGAAAGATATTTTAATGATGCACAAAGTGTAAATACAGTACATGAGTAATGAAACATTTAGTGAGATAGTGGAGTAGAACTTAAAAATTGTGGTAGAAAAAAATATTTACAGAAACTGATATTTTTTATGTGCATCTTTTTAGGGAGACAGAATCCAATTGTCCTTGCAAAAGCCTTCCAACCACAACCTCATTTTAAACCAAGTAGACATCCTGGGTGTGTGCAAACAGTAGACGTAGATGATCACCATTCATACTAAATTCATTCTTAGGAGACCAGTCTGTTATACCAGTAAAAGTGAGATTAGTATAAAAAAAAGGGACTGCAAAGAAATCCTATTGTGGAAATATATATATATTTGTTTGACATGTTGGCCATGATGGAAAACAGGAGGATCGCTTCTTATTTTTCTTTTTTTATTATTCTTATTTTTCTATATTTTCTATTCTATATCTATATTATTCTTATTTTTATGCTTCAACATTGCCGGTATAATTCTTTTTTTTTAAAATTGAGTGGTGTTTTATATATTTTGTCCACATTTTATAGTGTATATTGGAGCTCACTAGGATTCTACTTTAAGAGGTCCAAACTAATTTAAATTGTTTATTTTTTTAAGCCGTTGTGGTGGCATTCAGCGTGACATTATAATTATTTTTAAAGAAGAAAAAAACTAATTTAGTGGCACTTTTGGGGAGGTTTCTCCATCTCGAATTAGTAAGGTACATGGCCTATCTAATGGGAATCCTTGCAAGCATGGTGTTGCATATAAACAGGGTAGATATAACTCAAAAGATCTACCTATCCTGTCCTTTAAAATTTACACGTCTCATACACATTTTCATTGCATGTCCAAGACAGTGTTGTTAAACCTAGTAATAATCACATTCCATATTAGTCAACCACCACAACTAGTGCTGAAAGGTTATACCATGCATTAAAAAACAATTATATAGCAACTATTTTCTATATTATTATCTTTTAATTTTTTTAATAATCGATCATCTGAGTCAGTATTGGTTACATATTTTGGTTAAAGGCACCCCCCTCTAGATGAGGGGAACCCCCTATAATTAGGTACCCACCATATTAGTACCATGTGTTCTAGTGTCCATTGCAACACAAATAGTGTCAGCAAGACCGGAGCTGCATCCTTATCCCAGCTATCCGTAGTTTTAATAAGGCAATCATAGCAAACACCAAAGAAAAAAATAGAAAATATATTGGTGAAACATAAATTAGATGTGATAGATGATAAACGAGAATGCTAACATTAGTTAACTGTATTTGTTGGTGTTTTCTGAGTCAATATAACCCCACTTCAGCAATGCTTTTGGTTCATTCAAAAGATCTTGTTTTGTCCCCCATACCTACAATTTTGATCTAAACACCATAAAGTAATTTATATTCTCTTATAAACTTTTAACCTGCCAGCTCTTTCATAAAATTACTGTATATTTCATATACTGGGTGGCCCACTAGGCTTGCCTATACAGTGGTCAGAGCATGCAGATCTAGGTAAAAAAAATCTAAATTAACACAAATAGGGTTAAAGAAATGTTTAAAACTTTCAACGTTCAAGAATGCATATAGTTTTATGTTGCAACCAACTATATGTGACATCACTACACAAAAAACACACTAAGCCGTTGAAGATAGTGAAGCAGGAACAAGCTCTTAAAAGAGCTTAGAAGTGATTATTCAAGGGAGCATGCAGAGCATAGCAATCCCTTGTAGTGATATAGCCGGTTACCCTCAACAAGAGACAAGACTCTAGATTGAGGGTGAAGAAGAACTGACTCCAATGAGCGTTTATTCCTGCTTATATACAACTTTCCCAGCAAGGTTACAGCAAGTGTGGGGCACTGGAACTGTAAATTTAACAACCAATAAAATAATAATAATTTGGTGCACTAAAAAATATCTTAATAGGGGTTCTATGGTATCTTGTTTGGGTATAAACAAATATAAGTAGCATGATACTGCAATTAAGATAAACCATTGTCCCCTTTAAAACAGACTCACAAGATGTGAATGGTCAAGCATTGCTCATGCTTGCTGGCACTGGGAGAATAAGACCATGGCTTACGATGGATCCACTGATTAATGTTCTATAAATTAAAAATATACTCTAACTCCAATGTATCAAATCTTTGCCTCAAAGAGAGGTGCCTTGCTTTTTCACATTCATGTACCTATTTCCTAGATGTCACACAGTTGCTCACTGCACTCTAGTCCCTCAGCTCCTAGTCATTGATCTCAACATGTTTTACTCGGCCTCCTGAAAGTGTGCCTTTCCAATTCCAAAAATATGTATATATATATATATATATATATATATATATATATATATATATATATATATCTATATCACTTAGTCAATTAGAAGTCCAAACTCTAATTAGTCCTATGGCCAATTCATTTGAAAAGTTTTCAGAGCAATTGGTATACATGAGCAAGGTTAATTCTTATTTGTGGATCTTCTACGTTGTCTCATTATTTATAAGTTGTACTAAGGAAATACAAATGTTATTTATTATTGATGGTGTTAACTTGTCAATTTTAGTTGTTCGACTAGGACACAAAATAGGAACAAGGTTTTTTATTTTATCTAACTGGATTATAATTCTATTATTTAGCATAACGCATTTTAATAATATGTGTATAAAATAAAAGATTGCAACAAAGTTTTAAAATAAAACGCTTGATGATTATAAATTATCCATTGCTTAGTTTGTTTCAGAATGGGTTGCAAAGGTCTAAAAAAAAAGTTGTGAATATATTCACTTTTATTCTGTTTCCTTCAAAAAGAACTGCCCACTGGATAAAAAAAAAAAAAGAAATCAACTGAAATCTTGATCTGTTACTGACTGTAAGCCATAAAAAGGGCAACTGTTTAGAGCACTACGTCAAATCATCTACTCTGTTAATGGTTTATTTTTCCGTTTACAGGAATGGGAAAATAGGCTCTAAATCAAGGTTTGACTTGACCTGCAGGGCGTCCTATTCACATAATAGTCCCCAACATCCAACTCGTATTTCTTATTACTGCCCTTTCTGTGTTATAAAGGCCTACGAATCAATGCACTTCAGCTCCTTAAAGCACTAAACAAGCTCAGTAATGGCTGTTTCATCGGGTCGGTTTATAGAAAGCCTTGCAGCGGGTTCTGGCACGAACAAATCTTTCCAAGTTCCCCGCAATGATTCATCTTTATGTTCTCTAGAAAATACTATTAGTAAATGAAATATGTAAGGCTTTAGACCAGTTTTAAAATCCTTTCCATTAACATCCATAGAGGTGCTGTACAGCCTGCGAACACTCGGAGCTGAGAGAGCGGTATTAAAATAATTAGAGTATGGTTATAAAGGGGCAGCGACAATTAACCCTCAATGGACAATGACAAATCGTTACCTGAATTTTCTAATTTAATATTTTTCTCTGCTTTAGTATCATGCTACAATGCTGCATATTCATTTTGAAGAGTAATATGATTTTTTGGTTAAAGGTTGAATTTTAATTAACATTTCCCCAATCACAGGGAAACCTGACAGGGCCTAATATGCATAAATAATATATGGTCCTTTTGTCCTTTCTGTTTGACCTTAGTTTTCTGCAAGCGATCCTCATTATCAGGTTAACCTCCTTCTGGAAACAAAAAGTCTCCGCGTGAAGGGCACATCTTTAAAGAGAGATCTTTGAGACGCACAGCAGGTGCCAGATATGTGCAAGAAAAAAAAAAGGCAGAGAGCCTCTATTCAGATTAATGGATGAGAAAGCCTATGTTTAGACAGCAGGGAGCAGCAGGATCCTGAGTCACAGGAAGGGGAACAATTTACTAACACCTGTGAATACACATAGTGACATATTGTGACGCTTGCCAGTTTAGATTTGCCCACATCTTCACTATATCATGAATGAAAAAAAGAATTCTGTTGTTTCCACTGGAAAAAAAAATGAAACACACCTTTAGTTATAATTTTCATTTATTTGTTTATATTTAGTTATTTAACTATACAGAATTAAAGTAACACTATATGCACCCAGACTCATTGAAGATGTCTGGTTGCAGTGTCCCTGTCCCTCCACACTCCAGACCCCAATACCACTTAGCTTGCTGAAAATCTTTATATATGAAGAGTGTGTCCTTTTTTCATTTTGCAAAAAGTGCAGATTTCAATAGATTAATTTTATAAATTAAAGGAACACTATAGGGTCAGAAACATAAGCATATATTCCTGACACTATAATGTTAAACCCACCATTTAGGTGGCTTGCCCCCCCCACTAATCCCCTTAGAAATCTCAACTTATTTCCAGCACTGCATGGCTCCACCGGTGCTGGCTCCACCCACGATCTGCCTCCTTGAAATAATCATCAGAATTGCTGATTTTTAGCCAATCCAATGCTTTCCCTATGGAAAAGCATTGGATGGGCTAGAATCAGCAAAAAGGTGCAATGTGGGCAGGGCCAAACACCATTTTGGCCAATCAGCACCTCCTCATAGAGATGCATTGAATCAATCTATGAGGAAAATTTGGCGTCCCCACGCTGAAAGGCAGTGCTGCCTACTGTGCAGCACTGCCCCAGGAACACCTCCAGTGGCCTTTTGAGGAATGGCCACTTGGAGGTGTCCTTAGGGGGGAAATACTTGCATATAATGATTATACTCAGCAGAACAACTACATTAAGCTGTAGTTGTTCTGGTGACTATAGTGTTCCATTTACCTAGTAGGTCCTGTTACTTCCTAGTTTCACTTAAAACACAGGCTATTGCTGAGATCTTGTGTAAAATGAATTGGCCTCAGCAACTCCCTGTAACAGACCGCCTGGCACCCTGACTGGGTACCTCCGTTACTGGATGCTCCTAGAGCTTCCAGAGGGCTCCAAGCACTCCGCCGGACCCCACAACCACCGCAGATCCCACAAACTGCCATAGCTTGGTTGGGGTCTCGCTGTCTCCTACCCACCCTGGACCTACAACAAGGCTCCAGGCTCCAGTGGGTGAACCTCTCCTCCAAGAGAGTGAAGCAGGAACAAGCTCTTAAAAGAGCTTAGAAGTGATTATTCAAGGGAGCATGCAGAGCATAGCAATCCCTTGTAGTGATATAGCCGGTTACCCCCAACAAGAGACAAGACTCTAGATTGAGGGTGAAGAAGAACTGACTCCAATGAGCATTTATTCCTGCTTATATACAACTTTCCCAGCAAGGTTACCACCCACGTGGACCTTGTGGGGCACTGGAATTATAAATTTAACAACCAATAAAATAAAAGCACATGGTTAATCACACCCACTTTTTACAACAAGAATCCCCCCCTCTGCTTGGGAGATAATTGAGTTAATTACTGTATCAACTCAATTATCTCCAAGCTAAAAAAAACATACTTTTATGCCATTTTTGTAACTTTGTGAGTTTACATGCAATATTAATAAAACAATATTATTAATATATTTTTATAACTAGCATAATTTGGGGACAAACATATTCAAAATTCACTTGAATCGGTTAAGTGGTTCAGGAGATAGGTGGAAGTCATATTTTGACAGAGGAGGGACAAAACAGCCAGTTCCAACTGGTTTGGCAGTGTCCCTGGGACAACACCCTGCTGGAGAACAATGGGACAGGGGGAGGGGAAGAGGCACACCTTCCCATGGATTCAAAGGGGCAGAAAAAGTGTCCCAAAAGTTTCAATATGTCCATACACTGTTTTTAAAGGGCCATCACTAGTCCAAATAAAAGTCCATGAGACCAAGTAATGGTTTTAAAGGGCACCCCAGGGCCATAGTCATGTGGCAAGAGGCTGGAAAGCAAGCTTCTCCATAAGCCAGGGGAGCAGAGCAGTTTGGCACATAGAAAGCCAGTGGCAAATGGCAGTTTGTCACACTCCCCATTTATACATGTTCAGGTGAGTTCAGCCCCCTGGTTTCATATATATATTTGGGAGTCTGGCCAACTCCTTGGTTTTGCAGCCCACCCTGTCCCAGGTGCCTCATTCCAGGGCCCTATTTAACCTTGTACTGCAGAGAGCCCCAAATGGATCTTTTCCGCAAATAAGTGGGTTAATCTCCTAAGAGCAGGCATTGGCTGTTAGAGTAGGACCTGCCAAAGATGGGGTACATTGACATTGTGGCAGGCTTATGCAATGTATAACGATATTCTGTAACTAAACCCCAATTATTTTTGCCTTTAAAAAAATAATAAATAAATTAATCTGTGAGCTTTGAAGTTGTTTTTTAGTGGATTAGCGAGTGTGCTGAATCTTGTGTATCGCCTGTCTTGCAAAGGCTTCTCATTGTACCAGACAGCCACTAGAGGTGCTTCCTGCAGTTTAACTCTGTGAAACGACACTGGACATCCTCACGCTTTACATGAGGATGTCCAGGGTCTTGAAAACCCCCATAGGAAGCACTGAGTCAATGCTTTCCTATTGGGAAGGCTTAATGCGCGTACAGTGCTTGCTCCACATGTGCACTAGGTTCCCGGATTGCGCTGATGTCAGAGGAGGAGGAGCCCAACTCAGCACTGAAAGACGTAGGCGCTGGTATCAGATAAGTGAATAAAAATAATTTAAACCCTTTCATGGGTGGGTTGGGGAGGCAGAGGGACTGCAGTTTTGTATTCCTAACACTATATTTTAACAAATATTTTAACACTATATTTTAACAAAACAGAAATACAAAACAAAAACAAAAAAAATACAAATATAAAAAAATGCAAGCAAATGCAGACTTCATCAGATTCTCAAGAAAACAAGTACATACTTTAAGTTAAGATGCTTAAAGCATAGCCTTAGGGATTGGGGAGGAATGTCTGTTTGTATACATTTTTATATTTAGTAGCTAAATTAATATGGTATAGTGTCACCTTTCAAAAAAAGACCTAAAACTACTATTAAAGAAACAGTATATACTGTAGTTGCAATCACCACTGGTAATAATGCACTATTCAACTTTGCTTCTTAAACTATATAAAAGTCTTCGTGGTAATGAATATGACAGGATGTCTTCTTTAGTTCTTCATTATTTTTATATGGTAGACTTCTTGTTAATTAATTGCAACTGGAATAGTGAATTGCATATTTTTAACAACTAATGAATATTTAATATGTATTTGCACATTAAATTGGAATATTCTTCAACGGTGAATAGTGCTAATGGGATATAGATTATCTGTGAATGGTATAAAAAAAATTTTTTAAAAGCCAGGAGCCTAAAGTCCAACTGAGGGAAATTGAAGTGCTCGATTTCAAATAAACTCTACTGTTTCACGCACATTGCCTTGGCATTCACTTTGACTCTGACCTTTCATTCACCCTCTATATAAACTTTATCACCAAATCCTGTCTCATTCACCTTAAAAATATTTTGGCGTTTCCCCCTTTCTCACTTAGGACGCGAGCAAAATGCTTGCCCATGCTCGTGTTATTTCCCACCTTGAATATTGTAACCCTCTTATTGGCATGAGTAGTGTCCAAATTGCCCCTCTACTGTCCATAATAATTGTCTCTGCTACACTCATCTACGTACATCCCACAACTCTCACCTTTTAGCTATTCATCAACCTTCCTCTGCTGTCTTCCATCTGCTGTGCTTCCTCCCTAAATTGCCCTTCCCATCCTCCCAGCTGTCCTGAGCTAAAATGTTGATATATTTTAGCGTGATGTATTAATAAAAGTTCAGTTTTATTAAAGTGGTATGTGAAGTCCTTGGAGTGTGCCCTACCTCCTGTTTGCTGTTTATTTTTGCTGGACCTGCACCGGACATCCTCTTTCCTTCCCTGCAGTGCAAGCCACCTAGTATCTATCTATCTATCTATCTATCTATCTATCTGTCTGTCTATCTTTTTATTATTATTATTCTGATTGCTTTATTTTAATATTTTTCTTTCAGTGCTTGACTCTATCTTACCTTGGAGGGGTAATTCTTCCTATTTTCAAAAACATATACTTCAAAAATTCATTTTAGGAATGGTCTGTGTTACATGTATACATCTCAAATTGCAGACATTTATATCGCCGTCTATTTTATTTTGCTGTTGGAAAACAAAGCCTTTATTTCATTCATAGAACAAGATATCTGTAAAATGAATGAGCTTTATGAATTGGTGTTCTGGTGAGCTGCGTCTAGTCTATGTCACAAGAATATATGAAAGATCAATACTTTGTTAAAAGGCTCGTGAAACAATAAAGAAAGAAAATTGTGATTGACTTTGGGAACTCAAATAGTCATTCAGATTCTTCTGTCCCAAGTAATAAAGTTGGGATAAACTAAAGAGCTACTTTGAAATTTATAACAAAGAGATGTTAAAACTTTAGAACTCCAGATAAGCTAGACTACATTTTCTGTAATATTAAAATTATATTAAAATGTTATCGTGTTGATAAGTATGTTGATGCTTAACTAATTAATTATGCTAATAGTGATGTCCCGAACTGTTCGCCGAACGGTTCACCACGGACGGCGAACATATGCGGTAAACTTTGACCCTGTACCTCACAGTCAGCAGACACATTCCAGCCAATCAGCAGCAGACCCTCCCTCCCAGACCCTCCCACCTCCTGGACAGCATCCATTTTACATTCATTGTGAAGCTGCATTCTTAGTGAGCTGTCCAGGAGGTGGGAGGGTCTGAGAGGGAGTGTCTGCTGCTGATTGGCTGGAATGTGTCTGCTGACTGTGGCTTGCTAATAATTAATTAGAAAGATTTGTTAAAGGACCACTCTAGGCACCCAGACCACTTCAGCTTAATGAAGTGGTCTGGGTGCCAGGTCCTTCTAGGGTTAACCCATTTTTTCATAATTATAGCAGTTTCAGAGAAACTGCTATAATTATGAATGGGTTAAGCCTTCCCCCTAATCCTCTAGTGGCTGTCTCATTGACAGCCACTAGAGGCGCTTGCGTGCTTCTCACTGTGATTTTCACGGTGAGAGCGCGCCAGCGTCCATAGGAAAGCATTGTAAATGCTTTCCTATGAGAAACTGAATCTTGCGCGCAGCTTGCGCGCGTGCGCATTCAGCGACGGAGGCGGAGGAGAGGAGGAGGAGAGCTCTCCGCCCAGCGCTGGAAAAAGGTAAGTTTTTACCCCTTTCCCCTTCCAGAGCCGGGCGGGAGGGGGTCCCTGAGGGTGGGGGCACCCTCAGGGCACTATAGTGCCAGGAAAACGAGTATGTTTTCCTGGCACTATAGTGGTCCTTTAATAAAGTACAGAAAACCGGTGATACAGACAAGATTTTAAAAATACGGTAATATAAAAAGATCATAACTCTCAAGTAAGGGACATAATGCAATCTTGGGGTTTTAGAGACATTCATAAGCAATGTCATGAATTATTGTCATATTTCCAGAAGCCAGAGATTGAATTTTTTTTCCCCATTATACACACTTCATTGTGTGGTTTTCTATACATGTACATAGCACCAATTGCTGGATGTTCCTACCTTAAATGGACCACACCCCTAAAGCACCCTATCCAGACCTCTAAAGCACCCTATCTTTACTGCAGATTGCAATAGAAAGTAGAACATTTATAAATAAACCCTATTATATTCCTTTGACTGTCAATAAAAAAAAAAAACCTAGACTGTTGGTGGTCCAGGAGGACTGAGTTGGGGACCACTGGTTTAGATCACCTTCCTTGCAAATACTTATCTTTGAGCAGCAGTTTGTGATTGGACAGACACTGTCTGCGGTAGAACGGGCGGGTCTTGCAAAGGCTGCAGACAAGAGATCTACAGTTTTAGCAAGTAGTTTAAGATATGCCCCAGTGAAAAATTCATAATTGAATACATGCATGCTTTTATGAGGTTTATATCTACTAAATAGTGTTGTTTCCATTGTATTCGGGCAATGGAGTTTCCCTTTAAACTAATAAGGACACACCACATGCCAGCAGAGATATCAACATCTGGCAGAAGAAGTTATAAGGTGGTCATTGTTCGAAAGTGCGCAGGATTATACTATTCATTGCCTAAGTATTCATCATGCTCCCTGGTTTACTTAAACAGTGCATGGGTCCTTTTAGACCTAGGCAAAGATGAAGGCATGAATATTTACAGAAGGTGAGAGATAATGAAGACTCATGTGCTGCACAGTCTGAAAGACATGTAAACATATATAGAGGCTGACAGACATAAGGGGTTGAGAGATATAGGGTCAAAAGATACTATGTCTAAATGCAATTATCTATGCTAAGCGATAAAGTACTCACAGTAGATGCGTTGTGCATGTAAAGATAGTTCTAAAAAAATATTGCCAAACATTACGATCATATGATTTAATCACAATAGTCTCACCGATGAGAGATCTAATAAAGAACGATTTATAGATTCATAAGAGATGGTTCTCAGCAACACACATTTTTCTGTGCCTGCTTCGAAGTCTATATAGTATTATTATTTTTTTCTTTTTTTTGTGTCTTTCAAAGACTCCGGTTATCATAGGATAGCACGTCTGGCAAGGTGTTATGTTCACATTCTACAAGAAGTATGATCATACATTTGATTGCTGCTTTGGGAAATTACTCCAAACACAATAAATTGGGTTCACCACAAAGCCAAGGCAATAGATTGACCAGTTTGACAGAAAAGAACAGCTTTCTGCCTGAAACAGGGTGGGGGAGGGGTAAAAGGTCTTTTATTGAGAATGGGCACCTGCCAGAGATAAGTGGCAGATAAATTAACTTGGGAAGTTTTAAGAAAGCTACATTCCCCCCATAGGCTAGTTGTGGTTTTATGACTGCTATAGAAGATCTTTTGTTGGTATAAAAATGACAGCTCAGATTCTCTCAAATAGATATTGTAATTGTTGTACATGGCATTGGGAACACAAACCCAGGAGGATTTTCAAAGCAAACCGGATTGGCAATGTCTTCTTTTAAATACAGATGTGGACATTTTAATCATAGAAGTGAGAGAGCTATCTTTTGTGAATATATGTATTGTGTAGTATAAATGTCTCTGTTTGTTCAACCTCCAAATTTTATGGAGCATTTAATCAATGTGTTTACAAAACTGAAACTTTTAATAAGCAGGAGGACATAAAACAGGTCAACATGCCAGCTCGATAACTGATTCTACAATCACCGCCAAGTAGTAAATATCAATGAGTTAACACTCTGCTTATATCACAGCTCAGCACCAGAATGAGCTTGATGTAGGTGCTCATGTGACATCTCTGCCAGTCTTGCGTTCCCACTGGCAAGATCGACAAATAGCCTCACTCCATCCATTCACATTCCTTTGATGCAAAATTAATGCACACATATACTTTTACTAAGTGCAATCCTCATGCCAGCATGTTCCATACTCATCTCATTTTCTATATGTTAGCCTAATTTACTCTTGATGCTCCATTTGATGCTCTTCTACGACTACCACTTGTATCCAGTCTCTGCTTTATTTCTACATCACAATCTGCCCTCCTGGTGATGATTTTAGGGGTTCTCATTTGATCATTCATATCCAGGTCCCACCATCTCATCTTGATTTTCAACTGTAGAAGAGTAGGAGTGCAAATAAAAAACTGTTCTGGGGTTCTAAGTCCGTATTTCCCTGATGAACTATTGATAGCTTAATGTCAACTTCACGCCATTCTTATAATCAATACCTCCTCTGCCAACTTTCCCTTGTATGTGATGGCACCATCACAAAGTAGATGTCTACACCCAAACATTGACTCTAGATGAACCCAACACACTTTCTAGATAAAAAAAGAGAACACTTGTGGAGTTGTTTTACATAAGTCCTGTAAAGTGTAAACTATGCAAATTAATGAAGAAAGCAAAGTTAGCAAACATGTAGTGCTCTAGGGGGGGCAAACAGGTCGGGGGGTATTAAACTATTATACTTGTAGACTTCCTTTCATTCTTTGAGCATCAGTGGTACTAATATCTGTGATTCTCAAAGGGTTACCTGGCTTTTGGTTTTTCAATACGTACATTTATATATATAGTAATAATTTGTGAGGAAAAGGCTAAAAAAACTCACAATGCTTTAATTTAAAACTACAAGCCTCAAATTCATGTTGAACAGCGAAAATGATGGGCAAAGTCATTTAGTCAAAGCAAATTTAAACATTATTGAAAGAATGTCACTTGGATTACATAAGGTAACTGCTGTTGAGCCTCCTATTAATGTGCATTGCAGTGGAACAGAGTTCCTATCAAGTGATATTCCTGCATGGGCAAAAATAAATAATAAAATATATATATATATATATTAAAAACTACAACTCATGAAGGGACTCATGAAGTCAATAAACATAAAGAGTAGTCTGAGAAATTTCTCGGTAAATAATGAGTCTTTTTAAAACAAGCCCTCACTGAATCCTGACAGTATTGGAAATTACAGGCTTATCTCAAACCTACCTTTCCTAAGGAAAGTCATCAAGAAAGTTGTTGCAAACCAGCTGGAAACACGGTTGTCAACAAACAATATCTATAACTCATTCCACTCAGGTTTTAGGACAAGACACAGTGTACTAAAACTGCACTAGTATGGGTCCAAAATGATCTATTAATGGCAAAAGATAGAGGTGCATACTTAATATTAATTCGCTTTGACCCCTCTGCTGCATTTGATACTGTGGACCACAGAATTTTATTACACCATCTGCACAACATCTGTGGGCTGCGTAGTACAGTTCTAAGATGGTTCAAATCAATTATATCTAACAGAACCCAGAACATATCATCTGGAGTACACACCTCTACACAGACCCCCCCTTACATTCGAATTCCATCGAGTTCCATCTTATCTCCCATGTTATTTGAAATGATTATGCTTCCAGTGGGGAATATCCCGAGACATCATGTTGTCAGCTTCCACTGCTATGCTGATGACACAAAAGTATACATCTTCTTCAAACCTAACTCAAAGGTTCCTGCTAAAACCATTAATAAGTGTCTTGCTAATCTCCTGGAGTGAATTAATAGCAGTTGGCTGAAGCTAAACTCAGACAAAACATAAGTACTTGCGATGGGTAAAGATAGTTTGATAAGCAAGCTGCAAAAAGATCATCAAATCAGTCTAGAATGTGAAACTCAAATCTAGCAAAAAAAAATCTTGACAGTGTACTCTCCCTGAAACATCATATATCAGCTACATGCCAAGTTTCATTCTTCCATCTAAACACGTAGTATGGCCAGGATCAAGCACCTGATGTCTGCAGAAGATCATCTCATGATCACCCATGCTTTGGTGACATCATGTTTAGACTACTGCAACACGCTCAATTAAGGTCTACCAGAAAAATTACTTAATTGCCTTCAGCTGGTACAAAATACTGTAGTGAGACTAGTAGCTGGTGAGTAAAAGTTTTACCACGTGACACCCATCCTCCATACCTTGCACTAGCTAATAATAAAATGGCGCATATTGTTCAAAATAGACCTTCTATCCTACAAAAATCTACGTGATCAGGGACCAAGCTATCTAAAAGAATTATTGGTACTCTATGTCTCAACTCGCACTTTTTGTTCAACACATGCCCGGCAGCTAACTTTGCGATAAAAACGTGGTTTGCAACCTTTTGCCATGCCTCATTTATACAAAGACTCAATACCTACCTGTTTACAAAAGCCTTTCAGAAATACGTAACTACTAAATACATGGTTGTATACAATCGAAAGCACTTTGAGTCTACCACGGAGAAAAGCGCTATATAAATTATTATCATTATTATTATTTTTCTCTATTGTAAATAGCATCTGCTGTTTTTGTTTTTTTATCTTCTTTAGATAATTCTTACCTTATTTGTAACAATTCGTCAATCTATTTTTATCTCAGGATTTAAAGAAAGGATTCTGTAAAGTCAAATCTCACAGCAGTTCCAAAGGAAGGGTAGAAACTGACAGCAGATTAAGCAAATAAACTCACACAGAGAGTAATATAGTTTAACATGTCTAACATACAACACATACTGCCCTGGCATAGCCCTGTGTGTTTCTACCTGTGATTCTTCTAATCCATGCATTCATTCCATCTGCTATAGATTTTATTCAAAAAATTACTTTGTTAAACCTGTGATTGATAGTATTGCATTTGCACCCTGACAACACCAAAATACTGAATTATTAACTAAAGAGAATAACATGTATTTATCCCTGTGCTACTGTCAAAATGAAACGTGCCCTGCTTTGTCATAATGGGGTTAATGAACAGACATCATTTTTAAGGTGTTCCACTTTTGGAACAATACACAACTATTAAATTGTGCTTGAATATTGTATAAGCTAATATGCTTTTAAATAGTGAACTCTACCATTTTTAGTCTCCTTTAGCCCCTAGACTGCTTTATCTAATTGCCATTCCCGAGAGCCGTGATTATCCTTGTGTCAAAATCTAACCAAGAACAATGCCCTGGGGCTTTGTAGGATCATCTCATACATGAGCTGGACCTTATTGGCACAGTCTGAAGTCATCCTACACGCGTAATCATTAGCTGTGGACTCCCTTAAGAGCTTGAAAAGGTGACCTTTTTTCTAAATTGCCTTCAACCAAGCATCATGTGGTGTGAATGGCTAATATGGATGTAATGAGCACAGATATTCAATGATTTGCATGACATCCTGTGTGTGCATGTAAAGCAAAATGATTGTCCTTTTTTACAAACTGTCTTTTTGCAGTCTAGGTTAAATTCTGCTCAGGGCGATATTTCTGTTTTGCCTTAACCAATCAAGAAAGCTGCATGATGAAGCCAAAGCTTTATAGTTACTAGTGTTTCTTTGTATTGCCACAGTACCAGGAATAACATATAAATACCAAAATTGTAGAGGAGTAACGAGTGTCTATTAAAGAGGCACTCTTACCACCATGAGCATTACAGTCCATTGTAGTGGCTGGAGAACATGACTGAAAGCATCAACTGACATGCTCAGCCAATCAGTGCAATCCAAAATTGAATAAAATTGCTATTACTAATGAGTTCTGTTTTTACGAGTGAAGTGGCTAGACACAAGCACCCGGGGCAAGTTTTTGTCAAACATCTTAAAAATGTTTTGGAAAGGATCAAATTTTATTTTCCTGATAGTCTAGTCAGGGGTAGGCAACCTTTTGGTAGCTTTGTGTCAGAGTAATACATTAAATTGTCTGTAATGTTAAGTGTGTGTATGTGGGTTGCTTGTTATATTTATGTCCAAGATGCATTATCTTGCACTTATCCACATTAAATGTCAGTTGCCACAACTCTGACCATTTTTCTACTTTACTTAAATCATTAGCCAAATGGCATCTTGGACGTAAAAACCCAAGGGTAGAGTACCGAATATTTGATAGAGTCCTAACCTCAACATCTGAGGAAAGGGATTTAGGGGTGATTATTTCTGATGACTTAAAGGTAGGCAGACAATGTAATAGAGCAGCAGGAAATGCTAGCAGAATGCTTGGTTGTATAGGGAGAGGTATCAGCAGTAGAAAGAGGGAAGTGCTCATGCCATTGCACAGAACACTGGTGAGACCTCACTTGGAATATTGTACGATGTACCGGAGACCGTGTCTCCAGAAGGATATTGATACTTTAGAGAGAGTTCAGAGAAGGGCTACTAAACTGGTCCATGGATTGCAGGATAAAACTTACAAGGATATGTGGGATGTCTATGATGTTTAGAGTGTGTATGTGGGTTGCTTGTAATATAAAGGTGTGTGGTAGGTACTGTCTGTGTTCTTGTATTTGTCTATGTGGGCTGTCTATGGTGTTGTGTGTGGGGGTGTTTGTGGAGTTGTGTGCATAATGTGCATATTGTGGGTGGGGACGTTTGCAATGGTGTTTCATTAATGCCTGGTGGTTCAGTGGTGAGCCTTGCAGTCTGCATCTTTTGGCTTTCATTCCAGCCTGGTGCTTTACCAGTGAGTGGAAGTATAGCCATGATGATCACTGTTAGGTGCTCAGTTGTGACGGGGAGTTCCCTTTGGTATCTACACACTTTGGCAGTGCAGACCACAGCCTTAGTAGTTCTCTGGGCACTGGGGAACTCTTGGGCAGCTGAGGAGATCCTCTGCTTTCCCTATATGGCCTCATGTGCCATGCAAAGGCACCCTGCATGCCATGCATGACACTGTGACATAGGTTGTCTTTCTTTGTCTAGCAGATGATTATCTCTCTTTTCTACTCAATTCTTTTTGAACCAGAATTTTATTTAGAGACCAAGGGACAGTAAAATGTATTAGCAGTCCTTGGAGATTAACAAATCACCTCCAATAAAGCTAAATAAATAAAATTGTCACAGTGAATTTCAAAAATATAAAAGAGGTAAAGATATTGCAAAACTACAAAGTTGAAATACTACTCAAGTCCATGACAACAGACATCAGGAACCACAAAGAACCAAGGTCAAACAAGGCAGATTATCCAAGGCACCTGTTGCAATGTAAAGACATGGTGGTATAACTCATGTGGGTATTTATAGCAATATACAATGGCATCTTATGGTTCCATGATACAAAGTGGGGAATGTAAATTAGAATGCAAATTCCAAATGAAGATTACTGTCCAGGGAATTATTGATAATATCACAGGAAGATAGTCAGGTTTAAACCTGACTGTATAGTTTACAATACCAATTTTTGGTTTGCTACTAATCAGAATTTAATTACGTCAATTCAGGTGTATTGGTGTTAGTGATGCTGATATTGTGACAGAAATGCTTGAACAATTATTATATTTTTTTCTTTGCTTCTTCATAACCAGACTTACAATGATCAGCCACAACATTAAATCCATCTGCCTAATATCATATAGGTCCCATTCGTGCTGCCAAAACAGCTCTGATGTGTTGACGCATGGACTCCACAAGACCACTAAATATGTCTTGTGGTATCTGGCACCAAGATATTAGCAGCAGATACTTTAAGTCCTGCAAGTTGAGAGGTAGGGCCTTCATTGGTCGGATTTGTTGTTCCAGCACATCCCACAGATGCTCAATCGTATTGAGAACTGGGAAACCATTCTTAAACAATCTTTGCAGTAGGGCAAGGTGCATTATCTTGCTGAAAGAGGTCAATGCCATCAGAGAACACCATTGCCATTAAGATGTGTACGTGGTCTGCAACAATCTCTAGGTAGGTGGTGATATGTGACAAATTAACATCCACATGAATGCCAGGACTCAAGATTTATCAGTAGTACATTGCCCAGAGCATAACACTGCTTCTGCCAGCCTGCCTTTTTTCCAGGGTGCATGTTGCTGCCATCTCTTCCCCAGGTTGCCATCCATCTTATATAAAAGGAAGCATTGTCCATCAGACCAGGCAAACGTCTTACATTGCTCTATAGTCCAGTTCTGCTGCTCATGTCCTCCACTGAAAGAGCTTTCATCTGTGGACAGGACTCATCATAGGCACTCTGACCGCCATTTGAGCTCTTCTATGTGATCTGACCAGACAGGCTAGCCTTTGTTCCCTATGTGCATCAATGAGCTTTTGGTACCCATGACCCTAACACCAATTCTCAGGTTGAGCTTCCTAGCACTATATTTTGGTAGGTACTAACAACTGCATTCCAGGAACACACAAAACTTGCAGTTTGGGAGATTTTCTGACCATCAAAGACACTCAGATTTTTTTCACTTGCCCATTTTTCCTGCTTCCAACACATAAAATTCAAAAACTGACTGTTCACTTGTTTCCTAATATATCCCCTTGTCAAGTGCAATTGTAATGGTATAATCAATTTTCCTTACTTCACCTGTCAGTGGTTTCAATGTTGTGGCTGATCAGTGTATGTAGCATGAGATTTACTCTGATTCTCTGATTTTCTTTCTTGCTATATACTTTTGCACTCTCCTCTGGAATTACAAAGAAAAATGTAAGAAACAAATAGCAAGATCAATATCCTGTTATAAATGATTTACCTAATCTGAAATAAAAATCTGTTTATTATCAACCGCAGTTCCTGCTGTTGAACAAATATAGAAGCTTGTTATTTCATTATGTCTGTGGCTTTCATTGTGAATTCAAATATACTTGATCAATTATGAATACGGATGATTGCAGTCAGTCTAAAAAACCATAGACTGAGAAGCTGTTCATTCGTACTTATAAAGCATTGTTCGCTTGTTCCTATTTTTATGTGATTGCAGAACCTCTCAAATCCTGATTGATTGACACCTCCAACCTCTTTATTTTTGTAAAGTTGTTTAAGTATCAGTAATAATGTCTAAAATGACTGTTCATCTCTTTGCAGGTGATGAGATCCATTACGAGAAAGAAGGATGAAAAACAAAATGCTTTGTCTAATTGCATAAAATTTTATATTGAAAGTAATAAATGTACATATTACTTTTATCCATCTCTAAATCTTGTTCGTTCTTCGTCATAACATACAATAAGATATTTTTATGACCCTAGGTAATTACTACAAATAAAATGATAAATCAGCGATGGGTACATAATGGCAAAGCATCTCAGAATCTGCTTTGCGTGTTGTAAAAAAAATAAAAATAAATAAAGTTCTGCCCAAGATTTTATCTTAGAAATAGGATATTACATTGGGTGATGGCCAATCGAGTCATCTGTCAATTGTTCATTTCACTCCCCATGATCAGATGTATTAATTATTCCTGGGACAGTAGTTTGTTTATTGTGTGATTTAGAAAACTTTCATACCGTTACCTGATTCACCACTCGCTAAATTCACCTTAATCTCTGTCTACTTTTATTGCCACTTCATTTATCTATTTTCCTAACAATGCAATAGGCAGAGAATGTTGAAAAAGACACATAGTGCGGTTCTGTATTGCGGGAGCTAATAGAGTTATACTAAAACAGAAAGAAGGCAACTTATACACAAAAGTAGTAAATGCAAAAGGTGAGATTGACCTGCAATCATACTTTAAAACCCATTCTAACGAGTGTCTCACTTCCTGCTACATTAGCTGTAACTGTTACCTAAATAAGTACCACACCATCTATTGTACAGAAATAGAATACATAAAGGAAAAGGTAAGTTCTGTTGTTATTTGAGCTCATCATAGCTTTTCCTTTTTTATGAAAGCAATACATGACAAAAATAAAGAAAGTAAATCAGACAAAACATGTTTTTTACATTTGTAATAAACAAAATAAAATAATTAAAACAATTTATTTAATGTCTTGGTGTTTCAGTAATACAAAGGCTAAATAAGTTTAATAGCTACAAAAACATGCACATTGTTGTAACAAAAATGTAAACATATTCAAAATATTGAAAGAAAACAAACAAAAAAAACCAGAAGCATAGATGGCGTTTTTGATTTGGCTATTTTAGTGTAAGTGTTCAATTTAATTTAGCATTTGCAGTACTTCATGCTTAAATAAATAGTCCAATCTGTTTTAGATCTGAGGCACGGGGCGATGGATAAACAGGAGGAATGTATGTGAAAATAGGCGGGGCAAGAATAGGTCCAGCCCACGAGCATCCCTAAAAAAAGGAAATTCATCCCTCACAATGCATCTTTGCTGCAAAGATAATCAGCACATGATATTTTTATTTACTTGTATGTTTAATAAAACTATAGAACATTAATCTCTTTCTGTTTGTTAATGTACATATCTTAGATTTGTGTGGTGCTTAGGATAATGTCATTTAAATCCATGCTCAAACAAGACAGAAAATGAATATCTAGATAATATGCATTGTGAATACAACAACTGCAAGATTGTTTTATGTTCTATCCCATGGCATTTTTAAGATTATGTTATTATTATATTCATCAGAGATGCAATTTCAGAATCCAGGAGCACAGGAAGTAATGAAAAATAGCAAATGAGAGAAAAATAAAATCAAATAACTATTATTGATAAAATAATTCTAAACATGGTCTACGGACAGTTTTTCCTTCTATTCTGACAGCTTATGTCTTGAAAGGAAATATTCTCTTGGTAATGCACAAAAATGAGTTCGACTATAGACAAAATATTTTTTCTCTGTGTGATTTCATAATTGTAGACCACCTGCAGACTTTAGCTGATTTTCAGATAAACATAAACAATGCACAAACAACAAGCAAATCTATGAACCTACTGGTATTGCAATAAACAGAATGCTGTAAACAATTCCAATGTCTCTATGAGTTTCTTAACTCTAGAGACAAGGTGGTCTATTCAATAAACAAGAACATACGGAGAACTAAATAAAAATAAATAATAATTGCGAAACATATGCAAAAGGAGCTCAATTTGAGGCTTTTTTTTCCAACTTGTCTAATTGTACCAACATATAATAAATTAAAGGATCATTATAACGTCAGGAACACAAATATGTATTCCTGACCCTATAGTGTTAAAACCACCATCTAGCCCCCCTGGGCCCCTCATGCCTCCATAAATATAGTAAAAATCTTACTGTTTTCAAGCCAGAATCTGCTGGCTCTGCCCTGTCTGCCTCAGAAAAACAAGCAGTCTGCTGACATCATCAGAAGTGGTGGCCTGATCCAATCACAATGCTTCCCCATAGGAATGGCTGAGACTGACAAAGAGGCAGATCAGAGGCCGAGCCAGCATGATTCAAACACAGCCCTGGCCAATCAACATCTCCTCATAGAGCCATGACCCAGGAAGGATCTCTAACAGCCATCTGAGGAGTGGCCAATTAAGTTATCACTAGGCTGTAATGTAAACACTGCATTTTCTCTGAATATACAGTGTTTATAGCAAAAAGCCTGAAGGTAATGATTCCACTCACCAGAACAAATTCAATAAGCTGCAGTTGTTCTGATGACTATAGTGTCCCTTTAATTTTCAATTAATTTTAAACTTACTGTTTAGGAAATTAATCCCTACAGCTTAAGGGGTCTCTAAATATATCTAATTTATATCTAATTATAGGGTCCATGTACCTCGATGACAATCATACATTACTATGTTTATAATAAGATGCATTGGTGCTGAAATAGTAACGTCAATCTTGTTGCCAAAACATCAGTTTTAATAAACAGTCTTCTTAGTTTAAAGGGTTACTTTAGTGTTTTTAAGTGATCAGTCGCCAGAACCCTGTAAGTCCAGCATTTCCCTAAATAAAGACACACAGACAGATATTTCATGTTGTGGCAGAATATGTAACTCCACCTGCAACAGCTCTTTGTTACCCAGCTCTTGTTCTGTATCCCCATGAAGCAAGTGTGGCTAAAGTGGAATGGAGGCCTTGACAGGGCTTGGAGGCGGGCTTAAGTGGGGATGGAGAGATTGGCTAGTTAGGAGATGGGCAGGCCTAGTATATATAGGGCAGCCATCTTGATTTTGCCACAACTAATCTACTCACCAGTCTGGGTTGGTGGATTCAGCCTGGTAAGTCTGTGTTTTTCTTTCAGGATGGACTCGGAATTGGAGGCCCTGATCCAGACGGCATGGAAGGGAGCGGCATGGGTGCAAGAGCGGCTCAGAGGTGTGGTTGCGCTGGTGGATTTGGAGGCTGGATGGACCATGCGGCCTGCCCGGAGGAGAAGGCCTCAAGCGCAGCTGAGCCCCGGCCCAGGAGACGTGGGAGGCATTACAGGAGGCGAGATTGTGGCAAATCGGGTCGTGGGAGGCCAAAGCCTTGAGGACGTGCACCTGGTGGGCCCACTACTGGCTTTGCAATGGCCCGATGGCATAGGAAAGAGGAGTCGGAGGCAGCGCGGGCCGGGAGGCCTGAAGTTGAGCAGCAGAGTGATGCCCGGACCGAAGGATGCCACGCTAGGAGGGCAGACCACCGCTGCCAGCGGTGTGAGTTTGGGGCCAGTGCCAGTGATGGAACTGCCAGATGGACGTGCAGCCCCCGGCCTTCTAGGGTTCACAGCAGGAGTCGTAGCCACAGGTCCAGGGTTAACGGTGCTTCAGGTTACCGGGGCAGAAGGACCCAGAACAGGATGCTGGGTTGGCACCGCCAGGAGGGTAGCAGCAGACTGCGACAAACTGCCCAGGAGTTCTTCTTATTCTTCAAGATCCCGCAGCAGGTCGGTTTCTGTGAGTTTGGTGTCATGCATGTTGGCGGGCGGAGATCAGCAGCTGCCGATACTGGGTCTGCTGGTACTGGAGCAGCAGCCCGCATGCCTTTGGCGGTGGAGGGCTTGGCTGGTGAGTCTGGATCTGCAGCACCTACACAGGGTTTCATTGACACACTGCAACACCTAATTGACACTTGGGAATGCAAGGGGGCAGTGGGAGCTGATGTGGGTCAGGTCTGGGCACCGGGCAGGGACGTTCCAGGTTTTGGTGCAAGGGGATGCGTCTGACAAAGGGTCGGCCGTGGCGGTGGAAAGTGACAGGGAGCGGGAGAAACTGGCGGGGAGCATTCCGGACACGGCACGATAGAATGCGTATGTCTTTTGCGGGGCCACATAAAGGAGAGGATCTGAAAGGGTGAGTTTGTCAAGGTGTTTTCGCTTCAGCCGTTGGAGGAGTATATCAACCTCAAGGAGGAGGATAAAAAGTACCTGAAAAAAGAGGAGGATGAGAAAAATAAGTGCTATCAGAAAATTCTGAAGTCCTTAGGCAACTGGCTGTGAGCATTTTGTATTCTGGCCAGTGTGATCGGTGAATAATTGCTGGGTACCTGTTCTTCCCTGTTTTCTTGTCTAAACAGCATTTGGGAAGCGTACTGCACGTACGGCGCCCTGGCATGGTTGCGGTACGATGAGCAATTTCGGCAACAGCTGTTGGCCAACCCCGGAATGCGGTGGGACCAGATGGACCTCCTCTTATGGCTGAAGCTGATGATGGTGCAGAAGGCGTCCGCCTTTCAGTCCTGGGCTGGCACAGGGGGCCTGTCCGCCTCGTCGGCCACAAGAAATTTGCTGGCCAGTGTTAGTGGGGATCGATGTGCAGTTTGAGGCATGAGTGCTCAGGGTGTGGAGGGACTCATGTCCTCCACTGATGCTTTAAGAAAGAAAAAGGGGGTCATCCACGGCGTCTGGTTCCATACCGGCTGCCCCGGGGCATAACCCCGGTGAAGTTAGATGTGTGCCATTATGGTAACAAGGCTGATGCTGACTTGTTGAGGGCTGGGTTTTCGGTGGGTTTTGTCATACTGTTTTGGGAGCTGGAGATTCCCTTGAGTTTTCGCAATTTGCATTAGGTGGGGGATTTTCAACAGGTTGTGTAGGACTGCTTTAGGAGGTTCAACTGGGGAGAATGGCAGGGCTGCTCCATCTCTTGCTCCTATTTCGAGAAGTTTAGCATGTTCCTGGAATGGGTGGTTCGCACGGAGGCGTGGCATCTAATGTGGTGCACTACCTGGAATTCCTCTATTTGCTTTGGATGCTGGAATGGGAAGCTGAGGTGTTTGGGGTGCCCTTGGCGGAGGGCAAGATAGAGGGGCCAATGGGTTGTCTGAGCTTCTTGGGTTTGGAGTTTGACTCAGTTAAGGGTGAGTGTCGGCTCCCGAGGGACAAAGTGCTGGGGCTGTGCATGGCGGTGATGGGGGGGGTGTTGGTTGGGAAGCTTAACTTTGCTTGTCGGGTCATCCCCATGGGCAGGGTTTTCAGCCATAGTCTGTCCCGGGTGATGGCCAGCTTACGGTCGCAGCACCATTTTCTTTGACTATCCCCATCTATGAAAGCGGACCTGTGGGTCTGGGATGTGTTCCTGGCTCATTTAAATGGCACAATGATCTTTCGGAAAGCATCAGTTTCAGTAGAGGAGCTGGAGTTGTACACCAAAGAGTTGGACAGCGTGGGCTTCGGGGCATTTTTTGGGGGTGGGTGGTGTGCGGAGCCTTGGCCTGAGGTCTGGCTCGGTAGCCCTCTTATCTGCAATCTAGCATTCTTAGAACTTTTTCCGCTGGTAGTGACTCTTTCTCTGTGGTGTGCCTTGTTTTGGGACAGAAAGGTGGTATTTTACTCAGATAACATGTCAGTAGGTCACCAACTTGTCAGCTGCCTCGGCTCCGGGGGTGCTCTTGTTTCGTAAATTTGTCTTGCTGTGTATGTTGCTCAATGTGGTGTTCTGCGCACGTCACATTCCGGGATACTTGAATGTAGTGGCTCTGGATCTACTGGATGGCGATCGGGGACCTGATATTATTGTGTTTCATGCGGGTTTGGTCCTGCAGAGGCAATTAGTTAAATGGATGAAGCAAGACATCAACAGGCTCAGGGCATTGGTCCCGGGGCTTCAGGTAGTTTGTTCAGAGATAGTTCCCTGTCTCAGGTGGTGGCACGTGCATGACCTGTCCGCAATAGCGTGCTTCAGGGGTAAGGTTAATGGGTTAATGGCCAGTTTTGTGAGGAGGTTGGGGGGGGTGGTAATCCAGCATGGGGACCTTAAAGCCATGTTGCCAGGGTATAACCGGCAGGATGCGGTCCACCTCTCGGATGTGGGGTGGGATCTTTTCAACCTGGGGTTACAGGAGGGGTTAGCAAAAACCCCATTTATTTTTTCTCAGGTTGGTGGAGCTCAGATGGATTAAGGAGTCAAGGTCTGAGCTTATGGCGGGGTTGGTAAGCGTAAGACATGGGCGAAATATGGTCTATAGTCAAATTAAGAAGTTGGTTGCTTGGTTACAAATTGGTTGGTTACAATGTTGGTATCATGTTGGTGAGTTTCGAACCCGTCGGTGGCTCAGAACCTTGGAGGTGTATGGGTATCTGTGTATAACAATACCAGGAGGCGGTTAAGCATTATCTTGCACTTTATTTATGTATATATTTATGTGTCGTTACACTCTTATGGAAATGGAAACATGTATTTCCAAGAGCACAAGTTACTTATCATGAAGAGACATTTCAATGGACTCTGGGAGTTGTAGTTCAGATAAAAGCATTCATAAGTAGAAAGGTTCCAGAAGTCCCAGAAACCCCTGCTCTGATCAGAAAGAAAGCTGTGCAATTGTCTGTAAATGTTGATTTTTTTTTTATACATTTAATGCTATTCAGAATCCCTGTAGTAAAATATTTGCCTGTCCTTTCAGACTTTTTTTCAATTTATCTACATTGACTCTATCCACTTGTGTTTTCCTCTTTGCTCTGTTTATTTAATGCAAAATGACTTGCCCTGGGCCACTTATCGAGGAAGACAAGCCCTGCAACTCGGAGCTTACCCTGGCCAACATAAACCCTTCTGAAGCTTACACTATTAACAAAAGATTAAATTAATTATTTACAATGCTTTAAGGGGTTGTTTCACTGAGTAATTCCACTCATAACCTTCTCTAGAGCGCAACAGCTCACTCTCTCTACGGTTAAGCTGTGTGATCAAAATTAAGATAGTTTGACATTTTTTATTTTCCATTAAAATTAAGTCCATTCACAGCTCCTATTTGCCTATTAAAAGCAGTGATCATCTTTTTCTCACTTATACAGACGAGCTATATGCTTTCAAATGAATGGGGTTAATAACTTGTATATCATGGATTAGCAACCTCCGAATGCTGCGTGGGGCCTGGAATAATGGTCAAAGTACCTGCTGCTTTTTTAAGGAACGAACAATTATTCTGTAATATTTATCTTTATTTCTATAAAATGTGTTCTATGAGCAGACTGAAAATCTCCTCTGTGCTCTCTCATTTCTATGTAAAAACCAATTCCAATTCTTTTTAAAAGTGATGATAATTCCAATTGGACTATCTTTTTTATAGTGGAATAGACTCAGTACTGAAGGTAAGGTTCGCTGATTGAAAGAGACAGAAATGTGCAAGATTACATTGCTAAACACTAATCCTGCACTGTTCCTTGATATGAATGCAAAATAACCATCTCGCTTGAAAATGAATTTTAACCAATCTCTTCTAGATGATACATTTTTTACAACAGCAATACCTATTGTATTAACCCCTGTTGTGCTGAAGATCTCCATTCTAATCGGTTTTCATGAATTGAATTGGATTTATTTGAAGTTTTCCTCTAAATTGATTTGCCATTGAATGATGAAGTAGAGAACTGAGATGAAACCAGTATACAAACGCTACACATTCCAAGCTTGAGTTTAAAATAATGTATTTAAGGTGAAACTCCAAATCTTCTGGTTGCAAAGAGCAATGAGATTGAAATAAAGTACCCACAGATTAATAAATACATGTCAGTTCCTGCAAAAAAATAAATAAGAATTCCTAAATAACAATTAAATCAGTCAAATTATTTATATATACCCAAGGTAAAGGACAACTGCTTGATTCATATAAGAAAGTGTATATGATATGATTCTTCCTGAATATACTAAAAGATTTTTCATTTTTTTCGAACTAAGACTAGGTTTCGGGACTGGATTAGCCATAGATTTAGATTAGGCTTAGATTAGTTTAGGGCTAAGCCATTTATAGTTGTAGCTTGGGATAGGGTAGGTTAGGGCTTTATTCTCAGGGTTGCACCAGGACATGCAATAGGCTGCAGCCATGACTGGGGTAGGGCTATTTGTAGGCTTAATATTACAACTAGAGTTGGTTATATGGATACTGCCAGCCCTTTATGGTAGCTTTAATCTTAGGGCTGCACCAGGACATACATAGGTTTATGATTAGGGCTTTGGTTACATTTAGAGCTAGTATTATAGGATAGGCCTACTGCAAGGGTTTTAGGATTGCTTTATCGTTTCGGTTCTATCCTTAGGGCTTTATTTTCCTGTTATACATAATTCACTATCATATCTTTTACATGGCTTTTTTTAGGGTTAGGGTTAGGGCTATGGTTAAGTCAAGGGTCTAGTATTAGGGCTAAGGGTAGAATAAGTGTTCTCTGCATGTATCTTTCTCTGAAGTATGTGAACCATATGTATAATTCAGCCAAAAGATCAAAATGTTTTTTGGAAAGTAGTTAAACTAACCTGATATTAGTTTAATGATTGCTTCTGCTTTTGAAGATAAGTTCTAAAGTGAATACAGAGAATATAAGAATTCTGAGAACACGCAAAAGCTGAGAGGAACCTCAACAGCTTGCCCTTTAGTTAGTCCCTACTCGGGTCTCAAAACAGCTTTTGCTCACTGGTGATATTACACAGGGCCGGTGCGTCCATAAGGTGGCACAAGCAACCACCTTAGGGCGCCAGAGCAGTCCCTGTCCTCCTATTCAGTCCCTGTTCCCTTACTCAGCCCCTGTTCCCTTCCTCAGCCCCTGTCCCCTTCAACAGCCCCTGTCCCCTTCATCAGCCTCTGTCCCACTACTCAGCCCCTGTCCCCCTCCACAACCTCTTTCCCCCACCTACGCCCCTCTCCCCCTACTCAGCCCCTGTCCTACTTCCTCAGCCCCTGTCCCTTTTCCTCAGCCTCTGCCCCCTCTTAGTCCCTGTCCCCTTCCTCTGCCCATGTCCCCCTCCTCAGCCCCTGCCCTCCTTCCTCAGTCCCTGTCCCTCTTCCTCAGCCTCTGTCCCCCTCCTCAGCCCCTGTCCCCCTTCCTCAGCCCCTGTCCTCCTACTAAGCCCATGTCCCTCTTTCTCAGCTGCCGCCCCCCTCCTCAGCCCTGTCCCATTACTCAGCCCCTGTCCCCTTACTCAGCCCCTATCCCTCTTCCCCAGCCCTGTCCCCTTACTCAGCCCCTGTCCCTCTTACCCAGTACCTGTCCCCCTCCTCAGCCATGTCCCCCTTCCTAAGCACCAGGCTCTGGAACCAGCACCTGCTCTGTATACCTGTATATTTATGACAATAAGCCTGTGTATAGTCTTTGTATGCCTGTATCTGTATGACAGTGTCTGAATGTCTCTGTGTGTGTCTGTATGTCTGTGTTTGTATGACATTGTACCTGCATGTGTAGATAGTATGGCCGTGTGCCTGTATTTGTTTGATTGTGTGCCTGCATATCTCTGTGACTGAGTGCCTGTATGATTGTGTGTTGCTATATATCTAAGTCTATATCGCATGGAAAAAGACACAAAATGCACTGAGGGGAGAGAGCCACAGAAAGGGGCTGGAGGGGGAAGAAAGAGACATGTAAAAAGAATGAGGGGGGCTAGACACACAAAGGAGCATGGGAAAGAAAAATACACAAGTGGGGTTGTAAGACACACACAAGAGGGTGAAAGACATAGAGGGGATAAAATACACTAACGAGGGTAAGAAAATCAAAAGGGGGGGGGTTACCAAGACACACAGGTAAAGACACATTTTTTTAAGGTGGGGATGGGTGGGGGGCGCAAAATGCATCTTTGCCTGTGTAGCCAAAAATCCTTGCACCGGCCCTGCCATTACAGAGATAACCTATACCATGTGCATATTGGACTTAGATCACCTATGAGGGCAGTCCAGCAAGTTCTCTCTGCACAAGAGATTCAGCAACCCCGACTGATCATGTTGGCCAATGTTCTAGTATTTTGGTATTTTGGTCACCGGATGATTCCCTAAAGAACTCAGTTGATTTCTCAATGTATTTCCACGTTAAATTGTATAAAAGTTCATAAGAACATGTAAACATTTCAAAACGGAACAATCTGTTCTCCAGATATAGCTACAAGATTAGCAATCTGATGCATTCACTAAAATAGAATTCTACTTTCTAAATGTTTATTAACCATTTAATTGTTTTATTTTTCCCAAAGCATATCTTTAAATCAAAGCATATCAAATAAATCTATGACTATTACATTTCACACCAAAAATAATTTATCGGGTTTCTTTCAATTTTAAATTGAACTGTTTGCTTTTTTGTTTGTTTTTTAGAAATGCTTCCCAGTGGATGAATAAGAATGGTACCCTAAGACTCAAGTTCCTTATATTACTGGCTTTATTTGCATCTAAACCTTTGAAGACTTTTCCGGAGTTATGTCTTAGGACCAATTAAATATAGAAACATATCAAGGATTGTACGAATTCCGTGTGCTATCGTTTTGATATAGTTATATTTATTTTCATACAACGCAAGTGTTGTACTGGACTTTGTTCTTGATTTGACAAGGGAATACAACATCAATACAAAGGGGGGAAGTTGTTCAGACATAAATTGAAATGGCCACAGAGATTTACTTAGTCTGCTCCTTTAAACACCAAATGTAGTTTTCTCTGGTGTTCTTAATGCACAGTCTAGACATGACTTGAGAGAATTAATTGTTCTTACATTTTTCAGGGTCCATTTTATCAAACGGCTTACATGGAACATGCATTTATACTAAAAGTTGTCTAAAGTAATTATCACTCTCACTTTTACTATATTATCGCTGAGTACATTGAAAATAATAAAGTAGTAAAAGGTCCAATAAGACTTGGCATTACTTTATATATAAAAAAATATATATATATATGTAGAGATTGTATGACTACTGTATCACAACTAAACTTTGAATTCTATGTGTCGTCTTGCTCAGAAATGCTTCAGACTTGAGAAAGGGAGGTTCTCCCGAAAGCTTGTCATTAAAAACTTGTCATTAAAAAAATAAAGGGAACACAAAAATAACACATCCTAGATCTGAATTAATTAAATATTCTTCTGAAATACTTTGTTCTTTACATAGTTAAATGTGCTGACAACAAAATCACACAAAAATTAAAAAATGGAAATCAAATTTTTCAACCCATGGAGGTCTGGATTTGGAGTCACACACAAAATTAAAGTCGGAAAACACAGTACGGGCTGATCCAACTTTGATGTAATGTCCTTAAAACAAGTCAAAATGAGGCTCAGTAGTGTGTGTGGCCCCCACGTGCCTGTATGAACTCTCTACAATGCCTGGCATGCTCCTGATGAGGTGGAGGATGGTCTCCTGAGGGATCTCCTCCCAGACCTAAACTAAAGCATCTGCCAACTCCTGGACAGTCTTTGGTGCAACGTGACATTGGTGGATGGAGCGAGACATGATGTCCCAGATGTGCTCAATTGGATTCAGGTCTGGGGAACGGGCGGGCCAGTCCATAGCATCATTGCCTTCGTCTTGCAGGAACCGCTGACACACTCCAGCCACATGAGTTCTAGCATTGTCTTTCATTATGAGGAACCCAGGGCCAACCGCACCAGCATATGGTTTCACAAGTGGTCTGAGGATCTCATCTCGGTACCTAATGGCAGTCAGGCTACCTCTGGCGGGCACATGGAGGGCTCTGCGGCCCCCCAAAGAAATGCCACACCACACCATTACTGACCCACTGCCAAACCGGTCATGCTGGAGGATGTTGCAAGCAGCAGAACGTTCTCCATGGCGCCTCCAGACTCTGTCACGTCTTTCACATGTGCTCAATGTGAAACTGCTTTCATCTGTGAAGAGCACAGGGCGCCAGTGGCGACTTTGCCAATCTTGGTGTTCTCTGGCAAATGCCAAATGTCTTGCCACAGCTCGCATTGATGTGCCATCCTGGATGAGCTGCACTACCTGAGCTACTTGTGTGGACTGTAGACTCCATCTCATGCTACCACTAGAGTGAAAGCACCGCCAGCATTCAAAAGTGATCAAAACATCAGCCAGGAAGCATAGGAACTGAGAAGTGGTCTGTGGTCACCACCTGCAGAACCACTCCTTTATTGGGGGTGTCTTGCTAATTGCCAATAATTTCCACCTGTTGTCTATCCCATTTGCACAACAGCATGTGAAATTGATTGTCATTCAGTGTTGCTTCCTAAGTGGACAGTTTGATTTCACAGAAGTGTGATTGACTTGGAGTTGCATTGTGTTGTTTAAGTGTTCCCTTTATTTTTTTTGAGCAGTGTATATATATATCCATGTATATATATATATATATATATATATATATATATATACATACTTTAGAATGCCAAGTCTGATTGGGCCTTTTACAATTTAATTGTTTTCAATGTACTATTTCTATTTTTGTCTGATACATATATATATATATATATATATATATATATATATTTGTGTACGGCACATTTCGAGGATGTAAGGAACAATAATAAAGAAGCAATATTAGTAATAGCAAAGTAGGTTGAGGTGTGCCGAAACTGACGTGAGGTTAGACCTGTAAAAGAGGGCCAACCTAGGTGATATGAGAATAAATAGAGGGTGCGGTGGGAGGGTCACTTCCGAGATCGTCGACGACAGGTAAGCAGGGGCTCACTGGGTTTAAGTAGGGTTCCATGTACCTCCCACAATTACAGGCCAAGCCTTCTATTTGTGTACGGCACATTTCGAGGACGTAAGGAACAATAATAAAGAAGCAATATTAGTAATAGCAAAGTCAGTTGAGGTGTGCCGAAACTGACGTGAGGTTAGACCAGTAAAAGAGGGCAAACTATAAGAAGCGAATCTTACAAGTCAGATACATTTATTCAGCAGGTCATTATTTAGACATTTCACAGAAAGACAATCTTATTTATTTCTCGGGATAGGGGATGTATTTGTTGTATGCAGATGATTTCCCCTGACCCATATTTTAATGATGTGAGTTGGTACGCTATTACTGGAGGCAGCTGTGACTGCTCCAAAGCGGAATAAATGGCCTGAGAAGGAATGAGGGTTATGTCCTAGTCGGAGTGATTTCGTATGAATGTAAAGCATAAAACGTTTATTGGTTAGGGGTTTCCGTTGAAAAGCTACTAGTGGGGAATCGGGGATGGAAGTGAGTTGAGATTCCAATAGATTATCCAAAACGTGAATAGGACCTGAATTGGTAGAGGTAGGATAATATTTAATTTCTACTGGAGGACCAGTATGGCTCGTTTTGGCATGAGTAATAGACAAATGTGTATGTCTGTGAAGTAAGGTTTGATAGTATTGTAAACTAATTTAGGAGAAATGTGGCAAAAGTTGTAAATGCGACCATAGTTACATAGTTAATAAAAACATGTATCACACAATAAACACGAACAAATATTTAAACAACTGATACTTCTCTTGGAATCGGCTTTCTTAAATTAAGGTATAACCAGCCTGTGCGAGCGAACTTACTATGGAGCACTATGGAGTATTTAACACATAATTAGGACTGATTAGAGTGTGGGAGAGCGTCAGCTGCATTATCCTGAATACCTGAACATAAGTTATGCAGAATTGAAGATTTGCCGCTAGCCAGGTAAAACGCCTAGATTCAAATAGTGCTGAGGTGGTATTGAAATTTACTAGCGAGGTAGACTCAAGCCAAGAGATGTGTACCCATTTGTAACCAAAATTTGCTGCATAATCTATGGCACCTGATGCGTCAGTCCAAACCACAGGGGAATCGTCAGAAACAGGGGGAACAAGTAGAGACCTGCCATTCCAAGAGGACAGGAAAAGACACCCCCTTCTTAATATCAGCTCTAGCTGGTTTGTCTAAGAGAGCTGACAGGGAGACCATGCCAGAGAGAGAGGATTCTGGAATTTAAAGACTTACCTTGTGGAATTATTCTCCCCACAAAATTGAGTGAACCGGGTAGTGACTGTAGCTGATTCCTGGTGCAAGTGTCTTGTGACGTGCAGATGTTGATGTAAGAAAGAATTCTATCTACTTACCCTTGTGACAGGTTGGCCTGCATAGAAATAGAACTGAGTGTAAACTCCGGGAATGTGATCTCTGTGTTTTGTCTGGGCTACGGGTTCTCCTAAACCTTGAACAGAGTGAACATGTGATTCAGGCTGTGTGACGTGCTTTGGTGTGGTTCGATGGTGAGGACGTTGTCTAAGTAGTGTAAGACTACTGGACATCTGCATATGTTCCGTAGGAGACAGGTTTACGGTTTCGGCGAAGATATTGCATAACTTGGGCTACATATGGAGCCGAATGTTGGTCTGGTAAAGAAATAGTGGCTGTCTTTCCACTTAACTCCATGCAGATGCCAGATTGACTGAAGAATGGGTAGTAATTTACACGTGTTAGTAAAGTCTGATTTACCTAACCAGGCAGCCTTCCCGGAATGAATTATTGCTTTTGTGGCATCATCAATTCTGGTGAACTGAAAGAAAACTTATGACAGGGACAGTGTATTTAAGCTAGGAGAAGTGGGTGAGTGAGGTGCAGAAAAATCAAATGATAAGTCTCTTTAAAATGTAAAATTCCTGAGGCGATTCCTAGGGGTTTGTGCTCCAGGAGGTGAAAAGGTAGTGTTGTGAAAGGCCCTATCAAGAAACCGTTGGTGATTTAATTTAGTAAGAGTTTTGTATTCTGATGGGAACTGTGAGTGCTGACTGTAGGATGGATGTTCCAAATACCTATGTGGAGTGACACAAACCCTGTGTAAAACCCGTTAGTAGACGTGAGAAATTCTACCAGTTGTAAAGAAGGATGAGTAGACAGGTAGCTTTGTAGATTAGGAAAGTTTATTGGGGTGTAAGATTTTAGGGTACCGCTTGTAGGGGCACATTGTTTTTTGGCGTGTGCACTGAAACAAAGGGAACCCACGTGAAGAAGACTACCAGTACTCTAACTACAACCACCGGCATTGAAATTATTGCAGACTTGTGCTTCACCTAGAAAACAAATTGGCCTGCCTACTAAGTCTTAACAAAATCCCTCTGGGATGTGTTGGACTGATAATCAGCGTTGGCTTACTGGTAGAGGGAATAGCTACGTTTCCAGGATGTAATTTGATCGTATGGGCTGTTGCCGAGCTTATGGCGCAGGAAGGTGTTTTGAGACCCGAAAAATGCCTAAGAAACCATTCCGTGTGTAACTGAACCCCGTCCGGTGTTTGTATAGTACTCTCTGCGAGCCTGAACTGAGATGGTTGCTGGTAACTGACAGAACGTCTCTTTGTATAGAAGCGTTAGACATGCTAAAGAAGTGCGGCATATGACTTGCTTAGAAAGGTACCGTATAGATCTGCAGTGAGTCAGCTTACTAGAGTAATGCCTACAGGCGAAATTGTATTAACTAGCTTATGTTTGTGACAGGTGACGCCCTGACTACTTGCCAAGTGGCTTTGAGAGGCTCTACCTATGATTTGGCTCGTGGGGCCTTTGTGCCACTGAGGTGGGTGGCGGGGTGTTGGCCTCTCAGTGACATGTAAAAGATTGTAATATCGATTGGCCGTGACGGGTGAGGCCCCAACTATGACTTGATGCAAGGCTATAACTATGCGTTGGGCCGATTGGGCTCGAACCTCTGAACGGAAGGCTGATTGTATGCCTTGCGGGAGCACTTGACTTATAGGCGAGGAGGCCTACGGGACCATACCTAAATTGGCAAGAGCTTAAACCTTGTCCTAACCCAACTGGTTTATTATGTTAACGTACCTGCTGATTCTCCTGTATAACATATACTGTAGTGGAAAGAACGATCCGTATCCTGCTAACAAGTTTGAGCTTTTGGTGTTTAGCGGTCTTGTAAAAAGTGTGTAAAGTGTATAATTTTGTACAACCCCCTACCTACTGACTGACACCATAACTACCGACATTAAATTGACGTCACCAAAACTACTGTACGACATTATAATTGTAACACCATAACCATTACCAGTTGATATTGCAATTATAACACCATGATTATCTAACTGTACAATAATTACTAACCGTACCATGACTACTAACGGCAGAGACAAATTGTTGAAACGTTTTGCGATCGGTTGGTTTACGTTTGTTTATTGATAGTCATGTCCCTCCAATAGAGGGTGTATATATATATATATATTTATATATATATATATATATATATATATATATATATATATATATATTTGTGGTGTATTTAACCCATAAGGCCCCTTTGCAATCAGTAACAGTAATTGTACGATCTTTAACAGGAGGGAAAAACGTACTTAATTGTCATCTTATTTATATACAGCCTAGTGTAATTAGGAACATGAGATGCCGGAGACAGAAGTAGAGCATAATATAAACCTATTAACACACTTATATACCAATAAAACGCTTTAGCTATGGTTTAAGGAAAAAACACAGTGAAAGTATGACCTTAATTGCCATAAGACATCCTGATTAGGATATTGTTGTTCGTTTTTTAATTAAGACATAAATACCATGAAATGGATGACTTAAAGAAAGACTTGGTAATTAAACGAAATGCAACATGCAATGCTGTTTCAATTGAGAAAAAAAAAACTGGTTTCATAATGCTGTATAAACGGAATGAACTTGAACTGCTAGGTATGAGGCAGTTTATACAAATAAACGAAAGTTTGTGCGAAAGTGTGACTATGTGTATACTAATGGAAAAACATAAGTGTTTTATGTGAACGGATAATACATACGAAAGATTAACCGAAACGCCAGTTAGCAATGCACAACACAGAATCTAAGCATAATTTTACCCGGTTTAGCATACTTATATAAAACACATTAGCTATGCATAAGAAGAAATACCTTAATAAAATTATACCTTAACTGCCGTCAGGATATACTGATGTTGTATATTTTAGAGAATAGAATGACAAGGATGGTTTTAAAGAGTGACATAATAAATGCTTTGCCATTGAAAGCTGTTTAAATTTAATGAAAAGCTTTACCAGCTCTGTTACGACCGGAGTTTAACTTTTACTATAATGTGAATAAATGTGGAATAAACAAAAGTTTGCAAAACATTAAATGCAAGTAACCAATTATCATTTTAAAAGCCACAATGTGGCGATATCAGCCAGACAATGACTATCTGGCAAACGAAAAGCTGAAACAAACTTAAATGGGGGGAATAGCAGTGCTATGATTGAAATCGCCGAATGCCGCACGAAATAGGGAGATGTCCACGAAATGGACCGCACGCTCGTAGAGGGGTTAATTTATTAACCGCTTGATTGGCTAAACAAAGCCGGTACGCGGCAAATATTAAAGGGGATCCCTTTACACGCCCCGTACCCTGTGTGTACGTGGGGGGCGAAATGGTTGTAACTCATTGCCGGGTACCCCAGAGAGTCTGAGGGTTCACCTAGTGAACGGTACATATGGTGTGTTTGATGCACCCGTTTAGTCATGCAACCCACCGCCACCAGATGGCAAGAACCACAACTGTAACTGAGCTGTCAGTGTAGAGGTTAATGAAGAAAGCCTGTGATGACAGCTGGAAGTGAAATTGGCTCTGAAGAGTTGCAAGTGTGTTCGGGCAGCATATGTATAGGTAAGGAACTGTGTCTGGCTCTATCTCCTGCACAGTGACTTGTTCGCCTGAGCGTAATGACGAGGATGGCATGAGTGACTCCCCCTCACCGGCTTCCACGTGGTGATTCCTGCAGAGAGATACGTAGCCGGGCAGGGAGAACCAGGAAGGTATCACGTGTGTACCTGACCCTGGATGTAAAACGAGCTGGGGTAACGGTACCGGACTTACGGTTAGAAGTCGGAAACCGGAAACATGGAGCCACGAGAATGCTTCCAGTAGAGGGGACGGATGGCTGAGAGACTTGCTGGCAGCTGGGCAGAGCTGACTGGAACACACATGAAGATCGTCAGGCCTAACACAAAGCAACTGCCGGCAGCGGAAATGATGTCGGGATCACATGAACCGGAAATAAAGCGAATCACTTCCGTGATCGTTGACGACAGGTCAGCAGGGGCTCACTGGGTTTAAGTAGGGTTCCATGTACCTCCCACAATTACAGACCAAGCCTTCTATATATATTTATATATATATATATATATATATATATATATATATACATATATATATATATAAAAGTAGATAAATACCGGCACTCCTGGATTTGTACAGTACAACGATTTATTGTCACAAGTCAGTCAACGTTTCAGTTCCTTCCTTGGAACTTTCATCAGGACATCCTGATAAAAGTTCCAAGCTAGAAACAGAAACATTGACTGACTTGTGACAATAAATCTTTGTACTGTACAAATCCAGGAGTGCCTGTATTTATCTACTTTTATATCACCCGGTATCCGGTATCATCTTGGCTGGAGGTAGCGTGCAGAAGCTTTTTACTTTTATATATATATATATATATATATATATATATATATGTGTGTATGTATATATATCAGACAAATGCACATACATATATATATGTGTATGTATATATATCAGACAAATGCATGACAGGCTTAGTTATAGCCTGTAAATAAATATCCAAATTCTCCAAAGTATAGTCATAAACTTATCTAAATACCTTAAAGCTAGTCTTCATATTGTAGGATAAGTGCAGATCTATCTATCTATTTATCCATCTATCTATCTATCTATCTATCTATCTATCTAAAACTTACATTCTCACCTCTCAGGGTGGCATCATTTATTTTTGTTTATTCCTTATTTTCAGGTCCTATACCAGAGGCCTGGGAGTCTGGGGGTTATGAGCAGTATCTTAACTGTTCTTAGAGCAGCACTCTTATGGACAGTAATCTCAGGTGTCCCACTTGAAATCTGCTAAAGCCACTCCACCAACTCGGGAGTCACAGCCCTGAGTGCTGCTATCACAACTGGAATTAATACTGACTTCTCTTTCCACATCCTTTCTTGCGCCTCTTTCAATCCTATGATATTTGTCCACCTTCTCATGTTCCTACTTCCTGATGTCAGAGTCACTGGGTATTGCCACATCCACCACTACTGCAATTTTCCATTCCTTGTCTACCATCATAATACTAAATTGGTTGACCACTAATTGCTTGTCTGCCTGGATCTGAAAGTCCCACAGGCCTTGCGTCCTTCCTTCTGACTGATGTACAATCTCTGGGTGCTGAATTTCAGGTGGAATCTTCCAATCATAATAAGTAGTTTCTGGGTCTTGAGATCCATGGTGACCAATTCTTCTCTTCAGCAGCTTATTATTACAGCTGGGTTGATAATGACTGGTACGGCATATGTGTTGATGGCTTAGATCTTGTTTTTGCCATTGAGCTGGGGCTTCAAGACTTGTCTAACTCTCTGGAGGTAGTGGGATGTTGCTATCCTTCTTGCTCTTCCTCGTGGTTGCCATGTGTTTGTGTGCCTCTTGGTATTTGTAGTTGTTCTCTAGATCTCCTATTTGACCTCCTGGTACTTGAGCTCCCTTTGTCCTGACCATGTGGCTCTTTTTCCTATGATTCACTCATACTTATCTAGTCTGAATGACATTCTGATGTCCTAGCTGTATATCCGAGTTAGGTGGATCAGTGAATCAATGTCCCACTTACTCTTGGAATACAACTTGATGTCGTTGTGACGATACGTCCCTGGCGTCTCTGTTACTGAAGGCCTAATTTTGTCCATGGGTACTTCCATTAACTTGCACAGCTGATCGCTATATTAAGTGCTATTACCTAGGCTTGGAGTCACTTTATCCACCAGCATTCACATTATAACCGATCTTGGATAGTTACTGCAAGGAGATACAAACAGCAACTGAACTTTATTTTCATTTTACATCAGGATATACAAACTACACTTTCCTTTCCCCATCTGCAAGTCCATTTTGTCAACAAAAGCATACGCAGATCAGCCAGGCTGATATCTCAGCATGGGGGTCGGCTCTGCCTTTTGTGCCATGTGACACGTTAAAGTCCCTTTTTGTCACAGTTGTCCATGTAGAATAGGTGGTTGATGATAGCTCCATTCTCGAACCTGTATCTGTATCCACTCTTCATGATGATCTGGCAAAAATACAAAATTGGATCCAGGTATTGTTTTTAGTAGAGAGAAACTGATGCATGTCACATGACACATTTTGAAGTCAATCAGAAAGCAGAAGCCTAATACAAACAAAATAAGTATTAGCAGTTTTTTTTAGATGCTTCCGCGTTAAGCCATAGAACAGTTTAATGCAGAAAAAAATATTTATTTTTACTTGTCATGACATTTTAAATACATTAATTTATTTCACTGATAATATAACATATTACAATTATTGTTCTAATAGGCTTTTATTATGAATGTAAACCCATTCTGTTTCCTTCCTACTAGTTAACTAGTTGACTTTTGTTGTTCAAAGAAGAGGGAAGGGATTTTGATTCAGTGCAAGATGGTAAATTCTTTTAGAGCATATGTACATTCCAAACAAGAATCATTGTTGTTCTAGAAGATGTCTTAAAAAGGAGGGATACATACTCTAATAATCAAGAATTGATGCTACAGAAATGTATGCAAAGTGAATGGGTTGCATACTATTTGCCATGTTTCACTTAAGAAGTGGATTTTTAGAGCTGTGAAATATATATATGTTCTAATCTAATAATAGAGTGGAAATATGGACTGTTTGCCCTGGGGCAGAAAAATACAACATGCTTTAAATCATCAAAAATGCCAACACTTTACTTACTAGGTTATATAACTAAAAGAAAGTGGTCCTTTACGAAACTCCATACTTGGCAAATAATCTTCTGGATAATATCAAACCATCTGATTTCTCAAAACAACTACTGCATATCTGTACCTACAAATGAAAATTTTAAGTAATAGCTGGCAATGATATATATATTATACAATACGGAGTTTTGATTGCAACTAGCTGAATTATTGATCAGCTTGTGCTCTCCAGGATCTGAGTGAAAACTACAGAAGTTTTACTGTAAGCTTCCTGGTTAAACACTTCATAAATTAGTAAATAAATAAATAAAATATGTTATAGTCCATATATTAATCATGAACGAACATTTCAGTGTGAAAAGTTGCATTTGAGTACTATATAGTCAATTACAGGACCGAGGAGTCTTTCTCTGTGGATAGGGGAATTTTTTTTTATTTAGCATGGCTTATATTGACATTGGAAAAGTAATATACTAAAGTGAAAAATTTTGGGAATTCAAAGTGAATTCCAAATTTAATGTCAAAATAGATTAATTGCAAAAGAAATCTCCAAGTCACCTATGCTTGTAGTTCAGCTTTTTTCATCTAAAACTTACAATTTAGTTTGAATTCCTGACAATTCTCACCGCAGTAAATAACTCCATGGATATTCTACCTATGTTAGACAAGCTGTAGCGATAACAATAACAATTGGTTTATTATTTGATAGTGTGATATAAAAAAAAAGGGCAAAATTAAGGATAATGTGTTGTGTACAGACAATTGTATACATTTAATAGTATACCGTAGCACAGGAATTTATGACCAACAACTAGCAAAATTCTGTAAATACTACCAGAATATCAAGATAAACCCTTAAAGGAAATAAAAACAACTTCAGCTTAATGAAGCCGTTTGGGTATAGTGATGTCCCGAACGGTTCGTCGAACGGTTTGCGAACGGTTCGCCACGGACTCCAGTCAGTAGACACATTCCAGCCAATCAGCAGCAGACCCTCCCTCCCAGACCCTCCCACCTCCTGGACAGCTCACTAAGAATGCAGCTTCAAAATGGATGCTGTCCAGGAGGTGGGAGGTGTGGGAGAATCTGGGAGGGAGAGTCTGCTGCTGATTGGCTGGAATGTGTCTGCTGACTGGAGTCCGTGGCGAACCTTTCTCGAACCGTTCGGCGAACTGTTCGGGACATCACTATTTGGGTATATAGAACATACCCCTGCAATCTCACTGCACAATTCTCTGCCATTTAGGTTTTAAATCACTTTTTTTATTTTTATGCAGCTTTAGTCACACCTCCCCTGCCTGCGAGTCATACAGCCTTCTTTAAAAAAAAGGTATTTTTTTCAATATGTTAACTCGCTTTAGAAGTTTTTATCTCCTGATCTGTAAATAAAACATTTTATCACACACAGAAGGTTCATGCAGGGTCTAGAATGCTATTAACTGAGCAGAAGATAAGAAATTCTAAAGTGAAACAAATGTGCAATAAAGGAAGTTTAAACATTAGTTCTCTCTTTGGAGGACGTGTTTAGGAAGGCTGTGCAAGTCACACTTTGATTTAACTCCAAAATGGCAGAGAATTGAGCAGTGAGACTGCAGGGGCATGATCTATACACCAACAATTCTTCATTAAGCTAGAGGTTTTTTGGTGCTTAAAGTGGCCCTTTAAAAAAAAAAAAATCTACCTAGAGCACAATATCATATTCTTTCTTACTCACACCATGTAATAAAACGACAAATGAAAAAATCATTGTTTAGTTTGCTCTTGAATTAGCTTTCCTGTACATTAATTTTCATTAGTGTTGTTTGTTTCAAGGTTTCTGAAATGGTTCTATTTGAAACAATCATTCCGATGATATGTGTGTAACATTCTCCCAGAGAAGCAGAAGCAAAATGGGACTCTGTATCTTTTTTTTAATCATTCTCCTGGATTTAGAGGGAGAGATGGAAAATGATTAACACATCGTATGAATACATTTCATTAAAGATCCAATTGATTCTATTAATAAATATGTCATGCTTACTCACATGCAAATAATTATCATTATAAAATATTTTTATGTGTCACACCAGAAATGACAGATATGGTTTCATTATCATGTGCTAATTATGTACTTTATTGTTCTCCCATTACTGCTGTAGCTTCCAGCTCACTACTAGATAGATAGTATTATTTTTTAATTACAGATCAAATTCTTAATATGGAAAGAATGCATTTTACAGTATCTCAGCTACGATCAACATGTACAGAAATAACAATTTAACATGACAAAATGTTGCTTTGGTGAATTTAATTTTTACAGAATTTTGACACTACGGAGTAATGGTAGTTTCCGTAACAGAAAAAAAAATAAGAAAACATAGGGAAACGTTCTCTGTTTCTTAAACAAGTACAGATACTTTAGAATGTAATATCTGTTTTCTTTTTGTGTTTTACTCATTAACATTCGGATGGTTTTACCCAATGATTACAGTGTAAAAGAATTATGGAGCATTACTGGAAAATTGTGGTTCCATCAACTGATATGGATATACAACTTTAACCCCTTAAGGATACATGATGGAAATATTCCTTCACGATTCCCTTCTATTCCAGAAGTTGTGTCCTTAAGGGGTTAAAACATTCAATGATAGATTGGTGTCCACAAAGCATTTGAGAGGCCATGGATTGCAGATGACCCCTGTTGTAGATGTCAAGCAGCATACTCAGAAATGTTTTAATGAGACCGATTGAATGCTTTCAAAGTCCATCCATTGTGAAATCCTGTACCTATATTGGGATGTCACGTCTTCTTAAGGAGCCACCAGACAGATTTAAAAAAAAATTAAAAAATAGATTCTTAAATTAGAAAATGTAAAAAAAATATGGTCTCAATGAGTTTACAAATTATGAAGCTAATTAAATATCAAAAACATAAGGAGGAAAAATGTTATGCCAAGAAGAGTCCTATGCTTAACCCCTTAAGACCGGAGGGCGTACTATTACGCCCTATTTTAGGCGGCTCTAAACGCCGTCGGGCGTAATAGTACGCCCTCTGTTTTTTTTTTTACTTGCCCGGTCGCCGGCGATTCCACGCCGGCGATCGCGGTTGTGGGGACTCCCAGGGAGCCCCTCGCGGCACATCGGACCTCCTGCAGGAACTCACAATCACATGGCAGGGTTAGCTGGCTGCTACATTGCCAGCAGGGGGACTGCCTGTAATGACAGGTAGTCCCTCTGCTGGCTGGAAATAAAATAAATTAATGTTAACAAGGGTAAAAAGAAAAATTGTATACTTAGATCATTATTCATTCATGTTTGTGACAAAATGGCTACTAAAAAAGACTAGACATACCCCATTTGCAATACTTTTGGTTGTCTACTATTGCAAATGGTATGCCATTATGGGTGTAAATTTAATTCCTGGGCTACTATACAGTCTCAAAGGCAACATAACCTATCTGGCGAATTTCAATTTCAAATGTAACGTACTATATTTGACCCTGTAACTTCCCAAAACGCCATGAAATCTGTAAATAGGGGGTACTTTCTTACACGTGAGACTTTGCTGAATACCAATATGTGTATTTTATTGCAGTAAAAGCAAACAGTATTATGACATTGACAGTTAAAATGTCATGTAGAACTAAAAAAATAAAAAAAACTCTTTTCTCCCATTTTTTCATATTAAATTATGTTTCATAGCTAAATATTTGATATTAAATGAAAGCCCTGTTTCCCCTGAATAAAATTATATATATAATAAGGGTGGGTGCGTTTACTATGAAAGAGGTGAATTACGGTTGGACAGACATGTAGCGCAAATGCCAGGTTTTGTTTAAATTTTGTTTTGTTCACGTGTACATTTGGCTCTGTCCTTAAGGGGTTAAAAGGATCATACGTAGGTCATCTAGACAGGAGACAGTATTAAACATGTTCAATGGTGAATATAAATCATAAAACAATCAGTCCAGCATAAACCTCACATAAGAATTAAGATACATGAACCGGGCACTGCACCTCGACCACTTCCATTAGCTAAAGTGGTCTAGGTGCCTATAGTGTCCCTTTAATTATGGGGGGAGTGGCTTGGGGTCACTTGGGCAAAATGTAATCCCCTTGGGGTCTAGTGTGTCAGTCCAGGAGACTTTGGAGTCTAAGGAAACTGGCCAGAAGATTGGGGAATTTACACGCACAATTGATAAGGGGATTGTCCCCTCAGGTAAGAGCCTCTGTGTTTGGAATTAATGAGGCCATGTTGATATCAGACTCTTTTCTGACAGAGATATAAACAGATAGAAAGTAGTTAACTTAAATTAGAATCCAGGCAAGCAAAAAGACAAGAATCAGAAATGGCAAAGGTAACAGATAAGGTGATTATCCAGTAAATGGTATCCAGCTAGGCAAAGTGAGAATGTAAGCTCTAAAAAAAACACTGTTCCTGTGTATGCATCTCGTCTTGTTGCAAATACTTGTCTCTTAGTCCACCAATTTTACAGTGTTGTGGAATTTATTGGTGCTTTATAAATAAAAATGATATTAAGAGCTAGGAATAGGTCAAGAAAGGGAAAGGTAGCAGATGAGGTGATTTTTTTTGTAAGAGCTGTCCAAGGGTCTGGTACACAGAGTTCCACATTTACATAGAGAGGTTTAACACAGGATGGGTTCTGATCCTTGGGAGTGCATCAGATGAAAGTCATTAATGTAATCCCAGCAAGTAACTACAAAGTAGCATTACATTACTCAGTGGCAATGGCATCGTGAGTTTGTTGACAGCAGTAGAAAGTAGGAGACATACCCCTTTATTTTATTTATTTATTTATTTATTTATTTATTATGGATTTCTACCTTTAATTAATATCTTTTTTGACTCACAATTACATATTTGTTAAGAAGTGAACATAATATGAAAACACTTAAAAAGTGAGAGTCTTTCTTTAAGCTAGCACTTGGAAGCAGTTCCACTCATTACAAAATGTTAATAGAACGGCGTTACACGATGACAACAGTTGCACTGCGCCATGCTGAGAGGGCAATTCGTCCATTCAAATTTTTTTTTTTAAATCTATTGATTTTTTTTATCATAGAGACATAGAGTACAAAACATAGACATGCCCCTTTAGTGACAGCTTGGGTATGCTGCCTCCTGGATTTAATTTTGTTCAGGGGGCTTGACTCCTGACATTGGGGTCAAATAAACCGAACTTTTCTATTTGTCTGATTATGTATTTATTTAAAAAGAAATAGCCAATCGGAGACAGATTGGGATACAAATTCAGGCTAGGAATGTGATTAGAGGGCAGCCCAACATAAGGGCTGAGGGGCATATTGCTTCCCAAAATGAGTATTGTTTGTTTGATGCTACTGCAGGTCAACCCATTTACTGCAACCTTCTCACGTGCTCTCAGATATGTGTGTGCGTATAGGGGCTGTAGTGTGTGTGTTTGTTTCTAGGGGCTGAAGTATTTGTGTATTGGTGGTATAGTGTGTGAATAGGGGATGTAACATGTGAGTACAGGCGGATGTGTGTGTATAAGGTGATGTAGAGTTTGTGTAGGCGATGCAGTGTGTGTTGTGGATGTAGTATGTATATAAGGGGGTATACACTGTGTGTGTAGGTGGTGTAGTGTGTGTGTGTGAAAGTGCAGTGCATGTATAGGCAGCTTGTAGTACATGCATAGGAGACACAGAGTGTGTGTATATAGGTGGTGTAGTGTATATACGGGAGTATAGTGTATGTGTATGTACATTGGTGGTGGGATAGGGGCATTAATAATTCAATTTTAAATGATAACATTAATTTTTATTATGAATTTAATATTTTTTTTTAAAGCATGCCATCCCTAGTGCTCTCCATTGCAGAACTGAAAAGTTTAATTGTACTGACATTGCTAGACTCGTGATATGTTACACCTGGTCTCACTATGCATAGCTTTAATGCCCCAAAAAAGAACATGAAACTGCAAAGCGATTTAGTGAATAATACATGGCATCACAGTCTTTATGTTTTGCTATCGAAGGCTTGTGCTCCATTTAAACCTCTTTACTAATTGGCATCGCTGCAAAGTTACATCAGTTAGGGGTGACCATTTTTGGTTTAACTTTGCCATGGCGCCCATTAGGTGGGCTTTAGTGAATCGAATCGTGTATGTATAGATTTATACCTATACTTTCAAACAATACCATGAAGACAAAAAAAATTAAAAAATAAGTAGCAAAAGTTTTCAAAATGTATCCAGAACATTTTGTTGCTAGGAGTTCAGGAAAATATGTGGTAAAAAAGGTTTGTGTTACTAAAGACAGATGTTAATCAATCCCCAAGCTCACACAATTATGATTTTGCAATTTTTAAAAATTGCATATGCACATTAAAATGTAGATTTTATTATTAACAGTGTAAAACTAAAATGAATGCTGTTGTCAACATGGAAAGATTGTCTTTCATCCCCCTCAATAATTCATCCCAATTCAAGGTGTAATAAATATACTCTCCCCAAAAAATCTCTTTTCAAAAAAACAAATTTTAGTATTCCTAAGAGAAACAATCAGCATTCTGAATGTGCAAGAACAGATTTGCTTATCTCTAATGAAAGTAACATTCTTTCCACCTCTCTAATTTTTTAAAAATAATCTGTATTTGTGATATGCTTTTCAGTTTGATTAATACTGTAGACAGAGAGAACTTGACATATTTTATATTCATTATCCTAAAGCAATTACTTTTTCAGTATGTTAATAAATGCTCTGGAGACATTTGCAGACAGTTTAGTCTTCTTCCGATCCTGGATTAATGGTAAAGAATTCTCTGTTTGCACTTGTTCGATACTGGTGAAAAATTGAAATCATAAGTATAGATACTTTGACGAAAGAGAAGTATATTATAAACGAGTCCACAACAGGTGTATAATCTAAACAAAGGTTCATGCCAATGTTGTTCCAGTTATCATTTCCAGGAGAAGTCAAATCTTTTGTCTGCAAATAAGACAAAAAAAAAAAAACAACAAAAACTAGGATAGTCCTTTTTAAAGTGGTTGCTGTATCTGTCGTGCATAGACAACTTGCCGGCATTTTGATTCTGGCAAACCTTTATGGGTGGGGATTAGTGTGATATGCTTCTCTCTTTAATGGTACAAGTGAGCAAAAACAATTTTGAGACCTGTGCAGGGATTTAAAGAAGGGCAAGCTACTGAGTTACTCTAAGTTTTTGTCCGTTCTCAGATTCTCTGTTTTTGTTGCAATGTATTGATTTGGCTCTCCCCAAGTTCAAAACAGTAATTCAGACGTGGACCTCGTGCTCACTGGGTCTAGAGGGTTATCAGCTACATCTCGCTTACAAGGCCCAAAGAAGGTTGAAATTTTCGCCTGAAGTTGCTGTACCTCTTGTGTAGAGAGAACTTGCTGGCATTTCGGTTCTGGACTGCCCTTTTGGGTGGGATCAGTCTGATATGCCTTGGAGCTGCTTTTTTTCTGTAAAGGTACCAGAAAACTATTTTAAGAGCTAAGTAGGAACTTACAGAAGTGCAAGCTACTGAGTTCCTCTAAGCCAGGGGTTCCCAACCCAGTCCTCAAGTACCCCCTACCAGTCCAGGAGTTAGGGATTATACACAGAAAACAAGTAAAAAGTAGGCGCTCGTAATAGAATCGTCTAAAATAAAACAAAACAACCTGTTAATATAAAAAAGAGCTGCACCAAAAACAAGTGTAAAACTCCTCCAAACACTTTAGTGAATATACTTAAAAATAATAAGGTGCGCTGTGTCTTTAAGACCCAAAAATATATAAAGTGCAACTAAGTGCAAACAAATTGATAAAGTGCAAAGTGATACAAAGTGCACTTAAAGTGTAAAATATCAGTATAAAATATTATACATACATATGGCCTCTCAACTCCGAATATACATAGAAAGGAAAAGAGACATAAAAAAAACAATAGTGTTAAACCGTATTAAAACAGTAGTATAGATAATAAATGCCAAATATTGCACTCACAAAAGTAGAGCAGAATAAGCCTGCTCTAGCTTTAACAGCTTCTTCAAATGTAGGACTGCACAGATGAAAAAATATTCCAAAATCTTTATTGCCCAGCACAGCACCAATATATCACCTTCCTCCACACTTAGTATTCAGTTACAGAGCCTTCGGTAGCATACAGCATAAGGGTGTCGACTTGTCCCTCTGCGGATTCGCCGCCGTTATTGCAGTCTGTTGGCCGTCTGTTTCCTCAAACTGGCCTGAGAGTCTGTGCAGGATAATACTCCAAGTCGCAGTACAGGTACGGACACAAGCAGGAGAATCGTCGCGGGTAAGCCAAAGGTCAGAGGGTGCCAGAAGTCAGAATAAACGAGGGTAAGCCAAAGTCAGAGGATGCCAGAAATCAGGATCCACAAATAGAAAGCCAAGGTCAGGAGCCAACTGGAGAACACCAACACAGGAACCAGAGTCAGTTCACAGGAACCAGAGTCAGTATTATCCTGCACAGACTCTCAGGCCAGTTTGAGGAAACAGACGGCCAACAGACTGCAATAACGGCGGCGAATCCGCAGAGGGACAAGTCGACACCCTTATGCTGTATGCTACCGGTACAGGGGTACTCTACCATCCCTTTGCTCCCTTGATAAAGGCATTTTTGCCTAAACGTTGAGGGTGTTTTTGTGACTGACTCTGTCCCTGCTTCTCACTAGGTCTGGTATGCTTATTGTTATATATATATTTGTATATTTATGTCTATGTTTGTGGGGTTGGATTAGACTGTTATTTCATTTTTCTATTTTTGTATATTGAGACTCTGTTATTCATATAAGACACTTTTGGCGTACATACATATATATTCAGAATTTTTCTGATTATTGCTGTATAGCGTGACATGATCCTATATTTTTGATCTTTATGTTATGTGATATTTTTATAGAGTATACCTACTTAATAAAGATTGTTTTATTACTATTGATGGTTGTGCTCCTTACTCCATTGTTTTTTAAGGGGAAAAAAGGAACAGTAAAAAAAAATTGATCTATATTTATATATTATATATTTGATAAGTATATAACATATGGTACATGAATATAAATTGGAGGGAAAATGCACCATACCAGTACACTGATTGGCTCATTTTAGTGCCCTTTTTGGTTTGTCCAAATCTCTTTCTGAAAAATTTTCATGGACAATGTTCAGATGAGGTGAGTGAGTTTCAAGGGCACCGAATACAATTTTCTTTTCAGAAAATACGGTTTGAACCAAATTTTTCTGCCGTGCACAAGCATAATATTTAAAAGGTTCTTTTTTTATAGTTCTGGCTATACTTTGCGCTACACATATTTATATTCAAATGCCTCCTCATTACTTTTGCCCTGTCATTGAAAATGCGAGTCATTTGAAAGAGAAGAAAGCAATATTTGGGGATATCATGTTTTGTGCAAAACTTTGCACCTGTATCAAACAAAGACAAATAAATGGGTGTACTCATAAATAAATATAGAAATATACAAGAAAAATTATGCAAACAGCACTTCCAAACATAATATACCTTCCACTAACAATTATTTTATAAGTGCAAGTATTACGACGTGTGAAAGTACTTTCTATGCTGTACTACACAACTTTCTTTTATTTTTTCTTTGTGCCCTTCACTTTTCATTTTGTTTGAGAATCTATTGTCACTTTTTAGAGGGGACTGCATTTTTTTGCGTTTTTGACCTCCTTTATGGTCATGGTGACCTTCTTCATGGTCATGGTGACCACCTTCATGGTCATGGTGACCTCCTTCATGGTCATAGTGACCTACTTCATGGTCATGGTGGGCTTGTTTGAGGTTTTTTGTTCAGCATCAGATATGTCATTTTGAGCTTGACCTCTGTAGTTATTGAATTTACAATTTTTTCTAGTTTTATGTCATTCCTTTTCTCTTTCCTCAAACCCTAATAGAGCCCAAGATGCTGTTAACTGTATGGTCGACTGAAGACCAATCAGAAATAGTTCTTTAATATACTACATCCAGAGAGAACAGCTTCAGTTAGCGTGGGTGAATAAGTTTAAATTCTTGTTAAACGATGCATCTCAGGATAATTGGTGCCATCACATTAACCCATTTACTGCCATTCTCTTCAGTAACCGGCTGTTAGATTTAGCAGTGTGTTTCGCAATAGAGTTAACCTTGTATTATAATCTAATCAAGGCAACTGAGTCCAAAGGGTTCTCTCAGTTGAAAACATAAGCTGAGATTTAACCTAGCTGATCTATTGTTAGTGGTTACATATCAGCAATTAAAGCTGGAAATGAACTCGATTAATTGCGACATCCTACTAATATTGGGCAATTTGGATGCTGATTTGACATTATAAGCTGCACATTGCACAGTACCAGGCATAAGGTCATCACGGCTAAAAAAAATAAATCAAAAACATTATATGTTCTTTGAAAGAATTGGACAGATTATGATATATATGTATACAGTCATGGGAAAAAGAAAGTACACCCTCTTTGAATTCTATGGTTTTACATATCAGTACATAATAACAATCATCTGTTCCTTAGCAGGTCTTAAAATGAAGTAAATACAACTTCAGATAAACAATAACGCATGACATATTACACCTTGTCATGATTTATTTAACACAAATAAAGCCAACATGGAGAAGCTATGTGTGAAAAACTAAGTACACCTTATGATTCAATAGCATGTAGAACCACCTTTAGCAGCAATAACTTGAAATAATCGTTTTCTGTTTGACTTTATAAGTCTCTCATATCGTTGTGGAGGAATTTTGGCCCACTCTTCTTTACAACATTGCTTCAGTTCATTGATGTTTGCTGGCATTTGGTTATGCACAGCTCTCTTAAGGTCCCGCCACAGCATTTCAATCGGGTCGAGGTTTGGACTTTACTTTTCAGCCATTCTGTTGTAGATTTCTTAGTGTGCTTGGGATCATTGTACTGTTGTGTGACTCATTTCAGCCAAGATTTGCGTTTATTTTTGTTAAATAAATTATGACATGGTGTAATATGTCACTTATTGTTGTTCATCTGAGGTTGTATTTACCTAATTTTAAGACCTGCTAAGGAACAGGTGATTGTTATTATGTTGTGATATGTAAAACCAAAGAATTTAATTCAAAGAGGGTATACTTTAGTTTCCCAAGACTATATATATATGTATATACAGAGACAGGTAGCCGCCTAAGGCTTGGGTTCAGACAGGGGCCCAATGGACACTTGGACACTTATCTGGGCCTGAAGCTCTGGCTCTGAGCGGGTCCTACTTGAGATCAAATGATCTCCCTGTACAGTCCTGTAGTCCTTCACTCTGTTGATGGAGCATTGTGGTCTGTACCCATAGCAGGTACAGACCACTTCCCTGGAGATTGTTGATAACACAGAGCACTACAGCTGGTGATCTCAGTCATTGACTGAGCACCAGTATGGCAATGGCATTCTTAAAGGAACCGTGATGGCACTGAGACAAAAGAGCTCCTTCACACTGAACAACCAGGGATCTAGATTACCCCCCTCTTGACCACCAGGAAAGGTAAACAAATGGGGGAGCATAATATGCACATGCACACAACAATCAGCCTCACTCAGAGTCACCTGACCAACTTTAGCATCCACAAACCAAATTTAGCATCCACATATGCAACTTTTAACCAACACACAGAGATACTCAACCCCCCCCCCCCCACACCCCATACATCACACAGCCCTCTACACACACATAACACTTAGTCAACACACAACTCACAGAAACAGAGCCCAGAGCTCAAGGAAATGACCCTGGGCAACCTTAAGCTATCTATGTAAATTATAAACAGATTTCACTTCTTGAATAAATTCAAACAAAAAAAAACAAATTACCGAACTTTTCCATAAGCAAAACAAAAAAATTATTTTTCTTCTTCGAGTATGCTGTTGGGTGGCAATCTACACTAACATTTTACGTACATTTTTCTCTAAAATGCAAACTACATAAGCTCTTATGATGTAAAAAAAAATTCCCTTGACAAGAGAACAAGAGTATGCTTCCTAAGCTCTAATAATAACTATTCACAAAAACATATAGTCTCCCACAAACCTATTTACTAAACTCAACATTTTAAGACAAATTAGGAGGCTTCATGTTTTGCTTTAGTCTATTAAGGGCAACCTCCAGTAGCAGCAATTAAAATACTAAAGGAAATCAACCAATCATAAAACAGAAGAGAGGCAATAAAGGACAGGACCTCTCTGACCCTTTCCTCTTTATTTTCTGCTGAACCTCTGACAAAGTCAGATTATTTGCCTCTCAACCACTTGGGGTTTTAGTGACCTTTTTGGGTTGGGGAACACCTTTGATGGTGACTGTGATTACTTTGGTTTGCATTTATTTATTTATTTATTTATTTATTCTGTCTATTTCTTGCATTGCTCTTGTTGTTTCATTAGCTGAGCTGATAGTTTGGCTGTGTGGGGATCCTCACAGACCTCCGCTGACCATCTTAGTATACCTTTCAGCTTATGCAGACAGTGATTGCATTCCCGAACGTGATTATGAGGTTGCGGGTGGCCATTTTAAGTTACATCACCTGCTACCTGTCACCTGTCAGTTTTATAATTCCTTGTAGTGTTTCATATTGTGGTTTCATTTTCCTCAGTATCTGTGTGTGTCAGATGAGCCCATCTGTGCCCCTGTTGCAAGTGAGCACTGTTAATATCATTGCCTGGCTCTTTTTATGGCCTCAGAAGGGTTGATTTCAAGCTTCTGTTCCCTTATAGTCTTATACCTTCATATGTTGCTTTATTTCCTTCATTCTGCTGTGTTCTTGGGGTCTCTGACCCATATTTATTAAGAGTGACCCCATGCTTCCCAGCTTATCTCCCTGATTTACATTATATGTATCTTAGTTTGCACAATGGATAACAATCCATCCCACAGCTGATATACAGGTGTTAATTAATGAGGCAGTCGCTGGAAAAGGCAGTTGCTAGGATTGCAGGGATTTCATGGTGGGGACCCCATTGACCTCAGTGCCCTGCTGGCCTCAAGGTTATGATTCTGAAGGTTCTCAGGTGTATTTTGCATCAGAGAGAGAAGACTCAGTAACCACAGAAACTGCACTGGAAGGGTCAGTTCTACTGGTTTAATGCTGGTAAAGACAATGCCCAGACTTTCATGAAGAGATTGGTGACAATCTGACATCTACCATGCAGGTCATGAATAAGTGGCAGGCAGACACTTCTGGCTGAGATGTGTATTCTCCCATTGTTAAGTCACATTATGTACATGAATCTGTACTGGGTGAGCCCCAGTCTCACAAATTAGCTTCTGTGATGGTCGACCCTGTTTTTTCTCCAGTAAAATCTATTCTGGACCATACTGGCCAGCCCATGTTTGATCCCAGGATGCCCTGTCATCCACGCTCTGCAGAGTGGACTCCTCTGCTGCATACCACAGAATTGTCCATTTCTGGATAAGGAAACCTTTAGATAAAAACATGCGTAACAAGCTTTGTTCTGAGTGTCCTTCAGGATAAGGCATTCCAAATGGTGGAATTTGACCAGCTTTTGGTCAATATCATGGTCACAAATGGCTGAGATCCCCGCAAGGGGATAGAGAAGTAGCTGAAATCCATGCAGGATAAAATGCTGGATATGTTGTGGCCAAACCAGAGGAATATTCCTTTGAACCTGCCAGGTCAAGGGCTAGGCACAGAGTATCAGTGAGTCGGCTCAGAGGTCTGCATGACTGCTGGGCAATTCAAATGTGACCCTATCCTCAGAATGAAGGAATGGTGCCCTTCTGAGACCGGATGCCAAGCTCGAGTACTTAGGTAATGAGGGACTTGGTCTGGCAGCCCAGGGTATCCTGTTTTGTGATCATTTTGAGAAAAAACAGGAAAAATCAGATGGGAAATTAGGCAATTGCTCAAGAAACAGTCAGTGCCTCTTAGGTCTCTAGCAAGGATGATGGGTTTACTATCGTTCTCGATCCAAGTCATTCCTCTAGAGAACTCCCAACCGTTGGTTTTTCAGTTTTAACTTGTTGTTACATCATCAACAAAAGAGGAAGGTGCCAGAGAGTTCCTGCCCTTTATTGCATCTCTTCTGTTTTCAGATTGGTTGATTTCCTTTACTGTTTTTCTTTTTATGTTGCTATTGGAGGTTACAGTAAGGAGAGAATTGCAAATTCAACACCTGAGTAGCAAAATCTAGGTTAGGGTAACTGTTTTGGAAAAAAATCCAACTTGGCTATAGTTAAAGCTTGGCTATTTTAGGCTCAGTCTTGCCAGTCGGATTTTAATTCACTGCGGTTTGGAATGAAGTGAATAAGCCAGAAAGGATATAAACTGAGATTTCTTGTGCTTTCAAGCATGTCCTGTAGACACAATAAGTAGCTGATCCAGGGAGAAATATAATGGACATATTCTAGATTAAAAGTAATTGTTTTTCTTTTTTGAAGCAAAAATGGAACGCACCTAAAGGGCAGAAATTTAGTCCAGCAATGACAAAAATAATACATTAATGAATGATTCTGGAGAACGAAAATATTCCTAGTTCACTCAAGGCACAAAAAAACGTTCTCCTCCTATTGAATTAACCTGATTGGCCTGTGTCTTTTTTGACATAAACATGTTATCGCTAATTTTGTAAAACGCTTATCAAACTTAACAAAATTAGTTATACAGTTTGCAAAATCATGTTTGATTCAAGGGCTGATCGAAAAACTTTTGTTTTCAACTTTTCTATATGACAAAAGTAACCATAATAAATAATAAAATTATTATAAGACATAATAAAGACATAATAAATAAATAGGCATTTAACTTGTTTGTGATGAGAAAACTTGGTTCAGGTGAACCACGTATTTGTGAAAACTGAAAAATTTTCAGGGCAAAACCTAAAGTTTTGCCATAGAGTGGTTTTTCTTGGCAAATTTTTGTTACCAAAAAATGATTCAGAAGAAACAAAATGGTGAAAAATGGGCCAATCAGTGTATTGCAAATATATACATATTTTAATATTATGTATATATTTTTCAGTGATATATTAAGCATATATTTTGCAGGACATTGGCAAAAGCATGTTCCTGCCCTTTGGTTCACAGATCACGTGAGAAAAAGATTATTTATATATTTAGCAAATATATAATATAGAAATATAGAATTTGTTTACTGCTCATCCTTTTTATCCCCTCTATTGCTCACTTCTAACTTAATCTGTTAATAAAACCAACGTTTAGTGACTGTCCCCTAGCCATCAATTATATTCCCATCAATTAACTCTTTTTTGGTGCCACAGGCAGAATTCAAACTGACCAATCAAAATAGACATGTTAGACCATTGCAGGGCTTGTTTGCTTCATGACTTGGGTCTTGACTCTGCCCAGACTTTCGGAATTCGACAAATCACCTAATTGGCCCAATTCAGGATGAATTGCAGTTGGGCCAAAGCAATTCTCTAATTCTAACTGCTATATGTTTTTGATTACATTGTGTGTTCACTGTCCTTTACAATGTTTGGTGCTGATAAAACATTTTCACGTTTTTCAGTCTATATTTTTTGAGTGTTTTTTTTTTTTTTTTAAACCGCATTCTCTTGCAAAATATCTTCCAGTTGAATTACAATGATTTGGTTAATCTCATTAACTTAATTCCAAAAGCTATGGTTTTCACATTAATGTCACAGTAACTGTGTCTAGCATCTAAATGTATATGATCCCCTAGGTGTGCTTTAAGTATCTTGGACTTGGGATGTGTAATCAGGAACGGTCACGTGAGTCTGGCATACTTAGAAAATTTAACTAAACTAAAAGCCCTTCAGTATAATCTGAGCAAGAAAAGATATTAGTGACGTTAGCTTGATCACATTTTCTCTGAGCATATCTACAAACATACTCATCTACAGTATGAATACTTGTGTAATTCAATTACACAAAGCAAGTCAAGCAGCTTATAGCAAAATAAAAAAGACGAGAAGAGCTGATCATGCAAAAAGGTAAAAAGAATACACCATTTGAATCAGAAAAAAATGGGTTATTGAGAATAGTACAGTATAGCCACAAAAACTCAATCCTCTGAGGAGCAGAATGGCTTGTGATTTTAGATTTTCTTTATTAGTTGGCCTACTGCCACCCAGGCCATAAAGACAAAGCATAAAAAGTAAGAAAGTCATCTGAAGGTTAGACAGCCTACAGTCACAAAATTAGAGTACATTTTCCACTCATTTGATAGAAAAGAAAAAAATAAATAAAGTAGACTAAAATGGGGCTTATAGTAATGCATCCATTAACAGGAGGTGGTGAATAGAAAATGTAGAAAAATGACAGATTACTTTTGGTCAGAAGCTGCCTGTTGAATAGTAAAAGATGTTACTAATTCAAAATACATATATAATAAAAACCCATTTTGGAACAAAACAGTGAGAGAAAAATGTGCACTCTGCTACACACATCCGAATATGATTATGGAAGTCAGTACAATGGAGTATTGTTTGATTGGGGCATGGGGTCACTTCACTTACCTGAAACATTTGACAGATTGAATTTTTTCTTTCCAGGTCAAAATATTAGTTTTTGCTAAATAGTAATGGCCATATGTTCAGCTAATGCTTGGGCTGTTTCAAAAGTGTTGTCCTTGAGCAGATGTGTCCAATTTATGAAAAACAAGCATGTGAAGAGTGGAGATGAGAATGGGTGACGTTGACGGTTTAGTACATCACTTCCACTGATATCCCATTTGCACTTGTCCATGACGAGACAAAACAAATTGTGCTTGTATCTTGAGATCAAAGATATTTATTAAAGAAGTATACATGGCTGTTATTCTCAAAACTTTGTTTGTTTAATTGTTTAAAAAGATAAATAAAAATGCTGGCTAGAAATATAGAAACATAGAATGTGACGGCAGATAAGAACCATTCGGCCCATCTTGTCTGACCAATTTTCTAAATAATTTAATTATTCCCTGGCTTTATCTTATATCTAGTCAGTGTTCTATTAAACCACACTGACTTATGATCACTGGACCCTAAACTTTCATCTACAGTAATATCTGATAACAAATCTCAATTTGTTAATACTGAATTTAGTATGGCCTCTTTACGAGTTGGCTCCTAAACTACTTGTTTTAGAGATAGTCCCAGTAAGGAGTTTAGAATATGTGTGCTCCTGGCACAAGCAGCTATTTTGGTTTTCCAGTTCACATCAGGAAGATTAAAGTCACCCATGATGATAACTTCCCCCTTCATTGTCATTTTAGCTATTTCCTCAACTAGAAGATTATCTAACTCTTCTATTTGTCCTGGGGGCCTATAAATTACACCTACAGGAGTTACTGTGTGATTACCAAATTCTAACGTAACCCAAACGGACTCTATGTTCGCATCACTAACTTTTATTAGGCTAGATTTTATGCTATCCTTCACATACAGAGCCACCCTCCCCCTTTCTTGCCTTCCCTGTCTTTTCTATATAAAGAGTACCCTGGTATTGCTTTGTCCCAGTCATTTTTCTCATTATACCATGTGCTGAAAATGAATTATGTAGAGCAATTTATTCACAACTCTAAGTCTACCAGATCCTAACTAGCAATGTGGGCCAGGCTGGTCTTTTATGCAGGTTTTGCCCTAAAGGTTACCACCCAGTTGGACCTTGTGGGGCACCGATAAAAATATACATCAACCAGTAAAAACAGAGTTAAGTCACAAGACACTCCCATACACTGCATACAATCCCTCCCCTCTGCACAGGGGATAATTGAGTTAATTATTGTATCAACTCAATTATCCCAAAACAGAAAAATCACAATTTTCATACTTTTCTGGAAACACCCCAAAAACATATCCTATATTCCAATTCCAACATCCCCTGATAGCCCCGGATGAAAAATCATCCAGATTGGTTCAGGGGTTCGAATGTTTTATGTATGTCTTAGTTTTACCATTCGGGAAGTTGAAATACATGAAAGTATACAACAGAATGTTTTGTGTCTTTGTTCGTTTAATTTCCCCCATTCGTATGGTTCTTTTTACCGAACCCCGCTCCACGAACTTATGCAAAGATGGAAGTCTCTGCGGTGTTCGTGCTATTGCGTGTCCGATTTGGGTTCCAGACACCCGATGACCAAACACTGCTGGTGCAATTCGTATCTTAAGATGGCCACCGCCACGTGTTCGTATGCTGAACGGCGGCCACCCAGGGATCACCTAGTTAGTTTGTGCGGTTGGCAATTAAAACAGTGTGAAAGTTAGGGAGGTCAATTGATGCCACACTCCTCTCCTGGGCGGACTGGTTGTTCAGTAGTTTGTTCATTTGTAGTACAAAATGGTGTAAAATAGTTGAAATAGGATTCTTACCGAACAACCAGACGAACGAGAGTTAATACTGCATTGTTACTTGTTTCCTCATGTAACAAACAGGCCAAGTAACTGAAATAAAGTAACAAATAGGGTGGGTGGACAGCCCTTAGCAATAGGAAGGTATTGTAGTGAAGCCCATTCCGCTACAGAAGCGCTAGGTTCTAAACTTCTCATGCACAGGATTACTACATATTTACCTTATTGAAATATTTAAATTAGCAGTTTAGTGTTTTAAATGAGAAAATAATATATAATTCATGAACAAAACACAAAGGCCATCTTCTCTGACCGCACATAGTTCTTTCAGGTGGTCTGACCTTCCATTTCTTTTGTAGCTCCATAAACCTTTTTATCCCGCCAATCATATATCTACAAACAGGTCCAGACAACCCATCAAATACATCAATTGAATGTTCCAGGTTCCGACAGGAAATTATTCCATTATGTAATGCCAAGACCATCATGCACACACACACTGTCAGAAACACACAGGGGACTTGGGTCTACAGTGAGAATTCCCATGTCAATATTCCGTATCAGCGCTTCACTGTCTACAGAACACACAACCTCATCAAAGATAGTTCATTTTTGCTGATAATACATATAATACAGTGTAAACATTTAATAAAAAAACACAGAGCTCTCTGCTCAGTCCAATCTTTCTGCTGTGATATACAAACAACTATTCTTGTCTCTACTCAAGCAGTATAAACACAATCAAAGCTATAGATGTGTCCTCAGTCAGAATTTTTACACTTCATCTTTAGCCATTATTTCTCTGATTGCAACACCAGTTGTAGTTCAGATATGTCAAAACACGCTAATAAACCCCATACCATATTCTGTAGCTTGAAGCAATTACTAGCTACTTAAAATGCAAAAGTGAGAACATTTATGCTAAAAATTCCACTAATTGGTACTTGGTGATAAAAAAAAAAAAGTTTATTAATTTATCACATTTATACATATCTTCTTCTGAAAGGATAACAAAGCTCTTTTATATAAATAGCTAAATAGCAATGATGTGTCATTCTGCTAAAGTACAGATATTAAATGATTCAGAAAGAGAGCAATAACATTTTGACCTTTAACCTTTGTTCTGTAAACATTTGGTTTGTCATCTCCTGAAAAGAAAAAGTAATATATTATGTTCCTGTAGGGGTTAAATCTACATCTCAGTGTGAATTGCTTGATTGTATGTTGCATGCCTAAAAGGGACTTTAATAGAACCTAGATCATTTGAAAGTCCATCTTCAACGTGGACATTTCAACGATCAACAATTCTATGTTAACTTTCTAGATTAAGTGCATTTGAACCAATGAACATGTGGGAATAATATGTCTCCCTTACTTGCAGAATACAATTTTTTGCTTCGGGGCCTAATTTAAAGAATAATTCTCACTGCGCTTTAAAGCCATCAGTTACCGAGAAAGAGAGCGTCTCATCCAGAATGTATTAAAAAGGCTTTATTACTCATCGTGGTTTAACAGAGCTTGTGTCAGACAAGAAACTAACCCAATTCTCTAAATTAAAAGGGCAATAAAGCCGTAATACAAATTACTTTTTCTCCCTTTTAGCAATTCTTCCCCTTTTACTGTTAACCTAGGTTACTGCAATTCCCTAGACTAAGGTTAGTGTGAGTCACAGTCTGGGATGTGCAGCTGTATACAATGTAGTAATTTAGCTTTCTCGACGGGACTTCACTAGGGAAGTGAGACATGTGACAGATAACATAGAACAAACAGGTCTGTAAGGAGCTAAGCCCTGCAGCCTGGAAGAGTGTGTAACAAAAGAAAACGGGTCTAAAACTAAATCTCAGAGGTTTGACTTATAGAAGGTTAGCTGGCTCACTGACTTGACAGAGTTAAAAAAAATCTAATACAGGCAATATCCCCGGGGCTGTAGAAGAAATGTCATGGTCAAAACTAGATTGCCAAGAAAGCAAAACTGTGCTGAGGAGTACCAGAATCCCTCACATGATGCCATTACCCTACATTATTGCTACTGTGGGGTTAATGCCCTGGCATGCCTCCTTTATAAAAAAAAGGTAATACCAACTCGCAGTGGTGGAAGGGCTTGTTGTGTTTTTATGGATCCACAATGCAAGTAACTACCAGTGATCCAGCGCAGTAAAATAGTAAATCTGATTAATATAAAGTTTAAAAACTTTTGCCACCCAATGATTGGATTGTTAATGGCAAGCTCATCCTATAACGCCATGCGTAGTCATGCTTTATGGTTACAGTAAAAACTTTGAGAATTTGCTGTTCAGTTGCCTGCTTTTTTTCTTCAGAACGATAACAGCTTAACTACAGCATCAATAAGCCTTTGCAATACTATTGGATCAGAAAGGTATACAATAACCTTCATGTTGTACCTAACACATACCTTTTACCGACATTTCAAATGTAGAGAGACACTTAAATTTTAGGGTTATAATTGGGGGTTAGGAGAGGTTGAACATGTGCAGGGCTAATCTGAGAAATTTTAGGTGACTTGGTAATAACAACTTATGCAACAACATATAATTTAGAACAATTTATCTTATTTCCACAGACTGATTTTTAAACACTTTTGTTGTTACTGTAAGTGTTATTGGGGTGGAACTGTGTTATACTCTCGGACACACTAACAATAGGGAGCTCCTTGTAAAAAAAGGGGCTATTAGGATAGCAAAGACTGACAGAGGGACTTTAGCACAAAATAGGGACTGTCCCTCTTAAATACAGACACTTGGTTGCTATGCTGACATGTTTTGGGTCTTTTGAGTGCAGCTTTCTATAACTATAGAAGTCTAAAATCTCTTTCTCCTCTTTCTCAATCTATTTTCCAATAAAAAGCAGTTGTGGTCATTGTTAACGCGGACTTGTTTTTAATGTGTGAAACTGAATCTGTTTGAAAACCTCTGAACATTCTTGAAAATAGCAGAAATGCACTGCATACTTTATGATAAAACACTTTATCAATGTATTAAGTAAAACTAAATCAATGAAAGGACACAAAGGCTAAGTCCTTAAATTAGAATGTTCTTCCCAGAAACACATTTTGGTTGTCGTATTTCAATGTTTTGTGAATGAGTCAGCCAATGTCAAATATTATCACAATGTGTACAAGCCAGTGCATTAAACTTTAAGAATACACTGGATATTCATGTACCGATATCATATACTAGGTAAACATTACTGCAGAACAAGAAACCTTTTTCCGGAATGGTCATTACCTACATTAATTTGTTCACCGTCATTTATTCTAGACCAGCACCCATTATATGTATGCAATGAGTCATAGTGGTCAAGCTTCAAACAACTTAAAAGAAGAGAACAATCAAACCACAATCATATATAATGTTAGCAATAAGTTATGATGAGTTTCCTCATCTGGAACCAGTTATAGCCTACATAAATTCCAAAAAATGATCGGTCTTGATCACATAATCACAATAATAGTTATTGTGTTTCACCATGACCTTAGTCCTCAGTATCCATTGTGGCTTGTAGATAATAAGATATATGGGAAAAAAGGCAATTAAAGACTTACCTATATTCAAGTCAAACCACATATACAGATGTAGCGAAGCTATGGGAAATGCATGAAGGATCCTTGATTGTATATGATGTAATACCAATGGCAAGAGAAAAAAAATAATGTCTTAATGCCCCAATGACAAATAGTGGTGAGAACCAAATGTGTGACACTAATGTGAGATAATACTAGATTCAATAAAAAGTAATAGGTTTCCAATAGGTAGTAGTCTTTTTTAATAGGTTTCCAGCAGAAATAGTAAAAATAACACATAAAAGGAACTTAAGAATGCATGGGATGTGCATAAAGCTTTTATTTGGTGAAGCAGATGGGACAGTTGTTTTGTATTTGTAGTCATGTTATGTTTCTGTCTTTATATTTCCAGACATTGTTCTTATAGAAGCAATTAGTGCAGTGATGGTTGTCCTCGGCATGTCAAATATTTTGAATGTATATTTCCAATGAGTTCCAATACTCAGACAGACTGATAGAGCACAATGTAAAATGTGGTTTATAAACACTTGGTGAGCCAAGGTAAGCCATCAATATTTTAATCAGCCAAGTTTATGTTGGAAAAACATAATCCAGTTAATCTCATTCTAGCTGACGTAAATAAACTATAGAAATTGGAGAAAAAAGGAAGCAGAAAGGATACACTCTAAGAAGGGATTAACCCCAAATGAACTACAGCCGTAGTAAAAGTAAAGAGAGAGAACAAGTGAGTGCCCTTAAGTTAAAATATAACTTTTAATATTGAAATAAATTAAAACAGATTATATGATATATCAAAAGAGTTTACCAAAAATTAATAAATATGATAAGTAGATTGTGAGGATCAAAACAAATATATATAATGAAATAAAATACTATAGGACCAATTCATTTCTTAAGCGTTATTAGCAATCGTGAGCAAAGGAGGTCCTGTTCAGAAGTTTTCAGGACAAATCTCCAAATGATATGCAGAAAACCAAATAGGTTTTCAAATGCATACGAGTATATATCTCAATAGGTAAACTAAGCGAAAGTAGACAGTCCATACAGTATTAGATAAAAATTGTTGTTACATGCATAGTGCTAGTTGAATACCAAACCAGCACTAGATAAGATTTAGTATAAAAGAAGTTATTCTACACTAAATAACCAACTCATACAGAGGGAGTAGGGTTAATACGAAAATAACAAGACCATGATCTCTATAAACCCCCCACTTGCATAGCTGGAGTAGGGCTAGATATTGAAATATAAAGTATATAAGGTCTAGTGCGCGTCTAAGCAGACAGCAATACTGTGATCAGTATATATCGAAAAGAGCCCTTTCCCCTGACGCGCGCGTTTCGCCCACAGCTCATCAGAAGGGAACCGATGTGCGGGAGAGAACCGATATAAAAAGGTAAGTGTGAACATTTGGTTGGTCAATTCAAAAATTGTCATACATAGTTAACCAATAAGAGCAAAGCCGGTAAGTGACGTCACTAAAGATCGCAAAAGGGTCATAACTACTAAAGTGTATGGGTTTTAACCCCTTACAGTCCATCAAGTGGAAGGAGTGAGAACCAAAAGAAATGACAGATTAATAGCAACTATCAAGATGTTTCATAATGTAGCTGAAAACATGAAACGTGTAGAAATTTTTTTTTGCTCATTTGTAATAGGAGCTTAATGTTAGTGCCCGACTAATATCGGTGCCTTAGCATATGATTCTAGATATTATATTGCAATTTTTATGCTGTCAAATTAATCATCGCCGCCCACTTTAGTTGGGGACGTGATAATATGTAAAGTCAATAACTTGAGACTGAGTGCCCAAAAATATATCAGTATTAATAATAACAATTAGAACACATCACATACATTTACGAAAACGTGATGATATGTTAACAAGGGCAATAGAACGGGCATAATACATAGCCCGATTTATAGGAGGAAATTATTAGATAATTTGGTATCTAACCCAAAAATATGCTTAAATGAGAAAATAGAATAATTCAACAGAATAGACAGAAAAGTAGAAAAAGATTATTGCTGTTCTCAATAATTTAGAGAATGATAAGGTTGGAAAATCGACATATTAATGAGAGAATTGTGCACGATGTAAGTGGCAACTGGGGACGTGATACTATGTAAAATCAATAACTTGAGACTGAGTACACAAAGATATATCAGTGTTCATAATAACAATTAGAGCACGTCACATACATTTACGGGAACGTGATAATATGTTAACCAGGGCAATAAAACGGGCATAAAACATAGCCCGATTTATAGGAGGACATTATTAGATAGTTTGGTATTTAACCCAAAAATATGCTTAAATGAAAAGATAGGATAACTCAACAGACTAAACAGAAAAGCAGAAAAAGATTTCTGCTGTTCTCAATAATATGAAGAATGATAAGGTTGCAGAATCGACATATTAATGAGAGAATTGTGCACGATGTAACTGGCCACAGTTGTAACAGTATTACAATATTTCTCGCCGCTCAATACAGATTGTAATATAACAGGTTGCTATCGAGAGAATAATAAACGAACGTGGGTAACGTCATATGTTAGAAGATGTTTATAACAACTAATAAACCTAAGTAGATTTGCTAAATAAAGAGGCAGCAAAATTGTTATACCTGGGCTAGACCTGTGGGGCATGTGTAAATTAAAAATTGTAATAATCTGAAAAAGTATGAAAAAATAAAACAGTAAATAAAATAAAATAAAATAGAAATAACCTCATTAGCTGACGTAAATACATTCAGAACTAACATTCATTATAAATTTAAAAACATTCTCTAGTCCTCATATTTGAAACACATTTGCCCATTCAAAGTTATCATATTCTCAGTTTTTGTGCTTACTTGGGGTCTCCCTAAAATAAATGATTAATCCAGATGTGGACCCAGTACTCGCTGCACCTAGAGGGTTATCAGCTACAACACATTAATGAGGCTCAAATAAGGTCTGAATGATCCCAAGTTGCTATATCTCTCATGCAGAGATAACTTGCCAAATTTTGGATCTAGCATGCCATATGGGTGGGAACAGTCTGATATGTAATTTGTATAAGTTCTCTCTCTAATGTCACAAGTGAGCAAAAACTAGTTTGAGACCTGAGTGGGAACTAACCAAAGAGCAAGCTACTGAGATTTTGCTGAGCATTTCCCTGTTCTCATATTCTCTGTTGCAATACACTTACTTAGGATCTAAATAAATTATTAGCGTAATCCAGATATAGATCCAACGCTTATTGTGCTTCAAGAGTTTCAGCTATACCTTGCTGATGAGGCCCAAAGAAGGCAAAAGCAAAGTCCAGGGTTGCTGTGTCTCTCGTGCTGGTGGAACTGGCATTTCAGTTCTGGACTGCCCTTCATGGGTGGTATCAATGTGATATGAAATTAATATAGGTAACCTCTGTAATGGCACAAGTGAGGAAAACTTTTTGGAGACCTGAGCGAAGACTAACCGAATGACAAAATATTGAGGTTTCTCTGAACTTTTGCCAATTCTCAGAGTTCTCATAGTCTCAGTTTTTGCTTCAGCACAAAATACCTATTATATTTGGGACATAAAATACATGTTACTTGATTATTTAAATCATTCAAATTCTTTTACAATACATATAGTGTTTATTTAATTAAATTAGCTGGGGAAAAGTCACAATTCCTAAGTATATGAGTTATTATAACTACCAATATTACATCAATGTTTTAATTTCTCATGCATTCAGCAAACAGTATTTTAATGCTCTCAAGTAAACCAATTTCATCTTTAATTTTTACCGTTTTATGACGGTGATAAATTAAATACAATTTCTTTTTTTTAATTTACATAACAGCTGAGGTCCACAAATACAGCAAAACAGCAGCTGCAATCACAATAACTTAATAAACATCACTTCTTCATTTTCCAGACACCTATAGTTTCTTCAACAAGTTTACAAATTACTATGATGACTTAACTCTGCACAATAGCTTGTAACACATTATTCTTTATATTGCCAGTACCCAAGCCAATTAAACAAGCAGTCTACATTCACGGGGGTTCTCGCTTTAAGGTGAGCCATCCATTTCACACAAAAAAATAAGCTTATGTGATCATCTTCTGAGTCATCTGTTCCTTCTATGGGACAATATGAGGCCACTGACTAAAAAGAACCAACACACACATTTTAAACATTATTTTAATGATCTCCAGTAAGGTAAAAGGATAGATAATGAAATGTTTCCTTTTTCTCATTTTTAAGATGTCCCTATCGAATCTAATAAATTGGTGCTGTTCAGTTTTATTGAGCCTGCACACAAATTTTAAATTTTTTTGCAAAAATAGCAGGGCTAGAATATTTTTTAAAATATATTTTGGCATAATATTTGCATCTCATTGGTTAATTAGCAAAGGGTCTTTTGGGCACAGCCTGTGGTAAACATGCTTTCAATGCAACTTAAAGCAGCATCATAACTTAGTATCTTGGTACCAATTGACAGTGAGTGCCTCAGAATCCTCCGATTCTTGGTCAATACATTTTCAAGTCGTTTTACCTAAGCTAAGGGTCCTGCAGCCTAGCCTCTTACATATAATAAAACATCCTTGATTTTGGTCAAAACATGACACCCACAACCAAATGGCACTACAACCACTACATCAGCTTGCAGTTTTTATTTGCCTAGACAACTCCTTAAAGAGGGAAAACATTCTTAGATATTCCTGAAAGCCCTACTTATTTTATCTTCTTCTTAGGTAGATATATTGGAAACATTATCCCTTAAACAAATAAAATAGCAGAATAATAAGGTGTTATAAGTATACAGTGTCCTCCACTAATGCTTGGTAAGTATGAACAAAGAAAACTGTGAACATTTGTCTTTATTGTTTAACCTTTTGATCTTTTGTTCAGATAATACACAAAAATACTCTGTCCAACAATTGCAAACACAATACAGTTTTATAAAACAAAAACTGTTAAGTATATATGTGGCACAAAAACTGTCACCACTATGAATTTATAAAATTCTGAAAGATATATTTGAAGTATATTCCCATTGATATTTTACATTTTTTAGTACTCCTGGGTGACTAGGAACAGGAAATTGTTCCACCATGATTTCCTGTTTCACAGAGATATAGATATGATGTAACACAAAGCCCCAATTCCTGTAGTTATTGTTCACAATGGGTAAGACTAAGGACTATAACAAGAATAAAAAGAAGGGGAGCGCTAACTCCAAAGGCAGCAGAATAAGGTCTGTTACTTGGATACCCTAATAACCCACAGATTAAAAGTGATCACTGATTATATAGAAGGACTTTTTTTTATCCGTTTTTATTTTGTGTGGTATATTACAGTAAACATTGTTTTACCCTCAAAATGTTATGTTCACTAAGTGTTCTTGCATGGCAAGACCACTTACTATTATCTCACATATATATTATTATAGCCAAATTTACCACCCTAACTCCTCCCACAGTTTTTACACTACATAGACAGTAATATACCGAAATGTGTGGATTGTTTCGCCGAATGGTTTGTGGAACGTTTCGCCGAATGGTTCAAGAAATATTGTCGTTTTTGTGGCGAAATTGGTCCCATAGGAATGAATAACGGAATGTTCAAAACTAGAGTGGGAGCTGACAAAAGCTAGAGTGGGAGCTGAAAAATCAGGACATGATTTCTAAACTGCCACCACTCCCTTGTTTTCAAGCCTACATACACAAATCTTATATCAAAACATTCAGCTATTCCTGCTGCCACTAAAAATGTCCATAGCATAGCTAATCCTGATAGTTTTCACAATATGACCATTTGTTTGCAACTCATGTCCATTGACATTCATTGAAACTCCATTCTAGCCACCTCAAATTTGAAGGGCAATATCTAAACTGCGACTATGCCTTCATTTTTAATATTTCAGAGACATACTATGCATCAAAATGTAGGTCTGGGTTTTGTGATTCTCACAATATAAAGCTCTTCACTATAGGATTTATAGTTTACTATAACCATTTGAAGAAGGCAACCGCCAGTGAAGTGAGCAATTTGTTTTTAACCGCTCTTCTCTGCCCTTGCTGTAGAGTGAGTTGCCATAGGAATCCAGGTGTGTGAGCAGCCAGCAGAGTGTTCTGGAACACAGAGGCTGCTAGATGAAACACATTCTCTAAAGTGATGTCATTCCTACAGTTTTGATAACACAAAAGTGAGCACTATCACATTTAATAAATATATTTCCATGTTAGTCAATTCGTTATACCTGTAATAGAAAAACAGTAACATACAATGTTACAGCAATGCAGCTAATCAATGTTTCATAAAGTTACTCTGCCCAGTCCAACCTTTCCACAGTTACTCCAGCCACTCCAACCACACAACAGTTACTCAAGCCACTCCAACCACACAACAGTTACTCAAGCCACTCCACTCAGTTACTCTGCCCACTCCAGTTGTAGACTACTGGTGGAGGCAAGACCACTTCACACAATTTCCCCAGAAATTGTAGCTTTTCTAGTTTGTTATGTATTTTTTTTTTATCCAGCATTTTTTTTTAGCTAAAAAAACCTCCACATCTACCTATATATATCCTTGGTGGGGATCATACCACCTAAGTTGATATCATTGAGCAAAAGGGGCTCTTGAAATTGTGAGTAGAATTTATATATTTTTTTTAAAAGTACTATTGTTTAAAACAGTGAATACTATATCTTGTTTTATTCCTTTCATATGCTATTTAAATTGTAAACATCAGAAGAGGACAGCTCCAGATTTATCCTTGAGCGGGGATTGTTCCGTTCAGAGCCCTTTATACAAGATGAATAAAAGCTCTCTCCTTGTGAGTGTATTTTATGTTACATAGTTACATAGTTACATAGCTGAAAAGAGACTTGCGTCCATCAAGTTCAGCCTTCCTCACATTTGTTTTTTGCTGTTGATCCAAAAGAAGGCAAAAAACCCAGTTTGAAGCACAATTTTGCAACAAGCTGGGAAAAAAAATCCATCTTGACCCCAGAATGGCAGTCAGATTTATCCTTGGATCAAGCAGTTATTACCCTACATTGAAAGATTATATCCTTGGATATTCTGTTTTTGCAAGTATGCATCTAGTAGCTGTTTGAACATCTGTATGGACTCTGATAAAACCACTTTTCCAGGCAGATAATTCAACATCCTGATTGTTCTTACAGTAAAAAAACCTTTCCTTTGCCTTAGACGAAATCTTCTTTCTTCCAGTCTAAACGCATGGCCTTGTGTCCTATGTAAAGTCCGGTTTGTGAATAGATTTCCCCACAATGGTTTGTATTGGCCCCGAATATATTTGTATAATGTTATCATATCTCCTCTCAGGCGACGTTTTTCTAAACTAAATAGGTTTAAATTTGTTAACCTTTCTTCATAGCTGATATGTTCCATTCCTTTTATTAATTTTGTAGCCTGCCTCTGCACTTTTACTAGTGCCATAATATCCTTCTTTAGAACAGGTGCCCACAATTGCACAGCATATTCAATATGGGATCTTACCAGTGATTTATAAAGAGGCAAAATGATATTCTCGTCCCGAGAATGAATGCCCTTTTTCATGCATGACAATACCTTACTGGCCTTGGCCACTGCTGATTGACCTTGCACATTTTTGCATAGTTTGTTGTCTATAACAATTCCCAAGTCCTTTTCATGTGTTGTTATCCCTAATTTGCTTCCATTAAGGGTATACTTTGCTTGTGTATTCTTTATGCCAAAGTGCATAACTTTGCTTTTTTTAACATTACATTTCATCTGCCATTTGAGTGCCCAGTCCCCCAGTCTATCTAAATCCCTCTGCAGCAAAGTAATATCTTGCTCACATTGTATTATTTTACAAAGTTTTGTGTCATCTGCAAACACTGAAACATGACTTTCAATGCTATCTTCAAGATCATTTATAAACATGTTAAATAGAAGGGGTCCGGAACAGACCCCTGAGGGACACCACTTGCCACCTCTGTCCAGCTTGAAAATTTATCATTAATGGCAACTCTTTGTACTCTGTTTTTAAGCCAATGTTCTACCCAAGAACAAGCATTTTCATCTAGACTGATTTCCTTGAGTTTGAACACTAATCTATTGTGTGGAACTGTATCAAATGCCTTGGCAAAATCCAAATAGATCACATCCACGGCAACACACTGATCTATACTTCTACTTACTTCTTCATAGAATGCAATCAAGTTAGTTTGACATGACCTGTGCTTCATAAAACCATGCAGATTTTTGCTGATAACCATGTTCTTCTCAAGGAATTCTTGAATATTATCCCTTAATAACCTTTCAAATATTTTACCAGCCACAGAAGTTAAGCTCATAGGTCTATAATTTCCAGGCAAGGATTTTGAACCCTTTTTGAATATAGGAACCACATCTGCCTTCCTCCAATCCTCCGGAACACTTACTGAAAGAAAAGTTATGTTCATTTTATCTAAAACATTGTATATACTGGATTACGCTATTGGTGGTTTCTTTTGTGTTTTATTTCATATGGGGGACAAAAAATCACCAAAACTACAAGCCGATGTCACCTGCATCATCACCAGTTGTTTGGAAGGGTTTAAAAAAAAAAAAGTCACTACTCTTATTAAAACTCAAGTGTCTTCAGTTTGCCTGACACTACTGGAACTTCAAAGGTAATAAGGTTCTATGGTCAGATGTAACTGAATTAGAGCTTTTTAGCAATAAACACCAGAGATTACCTTCTTATGGAGAAGTACCTCATGCCCACAGTTAAATATGGTGGTGACTCTTTTAATGTTTTTCTGCCAGAAGATCAGGACATTCTTTAGGATACAGGGCATCATGGACTCTATCCAATATAAACAAATATTAAATAAACAAACCTGACTGATTCTGCCAGAAAGCTTAAAATGAGCTGTGGCTGGATCATCAGGACGATGATCCAAAACATATATCAAAGTCAACACAATAAATGGTTTACTGTGCACAAAATTAAGGTCCTGCGATCGCTACCTCAGTCCCCTTTTTGTTTTGAACCCCATAGAAAACCTGGTGGGTAAACTGAAAAGGAGAGTCCACCATTGTTGACCTCAAAATTTGAAAGATCTGGAAAGATTCCTAATGGAAGAATAGTCTCAGGTCCGTTGCCATGTATTCTTCAACCTCATCAGGCATTAAAGAAGAAGACTCAGAGCTGTGATCTTTGCAGATGTAGGTAGCACAAAGTATTGATTAAATCAATAAAATAATTGTGCCACACATATATTTAACAAAGATTTTTTTTAATGAACTTGTGTTGTGTTTGCATTTTTTTTTTTATTCACGAGAACAGAGGATATTTGTGTATTTTTTTAAACAAAAGTTTGAAGAGTTAAAAAATAAAGACAGGTTTTGACAAATTTTCTTTGCTTGTATTTACCAAGGGTGACAATATTAGTGGAGGGTACTGTATTGTTTTCCTTTAAAAAATACCAAGTGATATTAAAATGCTAACAGATTTTCAGAGATAGTAATCATTTTTGACCCAGAAAAAAAACAAACATTCATTCTTTATCTGAGTTAAAGTAAAATGGTTTTCATCTACAGCATATTTCTAAAAAGTCAGCAGAAAAAATAGTTTTGCATTTATGAGTCAGTTTTTATCTCTAAACAGATTTGTAACTAAAAGCAGAGATATTATTTTATGAGAGACAGCTGGCTCTAAGATTAAGAAAACAGTCATAGGGAGGTGAGCTCAAATTAAGTATTGTAAAATAAGTGATGAGAAAAATGAATAAAGCTTTAAAAGGCTAAAGGTAAAATATCAAAGAGTATCATTTATCAAGTCAGCCAACTAACCTGTTTTTAAATAATGTACAGAAGTAGAAGTAATAGTCAGTCACCATAAGTGTGTTGTTTTAGATGTATTGTAGATTTTTCTTTGTCTTTGCCTCTGCTCATTTTCCCATACTGTCCATTAGGCTGCTCTAATTTGGAAACTTTTGTGTACAACATTTATATTTGGGCTGCTGGTTTACAGGGCAATAAAACATGACTTTTACCAGATTGTCATTCCTTAGACCATTGGTGGTTAACTTTGGAATTGCATCTTCTTGTCTGCTGTCATGGACAACATGATTTTGTGGGTCAAAATCAACCACTGGCTTTGATGATTGCAAACAATGGCGACGTACCTACCAATGTTATGTCAAAATAACAATAGCCACATTTCATACTAAGACCAGTTCCCCAGGTTACAACAAGGATAGCTAATTGTCAAAACCTACCCGTGATGCAACCTGGATATCTAATACTTTGCACTGAATACGACTGAGAAGTTTGTTTGCCCCAAAACCATTTGGCACCAGTAAGTCACCTTTATCAGTGTTCACTATTTTTTTGCATTTAGTTTATACATTATAATTGCAGCAACCAGTGTGATTATTATACATTTCTACTTGAATGATTAATGGAAAAAATGGGAGAGCTGACATGCACTTGTTTATAGGAGTCATGTTGAGAATGGGTGAGTATGACTTGAACCTCACCATATTGCAGAACTATTCACAGTCTACATATCTCATTTTTATTGTACACCTAATTTAATTAACTTCAATGTTTTTATGATATAAAACTCATCTTTACACATAAGGACACCATGGGACTCGTCTAGTTTTTCTTGCCACCAGGTACCTATAATGTAAACCTGGCACCTCCTTAAACCTAATCTTTATGATGCCTACATTACAGCACCTCCTAAATTTAGTGTTTTTCTAAGCAAAACAGCTATCTTGATAGGTTAGGCTAAAAAAAGGCAAAAATTACACCCTATGGACCATCACAGAAGTGAAATTTGTATTGGAGTCCAGATACTGCAACTTTGTATCAAACTGGTCAAGTATCCAGAATGCAGAGAGATGCCTAAGAGCATGTCCCAGAGGGCAGACTGTCTCCATCTTGAAGAGGTTAACAGTGCTTTGTGGGGAAAAAGTACATTTTAAATTTCTTATATAAATTTGTGTTATTTTGATAGCAGGGTATAGTTATGTATTTCTTTACAGTTACATCTAAATGCACTGTAAAAAGTAACAAAACAGTTCTGTTACTTTCTTCTGAGTAGGGCTAATAAGTCCCTAGTGTCAGGGACCAGGAACCAGACAGAGACAGATCTAGATGCAAAAAAACCTTTATTTAATAAATAACAAAGAAATAACCAAAAGCAAGGTCCAGGAGGCAAGCAGGGGTCAGTCACCAGAGCGGGTAGTCAGACGAGCCAGGATCAGGAGAACGGAGAACAGCGGAGTCAGGAGCAAGGCCAGAGTCAGGAACCAGGAGCAAACAGGAAACACAGGAACAAGGAGACTTCTGGGGAACAGGAAACCACGCAAGGGCAAGGAGGCTCTGGGATTTGCTGCTTAAATAGGCTGAACTGATTAGCAGCAGGGTTGATTACTATTCTCAGGTGAGTAACCGTGGCAACATGCTGAAGGAGCTAATCATTAATTACAGCTGAAACCTCAGACACTGAAAAAGGAAGGGTGGTTGTTTAAAACAGCAAAGAAACCCTGACACCTAGATTTCGACTATATTGACCTCTACTGTTTCATCTTGTAGGAGCACAGAATAATTTCATGGGGTCGTAGATATGTTACTGACTTGCCTCCACCCCTTAATTCTTCATATAGAGATGGTTAATGTGTCCATGCAAATTCATGACATTCAGGACCCTGTCTAACTTGTTGGACCTAGGTGGCCACCTAGAGTTGCTTTGTTGTTAATCCTGCTCTGTCTGGGTAGAAGGCACCTTTTGAGCACGGTTATGCAAAACACAGGAGTTTTATTGAAAAACGTTGAAGCTTGGGCAGTGGAGGGGTGGTCGTTGTAACGGGTCTGTTTAGAGTACCAATAAACCTGTCCATTGTCTAAAACCTATGGGCCCATGCTACGTAATATTCAGAAGGAAAGCGTAGTGTACAATAACAAACAGGGGAATGTTTTGTGAAGTTAGGACCAATATATTTTATAGCTGTAGAATAAACACATTTTATAAGAGAGTATCATAGTTAACCAAGAAAAAACATCAACACCTGCAGGTTCTGTAAAGCTATACAATAGAACAGTGTGCTAGACAAAGAGACACATGAGATTAAACATTAGAAATGTGAGAAAAGTAAATATTAGCATGGCAAGACAGATGGCAGAGGTCTTGAAAATTTAGAATAAATCTTTAAATTCAAAATTAGACTTTATACAATTAACTATCCATTAATTAAAATGCTTGTCTAGGGTGCCCATGTTTAACATACAGAGACAAACTTCTTACTCCAGCAGCAGACTCAGGCAACCTCCCAAGACGAATCAACGATCAAACAAATCACCAGCCCCCACCGTATGCCCCCAGTGCACGCACACAGTCTGCAAATGTCAGGTCTCAGGCACAAACTGTCAGAACGCTACCACGCACTGACACTCATTTCTCTCACTATAGTAAACTACTTAGTTACGTGATTACTCTCATGCATTCAGTAGAATAGCTGTGCAGATGGTGAGGCTACTGTTTCATTTAACTTGCCATCGCTCGCTTTAGATACGGTGAAGCGTATTCTGCTTTCACAGTGCTGTTAGACACACAGAGCTCATAGTTAGAGCCCGGAAGCAAAAGAACGGTACAAGACAAGTAATTGTTACCTCCTGTGGAGGTCACCTGAAAATTATACGTGTCTGATATCACACCCATGTATAGTTCAAACAATGAGAAAAATCTTCATCATGTGTAGTAATATTTCCAAGTGATGACAAATATAGAAAATGTAATGCTTACACATTTTACAGTTCAGTATCATTAAGCTATTTTCCTGGCTGTGATTGATCAGAGTTATAGCCTCATATCTCCCAATATTTCAAATGGACAAAGAAGTACACTTTAATTTTAGGGGTGTGAGTGGTGGTGTAGCCAGGGGCAGGGCTGTTCAGATACATGACAGGTGCATAGTCGTCATATGGACAGGAGGAGGCATATATGACTTGAACCCAACCCACCCAATAAGACACTGACACTTCGGGTTATGGGTCAAATTGTCAACAGCTTTAATGATAATAAAGATAACAATAATTATATATATAAGGGTCATAACCTTCCCTACACCCCAATCTCGTATCATCTTTCCCATATTTACATCAAGGTAATGACACACCACATAATACATTTCCAATATATAACAATCATATAATACAACATGTAACGTACCAACATTGATCACTTTCACCTGGTAGGGGCATACACAGATACCCCTACACCACCGATGTTCTGAGCCACCAATGGACTCGAAACACCACCGAGGTTCTGAGCCACCAACGGACTCGAAACCTACCAAAACATGTACAGTGTACCCAATCAACTAACCAATTAACTAACTCCCCTTACTCCTTTCTTAACTAAGGCCCATTAGCCTTAATGTTCCTTACCCCACCCCGCCGCTGTGACCAAGTGGAGAAAAAGTCTACAAAGGGAGGTAGGGAGGGACCAACTCTGCTAGGTAAGAAATTAGAGTGAGGGATCACAAAATGGCCGACCATTTATATCAGCCAACCCCCAAGCACTGCTCCACCAAACCCCTACTGCTCCCACCCCCTAGCCCGCCTCCTGGCCCTGTCAGGGCCCTATTAACTAAGCTGTGCTTTCTCCATGAGCTTCATTTTAGGTGCTTTGATTATAACAATGTATGCCGATAAAATGTAATTTAAAACATGAACAATGTATTTTATTTACACAGACTGATTTCAGACTGATTAACACATTTATTGTAGTTTAAATACACATTACTGGGAGTATTGTTGAGTGGAACTCTTTTACACACTCATACACAACAACAATAAGAAGCTCCTAGAAAGCATGGAGATTAGGATAGAAAAGAGGGACACAGTGAATTGAGTCTAAAATAGGGACTGTCCCTCCTATAAAGGGACACTTGTGAGGTATGGTTATGTTAACTTAGTTCATCTCAGGTTGCACCATCTAAGCACATTTAGTACCTACATTGTAATAATATTGCCCTATAGTAAATACAGCATCATTACAACATACAGAAATACCAGAGTCGCATACATCACAATAGTTCCTGGGCCCTGGAGTTTTGTCTGTCCGGGGGGAACCTCAGGGAGCAGGGGCGACTATGCAGGGACAGCACTACTGTAAAGTAAATTAAGGAATTAGTCTGGAATTCTGGCTCAGAGGGTGCACCCTGCCCTGGTACGCTGGCAGGGAGATCAAAAGATCTTCATGAAGAGCGGTTCTGCACCTGGGGCAATTGCACAGTGTGTTTTTTTATTTAATTTAGTTGTATATATTAAGTACACTATCTAAATATTACAAAATAGAGGTCACTTTCAGCCTGCAGCAGTATCTAGAATGCAGTACAATTGGCACGTTCAGAATAAAAGTATTCTTTATATAGCAGTTGCACAAGCTTTGCAGCCCGAAGCTCAAGTAGAACTTGGTGGAAAATCAGAGAGAATTAGAAATTTTTTTTACATTTTACATGCCAAAGTCATGAGCTAGACCTATGGGAGATAATGGTATTTAGCTAAAGAAAAGACCAAGAAGGTATTTCTACTATGTCTGCACTGTTTTCTAGTTAAAAGGCAAGGTTAAAGTCTATAAGGACTATGTGTGGCAGAGACTATGTCTGGGCAACTCAATGATTATGAAAACACATTTATTTGCTAATTGCTTCCCAAAATAACCCACTCTTCTTTAGTTTTAGCCACTGTAACTTTATTGTTTTTAATCTAAAATGCAAGATAAAGAATCTACGCGGGGCAGATTTTGGGGACACTCACTAAAAATGCACTGTTATCCCTAAAACTTTAAGGGCAACTCATAAACCACCAGAGTTGATCTTGAACCATCTTGACCTCCACTGGATCATCTGCTGCATGGCTCTGAGGATGGGAAGGTTCACCCAGATGTGGCTTATTGGCTACTGGTGCACTGATAATTATGGAAAACTACACAATCTACCCAGGATAGGTACTTAAACCCCTGTTGTAAAATTTCAGGTTAGTTTATTAATATGTCTCCAGAACACTAAAATGGTATTATGCTATATATATTTTATATTGCATGATTTAAAAAAAAAAAATTTATAGGACCACAACAGTGATTATGACCACCTTATCTCAAATAAGTACATTCTTGGAGCAGGAAACTAGGTAAGTGATATTTAAAAGCAAAAGGGGGTGAATAGAAGAGGTTGGACAGAAGGGAACCTATAGAAGTAAACTTATAGACTATAGGTTCCCTTTCAATTAGGCAGCTGTATCTGCCCAGGAGTGTAGCTACCATTATTCTGGAGCAAACTGGGATGTGTATATCTCAGGGCTACCCTGAGATTAGTGATGCCACACTGCCAGTCAAACTTTGCAATACAATTGTCAATTCACAAATGCCACTCAATGTGCAATACATGCTTTGAAAACATAATTCCAATAATATTCTAACATTTTAAAAATGATTTGAAATAATTTTACGACTACTGGCGATTAGAATTTCTTGTATATATAAATATATAATTAATTTTCATTCTCATCTTCGATGTGAAAAATTACTTGCCATAGAAAACGAAAAAAAAAAAATAAATATATATATATATATATTTACACTTACTGTACCTATGTTTGTATCAGAAATATTTTATATATAAAAACGATATATTTTTTTATTTTTTTATTTACTGTGACAGTGGTACGAGCATTACAACTAGTTCTACAGCTTATGTCAATAAAATTCATGCTCTGGAAAATTAGAATTCGGAAGAACTTCAGACATTTGAAACTACGCAGCTGTTCCTACTCAACTTATTTCTTTTTTCTTTTGTAATATGTCTTTTTATTTCACCTTTATATGTTGCCTTACAGCGATAACAGTCAATTCTGTATATTACATCTAGTGTTTGATCTGGGTTTACTTCGTTTTCTAGTTTAGGCTGCCCTTATCTGCAGATATTTCAGGATTGTAGGTCACTTCAATGTTATAGTTTTATAGATTTCTTCTGAGTAGTCTATTCATCACAAAGTGGAACTTGGATTATTATTCATATTTTTTTCTATTTCTCTTTCATTTTTTTGTTCAGTATAAATTCAGTTCCACTAGAGCCTGAAAATTATTACAGACAAAAAATACCAGTTTCTCTCTGTAAAACTGTTACGCACCTTGATAAAGCTTCATATATTTCATAGTGGAGTGTTTTTGTAACCAAATTTTACACTATGAATAAAACAGACACACACACACACACACACACATATATATATATATATATATATATATAAATAATATAAAATTATATATTAATTATATATTTTTTATTTAGTTATTATTATTTTATTTTATTTGTTTAATTTAATTTTTTTAATTACCATTTTAAAATAGGGTACTTTTTTCCCCTCCCACATATACGCAGTTGAGCCCTTACCCAAATGCTGCCCTCTACTACCCCTTATATTAAACTCTGAATCCTAACATTCTTTGAATCACATTATTTCATATCTTTAAATTAATTCAGAGTATTATATGAATCAATATTTCTGAGCGCTAATACTGTTGTATTAAGAGCACAGTGCACACTAAACTGTATTAACCCCCAACGTGCAGCATTTTAAACCTGCACTTACGGCATACAAATCTGTATTTACAACATTATCCTGTACTGTGCTGTAGAATTAGCTACAAATACTTTACATTATAGTGACATAGCCACATATTACGTAATTGGAAGTTCTAATTCTTTCCCAATATTACAGCGGATTCCAGATTAACATTGAAAGAGTGCCAAGATTAGTCCTGCAATTTCACCACATTTCAACCCTGATTACCCCCCACACCCCAATACCACTGATAATAGTTTGCAGTGGGGGATGGTTGCTCTTTTGCTCTTCCAGTAGATGTATATGGAAGATGGAAGACAAAAATTCAGTGGTGGAGTATTTCTCTGTATAGGGACCTGAACATATGTGAAGCCACTTACATTCAATAGAGCTTTACACCAGCTGAGAGATTCCATGATTGGGTAGAACAATCCCCACCTGAGGATATATCGTATGTCCTCTTCTAAAGAATGTAAGGTCTTCACCAGACAAGAAATAGAGCCTTGAATAATGGTACAGATTCCAGTTTCAAATGTGCCAATCAGAGGTGGTGAGCATCAGCACATGTAAATAAAAGTGCAAAACATAGTGCTCTCAATAAATGAAACAGAGCAGGGAAAGAAATGGATATTACTTACTTTTCCTAGAGCAATCTAAGGGTATTGCTAAATCCTTAGCACCTTAGTGGAACAAATACCCACTATGGATATTACCAGGAGAGGTGTATGACAGATGAGAAGGTATCTAGGACAAAGGTGGTTGGTCACGCCGAAACGCACGTCGAGCCTTAGTGTCGATGCACCTTCCTGTGATTTGATTTTATGTTCACGTTCTGGGATGTATTAAGTTAGTTTGTAGCTTTTAGGTATATTGCCATAGGTATATTTTTGGGCTGAAATCAGCTAAAGTTTGGAATTTAAGGGAGGCCTGGCTGCCTTGAAGCAGCACTTTGGGAGAAATATTGAGATAGTTATGCTTGAGGATGACTTTACCCTTACATTTATGTGGGTATAACTGAATATTTATTCCTTTTCACATAACCCTCTTTTTCCCCCTTCTTAGTCATATAAGTTGTCTTTGTACCTGTTTTTTGGATCTATTATTGTCTTATTGTAAGTGTTACATAAGTAGAACCGCTATTAATAACTTGCTGTTTTCTCCCTTATTGTCCAATTGCTAACGGTGGCTTTTTTCTGGATAAGGTATAACTAGGCAATATTCTAATTAACCAACTAGGTACTTACTATTACACTAGATCTGAGTAGAGGTATTACCTCATGTGAATAAGGGGCAACTTCAATGGGCAAATGCCAGAATAGTGGTGGATTACGTCCTTTCTTTTTCAAATACTCTATTGTGAAATTACTTACGGGACAAATTAATGTTAACCACAGGTGTTAAATTTCATCCAAGTTAAGATATTACCTCATGTAGACAAGGGGCAACAATAGTGGTGGTCTGCGTCCTTTCTTTTTCAATTACTCTATTTTGAATTTGCCTATAGGATGATTTAATGCTAACCACAGGGGTTAATTTTCACTTATTATTCTAATCTAGCCTCTGTTCATTTGATGGTTTAAATGCCAGAATAGTGGTGGTTTACGTCCTTTCTTTCTTAAATTCTGTATTTCAAATTTACTTACAGGACGATCTAATGCTAACCATAGGCATTAATTTCCACCCATCACTACAATCTAGTTTCTGTTCACTTGATGGTTTTACCATCTCTCAATAGTTCTTTATATTTATTGCAATCTTAGATAAATCCAAATCTTTTTTTGTCATTTGCATCTCTTCAACTTAAATGATTATGGTTTGTTACATTGTAAACTTTCCTGAGATTTGGATACAATACACTAACTAATTATACCTAGAGCAGTGTTTCCAAATTGGTGTTCCGCGTAAAGAACACAAATGGGGTTTCGACAAAATTTATGAAAGCAAAATGGCTGTGGGCGGCGAAGTGTACAGTAATCTCCATGCTCAGCTCCCTCGCACGCACAGCGGTGATGCCTGAACTGGAATATGACATCACTATGGCTCCGGCATCACTAAGAGGCGCACTAGGGAGCTGAGCAGGTAGGTCACTGCTCCCTCACTGCTCAACAGCCCCACTGGACCCCAGGAAATGCACGCCAGCTGCTCAGCAGCCCCACTGGACCTCAGGGACCGCACGCTCAGCCAGCAGCCCCACTGGACTACAGGGACATAGAAACACCATGCCAGCACTCCCAAAGGTAGGGAGGATGGGTTGAGTAAAATTTTAAAAAGATAATAAATTGTATGCGTGTCTGTTAGGGAGTCTGTATGTGTTTGTGTGTCTGTCAAAGAGTGTATGTGTGTTTCTCAGTGAGAATGTATGTGTGCTTGTCAGTGAGAGTGTATATCTGTTTGTATGTGTGTCTATAAAATAGTATGTGGGTTTGTCAGTGAGAGTGTGTGTGTGTCTTAGTGTGTCAGTGTGTGTATCTGTGTGTCAAGGTTTGTGTGTGTCACTGTGTGTATCTGTGTGTGTGTGTGTGTGTGTATGTCAGTATGTGTGTGTATGTCAGTATATGTGTGTGTATGTGTGTATGTGTCAGTGTCTGTGTATCTGAGTGTGTCAGTGTGTGTATGACACTGTGTGTATGTGTCCATGTGTGTATATGAGTGTGTGTATGTGCCAGTGTGTGTATCTGTGGGTGCAAGTATGTGTATATGTCACTCTGTGTATCTGAGTGTGTGTGTATCTGTGTGTCTGAATGTCAGTGGTTATCTGTGTGCCAGTGTGTGTGTATCTGTGTGTCACATACCTATGGCAATATACCTAAAAGCTACAAACTAACTTAATACATCCCAGAACGTGAACATAAAATCAAATCACAGGAAGGTGCATCAACACTAAGGCTCGACGCGCTTTTCGGCGTGACCAACCACCTTTGTCCTAGATACCTTCTCATCTGTGATACACCTCTCCTGGTAATATCCGCAGTGGGTATTTGTTCACACACACACACACAGATACACACTGACACATACAAACACAGACACACACTTTGACACACACCGGCACATACAGACACAGATACACATACTTTGACACATAGATATACACACACCTTGACACACAGATACATACACACACACACACACACACATATACACACTGTATGTCAAGGTGTGTGTATCTGTGTCAGTGAGTGTATATATGTGCTACTATGTGCCAGTGTGTGTGTATCTGTGTGTCAGATTCATAGTCACGGGCACATACAACACAGATACACACACCTTGATACACAGACACATACAGACACATGCAAACACAGATACACACACTTTGACACACAGATACACACAACTTAACACACAGATACATACATACACACACACGCACACACAGATACACACTATGTGTCAAGGTGTGCGTATCTGTGTGTCAGTGTGTGTATCTGTGTGCCACTATGTGCCAGTGTGTGTGTGTATCTGTGTGTCAGATGCATACACACACACAGATACACATTGACACACAGATACACTGGCACATCCAAACACAGATACGCACACCTTGACACACAGACACATACTGGCACATACAAAATTTTTTGCAATTTTCTTTTTTTATTATTGTTTTTTCACCGGCAGGGGGGTTCCACGATGTTGATACACTATTTTCAAAGAGTTCCACAGGAAAAATTAATTGGGAACCCCTGCTCTATAGTCTGATTTGAAACAATTTCAATCAAGCTCCCCGTTCTTATATGTATGCTCCTAGGTTCCCATCCCTTTTTAACTGTTATAATTAACACTTTTTATTAATTTCATTCACTTTGGCTTGCACTTTTTTGTTGTTGGTTATTTTCTTACAAATAAAGATTATTACCTAAATTGATTTTTTTAATGTATATGTTATAGAAGATTTGATAGAAGTTTTGATAGCAAAAGATTAGCACAGCTTCTATTTCTTTGCTCATTAACTACAGTCATGTTTTTCTCATAATCATTTCTAATATACGATGTAGACACACTACTCATTTCTAAAAGTATCTTTGTTTAATGTAATATTGCTTTGTAAATCTTCTAAATCAGATAAAATATGTAAAGTGATTGAGGAGCCCATTAATCAACAATCATGACTATTTTTTTTCTCAAACAACATAAATTTCAATTCATGTATTTGTGAATAAAAGTGTATATATTAAAGCCTCACAACTATTTACATGTCAACATGACTTATTGAACACAAATCATCATTACAAGTAAATGTATGGTTTCTTTGTGCTAGTGTGCGCATGAATTTTGTTACTATGTTGCAGGAATTTTTGCATCTGATCTGTGAAAGTTTACATTTTCCACTATAAAAATACACCAAAACTTGTGAACAAATATTCACCTCACTGACTGTCACTTAAGGGGTGTCAGAAGTATACTGTGGACGCGCAGAATTAAGTAAAAAAGAAAAACTATAGTCTAGACCAGGGATAGGCAACCTTCAGCACTCCAGATGTTGTGGACTACATCCCCCCAATGCTCTTACACCCATAATGCTGGCAAAGCATCATGGGAGGTGTAGTCCAAAACATCTGGAGTGCCGAAGGTTGCCTATGCCTGGTCTAGACAAATATATAACCGGGCCTTAGAATGGCCGCACTTAACATAATAGGATAGCCAGTAACAAGCAGAGGGCAGGGACACAGACAGAGACAAAAACGTGTAGACAAAAACAAAATGTGAAGGATATCAGAATTAGGAATAGTCAAGAACAAACCGAGATCAAAATGGCAGAAGAAAAACTATGGGAACACGCTCTCAGATAACCAGCAAGTGTAAAACATGACAAGGCACTAGCAACAAGCAGGTTTGGGTTTAAATAATCCTAAAACACTGCTGATTGGTCAAAATGAGTCCTTTGACCACAGAACATGCATACTTGCACGAACATGCACGCACGTATCAATAATGACATGGTGGCACTATAAGATAGAGCAGATCTGGAATGGCCAGCGTCTTTAACGATTTTAGACTAGTCCAGGTGCTGCAGCAGATGTGGCTTTGGTGAAAATTTGGTTTCCCAATTTTCCTTTGTCATGTCTAATAGTTATGTGTCCGATTCGTCTTGCTGGCCATTTCTTCAGTTACTTGCTCGAGGCTGGTTTCTGTATGTTCCTGTCGCATACCATATGTATATCTGCTGGTTAAAGAAGTAGTCCTAGAACAGGTTTGAATCCCATTCAGACCACCTTGCCAGTAAGTACCTTATAGGCAAAACCCCTAAAAATACATATCTGCCTACCTCAAATTCTCATAGATTGTGAGGCCTTTAAATATCCCCTTTCCATAATTGTAAGAAGGTGTCTTGGGCCCACCATCTCACTTTCCTGACAACCAGGCCCATAACCTCCTTACCACCCTAACCACTCACCCTCTACTTCTACTGATGACTCAAACCTTTTTCCCTGTTCTCACATTTTATTACTATTGCCAGTTTTGTGCTCTCTATTCTATACTCGCCTCCAAAAACATATTTATTCCTAATTTTTTCTATTATGGACATTTTATTTAATTGTCTATAAACAAACGTCTTTAAAATGAATATAAGAAGAAAACAGATTTTTCACCCTAGATGCAAATGTTAAATTCATTCAAAAGTGTCTTTTTAAATAGCTCACGGTTGTAATACTTGCCTTCAAAGTCTCTGATTACAGATATTTTGTGGTGCAATGAGGCTTACTTACAATCCCATGCAGAAAATATATAATGGTGTGCTAACCTTGTTATACTGAATATAACTCTGACTCTTCTAAGATGCAGTTTAAAAATCAGCAAGCATTTATTCTTCTCTTGAGATGCAAAATATAATGTAAACAACCAGGATATATTTTTATAGTTAATCTTTTCATTAAAGTGATATATTAAGAACATTTTATTGTCTTGGGAACAAAGTTTTCTTTGGCAAAATATTTCTTTTTTTGGAAGATATAGATTAGATGAAATTCCTCATTATCTTGAAGGCAACAATGTGGTCAGAATTGCAAGAGACCCTTTTTGTTATCCAAAAACAGAGGGACTGAACCCAAGATAAGACTTCTCATTCCGTAACCACTGCAAAAGGCTTGTGACATTGACCATTGTTTAATGTAACACAAATTATTTTAATAAATAAAGTGATTGAAGACAATTTGCTTTTCTCCATAAACAAACCATTATGCTCTTCCTTACCTCTCTACCGCGTTTCTCTCTTTTCTTCCAAAAATACTGTAGTACATGATGTCTTGACTTGTGGTTGACTTTAGTGTTTCACTAAGTGGGAATGATGTAAGTAGGTTCACTGCAACCATATGAAAGATACTTTGTACCCAAGTTCCTAAGGATCTGATTCAAAAGTACTGATAACACTTAATAAAGGAATTATCCTTGCTCGTATGTTCTAAGCTGGATATCTCCATTTTCTTCGTGTATTGTGGCAACTAGTATGGTAAGCAAAAAGCTCCTGTCCTGATGCAAAAAGCAAGCAGGGTTGTCACAAGTGTTTTCATGGTGAGCGAAGATCCTTGTCTTTGGGAAAAGATACATTGTGAAATGTGTTCTCACAAAAGTCCAACAATATTGGAGTGAAGGATTAAAATGTCAAGTTTCCAGGTATGATGTGTAGGGAAACTGTAATAATGTATAATCCTATATGCTCCTTTTAGATTCCTAGAGGTCATACAACCACAGAATAAAAAAAAAACACATTTTCAAATTGGAATCTTAATATATTAGAATGTAAATATTACTTAGTCATGCTCAAGCACAGTTGCCAATGTTCACTGATCTATTAGTGCAGCTCCAGGTCTCATTTGAAACTTCCTAACTTAATGAGGTGTGAATTCCTGAAATTACATTTAAAAAAATTAACATCATCATATTAGTATTTTACCATTCTTTATTGTGTGCCAAAACACATGTGAATACCAAGTTAATGATTGCATAAAGACAAACTAGGTGGGCATCTAGTAAACTAAACTGCAGGTGATGCATTGTAATGTCAGATTGTTCCAAGTGCATGTGGTTTTATAGAGGGTAGTTCTGGAGGACAAATTGCAGTCACATTTTTTTTGGTGTGTCTAGCTGAAGACCTTCAATGCAGCAAGCACTAACATTCAAAACACAATGGAGTTTACCAAATGTAGTTAGTGGAGGAAAGGACACCATAATATAGTCTATGACCATGGAGAATACAGTCAAGAGAATGCATTGCTATAGAGGGCATTAGGTAGAGAATGTCTAGACTGACCAAATTTACCATTGACTAAAGCTACTAATCTGTTCTAATAGCACACATACTATAATTGACTGGTTTTCCACCACTTTGTACCTTAGGAACGTGGTTGGTTCACCAAGCTTTATTCTGCTAATAGCAGCACATAAGTATGTTGATAAACTCTGACCCTTTTAGCTTCAGGCAGATGGACCTTAAGACATGGTCAACGAGCAAGAGGAAATATTGGCCCAATGTCTAAGACAGTAAGAGGTCTGTCAAAAAAAAAAGAAAAGCCGCAAGCCGTTTTCTGTTAGTGTTGCCTTCCGTGATGATAAATGCTGTGATATACAGTTCAAATAGAGGAAGACTATTATAGCAAAAGCATTTAGATTATCAGTGTGTTCTAAGATTATGTGTCAGTGCTGTCTGGGACTGTTATCGCTAAGAGATGCTCCATGAAATTTGAAATGTGTAGTGGAGGAGCAGTACAAGCTTAGCTTCCTCTGCTAGGGAACAGATGTTTGATGTATTTGGGCTTCTTGCAGACTGTCATTTATTAGTCTGAAATGTAAATCATTTCAAATTTCATGCTGCAGTTATACCAAGAACTCAAATATTTTTCAAAACAATGTTCGGAATTCTCCAGTTGGCTTCAGCATACGTTTTTAAATAAACATAATTGGGATGAAGATATTACAACTAACTTCTCAAGTAGCAAAAAAATTAGTAACACATCAGAAGCCACAAAATTGAGCGGTGCCAAAAACAATGACAATGACCTTTATGCGTGTTTTGATTAACCCTAAATAGTGCATATAGCTTTGCGTTGCATAAGGAATATTGTTACTGCATTAAACTAAGCCATTTATGGGCTAAAATTGGGGTGCCCAAGAGGTAGATCCCCAGATATTGTAGGACTACAACTCCCATGATGCTTTGTAGATCTCTGCGTGCCTTTAAAGTAGTTTTAATACATCTGTGGACACCCATGAGCTAAAATTAAGTGTGTTTTTTTGGGTTGTTTTTTTATGGGCATGAGGGATATATCTATCTTAGCTCGAATTAAACAAACCTTTGCTGAGTATGTTAATTTTAAATTATATGCCAACACAGCCAAACTAAAAACACAGAACCTTTCCAATTTGGCTATTTTAAGTGGAAATCCTCTTTGAATTAATAAATTTAGTGTATAACCCCTATTTTCGTTGCCAGGATTCAGGTGTCTAGTAAAACATGATTACATATTACAGGCAATGTTCTTTAAAAAAGTATCATTATCAATGTAATCTGTGTTATTTAAAAACGTAATACAATTTTAAAGGTAATCTATTATTAAAACATTGAAATAAAAATGATTAGCTTTTTTTAGACTTTTACATTCTTGTGTTTTGTCCTCTAACCGAATTTATTAAAAGGAAGCTGTCATGAATAAATGAGTTGTGACTAAACCAATTATTTTTCCATACATATACTGCATTAACCATATGGGGAATCTATATATAATGATTTATTTATATTTTATTTTTACTTACCCCATATTGGCTGTCATTATGCATATGTTCCTGCCTTCTGTGCTGTCACGCAGTAAAGTGATCTATGATCCCGGATGCAGTTCAGATAGTAGTGCTCACTGTTGCGTATTCACTCATATCCCTTGAACTTTGACTCTGCCCCTAACCTTGTTGAAGTCCAAACTTCTAGTAACGTAAAAGAAGCGAAGGTCAGTAGAAAGTTAAAGAAGTTGGGTGTATAATTTTAGTCTGGTGGACATTCAAATATTAATCTCATTTGAACGGATCCTGTAATGTCAATACAGTCATAATACCGCAACAGTTTCCCCCCTCTGTTAATATAGGTAAAAAAGGAGAATGATGACCCTAAGGGGTGCATTTAGAGTAAGGATTGGGTTGAGCAAGAGGTTAAGGTATTTCCTGCCACTTACATTTTTACGGTAAAAGCATATTATTGATCATTGCTGTGTTTGAGATTTTTATTTCAGAGCACATCAAATTGCAAAGGGAAACTCCATTAAGATTTGTTCAGCAGAACTAATCTTGAAGTTTGAGATTGTAACGGCACCCCCAGGCATAAAAGGGTTAAACCCCCATTTAGTAGATCTTCCCCTTCCAGAGACACAGGCACAGCTACTGTAGACACCAATCCACCGAACCGGAGAAGCATACGAATGCTGTAAACAGCCGAACCTGAACCATACGAATGCTGTAAACAGCCGAATAGGAAAAACCATACGAAAGGTTTACACTCCTAGCAGTCGAACTGGATAAATGCCCCCCAAGAACGAGACAAAGCTCCGTGTTGAAGGTCAAGCAGTGAACAGACAGAGCTGTGGGTTTATTGTTCTTATATACACATTCTTACACATTAGTACCACCCACAGGGTTTTGGAAAACCACCAATAAACACGTACAATACACTCAGACACTCCCACACAAAATCCTCCCTTCTGCCTGTTATACAATGACCTTACACAATGGATTAATGTAATTATCACAGACAGAGAAATAAAGTTTTTCCACATTATTCATAACTTTAAAAGTATACATCACATTCACACAAAACTTACATTTTCAGAATCAACATACTACAAATGCAAACATATGTCAAAATCATCCAAATTGGTCCATTGGTTCAAAAGATAGATCGAAGTCCTTTGTGACCAAATGAAGCATGGCTTTTCTGCATAGCTATCTGGGGTATCACCGCTCAAACAGGGCAAAATCAAGAGTTTCAACATGGGGCCATAGTCTTAAGGCAGCAGGCGGGCAACCAGGCTCCTCCAAAGCACAGTGGCGAGATTGGTCTCGTCACAGAGATCATCCTAATCTTTGATTAATATTGGTGATTATATATTTTAAAACTACAAGGATTCATTTGCATTGTCTTGCTTATTATCATTTGGGTGCTAGAAGTGTTTCTATTTGCACTTCAGATACTTTTAGTCCCTCTAAGTCTACGGAGTGTGCTTTATGCAAATCTATTAGGATGACAGAGTCTAATGATACCTAACTCAAAAGAGGAGTCCTTAAAGTCCATGTTTAAGTAGAATTCTACTTCCCTATTTCTTTTAGTATTAGGGAATATCACGTTAGTTCTCTATCTGAAGATGTTTTACTATTTGTGCCACTCAGGGAAACATTAATTTGCCTCTGACCACTGTTCAGTTGACACATTTAGTTTATTTCTAAAAGATGTGAGATATTATACACAAGCAAGCATAATCACTGCCTTTTATATATGTGCTACTAGCGATGAATTGTTACTATCCCTTAGAAAGCAACATTTGAATCCTGCGTGCAGAACAAGAATTCTTCTTTATTTGTTTCTTAAAAACCCCCTGTGTTGTGTTATATTCCTATGAAGGCCTTTGGTGACATCCTTGCATCTATAGATGAATGTTCTATTCAGCTAACTATAGGCTCTGTACTTTCTGGATTTAGCACTGACTATGACAATTAGACATGGCTAGATCCATTATTAAAATCGTAATTCCTTTTTTCCTTCATTGCAAGCTTATGTCTTATTATTAACAGCCACTGCATCAAAAAGTTGTAACGGTGAATTATAAGAACAAAGAACTTGTTAATGAGACTGAAATATAGATACAGGGAGGTAAAATAAAAGCAACCTAAATTTAAAAAAGAACATAAACGTCTATCACTCTGGAGGTTCCTAATTTTATTTATTATGATGCACATTCGTCAGCGAGAGTTCAATCTTATAAAATATGTATTTTAATAATCAAGTATATTATTCTGTCATAACTTTAGGATTTGTCATCAATGGTGAAAGAAATCGTATGTGTCCTGGAAAGTCCTTCTGAGCCAATCTCTGACCAGCCATGGTGTTTTCTGGACTTCATCGTAGCTTCGATAGTTAGCGTTCGTAATTTAGCAGATTCGCCTTCTTCAAAAGGAATGATCAGATAGCACTGTACTAAACTGTACAACAAAATCAGAGAACATAACACATTCCAAAAGCTGGATACATTGCCTACGCACAATATCAATTTCAACTGATTAAATAAGCACATTATTCTTTATCAGAGCAAGGTATTTTCGCTCTCTCTCATGGGTTCAGTACTTCTCTTGCCAGCAGGAGAATATGCAATTTAACAGATCACTTAGTATCTTTCCTCGCTTTAAATATGACTAATTTCCACTATTATATGTGTGCACAAGGTTTTGTGGTTTCTTGGACACAGTAGGGTCTTTTTTATAAGACATTTTCCAGTTAATTAGACTACTGTGTTTAAAGACAGTGCTGACGGAGGTCCAAAATGAAGTCATTTACTAACTCTTGCCAGAGTGTTTTCAAAGGAGTAACTTTCAATTACCTGAAATAAACAATAAGCTTTAAACCTGCTAGCAGGTTCATTGAACAATCGGGGGGAAATAAGTGTGTATCTATATGTTCATACAGACCAATATTGGTAAATATGAGCAAAGAAGGCTGTGGAAAACTGCTTCTATTATTTTAACCTTTTGATCTTTTGTTTAAAAAATACACAAAAATACTCTGCTCTCGTGGAAATAAAAAAATTGAAAACACAACACAGTTTTATCTAAAAAAATTTTACATTCATGAAATATGTAGGCACAAATATTGGCCCCCTTATAAGTCATATGAAAAAATATGTATCTGAAGTATATTCCCATTGATATTTTAAATTGTTCATATTTATCAAGGGTGCCAATATGAGTGAAGGGCCCTTTACATTTAAATATGTATACAAACACACACATTAATATAGACAAAGTGGACTGATAAACATTTAATGAAAAATTAGTTCAACTTAAAATATCAATTTAAATGACAAATTTTGATATTCATTTAGGTCTGATCATAGTTCAGCAGTGTTCTGTGTAAAACCACGGTTCAGCTTGATTGCAGGAAAACCACAATTTAGGTGTAGTTGTAATTACTCTTAGATTGATTTTCCTCAGAAATGTATTGCACTCTGATTTTAAGTAGTGTGGGCTGTGCATTTCTTCATACAGCTGTAAAACCTACTTGTAAAACACATGGAGACCTTCCATTTATATATTAAAGGACCACTATAGTCACCCAGACCACTTCACCTCAATGAAGTTGCCTGGACGCACACTTCAGAAAATGGGCATGCCAGTTTGATGCTGCTGCAGGGCAGTTCATATGCAGTGCACTCATAAATAACTCTGGAATAAGGAAAAAGCTCTGTGTTTGTTTAGTGCAGAGCAAGAAATTTTATGGCACTCATGTTATGTGTTTGCTGGTCACCTGTCTCTGGTGTCCCCATAAGTGGAATATCAGACGACAAAAGAAGGGCAGGGCTGGTAGAGGTGTTGTGTGTGTATAGGGAGACTGCCTGTGATTATGTATATATTTGAAGGCTGCTTTTGAGGTCACGTTTTTGGAGGGAGGTTGCTTGTGGTGTTGTGTATGCCTGTGAGTGGGTAGGAAAAGGGGCAGTAAGGGGATAGGGTCTGTAATAAGGGATAAGGACAAAAGATGGGGATTGGGGCTGTGATGGGGGAAAGGGCAGTGGGGGGAAAGGGGCAATATATAAAAAATAGTAATTGGAAGAAAAAAAGCTAACCTATAATCCCCCTTCCATGAGTCTTACCTTGGGTCAGGGACGGGAGACTCCTGATCCGTGGTTGTCCAGTGGGAGATCCTGCTTCTCAGGACCCTCTGCAGGTGCAGGCAGCTTCTTCTGGTGGTGGTGGTGGTGACAGTATAAGGGTGTTGCCATGGTAACCCAAGTTCTCTTTCCTCCTTTTTTAGTCTCTCCACTGGAGACTTTTTGTACGATTTTGTTCGATGGCCAGTGCGGTCCGGATTGGATTCAAGTTAAACCTAAATGAGCATGAGGTTAAGGTGGGTCATATGAAATTGATAGCCAAATGACAGCAAGCGGCAGCTTAAAACAAACAAAAAAAAAATTTAGGTTTTGTTTTGTCTTACGAAAGGTCCCCAAAATAACCTGCTACGAGGTTCTCCAAAAAGTAATTTGGTATATATATATACAGTTTCTTTAAAACATTCATTGATGTTGACAACAAAAATGTCACCTTAAACATTCCTTCCACTTTGTGCACTACTACTGATAAGTATAAAAATATATATACAAATAAATATACAGAGAATGTTTGGCTGCAAAGCACACAGATACATGTACAAAATTAAAATGCATCTTTTCTGCCAATATTTTCTTGGCCACTTTGCCAGTGCAGTGTAAACTGTTGGCTCTGATCCTTTACTAAGTCAGACATGAATTCTCAAGTGGATTCATTTTCATTCTTTCGCAAAATGAAGGGTGCATGGAAATTTTTTAATTTTTTTAATTTCATGACTCAATCTATAACTGCTAATTTTGCACAGCTTTTCCTATTGTGGTCACTGGCGCATCCACCAGACAATACAAAAATAAAAAAAATAAATACATAAATTAATAAAACGTTTCTTCTTATGCATCTGACTGAGTGCTCATTTTAGGAAGAATGCATTATATGAAGTGTCTAGGCTCACACATGGAGTAATCTCATTAGAGAGTAAATGATTAATGGACCTCACACCCTTGTTCGGTAATTTGCCCGCGATCAAGTTCCTGAGTTTTTTCTCTTTAAAGCATATCTATTATCTGACAGCCTGTGCATTTGGTAATTATACATATTGTCATCCTGTCATTATGCAATCTATTTATATGGTGTAGTGCAATGTGGTAGCCAGCAGCCGTAGCAGACTTGAAGTTAGAGAAGGGTCCTCGTTAGAATCATAAGGGCATGCTAAATTCCCAAATAAGTAAATGGAATAAGGAAATAGGCAATGCTGATTACTTCAATGGATAAGCAACGCAAGTCTTAGGGCACTCACTTAGTAAAGGCTGGCTAAATAACAACACACCTTATTGCAGATAAATTTTAGGGGATGATACATTGATGAAAACCTTCATCACCGGACATTATTTGTCCCTGGAAATGTCTCTTCCTTAACAATCTCTTAATTTAAAAAATCATTATGCAACACTGAAAGAACATTCCAAGCAGCTGGACAATCACAGGTATATTAACACTTAAGGTAAAAAAAAAAAATGTTACCTGCTTAAAGTGTATATTGTAAGTTATGGATATTTTGCAAAAAACAATATTAAAAAATAAGTTGCCCCAGTAAGAAATGAAGGTTGGAGAAATTAATGGGTATTGATATCAAAATAACTGAACCTTGAGCTACTGAGTTCTATCGAGTACATGTGCTACGATGATGTAATAATTGTCGGTGAGCAGGTTTGATATCACTGGTATTGCATGTTTGTATGGGGCAGCAATGATTGATTGATAATGTGGAAGAGTAGCAACAAGCAATAATTTTTTTTTATAAAATGTTATATTTGCACAACTGTTGTAATGCATTATGTATATAATCTAAAAACAGAGATAATTCTATATAAATCAGTTGCAGATTTCATTATGGATCACTTATGTTTTTGAATTTAGAAAATATAAAACACCCCTAATGTTTCTCTTTGCTAATATTCATACTTGTGTATTTTTTGTAACTGATTATTAAGCTTATGGATATTAATCTGTAAAAAGCTCCAAGAGAGTATTAATGTATCATATTAATGTAATAATATTAAGGAAGTTGGCCACTGGATGTACCGTGACCATTTTTGGGAAACAATGGGCACCAGGTTTGTTCCTAGATTAAGCCAACTTAGTATAGCTTTCTCAAAAGATCTACATATATGGTATATGGATGTCATAACTGAGAAGGAAACCTATTATGCCTTTACAGATTGCAAGGTAAGAACATTTTTGAAAACCCATCACAAAAGTCTTATTTTCTTAAGTACTAGTAACTAGAACATTGTATTCACTTCTCACTGGTGAAAAACTAAATGTTTAGATTCATCAATTTTTATGGAAAGGAACATCAATGTCACAATGTTTTTGTAGGTTAACATTTAACACAAATAATACAAATGAGCCAGCTAGCTGACATTGGGGAATGGAAGGGGGACTGTAACTTCTCTGGAATTTACACAACTGAATAAAATATTGAAAATCATTTATGACTTGTTTTAATCTTTTTTCATGATCTTAATTTTCCTTTAAATTTATATCAAAGATATAAAGGCAAGCATTGCAAATAGGGAGGAGAAATAGAAACGTTGTTTCTTGTCTCATCTTTTCTATATGTTCTATGTGTGTTCTCTATGCCAATATGCAGGTTTTAACAATAATTAACAGAGAGCTAAGGTAGAGGCATGGTTTGCACACCTCATAAATGCATAGTTAATATATGGATAAGTAAAAATCATATTTAAAAAAATCACTTCTATTTTTAAATAAATTACGTACTTATTAGACTTGGGCACAGTGAAAAATCTGGCTCGGGCCAAACCATTTTTCTGAAAATAGAAACACTCAAAGAGAGACACCCAAATAATCCAAAAATGATTTGAGATCAAGTGCCGGGAGAAGCTCCTGGTGCTACCTTTCATGGCTTCTTTGATGTCATATCTGCCTTTGTGCAGTCCAATCAGATGCTCCTCAAAGACATGAAATTGATTGGACCTTTCTAACTGGCTCTGAGTGCATGCACACACTCAGAGTCAGTGAGTAGAGGGAGGGAGGAATGGAGTGAGAGAGGAATGGACCAGGTAGGGTGGAGGGTATTTATATACCAATATTTCTGACAACAGGTGTACATTTTGCACTGAATTCACATTAGGCAATCTAATACAGGGATGCAACTAGTCCCTAGCACAAAAGTGCAAATATCTTTGAATATACAGCATTTCAAGCAAAAATGCTGCACATACAGACTCCTACCACTATAACTACTTCTAAAAGCAGAAGAGGTCATGGTGGTTGAAGTAACCTTTTAAATCATTTTGATTTTACATGTTTTGACTTTCTTTTCACTCGATCACCTGAGAAAAGGTATACTTCCAGCCACTTATATAAAACACATAATAAACATTAAACGTTCAATAAATGTAATATTGTCAATCATTCCTATCACGGCATATTTCGTTAACCATGTTCTTAACCATGGGCGAGTTACACTAGTGATACACAAGAGTTTGCCCATATTGCTTCAGTATGGTTGCATTATGTTGCATTAATTTCTGTTTACATTTCTGACTCTTTTACATTTTTCTTCTTTAATTCATTAAAATAAATCATATCAGTTTATTGATCCCTTTGAATGTAGTAAAATTGTGGTCTTGGCATAATGATGGCAGCGAGGTTTAACTATCCAAGTGAAATAATGTCATACACTATTTATCTTTGGTACGAAGGAAATTAATACCAGTCTGCCAGACACTCGGAAATGTCTCTGTGGAGCTCTAAAGTGGCTGGGAATTAACTTCTGGGTTTTCCAGACATATTGGCTTATTGTTGTACTTAAGGAGAGTCTGGGAATTCTGTTTTTAGAGCAACAGGAACCGCATCAGACTATTTGGAACTGAATGGTTCATTAACGTGTTAAATATATATCATCTTGTTACACATTCTCTCATACTTCCTAAATTAAGTTTATATCTCATTTGTGTTTAGGAGGTGAGATTCTATTTAAAAAGTTGGTAAAACATTACACAATAGTCACTTAGTAATGGAACAATATTCATTGGTTATTAATCTATAATACAGCACTTTGTTCTGCATGGTGTTTTTTTTACATTTTGTGTCTAGTGAAAGAGTACACCCTTATGTGGCTCTTCTAGGCCAGTATATCTAAAATTCTTCAAAATTGTAAATTAGGATATATAGATTTACATTTTCCATCATTTACCAACTGCCAATTTATTGCACAGGGAACAACAGCAAGCTTTAAATAAACCTGTTCAAGTCTACTACTAAAACACAACAGCAGGTAAGAGGAAACGCATATTAGACTTGAGGATTTGGCTTGGTCCGAATTGAAATTTGTCCTTTCAAATTTCCAAATTTCAAATCCAACTTCAAATAGCACAATAGTGGGCTATTTGGGTTGATTTTAAATTCAGAATTAGTTTTGTGTTGACAGTTGCTAGTAGCAACTGTCTCTTATTGGCTATTTTACATTTTGAGAGTGATTTTGTTATTTTGAAACTTATAGTGTTTGGGACACTATAGGAACCTTCGTTTTAGGATTTCCCCTGCAATTTTTGGATTATACAAAAGTGTTTAAAGTAAAATTCAAATCAAACTGAAGAATTTTCTACCAAACTTCTTAAGAAACATTTTGCAAACCATATTACAAACCATATCGATTTGAAAGAACCAAAAATGTTCGCTATGTACAAATCTAATGCATTATGACAAAGTTACTTGCACACTATCCAAAATACCTATGCATATTTAAGGGTGATATTACCCTTTTCATTTTGTCTATCAGTTGGATTAATTAGCATATGAGACTGCATAATGATTCCCTCATTTACATGATGGGTTGTAATGCAGCCAATCCTAAATGTGCTTCTGGACTTGCTCAAGGCACACATGGCCATAAGGTAGACTTGTACAAGTGGATATATGCCCCCCACTGTAACTATAGAAGTGACTGTGGGTAAAGTAAGGTCAGATCTGAGGAAGATGATTATTCTGGCGAAACGTGTGATCGAACCCTGATGTCATATGCACGCACGCTGCTAGTACACTCTATCCCCCGGTACGATAGAAGCATTGCTGGAAACCTCACATAACTGGCAAGTGAGAGAGTGTCCAGGTGGGAAGCTTCAACCATATGGCTATATACTATTAAGCCCACCACTATGTCACAGCTTGCCTTTCAACCATACCAATTTTGCTTGGTGAAGTCCTGGTCCCTACTGTCCCAACAATCAAAGCACATATCAAAAGATGCACCCTATGTTCAGGGAACTATGACCGTGCATGGAGAACTGAAGCAGTTCTTCCTGCATGTCGTGTCCTTAGAGGGCCAGTCTGAGTAATGGACAGGCAGCCTCGTGTGCGTTCACACCAGGCCAACCAGCCATTAACTCAGGTAGACCTGCCCTCTTTCCTTTCCAGTCCTGCCCTTTTGGGGGCAGAGCTAGTGGCGCAATCACGTCACTGGCCCAGCTCACTTTAAAGGGACACTATAGTCACCAAAACAACTTTAGCTTAATGAAGTAGTTTTGGTGTATAGATCATGCCCCTGCAGTCTCACTGCTCAATTCTCTGCCATTTAGGAGATAAATCACTTTGTTTATCACTCTAGTCACACCTCCCTGCATGTGACTTGCACAGCCTCTCTAAACACTTCCTGTAAAGAGTCATCTACTGTTTATCCTTCCTTTATTGCAAGTTCTGTTTAATTTAGATTTGCTTATCCACTGCTATGTCAATAGCTTGCAAGACCCTGCAAGAGCATCCTGTATGTGATTAAAGTTCAATTTACAGAAATAGAGATACAATTGTTTAAGGTAAATTACATCTAATTGAAAGTGAAACCAGTTTGTTTTTTTTTCATGCAGGCTGTGTCAATAAGAGCCAGGGGAGGTGTGACAAGGGCTGCATAAACAGAAACAAAGTGATTTAACTCCTAAATGGCAGTGAATTGAGCAGTAAAACCCGAGAGGCATGAACTACACACAAAAACTGCTTCATAAAGTTGTTTAGGTGACTATAGTGTTCCTTTAACTCCCTCCAACTGGTGTCCTGATTCTCAGGATTCCGGAGTTGGGAGCTATGTCACTGTACCCCATTTTTATTAAAACACACACAAAAAATATCATTAGGCTTGAAGGAGAAGGAAGATACATTGGCAGAATTCTAGAAATAAACAGCAAATACAGGCAATAAAATATGATTGTTATCATCAATATAATGCATTAAAAATTAGCCCAGTTTGACATATCTTTGTAAAAGTATAAGGAGTATAACTGAGATCTACTTTAGCTCTCAGTATATGCCTTTAAGACAGATTTTCTAAAGTGCTCTCTGTTAAAACACAATTGTTTGTCTGAGAACTGTCTTCACCAGTCTATTTTTAGATAAGAAGAACCCAACGACTGAGGCTCTTCCTAAAATTAAATTTAAAAAAAAATACTTCATAATTTTAGGTTTTATTTTTGCTTCACTTTTTTAATGGTCTTGTTTTGATTGTAATTTTATTACTAAAACAGGCAACCTATACAACAAATACTGATATCAACTAATACTGGTTTTGTTGTCTATTGAGGCATCAAAAAGCAGAATAAAGGGTGAATGAATTGGTTAATGAGGTGATGGGGTAGTCTAAAACACATACAAGTAACATGATGTAAAAGATACATTTAAAGAGGGGGGATGTATTTACCAGCATATTTTTCTTATATAAAAAAAATAAAAAATAATAAAATAACAAATCTGCTCAGAGGATCTTACTTTTCATAATTACCATTGTCATAAGGCAGCAAATTTTTAAACTTTAGGCAAAAGCTAAGTATTGAAATTACAAAACATAACACAATAGTTTATTGTGCAATAATGACTGCAATAACAGATGATTATATGTAAAAGTGGCAATTTTACATGTTTCACAGTGTTTTGTATTTAACTGTTCCACCCACCCCATCTGTGGGTTGTACACAGACGTGTTAATTTGAAGTAGTTTACATAAAACATGCTATCAGTGACATCAACCAAATGCCTTAATCAGTAAGAATGTTATAGAGTAGAAATGTGCAATTCGTTTCCAATTTCGGGCAATTCGGACATTTGCGTACTTCCGAATGTCCAAATCGCCGAAGTGCCGAATTGCCGAGGTCCCGAAGTTCCAAAATTACCGAATTTCCGAAGTGTCGAAGTGCCGAAGTGCCGAAGTGCAGAAGCACAGTATTGCCTACGTACTAATATACTTACCCAGTGAAAGAAGAAGAAGAAGAATGTTACATTGTATACAATTTTAAATAAAAAGTATACAAACATAGCCAGGATTCAGCTATAAGCATTTGCAACACTTACAGCAATCAAGTAACATACATTCATATAAAATGTAAGTTACTTAGCCAGTCAATGTAATGACAGGAATGAATAAGTAGATAACTCCCTTATTCCCACGATATTAGGGAGCTATCTACTAAAAGGCTGAAAGACCTAAATTGGTCTTTCAAACAAATGTACTAATACTAAGTAAAGATTACTTAGTATTTGTAAATTATGCCCCTACTCTCTATACTGCGAGTAGGGGCATGTCTATTAAACAGTGAGCAGCCTGTGGCTGAGCGGCGGGTGGGAGCCCTAAAGTAGAACAATTGGGGGGAACCTATTGTCCTCCCCCAGGCCCCCACCCCTGAACGGTGGGTGGGGGCCCTAAATTATAATAAGGGGGGGACCTAATGTCCTCCCCCGTTGCCCCCACCCCTGAGCGGTGGGTGGGGGCCATAAATACTAATAAGGGGGGACCTAATATCCTCCCCCCTGTCCCCCACCCCTGAGTAGTGGGTGGAGGCCCTACAGTAAAATAAGGGGGGGAAACTAATGTCCTCCCACCTGGCCCCCACCCCTGAGCAGTGGGTGGGGGCCAGAAATACTAATAAGGGGGGGACCTTATGTCCTCCCCCCTGGCACCCACCCCTGAGTGGCGGGTGGGAGCCATAAATACTAATAAGTGGGGGGACCTAAGGTCCTCCCCCCTGGCCCCCCTGAGCGATGGGTGGGGGCCCTAAATGACAATAGGGGTGGACCTATTGTCCTCCCCCTGCCCATAACCAGAATTGAGAATACGTTAAATGACCCTGTAACTGACATTTAGGAGGCACAATAAATGTATCTGTGACAAACTCCCCTTTCTAAGGGAGTTTGCCATGAGTTTTTAGAGGGGCCTGCTTGCCTGCCTCCTGCGCTGTGACTATGGCCCCTGGATGTATTGCCCTTTAAAATCACTTTTTGTGCTTATTGGATTTTAAAACACTTTTTCTGCCCCTTTAAATCCATAGGAAAATGTGCCTCTTCCCCTCCCCCTTTTTCATGTCCTATTGTTTATCCTGCAGGGTGTTGTCCCAGGGCCACTGCCAGACCAGTTTAAACTGGCCGCTTTGTCCCTCCTCAATTTCACATCAACCCTTGCTGTTTTCTGACCTCACCCTTCCTTGTACTATAGGGCACTTTTAACATTGGACATATTGAGTGCTAAGATCCAAGCTATCTGGGGATATGTTGGACATATAGGTTAAACATTGTATTATATGAGTTGTGTATTTTTATGTGGTTTTTGTAACAGTTTTTGTACCTGGACTTGGAGATAATTAACTTACCACAGCCACTTAAGCCAATTATTTCCAGCATAGAGGAGAAGATAGACCGGCCGCACAGCCTAAATCTGTGGAACTATTTGCTTGCGGTTGGTCAAATGGGACTTCCATAAAACTTTTGAACCCCTGCTCTGATCTGGGTGATTTGTGGGGATATGTTGTTGTTTTGTGGTGTTTCTGGACTTTGGTTAAAACTGGATGTTTTCTGCCTGTGGTAATTGAGTCAGTCCATTGTGTTTGGTAATTGTATCACAGGCAGAGGGGAGGGTTTGTGTACATTAGCTGGGAGTGTCTGCATGACAGTCCCAATTTTCAAGTTTTCTCCTACTGGTTTAACTATGTTACCTGGTGTTCCGCTTTTGTAGACACCAGGGAACTGTCCAAAAAAGCATAAAACAAGCACATCATTAGACACACGTGTGCTATACTCAGGGCTCTAGAACCTTGCAGAGGGCATGGTCTCTTCTCAATGGGCTGTCCTGCTTGATCGTCAGACAGTTGGTGTGCCTTCACGACAGGCTCACCTGTCAGTAGTTTTGTCTAACACTCTTTTTGTTTTAAAGCAGGCCTGCCTTTTTGGTTGGAGTCAGTGTCTCAATTGCACAACTGCCTGGCCCATTTACCCCACTCTTACCAGTGTTCCGCTACACGCTTCTGATGTTGTGAACTATGTAAAAGCTAGAAGCAAAACAGTGGTGTGATGGGTTGTGACGGTGACTACCCTTACAAGTGGATTCTTTTGGCACTTTATCTACTCATTTATGTTTGTACCCTTTTTCTTAATTTCTCACAATTAATTTGCAAGTTAGAAGCTGAAGAAATAAATGGAAATTCTCTGAGTTTAAATCTTGTTTTTCTAGATTTCTAGATTTTTCAAGGTTTCCCATAGTGACTAAATACCATCTGAGTTCTCTCGTTTAGAATGAAAATCAATGTTTTTAAATAAAAAATATCATCACCAAATTTTTTCACTTTACTCAAAATATTAGACCCACAAATCAAGAAATAATTTCTCCCCAGCTTAATATCATTATAATCAACTATCATATTTCAAAAAGTTAATTCTATTGTAGAATACAGGGCGTTATGATCTTGTTTTTAGGTTCTACACTCACATAAGGAGAGTGTGCAATAACTCAGAAGTCACCATAATTTTGACTAGAGCAGTCAATTGATAAGCAATATAGGAGCATTCATGAATAATACGAACATGTTCTTTATGTGATGGTCTATTGCAAGCTACTCTTCAATATGTTTTGTTAAAGTAACCTCAGCTTGAAAACAATTCAGCCCTCTGTGACATCATGTCAATCACTATTTAGATTTGAACATGCTCATTTGAGGGCCTCCAGTCAGTGAAGGCAGTCAAAACACAAGTAGACAAGCTTATCCATTCAGCAGAAATTGCTTTTTCTTAGCAATGCATTCAAATATTATGTGGTGAGATCCTATATAATCTGCTTCAGTCATTTTATGAGTGGGTTTCTTGTTTTCATTCTTCATTTAACTTTGGGATTATGCTATGTAGTATGATAGAGAGATCCAGCTGGATCTTGTATCTTGTTTTATCTTCTCTAATCTTCTCTAATCTGCTGTTCCCTATGTTGTGCTGTAAGCATTCTGTTAAATCCATTAATAATGAAGGTCTGTTGTTTAGTGAGAGTATTAAAGATTTCCTTTAGTATAGTCAACTTCAACTTTCACAATCACCACCAGCAGTAAAAACTTTCCCACATTTTCACCGCAAATTTTTTGAAATTTTTATATCATACACAACAGGATCTTGAAGTCTTTAAATGTACACTTCCAAAATCACATAAACAGAACATTAACTACAGAAAATCTAACTCTCACAAAATTAAAAACAAGTATCTGATGACTGTCAGGTGTCAAAACCTGCCTAAGCAAATAAGGAAAAATCTAGAACATTAGTCTTTTTCTAATATTCATACATTGTTTTCCTAATGTATGCAAAGTAAAGACCTGCACTAAACTTGCATTGGCCTTTTAAACATATGCCAGGCCTCCCAACTGTTCCACTTTTGGTTGGACTTTGATATTTTGGAATACAGTCTCACCATCCTGATTTGGCTCCATGGTGTCAGGGACACCAAGGGACTGTTCTTGAGCAGCAGAAAGTTCAAGTGCAACATTAAAAATGCTTGTGCTCCACAACATGCATTAGACTATGCAAAGAACACTTCAATGGTGCTCTGTGGATGGCCCTGCAAGTAGGGGTCTGGATAGGACCTGTCAGTCTAGCATACTTGACGCCAGAATGGCATACCTCTACAGTGGGAATGCCCATCCAATTTCCAGGCTGGCCCACCTATTGTGGATAACTTAAAAAAATTATTAATAAACATTGGAATCTACTAAAAGAGGATGCTATCTTAAAAAATCTAATACCAGAGAAACCAAAAATAGTTTTAGGGGAGCACCAAATTTAAAGATGCACCTCACAAAAAATTACACTAAGCCAGAGAAAAAAACTATAGGGGCTAGTTTTTTAAACGAGACAAAAGGTTTTTACAAATGCAACATGTGTGTTGCTTGTCGAACAACTAAATCCATGCCTAAATTGAGATGCAACTTTAAATCAAATAACAATGGTAAGACCTACAACATAAAAGAGATAATTACATGCAGTAGTAAAAATGTAATATATTTATTGGAATGCCCTTGTGGCCTCCAATACATAGAACGAACTATTAGACCTCTTAAAACACGAATAGCTGAGCATTGTAGAAACATAGAAAAAGGTTTTAAAAATCATTCTGTTTCTTCCCACTTCTGCATGCACAACAATGACCCTAGTAATCTCACTTTTATCGGTATTACCACTGTGAAATCTCACTGGAGAGGAGGCGACCACATTAAAAAAATTGGACATACAGAGATGGAATGGGTTTACAATATGAATACCTTACACCCAGATGGCTTAAACATAGAATTTGATTTGTTCAATTTTTTTATAATTTTTATAATTTTTTAGCGATTTTTATTCATCTTATTTTTAATGTATCGTTTTTTTTATCCATTTTTCATATATCCCCTTTTCTTATACAAATTTATATATATATATATATATATTTGTGTTAGGTGCTTAAGATAGTACAGTGTGAAATACCATGAATAAGCGTAGGATGATAAAAGGAGCAAGTCGGTTGTGGTATGCCGAAACCGACGATGAGGTAGGCCTGAGAAAGAAGAGGGCCCACCCAGGAAAAGAAATAGAAAGGAAATAAATGTTAAAAGTGGTGTGGTGGGAGGGTCATTCAACGCTGACCTCGAACGGTAAGGAGCCAGGCAAGGGGAGTGCCTTAAGTAGGCTAGGGGTAGCAAACCAGCACCTCCCACAAATGCAGGCAAATTGCCTTAATACTTGTGTTAGGTGCTTAAGATAGTACAGTGTGAAATACCATGAATAAGCGTAGGATGATAAAAGGAGCAAGTCGGTTGTGGTATGCCGAAACCGACGATGAGGTAGGCCTGAGAAAGAAGAGGGCAAAAATTAAGTAATCAAATTTATTTAACAGACAACCAATACATATACATTTATCAACCAGACATGTTTATGAAAGCATCCCTTAATTCTTGTACTGGGTTCGGTATGTACCGTGAGTAAGCGGATGACTTCCAGCGCCCCAGTGTTTTGATAACATGAGTTGGGATGTTGAAACTGGAGGCTGTGGACGCGGCTCCTATACGAAAGGAGTGTCCTGAGTAATTGTTTGCGTTGAGGCCCAGTTGTGTGAGCAAGGACCTGACGTAGGTCATGAAGGTTGTAGTGGTGAGTACTGCACCTTGTAGTTGTAATAACGGTTGCGAGGTCAGTAAGTGATGGTGCTGTATGTAGGCATCAAGAACCTTGACGGGACACCATCTGTTGGGCGTGGGATAGTACGGAATGTTTACAGGTGGTTGGTTTTGGAGTGAGGTAAAGACAGGATGTAATGATCCATATGTTTTGTCAAGTGGGAATAGAGGAGGAATGGAGTGGTTTGGGTCGTGGAGGTCGTAGTGAATTCTCTGGGTCGTAGAAATCCATAGAAAGCGATGTATATTGCTGTTTTGATGATAGAATTCGTATAGTGTCAAACGGTTTTAGGTCGAGTAGGTTAGATAATGCTTTGAAGATATGGTTATCTATGGGTAGCCTCTGGGCCAAATGTGTGGGTTCTGATTTTTGAATACCTCTGAGTATGGTCTTAATTTGGTGAGAGGCCATGAAACTGTTGTTATTTGGGTGTAAGATGAGCATGTGGTGTTGAATGCCAGTGAGATAGAGTTTGATGGTGTTGTATGACATTTTGAGTTTAAGGTGGCAAAAGGAAGCAAACCCCAAAAAAGATGTCATAACAAACGGTTGTATGATGTTATGTTCCAGAAGGAATCGTTTGAATAGTGTGAAAGCCCTGCTGTATGTTTTGTTTGTATTGTGTGAAAGTGCCAACTGAGACAATGTCCTGCTATGCTGCATGATGACGTCTAGTCCAGTATGAGTTGTTGAAATGTTGGAGTGATGGTGGCTGTGGGTGCTGCTGACGGGAGTGCTTGATGAAACTCCTGAAATTTAAAGCGAGACAAACTGTCAGCAGCTGTGTTATATACACCTGGCACATGGAAACAACATAGGAAGAAATTATGACAAGCTGCCAACCAAGTGAGTTTCCTCAGAAATCTCATAATCGTAAGAGATTTGGAACGACCTTTGTTGATGATGTGACAGGTTGCCTGGTTGTCTGAGTAACAACGCACTGGCGTATTAGCCCATAAATGACCCCACGCTACGGCAGCCGCCACTATGGGGTAGATCTCAAAAAGAGCTGAGGTAGTGGAAAAACCTTCCAAATCCAGAACTGCTGAAGGCCAGCTGCCCCAAAGCCATTCGTTACCAAAAATTGCTGCAAAACTAGTGGTAGATGCCGCATCTGACCAAATGGTAGGAGATGATTCAGTCAATTGAGGGAGGAACATACTTTACCATTCCAAGTGGTTAAAAACCTCTTCCACATGTTTAGATCTGCCGTAGCTTGGGCATCTAAGGACAACCTGTGCGTGTCATGTAGAAAAAGTGGGAAAAGATGCAATAGTCGTGAAATAAAGGAGCGGCCTTGAGGTATGATGCGCATTGCAAAATTAGTGACCCCAGCAGGGACTGTAGTTCTTTGCGGTTGCAAGTGCCGAGCTGTAGGTAGTTGTTTATGTAAGTGAGAATATTCTCTATCTTATCGTATGGTAGGCTTGCTTGCATTGTGGCAGAGTCTAATTGGATACCCAGAAAAGTGATAACCGTGTCTGGCCCTTCTGTTTTCTTTGGGGAGATGGGTACACCTAGTTGCTCAAACAGCTTAGTGGTAGCTTTGAGGCTAGTGGGAGGTGCAGTATTCTCCTCAACCAGTAGGAAATCGTCCAAGTAATGTAATACTGTAGGGCATCCGGCTATGTTCAATAGTAACCAGCATAATGCTTCGGCAAATGTGTCGAAAATAGCTGGGCTACTTTTGGACCCAAAAGTTAACCGGGAGAAAAAATAGTAGTTCCCGGACCACTTGATGCCATGCAGGTGCCACAGTGTGGGGTGGATAGGGAGTAATTTGAAGGCGTTAGTAATGTCGGTCTTACTGAGCCAGGCTCCAACCCCTGCTTGTATGATAGCTGTAATGGCGTGATCTATGGTGGTGTATTGCAGAGAGAATTCCTCAGAGGGTATGAGGGAATTAAGACTGGGGTTGGCCGATGAGTGGGGAGCCGATAAGTCAATGATGAGTCTCTGTTTTTGGGAAGATTTCCCTGTGACAATACCAATAGGGTTGGTGCGCCATTCTGTGAATGGAGGAGTTCTAAAAGGCCCCAATACAAAGCCCTCATCCACTTCTTGGTTTATGAGGGTGTCAACCACTGTGGGGTTGTGTTGGGCAGATTGTAGGTTAGGGCATTCCAGAGTTCCAGCTGGTATGTGTAGGATACCTGTGTGGAAGCCTTCTGTTAAACCAGAAATAAGAAACTCTACCAGGGGTCTAGATGGGTGCTGAGACATCAATGCTGTGAATACTGGCATATTAATGGACGTAAGGTAAGGCTTAGAATACATTTTATTTGGACACATGGTCTTAGCATGTGCCCTAAAACATTTTGAACAGACATGCAATAGTCTACATCCACTGTAATTACAAGACCCAACATTGAAATTATTACATATCTGGGACTTGCCCAGAAACTTGATTGGGCGTCCCAATTTGTCTTTGGATAGTTTCCCTGGATCCCCAGAGGAACTAGTTCCTTGTGTGGAGGCATGTCCGTCTGCCGTGTTGGGACAAAAATTAGTAGTATGGGCTGTGGAGGAGCAGTATGCACAAGCTGGTGTTCTTAGACCTGCAAAGTGTCTGCAAAATAAGACGGTATCAATCCTTCCCCAGTTGGATCGTGTACCGTACTGGGAGAAGGCTCCAGCCACTTTTGCAGAAAAAGACCTATGGTAGTCATAGAATGCTGAACCACCATATTTGTTGCCCAGGTCTACCAGCTTGTGCATATAGAGATCAAACTCCTCTCTTCTGTTGGGATAAACCGCACAGACGACATCCCTGTAAATACCAAACGCTAGTACAAATTCAGGGATAGTCAGTTTCCTGTTCAGGCGGGCATCCCTAGATCTGACAATAACAGAAACATCATCATAAGCATACGTCTTATGTTCCACAATGTCCTGGGAGGCAATCAACAGGGAAGCCAGGTTGACGTCTTTACCTTCCAGGATATCCCTTTTGATATGCTCAGGTATCATGTGGGCCGGGCTAACTTCCTGGTCATCCAGGGTGCTGGCTGGAGTGACTAATGGCAAGGCTGGTGTTTGTACCGCAGCCGCGGGTGGCCCTGCTAGAGTGAGGGCCGTGGTGACTGACTCAAGTTTCTCCAGCCTGGAGTTGACCTTGCCCATGGATGTCATGAGTGAGGATAACATGGCATGTATGTCCCCTGGGTTGGACTGGCTAGATCCTTCCCCGGCTTCCATGTTATTAGTTGATGTGCGCAGCAGTTTGAAAAGTTCTGCCTTCCTTGCTGTAGCAGGGTAGGGGATTTGTCATCTCCTTAATTCCGTGGTTATGCGCGGGATTGTCCAGGATCTAATTGATGCTGGACTAGCTAGCTCTCCTCCTTGTGTGGGAGTGACAGCTCTAGCCGGGGTGCTAGGCAGGGAGAAATCCTCTACCCCTTCCTGAGACATACTATAAATAAAACAATAATTAGTATATAGAACCACCAAATTGTACTGGCAGGCTAGCTAGGCCGGATGGCGAAAGTATTATACTTGTTTGGTGACAGGTGAGGCCCTGCTAATTGCCAAGCGGCTTGAGAGGCTCTATCTATGCGTTGGCGCGAGGGGTTATTGAGGCCACTTGACGTAGTGGCAGGAGTTTTAGGCCTCTCGGTGACTGTATGACAGAAAACAGGGGAAGGGAGTGACAGGTGAGGCCCTCTCTTTGCAACATGCGAGGCGGCTAGCTAACGTGTGGCCCGATGGGTGTTTGCCTCCGAAACGTTTGAGGCGGGGTGTTGGCCTCGCGGGACCACTAACTGATGGCGACAGCCAAGACGGGGTAAATACCTATTGGGAATCCTGTGACCCTATTGCCAGTACTCTAAACTAGGGGGATGAAATGAAATGTATGGTAGAATACCATATGAGCAGGTGTACGTACCTGATAGTATGATAAATCACATGAATAAACCGTGTGGAGCATTATATAAGCTTGACAGCCTATAAATGGGTAAAAGAGAGTAGTATGATGAGTGTGGAGTGTAAAAAGAACCAGACTTATAGTCTGTAGCAGCAATGTATAAAATTATGTTGATACCATGGGAATAGCTATGAGTGGCTCAGAAATGTTTGCATGCTTGAATAAGACATCTGAGGGAGGCCGTGGCCTATGTACAAACAATCTATGTGTTACGTGATAATGGTGTGTAAAGGAAAACATGAAACGTAGGTTATATACATATGTATATGACTGTGCAGGGGACGTATGATTGGTTGGATCAGTACGTGTGATTCAACCCGAGTATGCATGCTAAAGGATTTAAGCCTTATGTGTCATCGTCATGACAGAGAAATGAGGCCTGTAATGTAGGCTGAGTGAATTGAAATGAAATGGATGGTTATAAAACTCCTGGCGTGGGAGTTCAATGATCTGTACCGAAATGTAACTGGTTTTATAGAAAGGGACATGGATGAGGTCATGGCCTAATTAACACAGCGTTATGTATGATATGTAGCAGAATAACCAAAGGCAGGGATACCCCAAAAATGATTTAAAATGATGTAAAGAAAAGATGTATCAACCCGAGAATTATTGCTTAAATGAACCTATATCCTTTGTATGTGTTGTATTAATAACCCAGAAGTGAGGCTTGTAACATAGGCTGAGTCCATTTGTATAAATGGATAAGTAATGCAGACCCCTGAAAGCGTGGGAGTCAAATGGTATATACAGAGAAGTGGACTTGATTTGTGGACGTAATACAATACTGACAATATTTTAAAAGTAATCAAAATCTATTAAGCAAGCAATTCTTTAACCGAACGTTATATACACATGAAATGGTGAACATAATTCATGAAAGGATTATACGTGAACACACAGAAAAGCCGAAAGCAAATGTGAGGGGAACACAGAAGTTAGAATAGTTTAACCGTATGATTTATGCAAACCAAAAGCGTGTATGAGCGTATGTAAAAAATTGCCGAACGGCAAAACAACCGAATGATAATTCGTTTCAATAACATGAAATAGGATATGCGAAATGACTATTGAACGATTTAAATATGTTCAACCGAATGACTGTACGAATGAAAAGCCAGTGAATGGCTTGAAACATTCGTGTCATAACCAGGGAAAAAGCCGTAAAGCTAGGACCCGTGCTGTACCGTACGCCGTGGGAACCAGTCCTGGCGTGACAGGAAGGTCTGACTTACGGTTTAGGAGTCCCTGGGACGCGATCTACAACGGAGATCGGAGTCAGAAGAAGCTGGACGGGCGGAAAGGCCTGAACAGGATTCCTGGACACAGCTTAACGTGGTGAAACCTCCTGGATACTGAAACCAAGATGGCGTCTGAGAGAACCCGGAAGTGGATCCTCATTCAACGCTGACCTCGAACGGTAAGGAGCCAGGCAAGGGGAGTGCCTTAAGTAGGCTAGGGGTAGCAAACCAGCACCTCCCACAAATGCAGGCAAATTGCCTTAATACACATATATATATATTTGTAGTCGGGGATATAAAGCCGTAAGTGTAGTCGTAGGTGAAGACTGATAGTTGGTTGTGGTGTGCCTGAACCAACGATCGGGTAGGCCTGAAATAATGAGGGCCCACCTAAATAGTATTTGTTAAAAGGGGTGTTGGTGGGTGGGGAGTCAGAAGCGACCTGGCCCTGATTTAGAGGTAGGTCTGAGTTTAAATAGGCCGGTTAACCCCTCCCACAACTACAGGCTCCGCCTTCCCATTTGTAGTCGGGGATATGAAGCCGTAAGTGTAGTCGTAGGTGAAGACTGATAGTTGGTTGTGGTGTGCCTGAACCAACGATCGGGTAGGCCTGAAATAATGAGGGCAAAAAGGTTTCAAACAAAACACTTTAATGTATGTAACATTCACATGAGCAGTTCTTTAAAAGCTTTCCTCAGTTCCTTCTCTGGCTGTGGAATGTATTTCCCGTAAGCTGCTGATTTCCACCTACCTAGTTTTTTAATGATGTGTGCGGGTACGTTATTGCTGGAAGCGGCTGATGCGGCGCCGATCCTGAATGAATGTCCTGAGATGGACATGGGGTCGTGTCCTAATCTGACCGCCAAGGCCCTTACATAGTGTATAAATTTAGCCGTGGTCAGAGGTTTGTCGGCGATAGTGAGTAAGGGTGAGTAGCTTTGTTTGTCTGTGAGGGAAAGGCAGAAAGTATCCAGGATTGTCACCGGGCACCATTTGTTATGGGTCCGGAAGTACTGGATTTCCGTAGGCGGTCCTACCTGATTTGTTTTTGTACGTCTTAGGCGCAGTATGTAATGGTCCCCTGATTTTTGTAGGTCCCTAATTCTGACATAGCTTGTGTTAACTTGTAGATTATGTACCGTGAATTCATTGGGCCGTAAGAACCCGTAAAACGCTATGTACATCGCCGTCTTGAGTACGTTGTTAGTGTTAGGTTCGAAAGGGTTAGAATCTAATAGATCTGATAGATCCTTGAATTTATTGCCGTCAATTGGCTGTCTTTTGGCTGTTGGAGGGCCGTCAGTGCGGAGTATTCCTTTTAGGACGGTTTTTAAGAGATAGGATGACATTAAAGGTTTGTGATTGGGGAACATGGTGAGTAAGTGGTGCTGAATGCCCGTGAGGTAGAGTTTTATAGTGTTATGGGCAAGCTTAAGGTGTAGGTGGCAGTGCGCGGTGAAAGCAACAATCGTGTCTAAGGAGAAGGTGTTGGTGATGTGGTGTTCGGAAGTGAACCTGGAAAAAATAGTAAGAGCTCTGTCATAGGATTTCTTGGTATTATCTGATAGAGCCGCTTTAGCCAACGTTAGTGCATGCTGTTTCAGGTTTATCAATCCATAATGAGGTCCTGAAATGTGGGGGTTGGCACAGGTATGGCTACCGCCGTGGGATGCTGTTCGAAAAAGGCCTGAAAGTTGGAACGAGAGAGAGCGTCAGCTGCAATGTTTTCCCGGCCTGGTATGTGCATGCAAACCAAGTGGAAGTTGTGAGTTGCTGCCAGCCATGTGAGTCTTCTCATGAGTCTCATGATGACTAGGGATGCGGATCTTCCCTTGTTAATGATTTCACAAGTGGCTTAGTTGTCAGAGAGACATTTGACTGCTTTGCCCTCCCACAATGGGCCCCAAGTGTGTGCAGCTGCCACTATTGGGTAAAGTTCGAAAAGTGAGGATGTGGTGTTAAACGCCTGTAGTGTTGAAGTTTCGGATGGCCATGCCCCCCGGAACCACTGGTCGTTGTATATGGCTGCAAAGCCTGTGTGGGCTGCTGAATCGGTCCACACGACCGGGGAATCTACGTCAAGTGGGGGTATGAACATTGACCTCCCGTTCCAGGAGGAGAGAAATGTGCCCCACATGCGTAAGTCTGCTTTGGCGTTAACGTCGATGAGTATGTGGGTATTGTCGTGGGGGGTCTCCGTCAGGAGGTGAAGTAGGCGTGAAATGAAGGACCGTCCTTGCGGTATGATGCGGACCGCAAAGTTAAGTGAGCCCAAGAGTGACTGTAGCTCTTTGCGAGAGCAAAAGTTTTTCTGCATGAACCATGAGATTTCGTTGGTTATGCGTGTTACCTTCTCGTCTGGGAGACTCGCTACCATGGAAATGGAATCTAGATGGATGCCTAAGAAGGTCAGGGCTGTAGAAGGACCTATTGTTTTTTCTACTGAAATAGGTACCCCCAGTGTGGAGAAAAGAGCAGCCGTTTTGTCTAAGCTGTGGGGGGTGCGGTTCAGTTCTTCGACCGTGAGGAAGTCGTCCAGGTAGTGTATTGCTACCGGGCAGCCACACACATTTAGTAATAACCAGCAAAGTGTTTCGGCGAACGTGTCGAACAGTTTGGGACTGCTTTTGGCCCCAAACGTCAAACGCGTGGCGAAGTAGTACTGGCCCTCCCATTTTACTCTGTGTAAATGCCACAGGGATGGGTGTATGGGTAGCAATTTGAAAGCGTTGGTGATATCGGTTTTCCCTAACCAGGCGCCTTTACCTGCTTTCAAGATTGCTCCCATTGCATTATCCACTGTGGCATATTGGCGTGAAAATTCGCTAGACGGAATCAATGAATTAATGCTAGGAACCACGGATGAATGAGGCGCTGACAGGTCAATAATCATGCGTTTTTTATTATTGAATTTCCCAGTAGCAATGCCAATTGGGTTAGTTCTGAAACTGGCATATGGGGGGTGTGTGAATGGGCCTATCATGAACCCATGGTTGACCTCGGCTGTAGTGCGTTCGTAGTGACGGGATCTTGTAAGGCTGATTGTAGGTTCCTACATTCTAGGGTGCCTCCCGGTATTGCCACTAGCCCTGTGTGGAATCCTATCGTGAAGCCTGTTG